>CM035428.1:39732745-40332745 GCA_020310875.1 Ceratopteris richardii
TAAAAATTACATAAAAAATTCAATTTAATTATATTTTCTCCAGAATAATTAAGTTCCTCGTGACTCTTTGGGGCGCTGTAGCCTCTAACCTACCTTTCCGCAACCAGTTCCCTTTCAGAATATTGGATTAATATTTAATTGGTTTTATTTATTTTATAAAGGTATGATAGGTGTTTCTCAGTGCCGTCCAATCTGGGAATCATCTTTTCTTTCTTTTTAAAAAGAAAACAAGTAAATGAACAGTGAATTTTTCCTTTTTTTTTCTCTTTTCTGTTGTGCAAATGGACAAACCGAATCAAATCTTTCTGGTTGCTCCACATTCCCAATGCCATTCAAAATTCTTCACATCTGTATACCCAACTTCCCAAGAATCTCTCTCTCTTTTTCTCTCTCTCTCTTTCTGTGGCTCCTTGTTGGGCTGCAACTCTATGTTACAAATGTCGACATATGGGCATGGAGTTAAGGGTCGGTTCATACATGTGAATGGCAAAAGTGCCACCTCATTCAGCGATCCACTTTGGATGGATGAAAATTGAAGAAATTCTTTATTCAAGGTCTCATTCTTCAAGGATGCCACCTCATTCTTCAAGGCTCAAAAGTTACGTTTGATTGGTTGAAACTAGAGAGAAATCAAAGGCCAATTAAGTGCATTCATATGATTATAGTGATCTTCTTATCATCTTAGAGTCCGAACACAAGGCCAAGAGCATAAGTGCTTCTATGTGACCTCAAATTTACACAAAGTCAAGTGCCCCATTTATGTTCTCTCTCTCTTTCTCTCTCTCTCTCTCACACACACTCTCTCTCTCTCAATGCGACTAAGCTTGGACAAGATATTTTAAGAAGCGCTCCACTTTAGTATAAAGCACTCACGTACTTATCAAGACATTGAATTATGGAACTTGCAAAGCTGAATGGGACTTGCAAAAAAAAAAGAGTGAGTAAATGGTGGGTTCACAAAAACAGAGAATATTTGGCGAATATTCTTCATGAATTTGTAATTTGAAATTTGTACATTAGTTAAAGTGAGCACATTGACATATAGTGGAAACATTTATTTAGCTATTAAAACAAAGAGTGGTTGATGACACAAGCCCTTCCCTTAGTTGGCTCTCGTAGTTATAAATAAATGGATCATATGCCTCTCATGTCAACATTGTGCCCATCTCGTGTGCTCCCTATGGAAGAGTTGGAAAAAAGTCAAAAGCTACACAAGGATAAGTGAAGACTGGAAGTGGGCAGCCGGTATCAGACAAAACGACTCTATCTAGTTTCCGATCCATGGCATCCGGAGTGTGGAATCTTGGAACATTCAAAATGCCAAGAAGTTATGGAACAAAGGCTTCAAAAAATGGAAACATCTCTGGAAACAAGACACCAACCGTTGGATCAACTTCGAGGATATTGACCCTTGCATCAACATTTTGTACGAAGAATGGAACACTTTGCAAAGCAGATGTCTCGCCTGGGACCAACACAAAGTTCGCCTTCTCATGGGACACGACATGTCGAGCTCGCTTGGTCTCAAATGGCACAATGGGAATAGCCTATCAAAAATCCCGAATATCAAAGAAACGATTGACTATCAGGTTAACCTCAACAAGAAGTGGTGTCTGTCATGGATGCGGCTTCGGTGGGACATGAAGTTCATGGCTATCTGGCAACCCCTCATAGAAATCAAAAAGTCTGTCCTCTTATGGCAAATTCTTCATCATGGAATCTGGACCAACCTTAAGGCTAGCAAATTTTGTGGGATCCCTCCCTGGTACAAACGTTGCTACCAGTATATCGAAGATGTTTCACACATCTTCTTTACCTGCCCCAACTCCAACAGACTCTGGCAGACGGTTGGAAAGAAAATTAGACTTCAGAAACATCTCAGGTGGCAGCAAGCCTTTCTGGGAGAAGCGATCGGCTGCTCCACGACTCTCTGGAACGCCATTAGAGGGGAGGTCCTATGGAAAATCTGGCGGGAAAGATGTGCTTTCAACTTCGGTGACTCCCCCAAAGAGTGGTCAATTGAGAAATCATTGTTCCTCCTTGGCAAAAGGATCGTTAACTGTAAGAAATCCCCCCCCCTTCAGGCATCATCAAGTACTCCTTTTGATCAATAACAAGCTTAAACCCAAGTGGGCCCCACATGAGGGTGATGACAGGGTGATTAACCTTCTTTGTAATGCCATCTAAGCTCTGTAAAAGCTTCCCCTGCTTTGTGGGATTTGGGGGGTCCCATGGGGACTAGTCTCCTTCTCTTGTACTTTTCTTTATTTAATTCAAGTCCGGGAGAGTAGGCTAATGCCGAACTTCCGTTATATTAAAAAAAAAACATTGTGCCCATCATATATTCGGCAATGTAGCCCAGTTGGTTGGCTCTTTCACTTCCCTTGGATTGGGTATTATCTGGGAGCATGATGATGAGTGAGGTGTGAGCCATCCCTAGTGTGAAAAATTCGAGGATTAGGTCCACCACCTACAAGAGAGATGACCCTTCTCTCAACCTTATGCCTCTAAATATAGATCTCTCAAAGGGATTGACCACTATGGCAGATTGATGTTATCCACTCAAGTGTCGATCATGTAACTACATGTGATCCAAGTGTCTCAATTAACTACAGTTAGAACCTCTAAAAGCTTGGGGTTGGGCTTGAATAAAATATAACTCAACTCTCCTTACTCATTGTAGGACTCAAACCCAAGACCTATTGGTAGAGGCTTAAACCATGTAACCACTCGGCCACATCACTTTGTTTGTTTAAAATAGCACATAATTATAAATTTAAGTCAAACTTCAAGACTTAACATTAGACGGACCAAATGATGTCCAATTTTAGATGCTTCTGAACCAACCAGAAACTCATGTTATAAGATTAGTTTATGACATTCTTCCCCCCTTGAAAAACATTTTCATCTTCGCAAATAGAGCTATAACAACTATAGACGTACCTCTGATCCCATGATCCAAATGATGTGGAGCATGTTTTCATCTCTATGGTGGGATTTGTCTTGCATTCGAAGTGAACATAGAGGAATCTACTCTAACTAGAATTTACTTATTCCCAAACATTGTTTGATCCGTGCCCAAATTATTCAAAACGCCATCATCAAATGACAAGGGTAGATCACAAAAACATCCCTCCCCAATTCATTGTTTGCATTATGTATTGTCTTGTGCACTAACATGTGAAGTGGATGGATGCTAAACATCGCGAACCGAACTGCTATACCAGGCCATTCCCAAACATCACTAGTATATGGACTTAGCAAAATGGGTTGGTTTCGACTTTTAAGACTTTGAGAACTTGTTTTAAATTCACTTGAATTTGGTTTGGAAAATAAATTATGACCCAAACACCTAACTTTGATGTTTGTACCACAATCCACTTCCAACCAACATTTACTTGACATATTCACCTACTGGAGAACTGCTTTGTCCAATTGGGTTTAGAGTCCTCTGTAGAATGTAGCGGAAGGTGTTGTTCGAAATCGAGGATTGTGGAAGCACATGAACAGGACAAGGAAGAAGAAGCTTGGAGAACAACACAACACTAATTGTATTACCAAGTGAATGTACAAAGATAAGTGATATGTTAAGGCTATGGGCATATATACAAGAAGGGGGCAAAAACCTCCTAAAGAGGGAAAAAAGTGCCCCAAGAGTCCTAAGTGTCTTAACACATATTACTACTAAAGTATATCAACAAATCCGGGAGTGATGCAATTGTTGATATATTTAGGTAGTGATGTGTGTGAACACACTAGGACTACCGGGGCAATTTTTTCCCTCTTTAGTAGGTTTTTTCCTCTGGCTTGTATATATGCCTATAACTCTAATGGGTCACTTATCTTTGTACATTCTAGTGGTAATACATTCAATATTGTGTGTTGTGCTCCAAGCTTCTTCTTCTTCCTCGTGTTGTTCACGTGCTTTCACAGACCTCGAACTCCAACAATTGGTATCAAAGGAGGTTACCGCTTCATCTAAGGCATCATCGACACCCCTCCGATCACAGTCTTAGAATTGCACGAAATTGGTAGGCATACTCAAGGTGATTATGAGATCAAAAGGCTTCGCTTTGTGATCTCAAAATCATGATATGAGCTCATTTCGGCCTCTAAATGCACTATTATAGTGCTTATGCGAGAAATTTTGTCTTTTTGTTCCAAAGATATATACAGGATTTGGTTTGCCATTATAAGCTACTCGAAGTCTACTACAGTAGAAGAACTTGAGAGGGTAGTTTTGTTCAACTTTTTGAGATACAATCATTTTTTTGCATCAAGGTATTTTAGCCAGTGGCCATGGCTGAAAGAAGTGATGTATTCCATATGTTGGTTTTTGGGGATAAGTTGGACGATACCAATTACCCATTGTGGGCTTATATGATGCATCATGTATTGGTTGCATGATGTTGAAGTTGGTGATATTCATCATGTTCCTATTCACGTTGCGGTTCCTGCTGCACCTATTGCAAAGAAAATTTGTTGGGATGGCAGAGATGCTCAGGCACATGCATTGATAGCCTTGTCTATCAAATGTGCCATTATTCCTCACATTCACTCTTGCATAATAGTTAGGGATGCTTGGGATACACTTACCACTTTATACTAGGCAAGGAATGAGGCTCGTGTTGTTTACCTCTTAAAACAATTGGAGAGTGAGCACATGAATGAAAGAGATTCCATGGACAATTTTTTGACAAAGATCAAATATTTGAAGGAACAATTGAATTCTCCTAATGAAGTCTTGCCTGACAATTCACTTGTGCAGAGCGTTCTGAATGGTCTTCCTGATTCATATTAGGGTTTTGCTTCTACTCTTCGTTTGATGATGAAAGGCAATCCAAAAGCCTTAACATTTGAGGAGTTAGTCTCTGCTCTCTTGCAAGAAGATCAACCTAGGCAAAATAGGTCCATTATGTGTGTGCAGATCAAGCTTTCTTGGCTAGTCAGAAGGGCAAAGGTAAATGGAGCTCTTCTACTAGTAAGCATAAATCTGCCAATTCTGCACAATCAAAGAAGGATGACAGGGATGAGAAGAAAACAAAAAAGTAGAAATTGTTCTGCAAATACTTTAAAGGAAATGATCATGTCATAAAGAATTGTCTAAAACCAGCTGCTAAATAGGCAAGGAAGAAAGAGGCTACAACAGGTTGCAGAGGCATCTACATCCAAAATAGAGTCTGCTAATCTTGTGTAGAATGAAGAATGGGCATTTACCACTACTTGTAGTTATGACCCATCTTCTCATGAACAATGTATGTCTGCATTAGACTCAAATGTTTGGTACTTTGATAGTGGGACAACCAAACACATTACCTCATAGCATAGTTTTTTCACTTCACTCGAGCCCGCCCCTACAAGGAATATTGTCACATGCACCAACAACTCCTCTTATCCTATCATGGGAGTTGGTAAGATCATTTTGACTACTGCTAATGGTAGTTCTTTTACATTTTTGGATGTTTTATTTGTGCCAGGGATCAAGAAAAATCTGTTATCAGTTTCAACATTAGCCAAGATTGTCTTGGTCATGAAATTTGTTGATGAGAGATGTACAATTCTTGATCTGTCAAATGGCAAAATCATTATTGCTTCTGGTATTTTATGTCGTGGGCTGTATAAGCTCATAGATTATGCAAAATCTATGAATGATTCAACATGTGCAGTTCAAGATTCTTAGGCTATGTCAGATGCAAAGCTTTGACATGCATGCTTTGGTCATCTATGTTACATAAGAACAAGCTCTAAATTATTGTTTTTTAGGCTTATGGGTTTTATTATTTATGATAAATAACATGTGGAGGCGCTAACAAATTTAGAGTAAAAGTAGATAAAAGTAGATAAAAGTAAGAAGGAAAGGAGAGGTGTCTATTTTTAGAAAAGGAAGGCGCTTCTGTTGACAACCTCTAAATAAAAAGAGTAGTTCTCTTAATGTAGGTGGCCAAATTGAGTGATTCTTGTTGTGTTGCAAAGCTTACAACTTCTACTATATAAATAGATCAGTTTTTATACAAAATTGAATGAGAAAACCTCGCGCAAGTAAAATTTTTTTCACATCTTCTTTCTTATGTCTATCTGGTGCCTCATCAGAGACATACCTCTCTTCAAACTTTCATATCTCAGTTGTTATGAGGTCGTTTTGAGTGATTTCCCTTGGAGGAGTCTCCTTAGCTTTCATACTTTCTATGTATATCAAAATCTTTCATATATCTTTGAGTTTTCCTGTTTTCAGGATCTTGCTCACGCGCATACAGAGATTACGGACGCAGAAAAACACACAGAAAATAGAGGCAACAAGAGACAAGACTGAACGCAAGATTGGGTGCAATCTCCCCCCATGCACTCTGTTTCGACAGTCCACAGAGTGCATGTATTTATAGGACTTTTGATTACGTCGAAAATAGTGGTTACATGAGGGCGGCTTCGAAAAGCAGGCGTGAAACTAAAAGTTGGTAACTTTTACAGAAAGCCATTACTTTGAATAATAGAAACTGTGGTCTACAACGACCCTTATGCTAACCATTACTTTTCTAACAATAGAACCTTCTACGCAAGTTTATTTACAAGCTAAATAATAATTATTCGGATTATTGATGTCCACCCTTTCACGCCTTGCACGCTCCTCACGAACCTTCAGCTGCTATATCAGAAATATCAAAAACATATTAATACATTAATAATATAACACTTTAACAATACATTGTTCAATAATATACAACATGCCTCTCAGTTGACAAGCAACTGACCTCAGTTGATAAAATAAGTTAACACTCTAACAATAACAATATTATTGTTCAACATATTCCATGTTACTGTTACAATCCAACAATGCATTGGCTAACATATTCCATGTTACAATCCAACAATGCATTGGCTATTCCATATTTCAATCCAACAATGCATTGGCTATTCCATATTTCAATCCAACAATGCATTGGCTATTCCATATTTCAATCCAACAATGCATTGTTTAACATTTTCCATAAGGTATAACATGCCCCTCAGTTGAACAAGCAACTGACCTAAGTTGATAAAATAATAAATATGGATGGCCAGTCACATGTTTCATCACTGAATAAAGAAAATAGGCATGTGCCATGTAAAAATACATGCAGGGAAATGTTCATGGAGCTGTTACATTAATGTGTTTGTGTATGATAGGCAGAAATTAAGTGGTCATAATGAGGTGTTAATTGTGTTTTATGTATCCATTGACATTCTTCAATAGAGTGATTTTTGTACTTAACCAAATATCGATGATATTGAGTACCTGTGCGTGTAGTAGTGACATCATGATCAATGATTTTCTCAGGAACTAAGATTTCAGATTGTTCTTCAATTAAAGGAGGGTCATCAAGAAGTGGAGCAAGTGGTAAAGTTCCTTTAAAGGGTTTAAGTAAACTAATATGAAAAGAATTATGTATAGTCCAATGGGATGGAATATCTAATCGAAATGAATTATCATTAATTTTTTCTATAATGCGAAACGGTCCATAATAGCGTGGTGCAAGTTTAATTTTAGGATGCTGCAAAATATTTTTGAGACGTCTTTTAATTATGCGCAACCATACAAAATCATTTTCCTTGAATTCTTTGGCTAATCGTTTCGTATTGAGAATACGTGTATATCGCTCTTGACTTTTCCTAATGTGCTCGTGAACATCATGAAGTATAGAAACGTGATCTTGAGCAATAGAATCAGCCATCGGAATGTCGGTTTGGGTGAGGGACATGGGAGTGGGAAGCTTTTTACCAAAAACTATTTCAAAAGGTGCACGACCAGTAGTGGTGTGTGAAGTGTTATTGTAAGCAAATTGAAGCAATGGCAACTTGTCATCCCAGTTATTAGGATTATCTAATGAATAACAACGCAATAAATCAAGAATAGTACTATTTGTAGCCTCACTCTGTCCATTACTTTCAGGATGAAATGCAGAGCTAAAATCTATTTTAGAACCAAAATGTTGAAATAAGGCAACCCAAAAATGATTACAAAACCTAACATCAGGATCAGATAACATTACTTTAGGAAATCCATGATGTGGAAAAATGCATTTAATGAATAATTTTGTAGCTTGAGGTGCAGTCAAAGTTTTTCTACATGGAATGAAATATGCATATTTACTAAACCTATCAACTATTGTCCAAATCATATCATTATGTGATTAAGTGATAGGAAGACTTGTGATAAAATCCATAGAGATATGTTCCCATGGTTCATTTGGAATAGGAAGTGGCATTAATAATCCAAATGGTTTACCATGATGACGTTTGACACGCTGACATACAATGCATTGAGAAACATAATGTGCAATGTCTTTTTCCATGTGTGGCCAAAAGAAGAAATCTTTGCAAGCAGAAATGGTGCTTTGTATGCCCCTATGACCCATGTAAGATGGTTCATGCATTTCTTTAATGACAAAATCTTTAAAAGCTTGTGTTATTCACAATCTATGTTGGAAATAAAGAAAACCATTATGAAATGTATAATGTTCAAAAGAGGCACCATTATTGGAGTCATGCCATGCACGTGAAAAATACAAATCAGATGCATAAGTGGAAACCATGTCTTGAAAAGAATGAATTTGAATGGCATAAATATTATTCAAAACAACGGAATTCGAAGGAAAACGGCTAAGAGCATCAGCTACGACATTAGCTTTACCTGGCTGATATTGTATCATGGGTTGGAAATTTTGAATGAATGATGCCCATTTAAGATGCCTATCAGAGATTAAGGGCTGACTTAATAAATGCTTAATAGCCTGTTGATCGATTTTGATTAATACTTCAGAGCCCATAAGATAGTGTTTCCAAATTCGCAAAGCATGCACAACTGCTAACAATTCTTTATCATACGTACTATAATTATGCTCGGAGGGCTTAAGCTTTCTACTCTCAAATGCAATGGGATGGTCATTTTGCATTAAAACAGCACCTATTCATAAACCACTAGCATCAGTAACAACATGAAAGGGTTGTGAGAAATCAGGTAATTGTAAAACAGGTGCATGTGTGTTGATATATTTAGGTAGTGATGTGTGTGAACACTCTAGGACCGCCCGGACACTTTTTTCCCTCTTTAAGAGGTTTTTTTCCCCCGGCTTGTATATACGCCTATTGCCCTAATGGGCTACTTATCTTTGTACATTCTCTAGTAATACATTCAGTCTTGTGTGTTGTGCTCCAAGCTTCTTCTTCTTCCTTGTGCTGTTCGCGTGCTTCCGCAGACGTCTAACTCCAACAATTGGTATCAGAGCAGGTCGTTGCTTCTTCTAGGGCGCCGTCGACACTTCTCCGTTTGCAGTCTCAGATTCGCACAAAATTTGGTGAGCATACTTAGGGTGTTTCCGAGATCAGAACAACTTTGATTTGTGGTGCCGAAATCGCGATCTGAGCTCGTTTCAGCCTCCGAACGCACTATCGCAGTGCTTTTGCAGGCTATTTCGTCCTTTTGTGCCAAAGGTATATACCAGTTTCTGTTCGCCAGTTTAAGCGTCTTGAAGTCTGCTACAGGTCTAGTAGACCGTATGTTGGCTGTTGAGGATAAGTTGGATGGTACCAACTACCCATTATGGGCTTATATGATGCGACATGTACTGGTTGCAAAAGGATTGTGGAACATTGTGCAGGGTGTTGAAAGACGTCCTGTTACACCTATAACGACAGGTACTGCAAATACAGGTGTTGGAACTGATGAAGATGGTGTCGAAGATGATATTCCGCAGATTCCTATTCGTGCTGTTGTTTCTGTTGCACCTACTGCAGAGCAGATTCGTTGGGATGGCAGAGATGCCCAGGCACATGCATTGATAGCTTTGTCTGTCAAACGTGCCATTATTCCTCACATTCGCTCTTGCAGAACAGCAAAGGATGCTTGGGATACACTTACCACTTTGTACCAGGTTAGGAATGAGGCTCGTGTTGCTTACCTCCGAAAACAGTTGGAGAGTGAGCACATGAATGAAGGTGATTCGATGGACAGTTTTCTTACAAAGATCAAAGACCTGAAGGAACAATTGATTTCTGCTGATGAGGTTATACCAGATAGCTCACTTGTGCAGACCGTTCTGAATGGGCTTCCTGATTCATATCAGAGTTTTGCCTCTACTCTTCGATTGATGATGAAAGGCAATCCAAATGCCTTGTCATTTGAGGAATTAGTCTCTGTTCTGTTGCAGGAAGATCAGTCCAGGCAGAACAGGTCCATTATGCGTGTTGCAGATCAAGCTTTCCTGGCTAGAAGGGCAAAGGAAAATGGAGCTCTTCTACTAGTAAGCAGAAATCTGCAAATGCTGCACAATCGAAGAACCAGGATAAAGATGAGAAGAAATCAGAAAAGCAGAAATTGTTCTGCAAGTACTGTAAAGGAAATGATCATATTATAAAGAACTGTCCAAAAGTGGCTGCTAAAGAGGGAAAGAAGAAAGAGGCTGGAATGGTTGTTGCAGAGGCCTCTACACCAAAAACAGAGTCTGCAAATCTTGTGCAGGAAGAAGAATGGGAGTTTACTACTGTCTGCAGTTTTGACCCATCTTCTCATGATCAGTGCATGTCTGCAGTAGACTCAGATGTTTGGTACTTTGACAGTGAGGCAACCAAACATATTACCTCGCAGCGCAGTTTCTTCTCTTCACTCGAGCCTGCCCCTACAAGGAATACTGTCACATGCGCCAATAACTCCTCTTATCCTGTTATGGGAGTTGGTAAGATCATTCTGACTACTGCTGATGGTAGTTCTTTCACTTTGTCAGATGCTTTATTTGTGCCAGGGATCAAAAAGAACCTGTTATCAGTTTCTGCATTAGCCAAGATTGGCTTGGTTGTGAAATTCGTTGATGACAGGTGTACAGTCCATGATCTCTCAAATGGCGATGTGATTATTGCTTCTGGCATTTTATGTCGTGGCCTGTATAAGCTCATAGACTATGAAAAATCTGTGAATGATTCGGCATGTGCAGTTCATGATTCTCAGGCTATGTCAGATGCAAAGCTTTGGCATGCACGCTTTGGTCATCTGAATTTTGCTAGTTTGTTACGCCTGCAGAAATCTGAAATGGTGTCCTCTTTGCCCAAACTTGAGGCACCTGGAAAACATGTTTGTGAAGGCTGTATTTTGGGCAAAATGCAGCGTTCTTCCTTTCCAAAAGATGGTTCAGTTCGGGCTATGCAGAAATTGCAGCTTGTACATAGTGATGTCTGTGGTCCTATGCAGACACCCTCTTTTGGAAATTACCTTTACTTCGTGACTTTCATTGATGATTTTTCTAGGCATGCATGGGTGTATCCACTCAAAGCAAAGTCTGAAGTGTTCATGTGCTTCAAACAGTTTTTGGTTTTGGCTGAAAATCTGTCAGCATGTAAAATGGGCACCCTCCGTTCTGATCGAGGGGGGGAATATATGTCTTCAGATTTTAATGCATTTCTGGCTGAACGTGGGATAAAACACTAGTGTACAGTGCCGTATACACCTCAACAGAATGGAGTTGTTGAACGAAAGAACAGGTCACTCATGGAGATGGCGAGGTGCATGGTCAAAAGTCAGGCTTTACCACATAGTTTCTGGCTTGAGGCTGTCATGTGTGCAGCATATGTACTGAACAGGTGTCCCACGAAAGCGTTGCAGTCTATCACTCCATATGAGGCTTGGCATGACCGCAAGCCATCTGTTGCTCATCTGCGTGTTTTTGGTTGTTTGGCATATGCATTAGTGCCTGAACAACATCGCAGAAAATTGGATGATAAGGCAGTAAAATGTATTTTTGTTGGGTACAGTTTTGAAAGTAAAGGCTATCGTCTGTATCATCCATAGACTAAACGCATTCTGGTTATGATGCTATTCAGCCATTGCTTTCATGTACTAAGGAGACATCTATTAGCTCCAAAGACATGTATGATACTTTGATGCCTCTTTTTACAGGTGGACAGGCTAGCGCTGGTCCTAATGAGGCAACTTCTCAACCTTTGCAGGCTTCATATGATGATGCAAATCATTCCATTTCTGATGCAGATTTACATGATGCACTTGTTGATGAGAGAGCTGATATTGAACAGGCAAAAACTATGCCAAAATGGCTGGTGCAGACTTTGCGTGACAGCAAATTAGATGCACCTTTGTCATATCGTACTCGTTCAGGCTCTCATAGTACCTCCTTTGCATCAGATTGCTATGCTATGGCTGCATCTAGTCTCTGTGATGAGAATGAGCCTGTTTCTTTTGATGAAGCACAAAATTCAGAAAATTGGATGGCTGCTATGCAATCTGAATATGATGCTATAATGAAGAATGGTACATGGTCTTTATGTGACTTGCCTCCTGGCAAGAAGGCCATTGGCACTAAGTGGGTATACAAGCTGAAGTGTAAACCTGATGGTACAGTTGACAGGTATAAGGCTAGGCTTGTTGCAAAGGGTTATGCGCAGGAAAGAGGCATTGATTTTGATGAGACCTTTGCACCTACATGCCGTATGACTACTGTTCGGAGCATTTGTGCACTTGCAGCCCATCATGGTTGGAATGTACATCAGTTGGACATTAAAACAGCATTTCTGAATGGTGACTTGCATGAAGAAGTGTATGTTTTTCAGCCCCATGGCTTTGTGCAGAAAGGGCATGAAAACCAGGTGTGCAGGTTAAAGAAGGCGTTATATGGTTTAAAGCAAGCACCACGTGCTTGGTATGAGAAAATACATGCCTATCTGATTGCACATGGTTTTGAGAACAGTCCAACTGAAAGCACCTTATATGTTAAGCGTGCTAATGATGTGCTTTTGATCATTGTTGTCTATGTAGACGACATGCTGCTCACTGGTCCTCTTGAGAAGCATATTGCTGATTTCAAGGCTGATTTGCATGCCTCATTTGAGATGTCTGATTTGGGGCATTTGCATCACTATTTGGGCATTCAGTTTATGCAAGTTGATGGTGGAATGGCTTTGTGTCAAACGAAATATATTGACACATTATCGCAGTGTTTTGGCCTTGAAGACTGTAAGCCTATTGCCACTCCTATGGAGACAGGTTTACGATTGAGTCTTCATGATGCTGGAGATGCATTTGATGCTGTTCTCTATCAGCAGGCTGTTGGATGCTTGATTTACTTATGCATTACTCGGCCAGATATTCAGTTTGTTGTCTCACAGATGAGCAGGTTTATGCATTGCCCAGGAGTCACGCATTGGAAAGCGGTTAAGCGCATCTTTCGCTACTTGAGTGGTACTCGGCTACTTGGGTTGTTTTATCCCAAGGGGGATCACTACCGCCAGATTTGCATGCTTTTTCTGACTCAGATTGGGCTGGTTGCTATGACACTCGTGTGTCCACCAGTGGTCTTTGCTTCATGCTTGGTAGCTCATGTATATCTTGGTTGAGCAAGAAGCAGCCTACTGTGGCCACTTCCAGTTGTGAGGCTGAGTATAGGGCAGCTTTCACAGCGACTGTTGAGTGTGTGTGGCTCAGACGCCTTATGGCTGATTTGGGTGTTGGCCAGTCTTCTGCCACCACCATCTTCACTGACAGTCAGAGCGCATTGGCAGTTGCGAGGAACCCTGTGTTCCATGCTCGCACTAAGCACATTGAGGTGCATTATCACTATGTCAGGGAGAGGTTCTCTGTTGTGGAGATCAGCTTGGCATATGTGCCCACGCAGGAGAACATTGCAGACCTTTTCACGAAGGCTCTGCCTAGGGAGAAGTTTGAAGCTTTCCGCAAAGCTTTGGGCTTACTTCCTCTTGTGGAGTGATTTCCACATAGCTCGGCACTTCCTTATACATGAGTGCCAGCTCCTTGTTCACCGCATCACTCCCAGGGGGGATTTGTTGACATATTTAGGTAGTGATGTGTGTGAACACTCTAGGACCGCCGGGGCACTTTTTTCCCTCTTTAGGAGGTTTTTTTCCCCCGGCTTGTATATACGCCTATTGCCCTAATGGGCTACTTATCTTTGTACATTCTCTAGTAATACATTCAGTCTTGTGTGTTGTGCTCCAAGCTTCTTCTTCTTCCTTGTGCTGTTCGCGTGCTTCCGCAGACGTCTAACTCCAACAATGTGAAAGTGCATGTTTAATTTTGTCAAAGGACTGTTGTTGGGTAATTCCCCATGCAAATTTTATTTTCTTTTTCAACAACAAAGTAAGAGGCAATGCTAAATAAGAAAAATTTCGAACAAATTTCCTATAGAAACTAGCCAACCCAAGAAAAGAACGAATATCATTGACTGATTGTGGTGTAGGCCATTCTATGATAACTCTTATCTTTTTTGGATCCACATGCACACCTTCACTTGAAATAATATGTCCTAAATATTCTAGCTTACGCTGAAAGAAATAACTCTTTTCCGGATTAGCATAAAATGTGTTTTCTCGTAACAAATGAAAAACTGTTTCAAGATGCTTTTCATGTTCACTATCATTCTTACTGTAAACAAGTATGTCATCAAAGAATACAAGAACAAAAGCTTGGTAATCAAGAAAAATATTGTTCATCATTCGTGCAAATGTAGCAGGGGCATTAGTAAGTCCAAAGGGCATTACCATAAGTTCATAATGGCCATTTTGAGTTCTAAATGCAGTCTTAAAAATATCACTTTGTGTCATACGAATCTGATGGTAACCCGATTTAAGATCAATTTTACTAAAGACACAAGCTCCTCGTAACTTATCTAAGAGATCATCTATTCGAGGAATAGGGTATCTATTCTTGATCGTGATCTTGTTAAGGGCTCTATAATCAATGCACATTCGATAAGTTTTATTCTTCTTCTCTACTAAGAGAACTGGTGCTCCAAATGGGGAAGAACTAGGCCTTATAAGTCCTTTTTGTAGTAGGTCTTTTACTTGATTTTCTATTTCCTTTTGATGTAGTGGGCCATGTCTATAAGGTGCTTTATGAGGAGGAGAACTACCAGGGACTAAGTCTATGCTATGGTCAAAGGATCCTCGAGATGGTGGTAGTTTGGAAGGATATTCAGACATAAAACAATCCTTATAAGTACTCATGAAAGGTTTATATGCATCTGGAAGTGTATGAGTATAATCATTGATGACATTGACAAAAACAATGCATGAGTTGAATCCTTTCCTAAATGCACGCTTTACTTGAGTGTGACTAATCAATGGAAATGGCTGGAAATCATGCTGTGCAGACAAAGTAATGATTTGACCTTTGAAAACAAACTTAAAGGTATGAGTATGGTAGTCAATACGTGGGTTATAATGGTGACGAAAAGGCATACATAGTATAACATCATAAGATTGCAAAGGTGCAATTAAAAATGTTCGTGAATCAACTTAAGGGCCTATGCTAATCGTAACATCTTGCACTTCTCGTGTTACATTATAACGACTACCTTGAAATGCAGCTTTCACTTTATACAAAGAAGGAAACGTTTGTAATTTAAGTTCTTGTACTAATAAATGTGAAATGAAGTCATGTGAACTACCATCGTCATGTAGAATTTTAAATAGTTTGTTATTTATTGTACCCTGCATGCAAAGAAGAGAGTGTAGAGAGATATCGTTACCCAAGGTACTTAAATCCTTCTCCAGTGATTCCTCTGTCCAAACAGGAGGAATTTCTTCATTATAGACCTCCATGTTATGCAATCGAGCTGTAGCCTGTTTCATATGAAGAGGTTGCAATCTGCACCTTATTTTTGTATGTCCAGGTTTACCACAATTCCAGCAAGTGATTCGTGGTCGCTTCTGTTGGGCATTCACTACTGAAGTTTGAAGGGTAGGTGGTTTGGTTGGTTGGAGAGATGAAGCAACGGGTGAAGTTGAGTAATTGGATTGTAGAGGTCGAGGAAAACTAGGGTAAGATGGGGCATTAAAATTACGCTTCATAGGAAATGAAGGTTTAACAGGAAATGGTCATGGACGTGGTTGTTGTAGACGGAGTGACTTGGTTATGGACTGGAATTCTTTTTCTGCATCATAAGCAAAAGATATAGCCTCGTTGAGGGTTGTAGGTCGTAGGGTGTGAAGCTTAGCTTGGATACCCACTTCCAAACCATCTTCGAATTTCTGTTGCAAGATATCCTCTGATACATCTTCAAGCATTCGTACAAGTAGTAAATTTTGCCAGAACCGCTCTGTGTAGGTAGCAACCGTATCACCCTCCTTCCATGTAAGGGTCGTCCATGCACGTCGAACATGCAAATGGTATTGAGGAGGAAGAAATGAATCCTTCATGTTTTCTTGAAAAGCCTTCCAAGTTGTTGGACGCTCCGTACTGTGCCGCAGGACATTCCACCAGAGTTGTGCTTTACCTACTAAATAGTTAGTGGTAAATTTAACTTTTTCACTTTCAGCATATATTTCATCGGTATAAAAATCATCAAACTGCGACAACCACGAAAGTACTAAAGGCCCATCCTTTCGGCCATCAAATCGTAGAAACTGGTAGTTCTATTACCAATCTTTGAATGAGTAACATCAGATTGGGCAGACACAATAGCTTTTACTACTCTCGTAAGGTTGTCTTCCTCAGCTTGCATCCTTTGGAGGATTTCATCACGTTGTCGGATCTCGTTCTGAGCTCCTTGAAGCTCATGCCGCAAGAGCTCTAGTTGTTGTTCAAGTGTTGCCGTAGGTAGAGGTGAATTACTGTAATCCTCCATGGTGCTCTTGGACCCTTGCTCTCAACCTTGGTGTATTGAACCTTCTTGTTTGCAACCTTGGTGTCTCGATCCCGTGTTCTCAACCTTGCTTGGTATCTTGAACACTCAATCAAGTTCCACCCAAGGATTTTGAATGAATTCACACTTCCAAGCTAGCTCATTGGAAAGTTCGTTCCGAGAGCTTTCCAACGGTATATTACACGCCTCAATCCGACCTACGAATTGAAAGTTACACTTAATTCTTTGTTGGGTCCATCCTTGAAATCGCCGCGAGCGCCTTCCACAAGTAAGAGAGAGAGAGAGAGACTTGAGTACAACTCCAAGAGATGGTGGAGTGGTCAAAGTACTTCCCTTGAAAGTAGGAGGTTGTGGGTTCAAATCCTCCTACCTTAGGGACTCTAAACCTCTCTATTACCACTCAAAAATTAAAATTGCCTCGAGCGTAGCCAACGGTCGCCAAGGGAGCCTTGGGTGCCAATGTTGCCAATGTATTGCCTAAGTTCTTGCCTTAGTCGACGCCTTGGTCGACGCCGAAGGAGTAAACGTAGGTGAAAACGTAGGTTTTGGTTCTGGAACAGGGACAGGAACAGGAAGAGAAATAGAAACAGAAGCCGAAACCGGAGACGGAGATGGAGATGGAATCAGAATGCAGAATCGCGAACAGAGAACAGAACGCTCTGTATTGACGCGTGTAGAGCTCTAATACCACTGTTGTCAGGATCTTGCTCACGCGCATACAGAGATTACGGACGCAGAAAAACACACAGAAAATAGAGGCAACAAGAGACAAGACTGAACGCAAGATTGGGTGCAATCTCCCCCCATGCACTCTGTTTCGACAGTCCACAGAGTGCATGTATTTATAGGACTTTTGATTACGTCGAAAATAGTGGTTACATGAGGGCGGCTTCGAAAAGCAGGCGTGAAACTAAAAGTTGGTAACTTTTATAGAAAGCCATTACTTTGAATAATAGAAACTGTGGTCTACAACGACCCTTATGCTAACCATTACTTTTCTAACAATAGAACCTTCTACGCAGGTTTATTTACAAGCTAAATAATAATTATTCAGATTATTGATGTCCGCCCTTTCACGCCTTGCACGCTCCTCACGAACCTTCAGCTGCTATATCAGAAATATCAAAAACATATAAATACATTAATAATATAACACTTTAACAATACATTGTTCAATAATATACAACATTTCCTATATTGTACATCAGCTTTCAATTCGGACTATCAGTCATACCTTGTTGTTGCAGGCTTTTGCATACATTGACTTTGATCTATTTGTTCGAGAGCTATAGTCCACCTTTTTTTGCTTTTTTGTTTTTAAAGCATGCTACTCAGAATCTGCTTTCAGAATATATGATTATTTTTTAAAATTTCTACTCAGAGAGTTTCTTGTGATTATTTTTCTATAGTGATCCATTTCTATTTTCTTGAAAGTTTGGAGGAAAGTTTGATTTCTGAAGTTTGGAAATATTTGTTTGATCTTTTGAAGATCTTGGGAGGTCTCATCATGTTTTGTTGTGTACTTAGATGTTTAGAATTTTGTTAACATAACATTGTGGTATCAGAGCTTTTGGTTTTTTTTATCAGATCTTTCATAAAGCCTATTGAATTATCTTCTTTGTTTACAATGTCTAAACATGGCAGATTTGAGTGCATCAATTGAGAAGTTATCATATGGGAGAAATTATCCCATGTGGAAATTTAGAATGGAGTCTTATCTCATGTCTAAAGGTCTTTGGGGATTGATAACAGGTACAGAAGTGAAGCTAGTATTACCAGAAGTTCCTACACAAGCAGATCGAGCAAGAGAGCAAGAATGGATCGATAGAGATAGAAGAGTTCTATTTATTACATCACAAATAATTTTGAATACTATGCTTGGACATATAAGAGGTCTGAATACTAGCAGAGAAGCCAGGGAGTCTCTAGAAAGGTTATTTGCAACTACCAACAGAGAAAGGCAAATGCAACTTATTGGTGAGTTGACAAGAGTAAAAAAGAAGCCATGCCAATCAGTTAATGATTATATTCTTGAGGTAAAATCTCTTATTGAAGCATTAGCCTCTATTGATGCTTCTCCTAATGAGGATATAAAGTTTAATAGCATGTTAAATGGCTTGAGAGAAGATGAAAGATGGAAGTCTTTCATTACATCTATCACGACTTGAGAGAATCTACCATCCTTTGAAGATTTACAAACGTCTATGATCACTGAAGAAATCAACATAGAAGGTGGGAAACTCTTATCATTCGCAAAGAGGTAGTCAAGGACAAGCTCTTTATACTTCATCAAATAGAGTAGAAGGTAGAGGAAATTGGAGAGGAGGAGGAAGATTCAACAACAATGCAAGAGGAAGAGGAAGCTTTAATGCTACTAGAGGAGGAAGAACAATACAACAAAGTCAACAGACTCAACCAAATCAGCAAGGTAACTTTACTTGTAATTATTGTGGTAAAGTTGGTCATTATGCTAGGGATTGCTTCTCCAACCCAAATAAGAGAGGTGGTTTTAGAGGACAACAAAGAGGAAGAGTCCAAGATCACATGCATCAAAACAACAACATAGTGCAAGAGGAGGCTCAAACACAGGGATTGTTTCTCCAACCCAAATAGAAGAGGTGGTTGTAGAGGACGACAAAGAGAAAGAGGCAAAGATCACATGCATCAAAACAACAACATAGTGCAAGAGGAGGCTCAAACATTCTTATGGATATGCATACAAAGATACATAAGAGGAAGGTAAACAACAAAACTTGGTATGTAGATAGTGGTTGCTCAAACCACATGAGTCACAACATGAATATGTTTGTGAACTTACACAAGCCAGATTCAAGAGTCACAGTTGCTATAGGAGATAGTACTAAGCATGAAGTAGTTTACATTGGTGATTGTCCACTTAATGAACATGTAATTCTCAGAGATGTTTTGTTTGTTCCTACTATTACAAGAAATTTGATTTCAATTGGACAGATGGAGGACAATGGAGTGAAGGTCGATTTTGACAATAATCAGTGGCATGCTTATCAGAAGAAGAATGGTACTTTTGTTATAAAAGGACAAAAGGTAAATAGATTATATACTTATGAAGTTGAAGTTCCAGATTGCAGGTTATACAATGGTCAACAGGGCTCAAGTAAGTCAATTGGATTTATGGCAAAAGATTAGGATACATCAGTGTTGGCAGATTGAAGGATATTGCAAAGAAATCCTTGGTTGAAGGTCTACCACAACTACCTAAGCAAAAATTGGATTTTGTTTGTGAGGCATGTTAGTTTGGAAAACAGGTATGAAGTCCTTTTTCAAAAGCAGGATTGCAAAGCAGAGGTATTTTGGACGTGATTCATACTGATGTATGGGGTCCATCTCAAGAAGAGTCCATGGCAGGTAGCAAGTACTTTGTAACATTTATTTATGACTTCTCAAAGTTTACATTCATTTATTTTATGAAATACAAATCCAAAGTGTTTGATATGTTCAAGAACTTTAAATCATCAGTTGAAAAGCAAACAGGTCAAGGCATAAGAAGGTTGAGATCAGATGGAGGAGGTGAATATTTTTCTAATAAATTTCTTACATATTTAGAGGAAGAAGGAATAAAAAAGGAGACTACAAATAGATACACACCTCAACAAAATGGTGTGGCCAAAAGAAGAAACATGTCTAACTTGGAGATGAGTAGGTGCATGTTAAATGAAAAGGACTTACCGCTTACTTTTTTGGGCTGAAGCATGCAATATGGCAGTGATGAATAGGTTGCCACCTACTCAAATTCATGTACAAAAAGCACATTATGAATTATTTCATGGATCAAAACCAGATATTTCTAATTTTAGAATTTTTGGAAGCATATGTTTTGTTCATGTTCCACAATAGTTAAGGTCAAAGTTGGATCCAAGGTCACAAAAAATGATTTTCACTGGTATGGCAGAAGGGCAACCAGGATATAGATGTGTGAACTCAGATATGAGAGAGGTAATTGTTTCGAGAGATGTTATTTTTCATGAAGATAAATCTTGGTATAAGCATGAAGTGCAGGTAGATGAAGAAGAAACTACAAGAAGTCATGAAGAAGAGCCAAGTTCTCCAAGCTCACTAGAAAGTCAAATTACACATGAAGAGATAACTCCCCCCAATCAAAAGTTGAAGAAAATTCTCGATTTGATTTCAAAGGAAATTGAGTCATAGGAAGAAGAAAGTGAAGGTTCTATGTTAAGAAGAACTCAAACTCGAAGGCAAGAAAAGCATGGTAGTACAAGAAGTCAATCAAGGTATCCAACAAGAGAAAGAAGGCAACCGCAAAGATTTTCTCATAAAGCTTATATGGCAAAACTTCTTGAGGAGCAAGAACCAACAACTTTTAAAGAAGCATCGAAGGTAAAGAAATGGGTTAAAGCAATGGATGAATAAATGATAGCTTTGTATGAGAACAATACATGGAGTTTAGTTCCAAGGCAACCTAACATGAAGGTAATCGGTAACAGATGGGTGTACAGGATAAAAAGAAACAGTGATGGTTCAATAAGTAGATATAAAGCAAGGCTTGTTTGTAAAGTTTATGCATAGAGTTATGGCATCGATTATGAGGAGGTATTTTCTCCTGTTGCCAATATATCAACAATAAGGACATTAATAAGTGTTGTCGCAAGCAAGGTATGGAACCTTTATCAATTAGATATCAAAAATGCATTTCTCAATGGTGACTTAAAAGAAGATGTGTACATGGAGCAACCAATAGGTTATGAAGATCCCAAGAAGCCTACGCATGTATGTAAACTCTTGAAAGCATTGTATGGTCTTAAGCAGGCTACAAGGGCCTAGAATTTTAGATTGGTAAAGTTTCTTGAAAAGTAGGGATACAGGTGTTCAAATGCAGATACTTCTTTGTACGTTAAAGTTGAAGGATCATTGATTATTTATATCTCAATTTTTGTGGATGGCTTGATAATGACAGGAAATAATGAAGGTGATATAGCCAAGATCAAATCAGAGCTTGGATCTGAATTTAAAATTTCATATTTAGGAGAATGGACATATATTCTTGGAATCGAAGTTTTGAAGAAAGAAGATGGTGTATATCTTCTACAATCTAAATTTTGCTAGTTTGTTATCCTGCAAAATCTCAAATGGTGTCCTCTTTGCCCAAACTTGAGGCACTTGGTAAACATGTATGTGAAGGCTATAGTTTGGGTGAAATGCAGCATTCCTCCTTCCCAAAAGATGGTTCAATTTGAGCTACTCGAAAATTGCAACTTGTTCACAATGATGTTTGTGGTCCTATGCAAACACCCTCTTTTGGAAACTATCTTTACTTTGTGACTTTCATTGATGATTTTTTTAGGCATGCATGGGTATATCCATTGAAAGCAAAGTCCGAAGTGTTTATGTGCTTCAAACAGTTTCTGGTTTTGAGTGAAAATCTATGAGCATGTAAAATGGGCACCCTCCATTTTGATTGAGGGGGGATATATGTCTTCTGATTTTAATGTATTTATGGTTGAACATGGAATAATACATCAGCGTACAATGTCATATACACCTATACAAAATGGAGTTGCTGAATGGAAGAACATGTTACTCATGAAGATGGCGAGGTGTATGGTCAAGAGTTGTTGGAGTTAGACGTCTGCGGAAGCACGTGAACAACACAAGGAAGAAGAAGAAGCTTGGAGCACAACACACAATGCTGAATGTATTACCACTAGAATGTACAAAGATAAGTAGCCCATTAGGGCAATAGGCGTATATACAAGGTGGGGGAAAAAAACCTCCTAAAGAGGGAAAAAAGTGCCCCGGTGATCCTAGAGTGTTCACACACATCACTACCTAAATATATCAACAAATCCCTCCTGGGAGTGATGCTGTGAACAAGGAGCTAGCACTCATGTATAAGGAAGTGCCAAGCTATGTGAAATCAATCGACAAAAGGAAGTATGCCCAAAGCTTTGCGAAAAGCTTCAAACTTCTCCCTAGGCAGAGCCTTCGTAAAAAGGTCTACAATGTTCTCCTGCATGGGCACATATGCCAAGCTAATCTCCCCAATAGAGAACCTCTCCCTGATATAATGATAATGCACCTCAATGTGCTTAGTGCCAGCATGGAACACAGGGTTCCTCGCAACTGCCAATGCGCTCTGACTATCAGTGAAGATGGTGGTGGCAGAAGACTGACCAACACCCAAATCAGCCATAAGGCATCTGAGCCACACACACTCAACAATCACTATGAAAGCTGCCCTATACTCAGCCTCACAACTGGAAGTGGCCACAGTAGGCTTCTTCTTACGCAACCAAGATATACATGAGATACCAAGCATGAAGCAAAAGCCACTGGTAGACACACAAGTGTCATAGTAACGAGCCCAATAACTGTTAGAAAAAGCATGCAAATGTGGTGGTAGTGATTGCAAGATTATGACCACCACGTGCTAGAGAGATGACTCTCCTCCCAACCAAATGCCTCTATAAATAGCTCTCGCCAAGGGACTGCCTTCTTGGGCAGGTGGATACTAACCATCCATGTGTCAGCCATGTAACTGCATGTGCACCAAGTGTCCCAGTTAACTCGAGTTAACTCAAGTGGATGCTTCTAGAAGGCTCTAGATCTCTTTGGGAAAAATACTCTCCCCATGTCTCCCATGGGGATTGAACCCAAGACCTCCTCCTTCACATCCTTGAGACTTAACCACTAAGCTAAGTGGATCACTTGTTCACAAGAGCACAAGACCTCCTAGTAAGTCTAAACTCGAGATCTTTGATCATACACACAGATGACCAAATGGTGTCCGATTTCATATCTATCTGAACCAGTGAGACCCTTGGATCATAGACTTACTTTATTAACAAGTAATTCCCAGTAGTTTCGAAACTTTTAGTACAAGTACTTTAAGTCCAAATAGTGATATAACCTAAACGTATGTCAAAGATTCTTAGCTTTGGAATCTGAGAGGCATTAGTGTATGCTTGGACTGAAGTTTAAGGAAAGATCTCAAAAAAAAAAAATCTTGCAGGTAAGCAAAGAAGCTTTAGATAGTTTAGGAGATCTTAAAGATACAGAATAAGTCTTTATTCTAGTTGCAAGATAAACTAGACTTGATTAAGCTTGGCCATGATTGTCCAAGGACATGCAATTGGAACTACTCTGTAGATTGCCCAAGTATTGGCAATAAAATTCCTTTTAGGATTATTCACTCAGGTTCCATTTATCCAATGGAAAATTGTGAAAAGAGTAAGATGTTCCGAGTCTAAACAGAGTGAAGGTATTCCAAGAATGTAGTCTGCAACCGTGAAGACAGTACTTAAGTCTGTGGAAGGTAAAACATAATGTTTGCCTACCCTTAAAGGGATTTTGGTACAAATCTAGAGAGCATGAGCAAATGCTTAGACTTAAGCAGTAGAGAGATTCATGTAAAGTCCCAACCGGGTAGGTACCTAAAGCATCAGTAAAGAAGAAATCTAAAGACAATAAATAAAAAAACTCTTGTCACTACAAATTGGTCAAGAATAAATTAATTCAACTTGAATTTGTGAAAATTCAAAGTACTTGGAATTCTGATTGGTTTTTATTAGATTACCCTAGCAAACAAGTATGGACGTTCCATCAAAAGGTTTTCAAGTTCCCAAAGGAACACACAAGATCATGAAACAATCTTGTGAAGGGATCAAAACCTAGAAAATCTAGTTAGAGATAATGCGTGAAACTTTAAAATTCTTTTAAAGAATTGAAGCAAGAAGGTACTCTATCAAGACATGTTTTGACTTTAGGATAAGTATCACCCACACATTAATGTGAATATAAAATAGGGTGGTATGGGACACTAGATTTTATACTCAAATTGATGTAGGAAAGATGGTATGGGGCACTGGACCATGGGATGATAATTATCTTTTAGTCCTAGATTGGATCTTGAAGTTAAGTTTGATCCTCAAGGGAATTAAAACTTCGAAGAAGGAATTTAAATTCAAGGAGGATAAAAGTAGTATCTTAAGATATTTCAAGATAACTTCAAGATAAAGGAAATAGAAGGTATGAAGTAAGTAACTTCCAAGATCTTCTTGAAACACTTCAAGATAAAGTGTTGTTACTCTAGAAATATTTCATAAATTTTTGAAAAAAGTTGGACTTTGACTTTGAGTTGATCTTTTCAACCAAGGATTTGATTGACTAAGTCAAGCACCAAGTTCCTAGTGTAACTTGGTAAGTTTTTTACTCAAAGAAATGCACAAGAATTGCATTCCCAGTAAGGAGTCAGAAAGACTAAATATGGCCTGAACTTAGTTCCAAGTGAAGCATTATTTGAATACAAAACTCATCAACCAAACCTCACTGGGTCGACACACTGATGTTGGTTACCACACTAGTATCTTGTGGTTCGATGATGTTTTTGATTTTCTTTGAATCTTTTTGAGAATTCGGATTATTTCTCTTAAAGATAGAACAAGTGCTTCAATACCTTATTGAAACATATTTTTGAAAAGTTAAAGTCCTGAGTCATCTAGACTTTGACTCATAGCAAGTTTTACGTATCTTCGAAGTTTGAATTGGTTGAATAGAGTTTTAGTTCTTTTTTTCGCTTTTCAAGCTCCGATAGAAATACACGAAGACAAATCTCTTCTGCCTTCTCTACTTTTGCAATGCTTTGTGAATGGCAGAAATCGCCAAAAGAGAGGAGGGAATTGCAATGCTACATGAATGGCAGAAATCGTCAAAAGAGAGGAGGAAATTGCAATGCTGCATGAATGGCAGAAATCGCCAAAAGGGAGGAGGATTAAAAACGAGAAGGAAGATAGCTCCTTAGCTCTGATACCAATGCAAGGTTATGACCACCACGTGCTAGATAGATGACTCTCCTCCCAACCAAATGCCTCTATATATAGCTCTCTCCAAGGGACTGCCTTCTTGGGCAGGTGGATACTAACCATCCATGTGTCGGCCATGTAACTGCATGTGCACCAAGTGTTCCAGTTAACTCGAGTTAACTCAAGTGGATACTTCTAGAAGGCTCTAGATCTCTTTGGGCAAAATACTCTCCCCACGTCTCCCATGGGGATTGAACCCAAGACCTCCTCCTTCACATCCTTGAGACTTAACCACTAAGCTAAGTGGATCACTTGTTCACAAGAGCACAAGACCTCCTAGTAAGTCTAAACTCGAGATCTTTGGTCATACACACACATGACCAAACGATATCCGATTTCAAATGTGTCTGAACCGATTAGATCCTTGGACCATAGACTTACTTTATTAGAATGATCCTCCCGCTTGACCCCTCGGCAATGCATAAACCTACTCATTTGTGAGATAGCAAACTGAATATTTGTCTGAGTAATGCATAAGTAAATCAAGCATCCAATAGCCTGCTGATAGAGAACATCATCAAATGCATCTCCAACATCATCAAGACTCAATCGTAAACCTATCTCCATAGGAGTGGCAATAGGCTTACAGTCTTCAAGGCCAAAATGCTACAATAATGTGTCAATGTATTTCGTTTGACACAAAGGCATTCCACCATTAACGTGCATAAACTGAATGCCCAAATAGTGATGCAAATGCCCCAAATCAGACATCTCAAATGAGGCATGCAAATCAACCTTAAAATCAACAATATGCAGTGAGCAGCATGTCATCAACATACACCACAATGATCAGAAGCACATCAGTACCACGCTTAACATATAAGGTGCTTTCAGTTGGACTGTTCTCAAAACCATGTGCAATGAGATAGGCATGTATCTTTTCCTACTAAGCACGTGGTGCTTGCTTTAAACCATATAATGCCTTCTTTAACCTGCACACTTGGTATTCATGCCCTTTCTGCACAAAGCCAGGGGGCTAAAAAACATACACTTCTTCATGCAAGTAACCATTTAGAACAACTGTTTTAATGTCCAATTGATGTACATTCCAACCACGATGAGCTGCAAGTGCACAGATGCTATGAACAGTAGTCATTCGGCAAGTAGGAGCAAAGGTTTCATCAAAATCAATGCCTCTTTCCTGCGCATAACCCTTTGCAACAAGCCTAGCTTTATACCTATCAACTGTTCCATCAGGTTCATGCTTAAGCTTGTATACCCACTTAGTGCCAATGGCATTCTTGCCAGGAGGCAAGTCACACAAAGACCAGGTACCATTTTTCATGATAGCATCATTTTCATATTGCATTGTAGCCATCCAATGTTCAAAAAATTGTGCTTCATAAAGCGAAATAGGTTTAGTCTCATCATAGAGACTAGAGGCAGCCATAGCATAGCAATTTGATGCAAAAGAGGCACTATGAGAGCCTAACCAAGTATGATATGACAGAGGTGCATCTAATTTGTTGTCACGCAAGGTCTGCACCAACCATTTTGGCATAGTTTTTGCCTGCTCAATATCAGCTCTCTCATCAACAAGTGCATCATGTAAATCTGCATCAGAAATGGAATGATCTGCACCATCACATGAAACATGCAAAGGCTGAGAAGTTGTCTCATTAGGACCATCACTACACTGTCCAGCTGTAAAAAGAGGCAGCAAAGTATCAAACATGTCTTTAGAGCTAACAAATGTCTCCTTTGTACATGAAAGCAATGGTTGAATAGCATCTTCCACAAAAACATCACGGCTAACCAAAATGCATTTAGTATGTGGATGATACAAACGATAGCGTTTACTTTCAGAACTGTACCCAACAAAAATACATTTTACTACTTTATCATCCAATTTTTTGCGATGTTGTTCAGGCACTAATGCATATGGCAGACAACCGAAAACACGCAAATGAGCAACAGATGGCTTGCGACCATGCCAAGCCTCATATGGAGTAATAGACTATGGCGCTTTAGTGGGACACTTGTTCGGTACATATGCTGCACACATAACAACCTCAAGCTAGAAACTATGTGGTAAAGCGTGACTCTTGACCATACACCTCGCCATCTCCATGAGTGACCTGTTCTTTTTTTCAGCAACTCCATTTTGTTGAGGTGTATACGACACTGTACATTGATGTTTTATCCCACATTCAGCTAGAAATGCATTAAGTCAAAAGACATATATTCCCCCCCTCGATCAGAACGAAGGGTGCCCATTTTACATGCTAATAGATTTTCATCCAAAACCAAAAATTGTTTAAAGCAAATAAACACTTTGGACTTTGCCTTCAATGGATATACCCATGCATGCCTGTAAAAATCATCGATGAAAGTCACGAAGTAAAGATAGTTCCCAAAAGAAGGTATCTGCATAGGACCACAGACATCACTATGTACAAGCTGCAATTTCTGAGTAGCCTGAACTAAACCATCTTTTGGAAAGGAAGAATGCTATATTTTGCCCAAAATATAGCCTTCACATACATGTTTACCGGGTGCCTTAAGTTTGGGCAAAGAGGACACCATTTCCGATTTCTACAGGCATAACAAACTAGCAAAGTTGAGATGACCAAAGTGTGCATGCCCAAGCTTTGCATCTGACATAGCCTGAGAATAATGTACTACACATGCCAAATCATGTACAGATCTTTCATAGTCTATGAGCTTATACAGCCCACGACATAAAATGCCAGAAGCATTAATGATGTCACCATTTGACAGATCATGAACTATACATCTTTCATCAACAAATTTCACAACCAAGCCAATCTTGGCTAATGCAAAAACTGATAATATATTTTTCTTGATCCCTAGCACAAACAAAGCATCTAACAAAGTGAAAGAACTACCAGTAGCAATAGTCAAAATGATCTTACCAGCTCCCATAACAGGATAGGAGGAGTTGTTGGCACATGTAACAGTAGTCCCTGTAGGGGCAGGCTCGAGTGAAGAGAAGAAACTGTGCTGCGAGGTAATATGTTTGGTCGCACCACTATCAAAGTACCAAACATCTGAGTCTACTACAGACATGCATTGCTCATGAGATGATGGGTCAAAACTACAAACAGTAGTGCACGCCCATTCTTCTTCCTGCACAAAATTAGCAGACTCTATTTTTGGTGTAGAGGCCTCTGCAACAATCATGCCAGACTCTTTCTTCTTTGCCTCTTTAGCAGCCAGTTTTGGACAACTCTTGATGACATGATCATTTGCTTTACAATATTTACAAATTAATTTCTGCTTTTTTTATTTCTTCTTATCTTTGTCTTCCTTCTTCGACTTTTCAGCATTTGCAGATTTTTGCTTACTAGTAGAAGAGCTCCATTTACCTTTTCCCTTCTGACTAGCGAGGAAAGCTTGATTTGCAATATGGATAATAGACATGTTATGCCTAGACTGGTCTTTGAAGTATTTTGATGGCGATGCACCACAGTGCACTCTCCTTCTCGAGAGCTCCACGACGATATCCTCGGAGTAAAAAACTGAGCTCCTAAGGCCGCATACAGTACTCCATATAGAAGCTGCATAATACGCAAAAAAACATAGTACACAGTGAGCACGAAAATAGACTTCTTAGTTCTTACAAATGCGGTCGAACTTATAGTCTGTGATTGACCAGACCACTATATGTTTTATTAAAGAACATATACAGAGAAGTGTCTAGTGGCCATTTGGCCTTTCACATGGACACCAACGGTAACAATCTCCCATTTAAGGCCAATATGGCCAAAGTAAATATGGGAGAAAAATAAAGAATGATAAAGAATACATGAGTGTAAGTATACAAAATCTTCCTTCCACGTGATGGGCATGTTACATAGTATACAACTGACTGTCTAAGATCAGGAATCAAGTAACCCCCATCAAGTGACAATAGTGTCAAAAGCTATCCTGTGGTAGAGCTTTAGTCAAAGCATCTGCAACATTATCTCAAGTGTGAAACTTCTCAAGAATAATGTGCTCAGTGGCTAAGCAATCTCGAATGAAGTGACACCTCACCTCAATGTTCTTTGTCTTTGCATGATAGACCGGATTCTTAGCCAAAGCAATGGCACTCTGACTATCATTGAGTAAACAAGGTACATGTTGAGGTAAACCCATATCACAAGCAAGACGAGAAAGCCACAAAGCTTCCTTACATGCCTCACTTGTTGCAACATACTCTGCTTCTGTGGTGAAAATAGTTGTACATTCTTGAAGACGAGATCTCCAAGACATAGCACCTCCAACAAAATGAAAAATGTATCCTGATCTAGACTTACGATTGTCTACACAACCAGCATAGTCAGAATCTGTGTAACCAATAATGGATGGTTTCCCTCTACCTAAGCATAGACACTTGTCCTTAGTTCCACTCAGATATCTTAAAATCATCTTGACTGCTTCCCAATGTTTCTTGCCAGGATTAGACATATATCTGCTCACAACTCCCACTACAAATGCAATGTCTGGTCTCGTAGCTATCATAGCATACATGAGACTACCAACATCAGACTGATAGGGAATTTTGGTCATGAATTCCTTTTCCTCATCTGATTTGGGGCGATCATCCTTGCTCAATTTCACATATGTGGGTAAAGGTGTACTCAATGCCTTTCCACCTTGAATATTGAACCTGTGAAGTACTTTGGATATGTACTCACTTTGAGACAAGTATATTTTTACTCCTATCACGAGTAATGTGCATGCCAAGAATATGTTTGGCATCCCCCAAATCCTTCATATCAAATGTCTGACTCAACTTCTTTTTGAGAATTGACAAATCATGAGTACTTCCCAACAATTAACATATAATCGACATAAAGTATCAAGCATATCAAGCTGCCATCTGCGCATCTCTTTGTGTAGAGACAATGATCCTCATTACTTCGAGAATAGCCTTGAGACTTCATAAAAGCATCAAAACTTTTGGTACCATTGTCTAGGGGATTGTTTAAGTTCATACAAGCTCTTCTTAAGCTTACAAACTAGACTTTCCTTGCCAAGAACTACATAACCCTCTAGTTGTTCCATATAGATCTCATCTGTAAGATCTCCATGCAAGAAAGTATTTTTCACGTCCATTTGGACTAGCTCCAAGTCCTCCATTGCAATGAATCCAAGCAACATGTGCAAGGTAGTCATCTTGACCACTGGAGAGACGATTTCCTCAAAATCTACACCATGTTGTTGCTTAAAACCCTTTGCAACAAGTCATGCTTTATACTTTGGAGAAGCACTATCTCATGTGAATTTCAGCTGATATACCCATTTACATGGTAAAGCTTTCCTACCCTTTGGCAAAGGTACTAAATCCCAAGTACCATTCTTGTGAATAGAATCCAACTCACTCTTCATGGCACGCTCCCATTTGACATGAGCCTCTATCTACATAGCCTCTTTGTAGCAAGAAGGCTCACCGGCATTTGTTAGCATAACAAAATTTAAACGTGGAACATATCTATCAGGTGGATGTGAGACACGTGAAGAACGTCTCAATGGTTGCTAAACGGGAACATGTGCAAACTGATCTGAATGGACATTCTCTTGAACATCCCTATGTGCAACATTTTTATGCATGCTAACCGGAGGACTAGTATCCTCAAACACCACTCTTCTCACTTCAACCTCCTTAATGGGCTGTTTATGCATCTTAGACTCATTGAAAATGACATCACTACTTTTGATCACTGATCCTGTTTGAGGATCCCATAAGCTATATCCAAATTTTCCTTCTTGACCATATCCAAGAAAAATGGATTTCTTTGACTTATGGTCCAATTTCTGTCTAAGATTCTTGGGTATATGAACATATGCTTCACACCCAAAAACTCGAAGATGATCATAATATGGTGGCTTCCCTTTCCATAACTCTTGTGCCACTTTCAGAGATTTGGCAATACTAGGTGAAAGGTTAATCACATGAACTGAAGTCAATACTGCTTCTGCCCAAAAGCCTTGTGAGAGGTTCGCATGATGCAACATAGAGATTACTCGATCTTGAATAGTTCTATTCATTCTCTCAGCTACACCATTTTGTACTAGGGTTTAAAGGAGCTATAAACTCTCTACGAATCCCTCTAGACTGACAGAAAAGGCTGAATTCATGTGAGGTATACTCACCCCCATTATCTGAACGTAAAGCCTTAAGCTTAGTTCCTTTTTCATTCTCAACTGAAGCAAGCCATTTTTTGAAAGTAGGGAATACCCCATCCTTCGATTTGATAGGATATACCCAAACTTTTCTAGTAGCATCATCTATGAAAGTGACAAAGTAAAGAGAACCACCTAAGGACCTAGTGGGCATAAGACCACACACATCTCTATGAACGAGATCTAAAGGCTGAATTGAAGACTCAGTGTGCGTTCTATGTACATTTTTGGTTTGCTTCCCATATTTGCAATGCTCACAAAATGAAAAATCAGAGAAAGATAACATAGGTAAGTAGCTAGAACAAGAAAGATTTTCCATTCCACTATGAGATATATGGCCCAAACGACCATGCCAAATACAAGCCATAGGCTGTTCAGTAACAGCTAACAAGTGTTCTTTCTATGATACAAATAAAGGATAAAGTGAGCCAACTTTGCTTCCTTTTGCAATAACCATATTGCCCTTTGATATGCAAAAGGACTTAGCATAGAAGACCACCTTGTAACCAAGGTCATCAAGTTGACCAACTGACATCAAACTGCATGACAACCGAGGTACATGGTGTACATTATGCATAATAAATTTTGAACCATCAATGAACTGCACAACCACATCTCCAGTGCCCACAACATCACACTGGTAAGAATCACCAAGTCTCATGGTACCAAGAGACTTTGCTGCATAATTAGAGAACCATTCTCTATGTGGTGTCACATGGAAAGAAGCACCAGAATCTAGCAGCTAGGTGTGGGCAAGAGAATCAACCATAAGAGCCTCAGGTGGCACAATACTATCAAGTGTCAACACATCAGCTGTTGGAGCAAGTCTATGACAAGCCTAAGTATTGGCTTGAGTCTCACAAAGTCATTAAAGAAGCTTCAAAATGAAGACTATGTAAAGTTCACTTGTGAACTACCTCTTGTAACTTTTGAAGAGTTTACTTAATGTAAAAGTAAGAGAATCTTAAGTGGTTTAGCCCACATGATCAAGAATGGAAAGAGGAGCCACGAATTCGTGATTTGTGGTAGGTAGAGAATCAAATCAATCATTGATTGATTGGAGAGTGATTGAGGGAAGTTAGCCTCCCAAACTCAACTATGAATAGATGGCAGTTTTAGTCGTGGTTAGAGAGACCTATGTGAAGACCTCCAAGAGTTGAGCTTTATGCCATTTCAAGGTGTGATTACAAAGCACACATATGTATCAGTAAGTCATTGTATTGTACAAGCAATATAGTTTCATTTTTATGATTATTTGAGGTCATCTTTCCATGTTCTTGTGATGTGTACTACTCACTGCCATTACTTCAGTTTTTCTCAGTCAGCTTGCAGAGATTGTTTCTCTGCACTTGGTTCATCATTTTCAGTGATTTAACTTGTTAAAGTTAGCTCTATAAGTCTACTATATGCTCACAAATTTTCATGTCATTTGGATGTTGAAATCTTCAGTTATGTTCATTTGAAGTCAACAGGGTATGTTCATCTTCACTTCTCTGTCAGGTACCCGACTTTTTCAGTCATCTTGTCAGAGTCATTTCTCAGTGTTTACTCATCCAAATTCAGTGATTTTAAGCTTGTTGGATTCAGCTTACTGTCTAGTATAAGCATACAAATTTTCATGATCATTGGATTCTTACATTTTGAGTTATGTTAATTTTTCTACTCACTGGTCTATTTCTGTAGCAGCCCGTGAAAATCGGGATGATGTCATCACTTGTTAAAAGTCATTCTCAGTGTGTGGTTTGTTATTTTTGATGAGATTACTCTCTAAAGTTAGCTCTTTAAGCTACCTAGCCTTCCCTAAGAGGAATTAATCTAATTGCTGCTGTGCTCAGAGAATTATGTAAAACACTGGACAGGTGTATCAACCAAGAATAGCAAGTTTTCACCTCTGAGCTAACTCCAACTTATCTGTTTTGATCTATCTTTTTGAGAGTGATCTTCCAAGGTACATAGGGTGTCTAATACATCCATTGGCAAGCTAAAAGGGCCCACCATCTACTCCTGGAGTTCATTTGGCTGGTGTAGAGCAAAGATTTTGCAACACCTCTTCATCTTCAACACATACCTATCCATCTCTTCAGAGTGGTATCAGAGCAAGGTTGGACAACATGGCAGATGGATTTCCTTCATCAATTGACAAATTGGACAGAGGTAACTACTCAGCTTGGTCATTAAGAATGGAAGCTTATCTCCAAGGTAGAAGTTTATATGGTTATGTGGCTGGAGATGAAGTTATGCCAAGTTTCAGGAACAAAAGTCAACCAACACAAGAAGAGCAAGAAAGATTGAGCACATGGTGCTCCAAGGATGCACTTGCAAGGTCTTATCTCCTCAACTCTATCTCAGATTTTTTGTTGCCTCACATTAGAAGTTGTAAGACATCTCAGGAAGTGTGGGATGCACTTGAAGCTTTCTTTTCTTCAAGTACCAAAGCCAGGAAGCATCAAGTATGGCTGGAGTTCACAACTCTCAAGAAGGCTCCCAAACAAAATGTGACTGATTTTGTCACAAAGCTCAAGGACATAGCGGATCAATTGGGAAGCATTGGAGAGGTAATAGATGAAGAGCAAATTGTAAGGCAGGTCATCAATGGCTTGAAGGCAGATGATAAGTGGGAAGCATTCACCACAGCTATGGATTTGTACATGGACATGCATGTACCTGATTTCAACACACTCATTGGACAATTACTTACTCAAGAGGCAAAGCTTATCAAAAATGGAGAAAGCTCTAAAGGTAATCAATCTTCAGCTTTATACACGGATAAAAGCAAGTCTAAAGATAACAAAGGAAAGGCAAAGAAAGTGGATGATGAAGCAGGTACATATCAAGCTAACTATGCAGGTAGAGGAAGACATGGCAGAGGTAGAGGAAGAGGAGGTAGACAAGGCAGGGGGAGATCCCAAGACTCCAACTCATGTTCTATTTGTGGATTAACTAATCATACAACTGAAAATTGCTTTAGGAATTCCAGGAATCAAAGAGGCAGAGGATACAATAGAGGAAGTTATGGCTACTCAAGAGGAAGGTTCAACAACTACCATGGCAACTACAACAACTACAATCATTCAAACTATCAAGGAGGCTACAAAGGAAGGAGAGACTACAATAACTACACAGAAGACTCAAACAAAGAGGATTCATTATTGATCATGAACATGGCTATGCCACAAGGTAAATCTGATGAGCATATTTTCTACATAGATTCAGGTTGTTCAAATCATGTGGCAGGAAATGTGGCACTCCTATCAGATTTAGAAGATCCAAGGAATAAGCATGAGGTACAAACAGGAGATGATACAAAACATCCTGTGGAGAAAATAGGCAATGTCAAAGCACCTGATGGAAACATCAACCTACTCAGTAAGGTACTCTATGTCCCTACCATTACAAAGAATTTGATAAGTGTTGGGCAGATAGTAGAGAAAGGGTTGCAAGTCAGGTTCACAAAGGCAGGAGCATTTGTTGAAGATCCAAGTCAAGGATTCAGAAGAATTGCAAAAGGTGAAAAGACAGGTAGATTGTTCACATTTGAATTACAGGACACTAGAAACATTGCTCTCTTTAATTATGGTAGTCAGACACTCACAGAATTGGAAGTATGGCACAAAAGGTTAGCACATATTGGTGAAAGGTCATTAAAGCAAATTTGCAGGGACCAAAGTGTACTTGGACTCCCTAACTTGTCAAAACAACATATGATTTATAAGTGTAGTGCATGTCAGTTTGGAAAGTCTCACAGGTTACCATTCATGAAGAAAGGTTATATGCATGGAGATCTCTTGGAGTTGGTTCATACAGATGTATGGGGACCAAGCAAGGAAGCTTCAATATCAGGATCAAGGTATTATGTTTCCTTTATTGATGATTGCAGCAGATGGACTATCCTATTCTTTATGAAACACAAAGATGAAGTTTTTTCATGTTTCAAAAGATATTTGGCTCTTGTGGAGAATCAAACAGGTAAATCACTAAAAAGGCTAAGGTCAGATGGAGGGGGAGAATACTTCTCCCATGATTTTGATTCTTTTCTTCAAGAAAGAGGAATCAAAAGAGAAGTAACTACAAGGTACACTCCTGAGCAAAATGGAGTGGCAGAAAGGAGGAATAGGACAATTGTTGAAGCTGCAAGGTCTATGTTAAATGAAAAGCATTTACCTAATTACTTATGGGCCGAGGCTGTATCTACAGCCACTTACTTGATTAACAGGTTGCCTTCAAAATCCCTTGATGGAATGACTCCATATGAGGCTTGGAATGGAAGAAGACCAAGCTTAGATCATTGTAAAATTTTTGGATGTATTGCTTTTGCTCATGTTCCTTCACAGGTTAGAGGCAAGATGGATCCAAAAGCAGAAAGGTGTGTATTTATTGGATATGACAACAATCAAAAGGGCTACAGGTTATACAACCCTACCAACAAAGGATTCTTGGTAAGCAGAGATGTAGTTTTTGATGAGAACAATTCATGGTATGAAGATTCATGCAGGAAGGTCAATTTACCATATGATCTTGAAGAAGATTTTCCAAAGCTTGGTAGAGAACAATCAAAGATTGAAGAACAAGACACCTCAGAGGATGATGAAGAATGTCAGATGGAAAAGATCAAAGCATGGAGGTCTAAAGGTAAAGCAAAATTGCAGGAACTTGGACATGAGGCAGAATCATCAAATCATGGCTTAAGAAGATCTATGAGGGAAAAGAAAAAACCAGAAAGGTATGGGTTTGACACCTCATTAGTAACTAAACATTCTATCTACATAGCACAGGACATAAACCAAGAGGAGCCATCATCATTTGAAGAGGCCAAAGCAAAAACAGAATGGAAGCATGCAATGAAGGAAGAGATTGAAGCACTCGAGGAAAACAACACTTGGGATTTGGTGCCCAAGACTTCATCCATGAAGGTAATAGGCTCAAGATGGGTCTATAAACTCAAGAAGAATTCTGATGGTTCCATTAACAGGTATAAGGCAAGGCTTGTAGCAAAAGGCTTTGCACAAACTCAAGGAATTGATTATGAGGAGACATTCTCTCCTGTGGCAAAGATGCCTACTATTAGGGTTTTGCTTAGTATTGCCTCTTCCAAGAATTGGAAGATACTTCAACTAGATGTGAAGAATGCATTCTTGAATGGTTGGATAACAGAAGAGGTATATATGGCACAACCACCTGGTTTTGAGAATCAAGTTTATCCTAATTATGTGTGTAAACTTAACAAAGCATTGTATGGTCTCAAGCAAGCTCCAAGAGCTTGGAATTTCAGGCTTGTTTCATTCTTGCAGGACAAAGGCTTTCAACCAAGCAAAGCAGATCCTTCACTCTTTATTAAAAAGAGTAATTCCGAGGTCATCTACCTATGTGTATATGTAGATGATATTATATTGACAGGAAATGATGCAGATGGTATGAAGAAGATCAAAGATCAGATGAGAGAAGAGTTCAAGATAAGTGATTTGGGTTCACTTACCTACTTCCTAGGTTTGGAAGTTGTCTACAAAGATCATGGTTTGTTTCTCACTCAAAGAAAGTACATTAAGGACATGTTGGCAAAATTCAAGATGCAAGATTGTAAGATTGCAGGTACTCCAATGGAGGTTAATCACAAATTGAGCTCACATGAAGGTGAACTCATAGAGGACATCACATCATATCAAAGTCTAGTGGGTAGTCTCAACTATGCCACATTGACAAGAGTAGATATATGTTACAGTGTGAGTGTGCTAAGCCAATTTATGCACACACCAAGGAAACCACATATGGATGCTGCCAAAAGGATTCTCAAGTATCTCAAAGGAACCATAAATGAAGGACTTTATTATCCTTATGTATCTGATTTAGGTTTGAAGCTATTTTCTGATGCAGATTGGGCTGGCTCCAAGGAAGATAGAAGGAGCACTTCAGGTTATCTTACCTTTGCAGGTTCAAAGCTTATTTCATGGTCATCCAAGAAGCAACCCACAGTTGCTCTCTCTTCTACTGAAGCTGAATATAGAGGTCTTGCCATAGCTACACAGGAAGCTATGTGGATGAAGACATTGTTCAAAGATCTTGGATTGGAGTTTGGAACTCCAACTATTTTTGGTGACAATATGAGTTCTATTCACTTGGCTGCTAATCCTATTTTTCATGCAAGGACTAAACATATTGAAGTTCATTATCATTATGTACGAGAGAAGATCCTAAGCAAGGAGATTCAAATATCATATGTGTCCACACATCAACAATGTGCAGATATTCTAACCAAAGCATTGGATGGTACAAAGCTTTGCAAATTCAAAGCTATGATTGGTTTGCAGGAAATCTTGGAAGATTGAAGACCTCAAGCATACTTGGCTTGAGGGGGAGCTGTTGGAGCAAGTCTATGACAAGCCTAAGTATTGGCTTGAGTCTCACAAAGTCATTAAAGAAGCTTCAAAATGAAGACTATGTAAAGTTCACTTGTGAACTACCTCTTGTAACTTTTGAAGAGTTTACTTAATGTAAAAGTAAGAGAATCTTAAGTGGTTGAGCCCACATGATCAAGAATGGAAAGAGGAGCCACGAATTCGTGATTTGTGGTAGGTAGAGAATCAAATCAATCATTGATTGATTGGAGAGTGATTGAGGGAAGTTAGCCTCCCAAACTCAACTATAAATAGATGGCAGTTTTAGTCGTGGTTAGAGAGACCTATGTGAAGACCTCCAAGAGTTGAGCTTTATGCCATTTCAAGGTGTGATTACAAAGCACACATATGTATCAGTAAGTCATTGTATTGTACAAGCAATATAGTTTCATTTTTATGATTATTTGAGGTCATCTTTCCATGTTCTTGTGATGTGTACTACTCACTGCCATTACTTCAGTTTTTCTCAGTCAGCTTGCAGAGATTGTTTCTCTGCACTTGGTTCATCATTTTCAGTGATTTAACTTGGTAAAGTTAGCTCTATAAGTCTACTATATGCTCACAAATTTTCATGTCATTTGGATGTTGGAATCTTCAGTTATGTTCATTTGAAGTCAACAGGGTATGTTCATCTTCACTTCTCTGTCAGGTACCCGACTTTTTCAGTCATCTTGTCAGAGTCATTTCTCAGTGTTTACTCATCCAAATTCAGTGATTTTAAGCTTGTTGGATTCAGCTTACTGTCTAGTATAAGCATACAAATTTTCATGATCATTGGATTCTTACATTTTGAGTTATGTTAATTTTTCTACTCACTGGTCTATTTCTGTAGCAGCCCGTGAAAATCGGGATGATGTCATCACTTGTTAAAAGTCATTCTCAGTGTGTGGTTTGTTATTTTTGATGAGATTACTCTCTAAAGTTAGCTCTTTAAGCTACCTAGCCTTCCCTAAGAGGAATTAATCTAATTGCTGCTGTGCTCAGAGAATTATGTAAAACACTGGACAGGTGTATCAACCAAGAATAGCAAGTTTTCACCTCTGAGCTAACTCCAACTTATCTGTTTTGATCTATCTTTTTGAGAGTGATCTTCCAAGGTACATAGGGTGTCTAATACATCCATTGGCAAGCTAAAAGGGCCCACCATCTACTCCTGGAGTTCATTTGGCTGGTGTAGAGCAAAGATTTTGCAACACCTCTTCATCTTCAACACATACCTATCCATCTCTTCACATCAGCATCATCAGAAATAGCATTAATTTCTTCAATCTTCAAAGTAGAGGTAGATGGTGCAGGTAACTGTCTAACATGCCCATCAACATTCTTGTTGGAGTTAGACGTCTGCGGAAGCACGCGAACAGCACAAGGAAGAAGAAGAAGCTTAGAGCACAACACACAAGACTCAATGTATTACTAGAGAATGTACAAAGATAAGTAGCCCATTAGGGCAATAGGCGTATATACAAGTCGGGGGAAAAAAACCTCCTAAAGAGGGAAAAAAGTGCCCCGGCGGTCCTAGAGTGTTCACACACATCACTACCTAAATATATCAACGAATCCCCCCTGGGAGTGATGCGGTGAACAAGGAGCTGGCACTCATGTATAAGGAAGTGCCAAGCTATGTGGAAATCACTCCACAAAAGGAAGTAAGCCCAAAGCTTTGCGGAAAGCTTCAAACTTCTCCCTAGGCAGAGCCTTCGTGAAAAGGTCTGCAATGTTCTCCTGCGTGGGCACATATGCCAAGCTGATCTCCCCAGTAGAGAACCTCTCCCTGACATAGTGATAATGCACCTCAATGTGCTTAGTGCGAGCATGGAACACAGGGTTCCTCGCAACTGCCAATGCGCTCTGACTGTCAGTGAAGATGGTGGTGGCAGAAGACTGGCCAACACCCAAATCAGCCATAAGGCGTCTGAGCCACACACACTCAACAGTCGCTGTGAAAGCTGCCCTATACTCAGCCTCACAACTGGAAGTGGCCACAGTAGGCTTCTTCTTGCTCAACCAAGATAGACATGAGCTACCAAGCATGAAGCAAAAACCACTGGTGGACACACGAGTGTCATAGCAACCAGCCCAATCTGAGTCAGAAAAAGCATGCAAATCTGGCGGTAGTGATCCCCCCTTGGGATAAAACAACCCAAGTAGCCGAGTACCACTCAAGTAGCGAAAGATGCGCTTAACCGCTTTCCAATGCGTGACTCCTGGGCAATGCATAAACCTGCTCATCTGTGAGCTAGTAAACTGAATATCTGGCCGAGTAATGCATAAGTAAATCAAGCATCCAACAGCCTGCTGATAGAGACCAGCATCAAATGCATCTCCAGCATCATGAAGACTCAATTGTAAACCTGTCTCCATAGGAGTGGCAATAGGCTTACAGTCTTCAAGGCCAAAACGCTGCAATAATGTGTCAATATATTTCGTTTGACACAAAGCCATTCCACCATCAACGTGCATAAATTGAATGCCCAAATAGTGATGCAAATGCCCCAAATCAGACATTTCAAATGAGGCATGCAAATCAGCCTTAAAATCAGCAATATGTGTCTCAATAGGACCAGTGAGCAGCATGTCATCAACATAGACAAGAATGATCAGAAGCACATCATTAGCACGTTTAACATATAAGGTGCTTTCAGTTGGACTGTTCTCAAAACAATATGCAATCAGATAGGCATGTATCTTCTCATACCAAGCACGTGGTGCTTGCTTTAAACCATATAATGCCTTCTTTAACCTGCAAACCTGGTTTTCATGCCCTTTTTGTACAAAGCCAAATGGCTGAAAAACATACACTTCTTCATGCAAGTCACCATTCAGAAATGCTGTTTTAATGTCCAACTGATGTACATTCCAACCATGATGGGCTGCAAGTGCACAAATGCTCCGAATAGTAGTCATACGGCATGTAGGTGCAAAGGTCTCATCAAAATCAATGCCTCTTTCCTGTGCATAACCATTTGCAACAAGCCTAGCCTTATACCTGTTAACTGTACCATCAGGTTTACGCTTCAGCTTGTATACCCACTTAGTGCCAATGGCCTTCTTGCCAGGAGGCAAGTCACATAAAGACCATGTACCATTCTTCATTATAGCATCATATTCAGATTGCATAGCAGCCATCCAATTTTCTGAATTTTGTGCTTCATCAAAAGAAACAGGCTCATTCTCATCACAGAGACTAGAAGCAGCCATAGCATAGCAATCTGATGCAAAGGAGGCACTATGAGAGCCTGAACGAGTACGATATGACAAAGGTGCATCTAATTTGCTGTCATGCAAAGTCTGCACCAGCCATTTTGGCATAGTTTTTGCCTGCTCAATATCAGCTCTCTCATCAACAAGTGCATCATGTAAATCTGCATCAGAAATGGAATGATTTGCATCATCATATGAAACCTGCAAAGGCTGAGAAGTTGCCTCATTAGGACCAGCACTAGCCTGTCCACCTATAAAAAGAGGCATCAAAGTATCATACATGTCTTTGGAGCTAACAGATGTCTCCTTAGTACATGAAAGCAATGGCTGAATAGCATCTTCCACAAAGACAACATCACGGCTAACCAGAATGTGTTTAGTCTGTGGATGATACAGACGATAGCCTTTACTTTCAGAACTGTACCCAACAAAAATACATTTTACTCCCTTATCATCCAATTTTCTGCGATGTTGTTCAGGCACTAATGCATATGCCAAACAACCAAAAACACGCAAATGAGCAACAGATGGCTTGCGGTCATGCCAAGCCTCATATGGAGTGATAGACTGCAACGCTTTAGTGGGACACCTGTTTAGTACATATGCTGCACACATGACAGCCTCAAGCCAGAAACTATGTGGTAAAGCCTGACTTTTGACCATGCACCTCGCCATCTCCATGAGTGATCTATTCTTTTGTTCAACAACTCCATTCTGTTGAGGTGTATACGGGATTGTACACTGTTTTATCCCACGTTCAGCCAGAAATGCATTAAAATCTGAAGACATATATTCCCCCCCTCGATCAGAACGGAGGGTGCCCATTTTACATGCTGACTGATTTTCAGCCAAAACCAAAAACTGTTTGAAGCACATGAACACTTCGGACTTTGTTTTGAGTGGATATACCCATGCATGCCTGGAAAAATCATCATCAATGAAAGTCACGAAGTAAAGGTAATTTCCAAAAGAGGGTGTCTGCATAGGACCACAGGCATCACTATGTACTAGCTGCAATTTCTGCGTAGCCCGAACTGAACCATCTTTTGGAAAGGAAGAACGCTGCATTTTGCCCAAAATACAGCCTTCACAAACATGTTTTCCAGGTGCCTCAAGTTTGGGCAAAGAAGACACCATTTCAGATTTCTGCAGGCGTAACAAACTAGCAAAATTCAGATGACCAAAGCGTGCATGCCAAAGCTTTGCATCTGACATAGCCTGAGAATCATGAACTGCACATGCCGAATCATTCACAGATCTTTCATAGTCTATGAGCTTATACAACCCACGACATAAAATGCCAGAAGCAATAATCACATCGCCATTTGAGAGATCATGGACTGTACACTTGTCATCAATGAATTTCACAACCAAGCCAATCTTGGCTAATGCAGAAACTGATAACAGGTTCTTTTTTATCCCTGGCACAAATAAAGCGTCTGACAAAGTGAAAGAACTACCATCAGGAGTAGTCAGAATGATCTTACCAACTCCCATAACAGGATAAGAGGAGTTATTGGCGCATGTGAGAGTATTCCCTGTAGGGGCAGGCTCGAGTGAAGAGAAGAAACTGCGCTGCGAGGTAATATGTTTGGTCGCCCCACTCTCAAAGTACCAAACATCTGAGTCTACTGCAGACATGCACTGATCATGAGAAGATGGGTCAAAACTGCAGAGAGTAGTAAACTCCCATTCTTCTTCCTGCACAAGATTTGCAGACTCTGTTTTTGGTGTAGAGGCCTCTGCAACAACCATTCCAGCCTCTTTCTTCTTTGCCTCTTTAGCAGCCAGTTTTGGACAGTTCTTTATAATATGATCATTTCCTTTACAGTACTTGCAGAACAATTTCTGCTTTTCTGATTTCTTCTCATCTTTATCGTGGTTCTTCGATTGTGCAGCATTTGCAGATTTCTGCTTACTAGTAGAAGAGCTCCATTTTCCTTTGCCCTTCTGACTAGCCAGGAAAGCTTGATCTGCAACACACATAATGGACCTGTTCTTCCTGGACTGATCTTCCTGCAACAGAACAGAGACTAATTCCTCAAATGACAAGGCATTCGGATTGCCTTTCATCATCAACCGAAGAGTAGAGGCAAAACTCTGATATGAATCAGGAAGACCATTCAGAACGGTCTGCACAAGTGAGCTATCTGGTATAACCTCATCAACAGAAATCAATTGTTCCTTTAGGTCTTTGATCTTTGTAAGAAAACTGTCCATAGAATCACCTTCATTCATGTGCTCACTCTCCAACTGTTTTCGGAGGTAAGCAACACGAGCCTCATTCCTAGCCTGGTACAAAGTGGTAAGTGTATCCCAAGCATCCTTTGCTGTTCTGCAAGAGCGAATGTGAGGAATAATGGCACGTTTGACAGACAAAGCTATCAATGCATGTGCCTGGGCATCTCTGCCATCCCAACGAATCTGCTCTGCAGTAGGTGCAACAGAAACAGAAGCACGAATAGGAATCTGCGGAATATCATCTTCGACACCATCTTCATCAGCTCCAACACCTGTATTTGCAGTACCTATTGTTACAGGTGTAACAGGACGTCTTTCAACACCCTGCACAATGTTCCACATTCCTTTTGCAACCAGTACATGTCGCATCATATAAGCCCATAATGGGTAGTTGGTACCATCCAACTTATCCTCAACAGCCAACATACGGAATACATCACTGCTTTCAGCCATGGCCGGTGACTAAAATACCTTGATGCAGAAAATTGACTGTATCTCAAAAAGTTGAACAGAACTGCCCAGACGAGTTCTGCTAGACCTATAGCAGACTTCGAGACGCTTAAACTGGCGAACAGAAACTGGTATATACCTTTGGCACAAAAGGACAAAATAGCCTGCACAAGCACTATGATAGTGCGTTCGGAGGCCGAAACGAGCTCAGATCGCGATTTCGGCACCACACAGCAAAGCTGTTTTGATCTCGGAAACACCCTGAGTATGCTCACCAAATTTCGTGCGAATCTGAGACTGCAAACGGAGGAGTGTCGACGGCACCCTAGAAGAAGCGACGACCTGCTCTGATACCAATTGTTGGAGTTAGACGTCTACGGAAACACGCGAACAACACAAGGAAGAAGAAGAAGCTTAGAGCACAACACACAAGACTCAATGTATTAATAGAGAATGTACAAAGATAAGTAGCCCATTAGGGCAATAGGCGTATATACAAGCCGGGGGAAAAAAACCTCCTAAAGAGGGAAAAAAGTGCCCCGACGGTCCTAGAGTGTTCACACACATCACTACCTAAATATATCAACAATTTTGTCCTTTACCTTTAGAATTATTTAATGCAGAACAGACTTTCTTCATGTGTCCTTTCTTATGACAATAATGGCATTCGATATCCCTCTTCCTTGATTTACTTCTATTCTTATTCCGTTGACCATTCTTTTCCTTGTTCTTGCTCGTGCCACATTGTTGATTCTTTCCTTGGTAAGAATCACGAACATTATATGCATCTCCACTCTGAGTGCGAACCATAGACTTTCTACAAATCTCCTCACTCAAGAGTGCTCCACATATGTCATCATAGACGAGTTTACCACTAGGTGCACTACTGCTAATAGCTGTGCAAAATGTATCCCATCATGATGACAAGGTTCATAACAACAATACTGCTTTCATTTCATTATCCATATCCATTTTCTGAACCTATAACTGAGAGAATATAGCATCAAACTTATTTAGATGAGCAATGACACTATCTGTGTCCTTCATACGAAGGTCATATAATGTTCTCATCAGATAGACTTTATTTGATGCCATCTCTTTTTCATATGTATTGCATAACTTCTTCCAAAGCTCCTCTGTACTTTTAGAGTCTAATATTGTAAAGTAAACATTATCTGCCATGTGCAAGTGAATGGTAGACCTGGCCATTTCATCTAACTCATCCCAATCATCTTCATCCATGTCAGCAGGCTTCTTTGAAATTCCATTTAATGGCTTCCATTGCCTCCTTTGAATCAGCACATCTTTAATCTGATTCTTCCATAGAGCAAAGTTTGTGCCATCAAATTTTCATATCTCAAAATGGTCTTCGCCCTGCAAGTTATAGCTCCTCCTAGGAACACTAGCACTAGACCCTGATCCACCGGATGTGTCTGAGACCTCTGATGCCATGATGGTAAAGAATTGAATGGAATGATAATGGAGCTAGATGAGTCCAAACACCAACGAATAAGTGTATCAAGGAGTAAATCGACCATTATATAGGTGACAAAACCAAAAATCTGGAGAAATTTTGCCAGAGTATCCTCTGCAAAATGAGTGTATGACTAGTGTCAAAATATCATAAAACTGAAAGTAGTGACATGTTTGCCTACATAGTGAATCACTGAGTCCACTGCATATAATCAGTTACCCAATAGAAGCCAACTAGGCTTATCGAGCACCTATGAACAACTATCATACATCTCCTATGGCGAGGCTGGGTAAGTCTTCCACCTACATCACCGAAGAGACCCCGACATCTGGGTGTCTCCCAGTTAAGAAAACCCCACCACGATCCTCTTTATCAAACGTAAAAGGCTTTATGCAAAGAACGTAACCTCTATATCAATGACCACATGAATGTACATAAGCGGTATCCACAGAAGTGTACATGATGTGTATGTGCTCAATATATGCACTAAAATGACACTAAAAGGCTGAATGCACAACCCAAAAACTAGCCAATAACACCTGCAAGTGTGTGTCAACTCTAATGCTTTTGGCCCAAAAAACCTGCATAAATTTGCAATGGCTGCTCCCACCAAAATTGAAATCTTTCAAGAAACCTATAGTTTTACGAGTGTGGCTGAAAACACAGCCCCAAAGGTTGATATTTATCGTCGGAGAAGTACAAAGAACACTCTTCTTGATGTTCTTGGACATGTGTGAAGAGAATTATGTGCAGAGGCACTCGAAAATTGCTCCAAAAGACACCCCAAAAATGCTTCAAAAATAGGCTTTAAAAGCAAAGAATGAAGCTTTGAGGGACCAAAGCATGTTTAAGGTAATGTCAACCTTAGTCTTTCCCCGTCTTCAGACACCACAAGAGTGTAGCTTAGTGGCAAGAGATTGCCACGGTTAAGCGAGCTCCGGGGGGAACATTACTGGGATAGGTGACCTCCCGGGAAGTACCATGAACCTCTATATTCCTTGATCATTGAGGTCCTTCCTTGCGCGCAGCCAATGGTGCCAACAGTGACTTTGGTTTGTGAAAGCATGCGAACAACACAAGGAAAAAGAAGAAGCTTGGAGCACAACACACAATGTTGAATGTACACTAGAAGATACAAAGATAAGTAGCCCGTTAGGGCAATAGGCATATATACAAGCCAAGGGAAAAAAACCTTCTAAAGAGGGAAAAAAGTGCCTCGACGGTCCTAGAGTGTTCACTATTGATATATTTAGGTAGTGATGTGTGTGAACACTCTAGGACTGCCGGGGCACTTTTTTCCCTCCTTGGGAGGTTTTTTCCCCTGGCTTGTATATATGCTTATTGCCCTAATAGGCTACTTATCTTTGTACATTCTAGTGGTAATACATTCAGTATTGTGCGTTGTGCTCCAAGCTTCTTCTTCTTCCTTGTGCTGTTCACGTACTTCCACAGACGTCTAACTCCAACAATTGGTATCAGAGCAAGTCATCGCTTCATCTAGGGCATTGTCTACACCTCTCCAATTGCAGTCTCAGAATCGCAAGAAATTTGGTAAGTGTACTTAGGGTGTTTCAGAGATCAAAACAACTTTGCACCATCTGAGCTCGTTTCGGCCTCCAAACGCACTATTGCAGTGCTTGCGTAGGGTATTTCATCTTTTTGTGCCAAAGATATATACCAATTTTGGTTTGCCACTATAAGCATCTCTAAGTCTGCTACAGGTTTAGCAGAATTCGTCTAGGGAGATCTGTTCAACTTTTTGAGATACAATCAATTTTCTACATCAAGGTATTTTGATCATCGGCCATGGTTGAAAGCAATGATGTATTCCATATGTTGATTATTGAGGATAAGTTGGATGGTACCAACTACCCATTATGGGCTTATATGATGCATCATGTATTGGTCGCAAAAGGACTATGGAATATTGTGCAGGGTGTTGAAAGACTTCCTCTAACACCTACAAATACAAGTACTACAAATATAGGTGTTGGAGGTGATGGAGATGGTGTCGACGATGATGATAATCTATAGATTCCTATTCGTGCTACTGTTTTTATTGCACCTACTACAAAGCAAATTCGTTGGGATGGTAGAGATGCTCATACACATGCATTGATAGCTTTGTCTGTCAAACGTGCCATTATTCCTCACATTCACTCTTGTAGAACACCTATGGATGGTTGGGATATACTTACCACATTGTATCAGGCTAGGAATGAGGTTCATGTTGCTTACCTCCAAAAACAATTGGAGAGTGAGCACATGAATGAAGGTGATTCTATGGATAGTTTTCTCACAAAGATCAAGGATTTGAAAGAACAGTTGATTTCTGCTGATGAAGTTATACTAGATAGCTTACTTGTGCAGACCATTCTGAATGGTCTTCTTGACTCATATCAGAGTTTTGCTTCTACTCTTCGTTTGATGCTGAAAGGAAATCCAAATGCCTTGTCATTTGAGGAGTTAGCCTCTGTTATGTTGCAGGAAGACCAGTCTAGGCAGAACAGGTCTATTATGTGTGTTGTAGATCAAACTTTCCTGGCTAGTCAGAAGGGCAAAGGTAAATGGAGCTCTTCTAGTAGTAAGTAGAAATCTCCAAATGTTGCACATTCAAAGAAGGAAGACAAAGATGAGAAGAAATCAGAAAAGCAGAAATTGTTTTGCAAATACTGTAAAGCAAATGATCATGTCATCAAGAGCTGTCCAAAACTGACTACTAAAAAGGCAAAGAAGAAAGACGCCATAATGGTTGTTTAAGAGGCCTCTACACCAAAAATTAGAGTCTGCTAATCTTGTGCAGGAAGAAGAATGGGCGTTTACTATTGTTTGCAGTTTTGACCCATAATCTCATGAGTAGTGCATGTCTGCAGTAGACTCAGATGTTTGGTACTTTGATAGTGGGGCAACCAAACATATTACCTTGCAGTGCAATTTCTTCTCTTCACTCAAGCTTGCCCCTACAAGGAATACTGTTACATGCGCCAACAACTCCTCCTATCCTGTTATGGAAGTTGGTAAGATCATTTTGACTACTGCTGATGGTAGTCTTTCACTTTGTCAGATGCTTTGTTTGTGCCAGAGATCAAGAAAAATATGTTATCAGTTTCTACATTAACCAAGATTGGCTTGGTTGTGAAATTTGTTGATGACAGATGTATAGTTCATGATCTATCAAATGTCTATCAAATGTCGATGTCATTATTGCTTCTGGCATTTTATGTCGTGGGTTGTATAAGCTCATAGGCTATGAAAGATCTGTGAATGATTTGGCATGTGCATTACATTATTCTCAGGCTATGTCATATGCAAAGCTTTGGCATGCAATGTTTTGGTCATCTAAATTTTGCTACTTTGCTATGCCTGCAGAAATCTGAACTTTTCCCAAACTTGAGGCACCCGGTAAACGTGTATGTGAAGGCTATATTTTGGACAAAATGCAATGTTCTTCCTTTCTAAAAGATGGTTCAGTTCGGGCTACTCAGAAATTGCAGCTTGTACATAGTGATGTCTGTGATCCTATGCAGACACCTTCTTTTGGGAACTATCTTTACTTCGTGACTTTCACCGATGATTTTTCCAGGCATGCATGGGTATATCCATTGAAGTCAAAGTCCAAAGTGTTTATGTGCTTCAAACGGTTTTTGGTTTTGGTTGAAAATTTGTCAGCTTGTAAAATGGGCACCCTCCATTCTAATCGAGGGGGGGAATATATGTCTCCTGAATTTAATGCATTTCTAGTTGAACATGGGATAAATCATCAGTGTATAGTGTTGTATACACCTCAACAGAATGGAGTTGTTGATCGAAAGATAGGCCACTCATGGAGATGGCGAGGTGTATGGTCAAGAGTCAGGCTTTACCACATAGTTTCTGGTTTGAGGCTATTATGTGTGCAGCATATGTACTCAACAGGTGTCCCATTAAAGCACTGTAGTCTATCACTCCATATGAGGCTTGGCATGGTTGCAAGCCATTTGTTGCTTATCTGCGTGTTTTTGGTTTTCTGGTATATGCATTAGTGCATTAACAACATCATAGAAAATTGGATGATAAAGCAGTAAAATGTATTTTTGTTGGGTACAGTTCTAAAAGTAAAGGCTATCATCTGTATCATCCACAGACTAAACGCATTCTGGTTAGCCGTGATGTTGTTTTTGTGGAAGATGATATTCATCCATTGCTTTCATGTACTAAGGAGACATCTATTAGCTCCAAAGACATGTATGATACTTTGCTGCCTCTTTTTACAGGTGGATAGTTGAGTGCTTGTCCTAATGAGGCAGCTTCTCAACCTTTGCAGGTTTCATGTGATGATGCAGATCATTCCATTTCTGATGCAGATTTACATGATGCACTTGTTAATGAGAGAGCTGATATTGGCCAGGCAAAAGTATGCTAAAATGGCTGGTGCAAACCTTGCATGACAACAAATTAGATGCACCTTTGTCATATCGTAATCGGTCAGGCTCTCATAGTGCCTCTTTTGCATCAGATTGCTATGTTATGGCTGCCTCTACTCTCTGTGATGAGACTAAATCTGTTTTGTTTGATGAAGCACAAAATTATGAACATTGGATGGCTGCAATGCAATCTGAATATGATGCTATCATGAAAAATGGTACCTGGTATTTATGTGACTTGCCTCCTGGCAAGAAGACCATTGGCACTAAGTGGGTATACAAGCTGAAGTGTAAAACTGATGGAACAGTTGACAGGTATAATGCTAGGCTTTTTGCAATGGGTTATGCGCAGGAAAGAGGCATTGATTTTGATGAAACCTTTGCTCCTACTTGCCGAATGACTACTGTTCATAGCATCTATGCACTTGCAGCTCTTCATGGTTGGAATGTACATCAGTTGGACATTAAAACAACATTTTTGAATGGTGACTTGCATGAAAAGTGGATGTCTGTTAGCCCTGTGGCTTTGTGCAGAAAGGGCATGAAAACCAGGTGTGCATGTTAAGAAGTCATTATATGGTTTAAAACAAGCACCACGTGCTTGGTATGAAAAGATACATGCCTATCTTATTGCACATGGTTTTGAAAACAGTCCAACTGATAGCACCTTATATGTTAAGCGTGCTAATGATGTGCTTCTGATCATTGTGGTATATGTTGATGACATGCTGCTCACTGGTCCTCATGACACACATATTGCTAATTTTAAGGCTAATTTGCATGCCTCATTTGAGATGTCTGATTTGGGGCATTTGCATCACTATTTGGGCATTCAATTTATGCAAGTTGATGGTGGAATGGCTTTGTGTCAAACGAAATATATTGACACATTATTTCAGCATTTTGGCCTTGAAGACTGTAAGGCTATTGCCACTCCTATGGAGACAGGTTTACGATTGAGTCTTCATGATGTTGGAGATGCATTTGATGTTGTTCTCTATCAACAGGCTGTTGGATGCTTGATTTACTTATGCATTACTCGACGAGATATTCAATTTGTTGTCTCATAGATGAGAAGGTTTATGCATTGCCGAGGTGTCAAGCATTGGCAGGAAGTTAAGCGCATCTTTTGCTACTTGGATTGTTTTATCCCAAGGGGGGATCACTACCGCCAGATTTGCATGTTTTTTTTAATAGTGATTGGGCTGGTTGCTATGACACTCGTGTGTCCACTAGTGGCTTTTGCTTCATGCTTGGAAGCTCATGTATATCTTGGTTGAGCAAGAAGAAGCTTACTATGGCCACTTCTAGTAGTGAGTCTGAGTATAGGGCATCTTTCACATTGATTGTTGAGTGTGTGTGGCTCAGACACCTTATGGCTGATTTGGGTTGTCACTCTAGCACAATGGCAAGTACCAACATGAGGAGCTTCACCTCATAATTGTCAATCCCTGGAGACGTGAGGATCGGTATGAAGACCAAGAGCAAGTGAAGTGCACAAGTGTGTGAGTGGAAGCACACAAGCATGCACACACACACACAAGGTAAGAGCAAAGAGTGGAACAATGGAAGAGCTTGGATGACAAAAGAACTCTCTTACAAAGCTGAAATCTACAACAAGCTAACCCTAAAATGAGCTCTCCAACCCTTTTTATAGTTTTATGAGTGGTTTTGGCCCTGTCCAGACCTAGTGTTCGGGCTAGTTAAAAAATAGGTTCCAGGGCTTATTTGGGGGCTCAAACGGAGTCTAAAAATTATGAAAATTGGCAGGATGATAGTTCTAATACTCCTCAAGCTCGAGGACTCCTCGGCTTGAACAAAATGGAGTTTCAAAAATGAAAAATGTTATTTACAATGGTTTTTAGTGATAAAAATCACTGTTTTTATAGGGATTTCTTCTGAAAATTTGACAAGTGCTTCTTGGAGCTCCGTACTTGCTCCTTCTTCTTGTGCGTTCACTTCCTTGATGCGCTTCCATGCTTTGTCCTTGACCTTGAGCTTCAACACTCCCCCCGCTCTTGAGTCTGTCGTCCCTGACAGACCCTTGTTGTAGTGGTTGTTCCATGTATTGCTTGGAGAGATAGTGTCCATCATGTACCCACAAGAGTAGTCCATCTTCCAATTGTAGCTTGGGCAGTTGTCTAGTTCTTCATTTTGTCACTGCTACCTTTGTTTGTACTTCTTCCTTGTATTCCAGCTTGATTGTGTCTTTGTGAGCTTTCGAAAATTGTGAGCTACTCAAAAGAGGTTTTTAATGTTGGTTATGAGTAACTCTCGTGGTGGATTGCTTCTTGGCTCTTGTTGTTGTCACCGTGATGTCCTCTGGTTCTTCCAAAGATGGCTTCCCTAGTGTAGCCCTATGCATGCATACTTGGTAAATGCATTGGAAGAATTATGGTGCAAGAATTTGGGTCTTGAGCTAAGTGCTCAATGGTATGCTGACGAAGAGGTTTCCTAATCGATCATGATTATGTTGTTGTTGAAGCATACAATTCTTACCATGGTGAAAGTTTTGTCGATCTTCAACTCTTCGTGTTGTACTTCCATCATGCCATTGTTGATGGCTGACCTTGTTGATGGTTCACCTGGGGGATTCTTCAAATGCACAATCCCATTCTTTCTCTCGTCTTCTTCCTCTTTTTTTTTTGTTTGTGAACAATGGAGTAAAACAAGGAAAAAGGTGTTAGCCTCAATAAAATATTTTACATATGTCAGATGTGTCACATGTGCCTGGGATCCTCAATTGTGTCTATGCACAACCGTGTAATGTGGCCTTATATTAATGCATACTTTGGAAATGCATGACCTGAATGGTGCAAAAGACAAGGTTATGCCAAAGGCACATGGTTGTTGCTCGTCGAGGCTTTCAATGTTCTTAGTGGATGTTGATGTAGTCTTTGTTGGAGGTAGCCAGTGGATCTTGAAATGATGTAATCCTTCTTATAGGGATCCATTTCAGGATAGTATTTGGCCCTATCGACGTAAGCTTTGTCCTCTATATCTTTGGGTGGTTTCTGAATTTTTGTATCCACCGTGGTTGGCTCTTTAGCTCTGTGGAAGCTAGTGGTACTTTTGGCTTCACACCCATTGCCGTTTTGGTTGTCTTTTTATTACCGGTGAGGAGATGAATTTATCTTCTTTTGGTCTCGGTCCATGGTTTCGACTCTTGCTTTTCCGTGGTTGCTTTTGTTGAGATTTTTCTCGTGAAGGAGATCATATTGTTTTGTGCATGTAAGAGTGCCTTGGGTACCCACATTTGCAATCGCCCTTGTTGAGCGGCAGCTAATTTCTTTGGCACCCAAATTTGTATGTTATTATGGCTGGCCTTCATCAATTGCTTTGGTACCCAAATCTGTCCAAGACCTTGGGATTGAGCTTGTCCTCATTTCTTGGTGATTCTTTTAGCATGGTTAGCTTGCTTCGATGGGAATGGTTGTGGCAAAGCTGGTGGTTGTTCTCCTTTTCGTACCCACATCTGCTTCATGCCCTGAGCTTCTTTCTTCTTGAATTCTGTCTGTCTAGTTGATATAGCAGATGTCTTTTTTGCTTGCCTCTTTGGTCTAGTTATGCTTGCATTAGTCTGTGAAGAAGAAGAGTGGTTTGCTGGCCTTTGAGCTTGTGCTCCCATGATTGAGTCCTTTTGCTTCGTAGGGTTATTGACACACACCACATTTTCTTTGCGAAGATTAGTTTTGGAAGAACAAGAAGAATGTGTGACCTCTGGATTTGTGAGCATGCAATTGTCTGATTCTAATGTAATACATCGTTCATGTACCCAAACTTGAAGAAGTTGGCTTTTAAGGTTTAAGTTGACCGCATGGTCATAAATCCAATCTTGACCCAAGACAAGTGGCTCTGTATGGTCCTCATTGTGACACACTAGCATTTTGACTTTTATTGGAACATCTTGAAGATAGATGGGAAGTTCCACCTCGCCCAAACAAGGGGTTTCCACACCAGGTCCTCCCAAACGTATGAGATAGGCCTCTATGGGCTTGATGTTCAATTGCAGGACTTGGTAGTATGAAAGTCTAACTGCACTAGTTGCTGCACCTGAGTCAATCAATGCTTTCACAGTCCTTGCATTCTTCCCTTTTCCTACCGCTATGGTCACAAAGGGACGTCGATCAATTATTCGAGAAGCAGTTGCACTTGATGTTTGACACATGGCCATTATGGTATCTTGGGGCCTCAAGATTAATATCTAGGCCTAGGCGTCTTAACTTATTTCTCCTAATGCATTCTCTAGCCTCTACCTGTGCTTGTTCTCTAACCCTTAACTCTTCTTCTTTTCGTTTCTTAGCAGTGTTGAGTCTCATTAGCATATCCTCTGTAAGAGGTTCTTGATATAGCTTAACTCGAAAACCACTAATATAGCTCGGCAAGACATCGCCTTCTAGTGTGGCCAATTGAACAGCACCGCTAGTGGAAATTCTATTAATGATCATGGGTTCGTATCCTCTTTTTTCCAATTTACGGGCATGTTGCTTTAGTGTGTAAACCAATACTATGTCTCCCTCTTTCAAGCTTTTATCTTTGCTATGTGCATCGAAATATGCCTTTTGCCTTTTCTTTGCAACATAGATTCCTGTAGCTGCTCATAGCCTTGTCTCACCTAAGCATTCTAGATCAAAGATCCTAGAGGATAACTCATGTCCATTCCACTCATGCTCTTGTACCACTATTAAAGTTGGGATTAGGAAGTCCAAAGGTAGCACAACATTTTGTCCGAAGACCATCTGAAATGGGGTGGCATTGAGTACCGTTTTATAGGTAACTCGGTAAGCCCAAACAACATGATGAAGTTGTTTGTCCCAATCAGAACATTTGTTATTTACTAGTTTTGTCAGTACGTTACATAAAATCTTGTTTGTGCTCTCGGCTTGTCCGTTAGCTTGTGGATGATAGGGGGCAGACTTCTTATGTTTCACCAAGAATTCTTGGAGAAGATTTTCAATGACTTCATTCAAGAAGTGTGTGCCTCTATCACTTACTAACTCTATTGGTAATCCATATCTTGTGAACACATTCTCAAATAAGAACTTTGCCGTTGTTTGAGCATCATTCTTTGTTGTGGCTTTGACTTCTACCCACTTTGTAAGGTAGTCGATAGCTACAATAATGTACTCTGCATGGGAGTTTCTAGCAGGGGGGTTAATAGGACCTACAAAGTCTATGCCCCACTTTGAGAATGCACGTCCTCCCATCATTGGCCTCAAAGGCATTGCATCTTTTCTAATTGGGTACTAGGCATGTTGACATGTGTCACATTTCTTCACATAGGTATGTGCATCCATATGAAGAGTGGGCCACCAAAGTCCTGAGAATAGAATAGTCTTAATTACTCGGTTAGGACCAAAATGTCCGCCTGCAACACTGATATGGGCAGTCTCTAAGATTTTCAAATAGTCTGATTCGTGAACACACAGTCTTAGGTAACCATCTTTGCCTCTCCGATATAGGTTGTCTCCTACTAAGGCATAGTCGTGAGCTTCTTACTCCATGCTTTGTTCTCTTGCTAGACTAGCCTCCTTGGGTAATGTTCCCAATCTCATGAATTCTACCAATGGAGCACTCCAGTCTGGAATTAGTGACACGTGATAAAGGGTGGCATGCTCCACTGGGGGTCTCTCTTTGCACACTGGACAATTCTTAATCCAATCATGAATTTCTTTGTCCATACTAGGCTAGTACACTCCTAAGCGTTTCAGATTCTGCAATGTTTGTTGTTTAGAGAAGTGATTTCCTAGCAATCCCTCATGGGCTTGTTGCAACCAACTAGTATGTTCATCGTCCTCGACACAACAAGCTAGAACACCTTCCATGTCTTGTTTATAAATGCTTCATGCCAATATTTGATAGCTTTGTGATCGTAAAATTTCATCCTTGTCCGTCTTCACATTCTTGTTTGTAGGTCCGACGGTTAGGATAGGCACCAACTTATTTGCCCATTTAGGAACAACTTCTAAATTGAACAGATAAGCATCGGGCAAGTCATCAAACACTCCTTGCGGGGACTCGCGTGAAGTGATGCGAGAAAGGTGATCCGCTCTGAGGTGGGTCTTACCTTTCCTAACAACCACTTCAAAGTCATATTCCATTAGTAAGAGGAACCATCTTACTAAGCGTCCGGTATTGCAAGGTTTATTGACCAAGTATAATAACGCTTGATGATCAGTGAAAAACTTAAACTTGTTGGCTAATAGATAGTGTCTAAACTTTCTTACGGCATATACCATGCCTAAGCCTTCTCTCTCAATTGTTGTATAATTTTGTTCTATAACGTTTAGTTGTCTGCTCGCATATGCTATAAGCAAATCTAGATTGCCTTCACTTGTGGGTTGTGACAACACACATCCTATTGCATAATTGGATGCATCCACATGTACATGGAATGGCTTATTCCAATCAGGAGTGGTCAGTATTGGGGCTGTGCACAAGCGTCTCTTCAGCTCATTGAAGGACTTCTCGCATTCATCGTTCCACTCAAAATTTGTCAACAAGGCATAAAGAGGCTTAGCTATAATTGCATACATGTGAATAAACCTACGATAATATCCACAATGGCCCATAAAGGCTTGTACCTCTTTAACATTCCTTGGCCTTGGAAACTCCGCTATGGCTTTTACTTTGTCCTCATCTATGGATATTCCATTCTTGGAAACAATATGACCTAAGATTTTACCTTGATGTACCATGAACACACACTTCTATGGGTTCAGACACACTCGATATTCTCTACACTTGTTGAAGATATGTCTGAGCTCAGGGATGTGACATCTCCTTTCTTGGGAATGAGCACATAAATCGTCCACATATACTTCTAAGCTCTTTCGCAAGAACTCTTTGAAGACATGACACATGAGCCTTTGGAATGTTGCAGGTGCATTGGTGAGACCAAATGGCATCACACGAAATGCAAAGATTCCCCATTCTGTGGCAAAAGTTGTTTTGTGTTGATCTTCTAGGGCTATGGCTACTTGATTGTAACCTGAAAATCCATCGAGGAAGCTATAAAGTTCCTTGCCTACAACATGCTCCAATAAATGTTGAGTGATTGGAAGTGGATAACTATCTCTTATCGTGGCAGCATTAACTTTTTTAAGATTAATACATACACACAACTTTCCATTCTTCTTGGGCACTACAACGATGGGGGATACCCATTCTATATGTTCAATCTCATAGATAAATCCAGCTTTGATCAATCTATCAATTTCTTCTTTTATTTTGGCTGCATAAGTGTCATTATATGTGTAGGGCTTATGTTTGGTGGGCTTGGCATCTGCTATCATGGGGATTGTATGAGAACAAATTTCCGGATCTACTCCCTTCAAGTCTCTATAGTGCCATGCAAACATGTCCTTGTATTCCCTTAATAAGGCTACCAACTCTACTTCTTCTTCTTTACTTAGGTCATCTCCTATGTACATACATCTCTCTTCATTCTCTTCGGTGGTGACTACGATTTTTTTGGTCTTTTCTTTGTTATCATATGCTTCTCCTGTTGTGGCCTCTCTCTTAGGCATTCGTACCAAAATCTTTCGGTCTTCAATTTCGTACTTCTTGAAATTCTCTGGTACTTCAAACAATGGTTCCTCCTCTTCATGTTTCACTAATTTTCTTTTCTTTTTCTTTTGATCACCCTCACTTCCATTCTTTGAATTACCATTTTGATGCTTGTGAGAGGTTCTTCTTCTTTTTGTGTAAATACGCCTATGTCTTCTAGATAGTGCTTCTATGAAATAAAGCAACTTTCCTCTTCCTTCGCGACCTTGCACATCCACAAATGAGTATCTTCATGCATCCAGGATGTATCAGATGAACTTTTAGAATGCACAGAGATTGAATCTTCTTGCTCCTTATGGATAGGATTCCACTATAGGGGTGGTACATCTCTGAAGGTGTAATCCTTCAAATTGACCTTGGTTGTGACCCCTAAGCGCTGCAAGTATAAGGAGTTGGTTCCCCAATCCTGTACTATTTGCAGTTGTCGAAGGAAGGGCCTTCCTAGGAACATCTCGTAGACATTATTTTTTTCAAAGTCACATATAGCAAAGGTGTGTTCAAACTCCACACCACAGGTGGTTAGAGTTATCCCTTCGAGCAATCCTAGAGGTCTTTCAAAATGACCGTCTGCCATTTGAAGCTTCATTCTAGTTGGTCTTAATGTGGGCTTGCCCCATCTCTTCCACAAGGAGGTGGTTGCAATAGCAACACCAACACCTGAATTTATGATTGCTTTGGTTGTGTAACCTTGGTAGGTGATTGGAAGATAAGTATTACCTTCTTCACCCTCACACATGTCCCCTATTTTGTCTAGAGGTATCTCTGGGACTTTTTGCTTAGAGCCTTCTTTTGGCATTTTGGAATCAAGTTCTGGAACGTGATTTGCCACATGTTTCCATAACTCAGGTTTTTCTTTGAGCAGCTCTTCTAAAGTGAGATGACACTGAACCTTAGTGTTCTTCACGACTTCAGTGTTTCTTGGAACCACCAAGTCTTCATTTCTAATCAATATTGTGGGAGCTCTAATCTGGAGAGATTCAGATTCCCATGGGCCTATGAACTGTGGCAACTCTTTCTAACCTTTCTTCTCCTTGTTGCTCTATTTGGTCTCCATAAATAGATGGAATGTCTTATGGAAATTGATCATGAAGGTCATCAATCTCGAGAATAGGAGGGGGAGCATCCTTCTCCTTGGCCCATTTCTCTTCTTGTATTTCCCGCAAGAACTTTTGAGTGTGCTGTTGAATTGAAAGAGGTTCTCTATCGTCTATGGAGTCAGGAACATAAACTTTCTTTGGTGATGAGCTTTCTCTTTCAATAGTTGGTTGAGCCTGTGGTGGTAAAGAAACTTGAGGGATATTTACCGACTGCTCTAATCTATCTAGTAAGCCCTGGAAGTGCAAATATGGTGTAATAGCATTCGTCTGATTGAATGATTGATTGGCCTCGAACATAGCTTGAGCTAGTCCCACCATTTTTATGCACATTTTTGTCCATTCAATCTCTAAATTTGTTCTAGGGTAGCTCTTGTCTAGGTTTGTAGGTGTTGGCCCTTCTTGAAGTCGAGCATGGTATGCCTTGAACATCATGTCCAAGTCTTTTGGGGTTGGATCTGCAAGAACAGACCCTGATTGTGGTGGTCTATTTACAGTGGTTGGTGGGTGGGGATGAGGTGGTGTGGATAGAGTTTTGACATGCAAGGGGCTTTGAGAGGCAATATCTTCTATTTTTGTTTCTACATCTTTCAGGCTTTCTTCTAGTTCCTATAACTTTTTGGTCCACTTATGATTGGCCTTCTCTCTAGTATCCTTCCATGTTCTTATTTTTCTCTTACTAGACTCTCTTGATTCACTCAGCTCTGATTGCTCAGCTAGCTTAGCTTATTGTAAGGCTTGTGCCTTGGTAACTGTATGTATAGGAGCCACATTATCACTACTGGAACTTGAATCCCTTGCTAGGCCTACTACATTAACGGGTGTAACCTTTGGTGCACTAGAGGGATGTCCGGGGCAATCTCTCAAGAGTTGTTCTTTACCACACTCAAGACAAACGACTTGTATTGTGAGGTTATGCCCTTGTATCGGAGCTAGTGTGTGGGGTGGTTGTTGTCCTGGTATAGGTTGAGTTTGGATATATCCTCCATGTTCATATGGTCTAGTTGCTCCTCGTGGTCCTGGACATGGCTTATACCTAGGAACTTCTCTGCCTTGTTCTCTAGGAGGGTACCCGTATGGTCTACATTGGGGTGGTACAAATGGTCGTGGCTGTCTATTCATTGGATAGTTTTCAGTGTTGTAGTTGATGTATTTCTACTCACTATAAGAGTGCATGTTAGGCTCGTGAGTTGATGGTCTATTGCATGGGTAAGGTTGTGATAACCCTAATCCTTCTCTGGTGTAGACATGAGATGGATGATCTCCACCACAAAGTGTGCAACTTCCTAACATTGGCACTCTCAAGGAGGAGTTTTGGTAGTTCCTTTGTCCTTGTACTTCAAATTTCTTGGCCACTAACTCTATCACTTCCTCCACATAACTCGAACTAGAAGTTCCATTGCTCCTTGTATCCTCTGATTTGGTAGGATCTTGTGTTGTTTTGAGATCCTCAGCTAAGTTGTCTTCCAAATCTATGCACTCTTGAAGACACTCATTTAGGGTTTGCAGTCATTTTACGTATAGTAAGATTCTCAATGTTCCATTGGTTAGATCTTCTAAAAATAAGGATATCATTTTTTGCTGAGAAGGTCTCTCTGTCACAGGGCATCAAATTACGTATTGATTAAATCTTCGTGCTGCATTTTTTACTGTCTCATTAGGAGCTTGTTTGAAACTATGTAGTAAGGATGACGAATTGTGCGTGATCCCTCGCTTAGCGAATTCCCAAATAAGTTCTTGGAAGAATTGTTCGATATGGCCAAAGCAATTTGGATCCAAGGATTGAAACCAAGTTAAGGCTATTCCTATGAGGGTTAGCCCAAAGGATTCATATTGCGTGAAAAAGTCATCCACTTGCTCTGCACGCAACACCTGCTTGAATTCTGCAATGTGGTCATAGGGCTCTCTTGTGCCATCGTAACGATTTCACATACATTTGGCCAATTGGATTGGTCTCAGTCTTTTGTCGGGCTCTAGGGATCCAATTATGATGGGAAAAGCGGGTTTTACTGGGTGTATTCCAGCTCCTACACCTTGGGGTGGTTCTGCCCTAAGGGTGGTTCTATTCATATTTCCTATTCCCTGGCTAGTTTGGTTGTGGGAGTTAATTCCTAGCATCATGGATTGCACCTGAGGTCTGTTCGGCCTACTACATTGGCTCCTTTGTCCCGACATCACATTTTCTGTTCTTTGTTGGGTCTTGAATGGGTTTTGTGAGGTAGTTGCCTGATCTCGAGCTAACTCTTCTCTTTCATTAATCTGATCAGGGTTTTCAGTTATTACATATATATTGCCCACCTTGTCCATGTAAACTCCACCTTCATACTTGACAGCCGGTCTTGGAACTATTTCAGATTCTGTAGTGTTTATCATCCTTGCTACTGACCTGTGTATACGATTGAGGTAGATGGGTATTCCTTGCAAGTTATTGGATATGTATTGAAGAGACATCCGATATTCCCCTTCCACTAGAGACATAAAGCCTTCCCTAGGTACTGAGCTATGCATGTCTTCAGAAGCCAAGAGTCTATCCTAGTTAAATGACATTTCTAACTCACTCGTCTTTGAACTCAGCATGTAGTGCTAACCACTGAGTTGTGAGCCCCTGACTTGGCTGTTTGGTTGACACTAGCCTCAGATGATTTGGTACTTTATCTATCACTTCCTAAGTGTCTACTTGATCTTAGGTTCAAAAGCCTTGTCTACAAGTCCACAATTGTCCTTTGTATTGCTCAAAATCTTATGGAACCCCTTGCTCCCTAGTCCAACCTGAGGGTCAACTTCAAAATACCATATCTAATAATCTGCATATTAATTTTACCATAACCAGTGGAAGTTTTGGTAGTACTCCTCACGAGCTTTCCAACAAACCCAAAATCACTGCAAACAGATTTCGTATGAGAAAGTTATGCCAGTTCAGGGTTCTAGGGGTTAAAACAGGGAAACAGGACCTCTCTGGGATTGCTTCAAAATAGGCGATACACAACACTTGGGAAATATCACAACTCTTGGAAACAGACGACACATGATATTTGAACTGAACGATACATGACACTTGTCAGATATCACGACCCGATCTCCACGACACTCGACACTTGGCAGATGTCGCGAGACTCTATCACACGACACTCAACACCTGATTGGTCATGACATTCGACATTCAACACTTAGGTGAGTTCCACGATATTCGATATCTCTCAAGTGTCACGAAGCAAAGTCCACGATACTTGACACTTGACACACAAGTAAGTCCACGACACTTGATATCCGACAGATGTCGCGAGAAGAATCTCACGATATTCGATATCCGACAGATATCGTGAAGCTAAGTACACGATATCCAACACTCATCAGGTGTCGTAGAATAAATCACGACACACGACACTTGTCAAGTGTCGTGGAATAAATCACGACACAGGACACTTGTCATGTGTCACAGAATAAATCATGACACATGACACTTGTCAGGTGTCGTGGAATAAATCACGACACATGACACTTGTCAAGTGTCGTGAAGAAAATCCCAGGATACCCGATATCTGCCAGATGTCGCAAAAATTATCACGATATCCGACGTGGCAAGATATCACGACACTCAACCACAAGAGATCACGACATCTAGATGTCGTGACACTCAACCGCGGGAGAACACGACACCTAGATTTTTTGGAGTCCAAATTCAAAATTTTTTGCAAATATGAGTACCTTGTGTCCTCCTTGTCACTCCTATGTGTCTGTAGATGCAAAATTTCTCTTCAAACCGGCGATAGCACACTCAAGACACTTGGCGCAGGTCTTGTCATGTCCGAGACAATTTACTCAATTTTTGGGTATATTGAGGTGTCTTTCTTCAACGTTTCCATTCTGCACCCTCTCTAAGATTCTTTCTCACAGCCACAAGTGAAAATGACGAAAATGTTTGGGCAAAAACTGAAAAAATCAGAGAAAATGAGGGTGGGAGAAGATGGTGATGATGATGAAGATGAAGGTGGAGAAAAAAAATTAGAAACTGAGCTGAAAATGGTGATTTTTTTTACCTCCCAACATCGCTACTCTACATCTTACCGTCACACGCTCGTCCTCCAAGCTCTCTCCCCGGCAACGACGCCAAATTTGGTGTCACTCTAGCACAACGGCAAGTACCAATGTGAGGAGCTTCACCTCATAATTGTCAATCCGCGGAGACGTGAGGATTGGTATGAAGACCAAGAGCAAGTGAAGTGCACAAGTGTGTGAGTGGAAGCACACAAGCATGCACACACATACATACACACACACAAGGTAAGAGCAAAGAGTGGAACAATGGAAGAACTTGGATTACAAAAGAACTCTCTTACAATGCTGAAATCTACAACAAGCTAACCCCTAAAATGAGCTCTCCAGCCCTTTTTATAGTTTTTTGAGTGGTTTTGGCCCTGTCTAGACCTAATGTCCAGCCTAGTTAAAAAATAGGTTCTAGGGCTTATTTGGGGGCTCAAATGGAGTCTAAAAATTATGAAAATTGGCAGGATGATAGTTCTAATACTCCTCAAGCTCGAGGACTCCTCGGCTTGAACAAAATGAAGTTTCAAAAATGAAAAATGTTATTTAAAATGGTTCTTAGTGATAAAAATCACTTCATCCTCGCACTAATCACATTGAGGTACATTATCATTATATCAAGGAGAGGTTCTCTGCTGGGGAGATCAGCTTGGCATATGTGCCTACGCAGGAGAACATTGGAGACCTTTTCACGAAGGCTCTACCTAAGCTTTCCGCAAAGCTTTGGGCTTACTTCCTTTTGTGGATTGATACCACATAGCTTGGCATTTCCTTATACATGAGTGCGAGCTCCTTGTTCACCGCATCACTCCTGGTGGGGATTTGTTAATATATTTAGGTAGTGATGTGTGTGAACACTCTAGGACTGTCAGGCCACTTTTTTCTCTCGGCTTGTATATACACTTATTGCCCTAAAGGTCTACTTATCTTTGTACATTCTAGTGGCAATCCATTCAATATTGTGTGTTGTCCTCCAAGATTCTTCTTCTTCCTTGTGTTGTTCGTGTACTTCCACAGACGTATAACTCTAACATTCACACACATCACTACCTAAATATATCAACACGAGTCAGGCTTTACCACATAGTTTCTGGCTTGCGGCTGTTATGTGTGAAGCATATGTACTTAACAGATGTCCCAGTAAAACACTGTAGTCCATGACTCCATATAAGGCTTGGCATGGTCGCAATCCATCTATTGCTCGCCTAAGTGTTTTTGGTTGTCTGGCATATGCATTAGTGCCTAAACAACAACACTGGAAATAGGATGATAAAGGAGTGAAATGTATTTTTGTTGTATACATTTCTGAAAGTAAAGGCTATTGTTTGTATCATCCACAGACTAAACACATTTTGGTTAGACATGATGTTGTTTTTGTGGAAGATTCTATTCAGTCATTACTTTCATGTACTAAGGAGACATCAGTTAGCTCCACAGACATGTATGACACTTTGCTGCCTCTTTTTACAGGTGGAAAGTCTAGTACTGGTCTTAATGAGGCAACTTCTTTGCCTTTACAAGTTTCATGTCATGATGCAAATCATTCCATTTCTCATGCAGATTTACATGATGCATTCTTGATGAGAGAGTTGATAATGAGGAGGCAAAAACTATGCCAAAATGGCTGGTGCAGACTTTGCATGATAACAAATGCACCTCTATCATATCATACTCGTTTAGGCTCTCATAGTGCTTCTTTTGCATCAGATTGCTATGCTATGGCTGCATTGAGTCTTTGTGATGAGAATGAGCTAGTTTCATTTGATGAAGCACAAAATTCAGAAAATTGGATGGTTGCTATGCAACCAGAATATGATGTTATCATGAAAAATGGTACCTGGTCTTTATGTGACTTGCCTCTTGGCAAGAAGGCCATTGGCACTAAGTGGGTATACAAGCTGAAGCATAAGCCTAATGGAATAGTTGACAGGTATAAGGATAGGCTTGTTGCAAAGGGTTATGCTCAGGAAAGAGGCATTGATTTTGATAAGACCTTTGCTCCTACATGCCAAATAACTACTGTTCGTAGCATCTTTGCACTTGGAGCTCATCATGGTAATAATGTACATCAGTTGGACCTTAAAATTGCATTTATGAATGGTGACTTGCATGAAGAAGTGTATGTTTTTCAGCCCTGTGGCTTTGTGTAGAAAGGGCATGAAAACCAAGTGTGCATGTTGAAAAAAGCATTATATGGTTTGATGCAAGCACCACATGCTTGGTATGAAAAGGTACATGCCTACCTGATTGCACATGGTTTTGAGAACAATCCAACTGAGAGGTCCTCATGAGAAGCATATTGTTGATTTTACGGCTGATCTATATGCATCATTTGAGATGTCAGATTTGGGGCATTTGCATCATTATTTGGGCATTTAGTTTATGAAAGTTGATGGCCGAATAGCTTTGTGTCAAACAAAATATAGTGACACATTATTGCAACGATTTGGCTAGAGATGCATTTGATGTTGTTCTCTATCAGCATGCTATTGGATGCTTGATTTACTTATGCATTACTCGACTAGATATTCAATTTTTGTCTCTGACTGTGACTAGGTTGGTTGCTATGACACTCGTGTGTCCACTAGCATCTTTTGCTTCATGCTTGGTAGCTCATGTATATCTTGGTTGAGCAAGAAGCAGCCTACTGTGGCCACTTCCAGTTGTGAGGTTGAGTATAGGGAAGCCTTCACAGCGATTGTTGAGTGTGTGTGGCTCAAACGCCTTATGACTGATTTGGATGTTGGTCAGTCTTCTACCACTACCATCTTCACTGACAGTCAGAGCGCATTAGCAATTGTGAGGAACCCTGTATTCCATGTGCACACTAAGCACACTGAGGTGCATTATCATTATGTTAGGGAGAGGTTCTCTGCTGGAGAGATCAGTTTGGCATATGTGCCCACAAAGAGAACATTGTAGACCCTTTCACAGAGGCTTTGCCTAGGGAGAAGTTTGAATCTTTTCGCAAAGCTTTAGGCTTACTTCCTTTTGTGGATTGATTCCATATAGCTTGGCACTTCCTTATACATGAGTGCCAACTCCTTTTTCACCCCATCACTCCGAGGGGGATTTGTTGATATATTTAGGTAGTGATACATGTGAACACACTAGGAATGCCGAGGCACTTTTTTCCCTCTTTAGGAAGTTTTTTCCCCTCGGCTTGCATATACGCTTATAACCCTAACGGGTCACTTATCTTTGTACATTCTAGTGGTAATACCTTTAGTATTGTCTGTTGTGCTCCAAGCTTCTTCTTCTTCCTTGTGTTTTTCGTGTGCTTTTGCAGACCTCAAACTCCAACAGTTGTGAACAAAGAGCTCGATTGATTTCTTTCCACAAAGCTCTGTGAAAATCTTCAAACTTCTCCCTAGGTTGAGCCTTTCTAAAAAGGTCTGCAACATTATCCTGTGTAGAGGCTTTCTAAAAAGGCCTTTCTAAAATCTTCAAACTTCTCCCTAGGTTGAGCCTTTCTAAAAAGGCCTTTCTAAAAATCTTCAAACTTCTCCCTAGGTTGAGCCTTTCTAAAAAGGCCTATCTAAAAATCTTCAAACTTCTCCCTAGGTTGAGCCTTTCTAAAAAGGCCTTTCTAAAAAGTTCTACAACATTATCCTGTGTAGGCACATAACCCAAACTAATCTCTCCAGCAAAGAGTCTCTCCCTGAAACATTATCATGTGAAAATCTTCAAACTTCTCCCTAGGTTGAGACTTTCTAAAAAGACCTTTCTAAAAAGGTCTACAACATTATCCTGTGTAGGCACATAACCCAAACTAATCTCTCCAGCAAAGAGTCTCTCCCTGAAACAAGCACTTGAATGTGCTTTGTGTGAGCATGGACCATAAGGTTCCTTGCAACTGCTAATGCACTCTGGCTGTCAGTAAAGATGGTGGTGGTAGAAGACTAACTAGTAGCCAGATCAACAAAAAGGTGTATGAGCTACACACACTCAACAATTGTTGTGAAAGATGCCCTATACTCAACCTCACAACTAGAAGTAGCCACACTAGGGTGCTTCTTGTTCAACCAAGATATGCATGAGCTACCAACCATGAAGCAAAAACCACTGGTAGACACACAAGTATCATAACAACTAACCCAATGTGAGTGAAGAAAAACATGTAAATCTGAAAATAATGATCCCCCTTGTGATAAAACAATCCAATTATCTAGGTACCACTCAAATAACAAAATATGAGCTTAATCGCTTGTCAATGCTTGATAATTAGGAAATGCATAAACCTTCTCATTTGAGCGATAGAAAATTGAATATCGTGCCATGTTATGCATAAGTAAATCAAGACATCCAACAACCTATTGATAGAGAACAAAATCAAATGTATCTCATGAAGACTCAACTGTAAACCTATTTCCATGGAGTGGCAATAGGTTTGTAATCTTCAAGTCCAAATGTTGCAACAATGTGTCAATGTATTTTCTTTGCCACAAAGTTATTCCCCCATCAACTTGCGTAAAATGAATGCCCAAATAATGATGCAAATGCCCCAAATCTGACATCTCAAAAAGAGGCTTGCAAATTAACCTGGCCTAAATCTAGTAATATGCTTCTTATTACAACTAGTGAGAAACACATCATCAACATATACAACAATGATCATAAGTACATCGTTTGCACACTTAACGAATAAGGTGCTTTCAGTTGGACTATTCTCAAATCCATGTGCTAGCAAGTAGGCGTGTATCTTTTTAGCTAGGTTGTTTAGTTGGGCTTTTTGTCCTTTGAGGAGGGGGTGAAGGTTCAACCCCTCCCTACAAAAAGATAGTTGTGGGCCCAACTCAGCATACATGGGTTTATCCTATGAAAGCAAAGAATGAGGTATTTTCTTGCTTCAAAGCATTTTTAGCTATGGCTGAAAATTTTTCTTCAAACAAGCTTTGACTCTACACATAGATTGTGGTGATGAATATATGTAAGATGAGTTTAATGATTTTCTTCATGAAAGAGGAATCGAAGTATTTCGATGGTGATGCACCACAATGCACTCTCCTTCTCCAGAGCTCCACGATGATAGAAGACCAAGCTCCAGGCACCACATATGGTACTCTGTACAGAGGCTATAGAAAATGCAAAAAAACACAGTACGAAGCACAAACAAAGACTTCTTAGGTGTTACAAAATGCGATCGAACTTCTAATCTACGGTTGACCAGACCACTATATGTTTTATTAAAGAACATATAAAAAAAGTGTCCAGCAGCCATTTGGCCTTTCACATGTACACTAACGGTAATACTCTCCCACTAAAGGCCAATATGGCTAAAGTGACTATGGGAGAAAAATCAAGAATGATAAAGAATATCTTAGTGTAACTATACAAACTATACCTCCCACGAGATGGGCATGTTACACAGTATACAAGTAATTGTGTAAGATCATGAATCAAGTAAACCCCATCAAGTGACAATAGTGTTGAAAGCTATTTTGTGGTAGATCTTTGGTCAAAGCATCTACAACATTATCTCAAGTATGAACCTTCTCAAGAATAATGCGCTCAGTGACTAAGAAAACTCTAATGAAGTGATACCGCACCTCAATGTGCTTGGCTTTTGCATGATAGACCAAATTCTTAGCTAATGCAATGACATTCTGACTATCATTGAGCAAACGAGGTACACACTAAGGTAAACCCATATCACAAGCAAGATGAGAAAGCCACAATGCTTCCTTACATGCCTCACTTGCTACAACATACTCTCCTTCTATGGCGGCGATGCACCACAATGAGCTCTCCTTCTTGAGAGCTCCATGATGATATCCTCGGTGTAGAAGACTGAGCTCGAAACACCGCACATGATACTTTGCATAGATGCTGCAGAATATGCAAAAAAACAAAATACACATGGAGCATGAACACATATTTCTTAGGTGTTACAAAATGCAGTCAAACTTAGAATCTATGGATCAATAGACCACTATATGTTTTATTAAAGAAGATACACAAAAGTGTCTAGTGGCCATTTGGCCTTTCACATGGACACTAATGGTAATAGGAATTTCACACCAATGTACACTTCCATATACACCTCAGCAAAATGGTGTTGTCGAGCATAAAAATAGAACACTCTTTGAAATGGCACAATGCATGGTTAAAGGAAAGCACCTTCCTGACAAGTTTTAGATGGAAGCAGTCATGTGTGCAAACTATGTGTTGAATCACTTCCCTACCAAAACATTAAGAATCATCACTCCTTATGACGCTTGGAATGGACATAAACCTATGGTTAGTTGTCATACATTGGTCCAAAAGTATCATATTGGTCCACAAGGATCATTCCATGTGTGTGGGACAAGGGCCAGCCATAGCCAAGGTCCCAAACTCAGGGAATATCCTAAAGTATTCAGTAGTGATGGGGTTGAGTGTTGCATGCTGTCCACGTGGCAGCACTAGACCATTCTAGATCATTGCTATTTTAAGAATACAAGAGGGTATAAATGGATGGGAGGAGAGTTTTTGGGCTCACACTTGGTATCAGAGCTACATAGCTAAACTTAGAAGCTTTTTTGGAGTTTTGCAACACACAATACTAAATATATTACCACTAGAACGTACAAAGATAAGTAACCCATTAGGGCTATACGCATATATATAAGCCAGGGGAAAAACACCTCCTAAAGAGGGAAAAAGTGCCTCGACAGTCCTAGTGTGTTCACACACATCACTACCTAAATATATCAACAAATCCCCCATGGGAGTGATGTGGTGAACAAGGAGTTGACACTCATGTATAAGAAAGTGCCAAGCTATGTGGAATAAATACACAAAAGGAAGTAAGCCCAAAGCTTTGTGGAAAGGTTCAAACTTCTCCCTAGGCAGAGCCTTTGTGAAAAGGTATGCAATGTTGTCCTGCGTGGGCACATATGCCAAGCTAATCTCTCCAACAGAGAAACTCTCCCTAACATAATGATAATTCACCTCAATGTGCTTAGTCCAAGCATGGAACAGAGGGTTCCTCACAACTTCCAATGCACTCTGACTGCTAGTGAAGATGGTGGTGGCAGAAGACTGACCAACACCCAAATCAGCCATAAGGCATATGAGCCACAAAAACTCAACAATCACTGTGAAATCTACCCTATACTCATGTTGACCACTGGAAGTGAGCACAATAGGCTACTTCTTGCTCAGCCAAGATATGCATGAGCTACCAAGCATGAAGCAAAAACCACTAGTGGACACTCGAGTGTCATAGCAACAAGCCTAGTCAGAGTCAAAAAAATCATGTAAATCTGGTGGTAGTGATCCCCCCTTGGGATAAAACAATCCAAGTAGTCGAGTACCACTCAAGTAGCGAAAGATCCGCTTAACTGTCTGCCAACGCTTGACTCCTAGGCAATGTTGGAGTTAGACGTCTACGGAAGCACACGAACAACACAGGGAAGAAGAAGAAGCTTGGAGCACAACACACAATACTGAATGTATTACTAGAGAATGTACAAAGATAAGTAGCCCATTAGGGCAATAGGCGTATATACAAGCCGGGGGAAAAAAACCTCTTAAAGAGGGAAAAAAGTGCCCCGGCGGTCCTAGTGTGTTCACACACATCACTACCTAAATATATCAACAAATCCCCCTGGGAGTGATGCGGTGAACAAGGAGCTGGCACTCATGTATAAGGAAGTCCCAAGCTATGTGGAAATCACTCCGCAAAAGGAAGTAAGCCCAAAGCTTTGCGGAAAGCTTCAAACTTCTCCCTAGGCAGAGCCTTCGTGAAAAGGTCTGCAATGTTCTCCTACGTGGGCACATATGCCAAGCTGATCTCCCCAACAGAGAACCTCTCCCTGACATAGTGATAATGCACCTCAATGTGCTTAGTGCGAGCATGGAACACAGGGTTCCTCGCAATTGCCAATGCGCTCTGACTGTCAGTGAAGATGGTGATGGCAGAAGACTGGCCAACACCCAAATCAGCCATAAGGCGTCTGAGCCACACACACTCAACAGTCGCTGTGAAAGCTGCCCTATACTCAGCCTCACAACTGGAAGTGGCCACAGTAGGCTGCTTCTTGCTCAACCAAGATATACATGAGCTACCAAGCATGAAGCAAAAACCACTGGTGGACACACGAGTGTCATAGCAACCAGCCCAATCACAGTCAGAAAAAGCATGGAAATCTGGCGGTAGTGATCCCCCCTTGGGATAAAACAACCCAAGTAGCCGAGTACCACTCAAGGAGCGAAAGATGCGCTTAACCGCCTTCCAATGCGTGACTCCTAGGCAATGCATAAACTTGCTCATCTGTGAGACAACAAACTAAATATCTGGCCGAGTAATGCATAAGTAAATCAAGCATCCAACAACCTGCTGATAGAGAACAACATCAAATACATCTCCAGCATCATGAAGACTCAATCGTAAACCTGTCTCCATAGGAGTGGCAATAGGCTTACAATCTTCAAGGCCAAAATGCTGCAATAATGTGTCAATATATTTTGTTTGACACAAAGCCATTCCACCATCAACTTGCATAAACTGAATGCCCAAATAGTGACGCAAATGCCCCAAATCAGACATCTCAAATGAGGCATGCAAATCAGCCTGAAATCAGCAATATGCTTCTCAATAGGACCAGTGAGCAGCATGTCATCAACATAGACAACAATGATCAAAAGCACATCATGAGCACGCTTAACATATAAAGTGCTTTCAGTTGGACTGTTCACAAAACCATGTGCAACCAGATAGGCATGTATCTTCTCATACCAAGCACGTGGTGCTTGCTTTAAACCATATAATGCCTTCTTTAACCTGCACACCTGGTTTTCATGCCCTTTCTGCACAAAGCCTCGGGGCTAAAAAACATACACTTCTTCATGCAAGTCACTATTCAGAAATGCTGTTTTAATGTCCAACTGATGTACATTCCAACCATGATGGGCTGCAAGTGCACAAATGCTCCGAACAGTAGTCATACGGCATGTAGGTGCAAAGGTCTCATCAAAATCAATGCCTTTTTCCTGTGCATAAACCTTTGCAACAAGCCTCGCCTTATACCTGTCAACTGTACCATCAGGTTTATGCTTCAGCTTGTATACCCACTTAGTGCCAATGGCCTTCTTGCCAGAAGGCAAGTCACATAAAGACCATGTACCATTCTTCATTATAACATCATATTTAGATTGCATGGCAGCCATCCAATTTTCTGAATTCTGTGCTTCATCAAAAGAAATAGGCTCATTCTCATCATAGAGACTAGACGCAACCATAGCATAGCAATCTGATGCAAAGGAGGCACTGTGAGAGCCTGAACGAGTACAATATGACAAAGGTGCATCTAATTTGCTATCACGCAAAGTCTGCACCAGCCATTTTGGCATAGTTTTTGCATGCTCAATATCGGCTCTCTCATCAACAAGTGCATCATGTAAATCTGCATTAGAAATAGAATGATCTGCATCATCATATGAAACCTGCAAAGGCTGAGAAGTTGCCTCATTAGGACCAGCACTAGACTGTCCACCTGTAAAAAGAGGCATCAAGGTATCATACATGTCTTTGGAGCTAACAGATGTCTCCTTAGTACATGAAAGCAATGGCTGAATAGCATCTTCCACAAAGACAACATCACGGCTAACCAGAATGTGTTTAGTCTGTGGATGATACAGCGATAGCCTTTACTTTCAGAACTGTACCCAACAAAAATGCATTTTACTGCCTTATCATCCAATTTTCTGCGATGTTGTTCAGGCACTAATGCATATGCCAAACAACCACAAACACGCAGATGAGGAACAGATGGCTTGCGGTCATGCCAAGCCTCATATGGAGTGATAGACTGCAGCGCTTTAGTGGGACACCTGTTAAGTACATATGCTGCACACTGTTACACTTATGTGTTTCTCGAGTAGCTTTGATGTGAACCTTTTCCCTATACATTGGCACTTTTTACTCTAGTGCTGGCTAGAGGTTTTTTCCCCATGTTACCACATACTTGATACTCTCATATGTGGTGGTGCTTTGTACTTAGGGATATTATTCAGCTCCTACTTCAGTTCAATTCATCGATCAATAGAGAGAGCTATTCCAGCCATCGTCTTCTCCGTGTGTCTTGCTGCGTTTGTGCTCCTTTGTGTGTGCTTCTTGTGTGTCTCTCACACTTCTACACACACCCAACAGTGGTATCAGAGCAGGTTCAGCTTCTTCTCAAGTTTCGGTTTTTCGCATCGCGGCGCGCGTGCACTTTAATAGTGCAAATCGACTTCGGAGCATAGAAGTGTGAATTTCAGCAGCCCGGAAACATTTCCACCAGGTGCGCTGGGTTTTACAGGTGCGCTGGGGTTTTACCCCCATTTCGAAGCCATTCGTGCAGTCAGAATCGCCATCAGAGTGACGGTTTGTGAGCTGAAATTTCAGCACTCATTTCAGTTTTCGTCAAAGTGAAGATTTTGTCACATTCTTGTTCCTTAGTGAAATGGCGGGCAACAATGACTTGTTTGGCATGCTTCAAGCTGAAGATAAGCTTGATGGGACCAACTATCCGATGTGGTCTTACATGATGAAGCACGTTCTTGTTGCAAAACAACTTTGGAACATAGTGGCAGATGTAGATCGAAGACCGGCAGGTGCTTCTACTTCATAGTCTACTGTCACAGATGGAGCTTCTTCTTCGAGTACAGTGGTTTCTCCTTCTCCACCTACACAGGAGCAGCTTAGATGGGATGGAAAAGATGCTCAAGCTCATGCTTTGATTGCGCTTTCAGTGAAGCGTCATATAGTTCCACACATTCGGTCATGTTCTACATCACGACATGCATGGGACACTCTTGCTTCTTTGTATGCCGTGCGTAATGAAGCACGTGTTGCATACTTGAGGAAGCAACTTGAAGATGTATGTATGGCTGAAAATGAGTCAGTGGATGTGTATGTGACACGCATCAAGGACTTGAAAGAGCAATTGGCAAACATAGATGAGATCATTCCGGATGCATCACTCATTTCTACATTGTTGAAAGGATTACTGGAATCTTTTCAAAGCTTTGCTACTGCACTTCGTTTGGTTGCAAAAGGAAATCCTAATATGTATGCATTTGATGAGGTTGTGTCTCTTCTTTTGCAAGAAGGTCAATCTAGAGTGAATAGGAGTGGTTTGATTGAGGGAACGCAAGCACTTGCTATCTCACAAAAGGGGAAAAGCAAGTATGGTTCAGCTTTTGGTTCATCAAAACCAAAGCCTCAAGCTTCCTCTTCCACTCATTCCTCTAATGATGGTGATTTGCAAAAGAAGAAGAGATGCAAATATTGCCGGAAGGCTGGTCATACTATTGATGAGTGTAGAAAGCTTGCTAAATGCAATGAAAAGAAGAAGGAATCCGGCATGTCTATTGCTGAAAATTCAGCAAATGCAAAGAATGAGGAAGCTAATATGGCTCAAGATTTTTGGGCATGTGTTGTTACATGTCATTATGATGCTTCTTTACATTCTAAATGCATGGTTGTGAGTGAGGCTGATTCGGATTGGTTCTTTGATAGTGGTGCTTCAAAGCACATAACATCATGCAAAAGATTTTTTGCCTCTTTGAAAGATGCACCTAAAGGAGGACATGTGGTGTGTGCAAACAATGCCTCTTATCCTATCATTGGAGTAGGAGAAATTGAGCTTACGGCTACAAATGGAGGTGTGATTCTCTTGAAAAATGCATTGTATGTGCCCGATATCAAGAAGAACTTAATTTCAGTTCCGTTGATTGCCAAAGCAGGACGTCATGTACACTTTGTTGATGATAAGTGTATGGTTCATGATTTCAACAATGGCGATGTTATCGTGATGTCCGGTACATTATGTGATGGTTTGTATCGCATGGATACATACAAGAGGGCTGCCTCGAATGCCTTGGTTGCTCATACTTCTTCCATGGCTGAAATGGAGCTTTGGCTTGCTCATTTTGGTCATTTAAACTTCAATAGTTTGCTCTACTTGCAAAAGAAGGACATGGTTATTGGCTTGCCTACACTTGAGTCCATTGAAAAGCATGCATGTGAAGGTTGCATTCTTGGAAAAATGCATCGTGCTTCTTTTCCAAAAGATAGTCACACACACACTAGAAGAAAATTGCAACTTGTTCATAGTGATGTATGTGGTCCGGTCAAGACTCCATCTTTTGGGAAGCATGTATATTTTGTTACCTTCATTGATGATGCTACTCGCCATACATGGCATGGGTGTATCCTATGAAAGCAAAGAATGAGGTATTTTCTTGCTTCAAAGCATTTTTAGCTATGGCTGAAAATTTTTCTTCACAAAAACTTTTGACTCTACGCACGGATCGTGGTGGTGAGTACATGTCACATGAGTTTAAGGCTTTTCTTCTTGAAAGAGGTATTTCACACCAATGTACGGTGCCATATACACCTCAACAAAATGGTGTTGCCGAGCGTAAAAATAGAACTTTACTTGAAATGGCACGATGTATGGTTAAAGGAAAGCATCTTCCTCATAAGTTTTGGATGGAAGCGGTCATGTGTGCAAATTATGTGTTGAATCGTTGCCCTACAAAAGCATTGAGAGTCATCACTCCTTATGAGGCTTGGAATGGTCATAAGCCTATGGTTAGTCATATGCGTGTGTTTGGTTGTTTGGCATATGCTCTTGTGCCATCACAACAACGTCACAAACTTGATGACAAGGCAAAGAAATGTATATTTGTTGGTTATAGTGCTGAAAGTAAGGGATATCGGTTGTACCATCCATTGACGAACACAATTATTGTGAGTCGAGATATGGTATTTGCTGAAAATTCAGTTTTCCCTCTACTTGAACGCAAAAAACTGCCAATAGTTAGCTCACAAGATGTGTTTGATACACTCATGCCTTTGTTCCAAAATGGTGCGCTTGACTATGGCCATGTAGACCAGCCAACTGAGGTTTAAAGGGCTGAAAAATTCCAGCCAAATAGGGCTGAAAATGTGGATAATTTTCAGCCAAACATGGCTGAAAAAATTCAGCCAAAAAATGTCAAAACTGTTGGAAATTTACAGCCACATATGGCTGAACATATGCGACAAAATATGGCTGAAACTGAGCATGAAATTCAGCCCACGCATGGTGTACATATTGAAGATGTTTTACATAATGAATGCATGTCTATCAAGAGTGCACAATCTATGCCAAAGTGGCTGAAACAAACTTTGCAGGACAACAAATTGAGTGCACCTTTACTTGGTAGAACAAGATCAAGCTCTCACCATGCATCAAGTACTTTTGTGGATTATTCTCTTATTGCTACAACATGTAATGAAGAGCCACTTTCTTTTGAAGATGTATGTGACGATCCACAATGGATGAGTGCTATGCAATCAGAAATGGATTCTATACATAGGAATGGTACTTGGGAGTTATGTGAATTGCCAAAAGGAAAGAATGCCATTGGTACAAAGTGGGTTTATAAGATTAAGAGAAAATCTGATGGTAGCATTGATCGCTACAAAGCTAGATTGGTTGCCAAAGGATATGCGCAACAATATGGCATTGACTATGAGGAAACTTTTGCACCTACTTCACGCATGTCTACCATTCGTACCGTGGTTGCATTGGCTGCCCATCGAGGTTGGAAAGTGCATCAATTGGACATAAAAACAGCCTTCTTGAATGGAGATTTGCAAGAAGAGGTCTATGTGAAGCAATTTCCTGGATTTGCTATGAAAGGGAAAGAGCATATGGTTTGTCGCTTGCATAAAGCCTTGTATGGTCTCAAGCAAGCTCCACGTGCATGGTATGACAAAATACATAAGCACTTGATTGCTCTTGGCTTCACATGTAGTCCGATTGAAAGCACACTCTATGTACGCAAAAATGGGGCTGATCTTATAGTGCTTGTTCTTTATGTTGATGACATACTCTTGACTGGGTCATGTGATGCAAAACTTGACATTCTTATGGCTGATTTGCATCATACTTTTGATGTCACTTATCTTGGTCTTTTGAGCTACTATCTTGGCATCCAGTTTGTATCCGTTGAGGGGGGAATTGTTATGCATCAAGCAAAGTATGTTGAAAAACTACTTCAACGTTTTGACTTTGAGGATTGCAAGCCAGTTTCCACACCAGTTGAGACAGGATTTAGATTCTCAGTTGAGGATTCCAGTGATGCATTTGACACTTCTCTTTATCAGCAGGCTGTGGGATGTCTTATATATGCATGCAACACAAGGCCGGATATACAGTATGCAGTTTCCCAGTTGAGTCGATTCATGCATAGCCCTAGCACTGAGCATTGGCAAGCGGTGAAACGTGTGTTTAGATATCTTTGAGGCACTTTGAGATTAGGTCTTTTTTATGGCAGAGATGTTCAGCCATGCTTGCATGCTTTTACAGATAGTGATTGGGCTGGTTGTTATGATACTCGCGTGTCCACTAGTGGTAATTGATTTTTCCTTGGAGACTCATGCATATCTTGGTTGAGTAAGAAGCAACCTACAGTGGCGACATCAAGTTGTGAAGCTGAGTACAGGGCAGTTTTCACAGCGACAGTAGAGTGTATATGGCTGAGACGCCTATTGATGGATCTTTGCATGGAGATTGATGCTGCTATGCATATTCTCACAGATAGTCAGAGTGCTTTGGCTGTTGCACGAAACCTAGTGTTTCATGCACGGACCAAACATATTGAGGTGCATTATCACTATGTGAGAGAGCGCCTTCATGCAGGAGATATTGATTTGGTATATGTGCCTACACAAGATAATGTGGCAGACATATTCACCAAAGCTCTTCCACGGGAAAAGTTTGAAGCTTTTCGCAAAGCTTTAGGCTTATTACCTTGTGGGGGCTGATCTGTCACTCCTTGTATATGTTCACATCATTCGCTCCAAGGGGGTTTGTTACACTTATGTGTTCCTCGAGTAGCTTTGATGTGAACCTTTTCCCTATACATGGGCACTTTTTACTCTAGTGCTGGCTAGAGGTTTTTTCCCCATGTTACCACATACTTGATACTCTCATATGTGGTGGTACTTTGTACTTAGGGATATTATTCAGCTCCTACTTCAGTTCAGTTCATTGATCAATAGAGAGAGCTATTCCAACCATCGTCTTCTCCGTGTGTCTTGCTGTGTTTGTGCTCCTTTGTGTGTGCTTCTTGTGTGTCTCTCGCACTTCTACACACACCCAACACACACATGATAGCCTCAAGCCAAAAACTATGTGGTAAAGCTTGACTCTTGACCATACACCTCTCCATCTCCATGAGTGACCTGTTCTTTCGTTCAGCAACTCCATTCTGTTGAGGGGTATACGGCACTGTACACTGGTGTTTTATCCCACATTCAGCCAGAAATGCATTAAAATCAGAAGACATATATTCCCCCCCTCGATCAGAACGGAGGGTGCCCATTTTACATGCTGACAGATTTTCAGCCAAAACCAAAAACTGTTTAAAGCACATGAACACTTCGGACTTTGCTTTGAGTGGATATACCCATGCATGCCTGGAAAAATCATCAATGAAAGTCACGAAGTAAAGGTAATTCCCAAAAGAGGGTGTCTCCATAGGACCACAGACATCACTATGTACAAGCTGCAATTTCTGCGTAGCCCGAACTAAACCATCTTTTGGAAAGGAGGAACGCTGCATTTTGCCCAAAATACAGCCTTCACATACATGTTTTCCAGGTGCCTCAAGCTTGGGCAAAGAAGACACCATATCAAATTTTTGTAGGCGTAGCAAACTAGCAAAATTCAGCTCACCAAAGCGTGCATGCCAAAGCTTTGCATCTGACATAGCCTGAGAATCATGAACTGCACATGCCGAATCATTCACAGATCTTTCATAGTCTATGAGCTTATACACCCACGACATAAAATGCCAGAAGCAATAATAACATCGCCATTTGACAGATCATGAACTGTACATCTGTCATCAACAAATTTCACAACCAAGCCAATCTTGGCTAATGCAGAAACTGATAACAGATTCTTCTTGATCCCTGGCACAAATAAAGCATCTGGCAAGGTGAAAGAACTACCATTAGCAGTAGTCAAAATGATCTTACCAACTCCCATAACAGGATAAGAGGAGTTGTTGGCGCATGTGACAGTATTCCCTATAGGGGCAGGCTCGAGTGAAGAGAAGAAACTGCGCTGCGAGGTAATATGTTTGGTCGCCCCACTGTCAAAGTACCAAACATCTGAGTCCACTGCAGACATGCACTGCTCATGAGAAGATGGGTCAAAACTGCAAACAGTAGTAAACACCCATTCTTCTTCCTGCACAAGATTAGCAGACTCTGTTTTTGCTGTAGAGGCTTTTGCAACAACCATTCCAGCCTCCTTTTTCTTTGCCTCTTTTGCAGCCAGTTTTGGACAGTTCTTTATGATATGATCATTCCCTTTACAGTACTTGCAAAACAATTTCTGCTTTTCTGATTTCTTCTCATCTCTATCCTGGTTCTTCGAATGTGCAGCATTTGCAGATTTCTGCTTACTAGTAGAAGAGCTCCATTTTCCTTTGTCCTTCTGACTAGCCAAGAAAGCTTGATCTACAACACGCATAATGGACCTGTTCTGCCTGGACTGATCTTCCTGCAACAGATTTGAGACTTACTCCTCAAATGATAAGGTATTTGGATTGCCTTTCATCATCAACCGAAGAGTAGAAGCAAAACTCTGATATGAATCAGGAAGACCATTCAGAACGGTCTGCACAAGTGAGCTATCTGGTATAACCTCATCAGCAGAAATCAACTGTTCCTTCAAATCTTTGATCTTCGTTAGGAAACTGTCCATAGAATTACCTTCATTCATGTGCTCACTCTCCAATTGTTTTCGGAGGTAAGCAACACGAGCCTCATTCCTAGCTTGGTACAATGTGGTAAGTGTATCCCAAGCATCCCTAGCTGTTCTGCAAGAGCGAATATGAGGAATAATGACACATTTGACAGACAAAGCTATCAATGCATGTGCCTGGGCATCTTTGCCATCCCAACAAATCTGCTCTGCAGTAGGTGCAATAGAAACAGCAGCACGAACAGGAATCTACACAATATCATCTTCGACACCATCTTCATCAGCTCCAGCACCTGTATTTGTAGTACCTATCGTTACAGGTGTAACAGGACGTCTTTCAACACCCTGCACAATGTTCCACAATCCTTTTGCAACCAAAACATGTCGCATCATATAAGCCCATAATGGGTAGTTGGTACCATCCAACTTATCCTCAACAACCAACATACGGAATACATCACTGCTTTCAGCCATGGCCAGTGACTAAAATACCTTGATGCAGAAAATTGACTGTATGTCAAAAAGTTGAACAGAATTGCCTAGACGCGTTCTGCTAGACCTGTAGCAGACTTCGAGACGCTTAAACTGGCGAACAGAAATTGGTATATACCTTTGGCACAAAAAGATGAAATAGCCTGCACAAGCGCTGCAATAGTGCGTTCGGAGGCCGAAATGAGCTTAGATCGCGATTTTGGCACCACAAAGCAAATCTGTTTTGATCTCGGAAAGACGTTGATTATGCTCACCAAATTTCGTGTGATTCTGAGACTGCAAACGGAGGAGTGTCGATGGCGCCCTAGATGAAGCAACGACCTGCTCTAATACCAATTGTTGGAGTTAGACGTCTACGGAAGCACGCGAACAACACAGGGAAGAAGAAGAAGCTTGGAGCACAACACACAATACTGAATGTATTACTAGAGAATGTACAAAGATAAGTAGCCCATTAGGGCAATAGGCGTATATACAAGCCGGGGGAAAAAAACCTCCTAAAGAGGGAAAAAAGTGCCCCGGCGGTCCTAGTGTGTTCACACACATCACTACCTAAATATATCAACATGCAATGCATAAACCTACTCATCTATGAGACAACAAACTGAATATCTGACCAAGTAATGCATAAGTAAATCAAGCATCCAACTACATGTTGATAGAGAACAACATCAAATGCATCTCCAACATCATAAAGACTCAATTGTAAACCTGTCTCCATAGGAGTGGCAATAGGTTTATAGTATTCAATACCAAAATGCTGCAATAATGTGTCAGTATATTTTGTTTGACATAAAGCTACTCTGCCATCAAATTGCATAAATTGAATGCCCAAATAATGATGCAAATGCCCCAAATCAGACATCTCAAATGAGGCATGCAAATTAGTCTTAAAATCAGCAATATGCTTCTCATGAGGACCACGGAGCAGCATGTCATCGACGTACACCACAATGATTAGAAGCACATCATTTGCATGCTTAACATATAAGGTGCTTTTAGTTTGACTGTTCTCAAAACCATGTGCAATGAGATAAGCATGTACCTTTTCGTACCAAGCACGGGGTGCTTGCTTTAAACCATATAATGCCTTCTTTAACCTGCACATCTGGTTTTCATGCCCTTTTTGCACACAACCACGGGGCTGAAAAACATACACTTCTTCATGCAAGTCACCATTCAAAAATGATGTTTTAATGTCCAACAAATGTACATTCCAACCATGATGAGTTGCAAGTGCACAAATGCTATGAATAGTAGCCATTTGACATGTAGGTGCAAAGGTTTCATCAAAATCAATGCTCTTTCCTATGCATAACCCTTGGCAACAAGCGTAGCCTCATACCTGTCAACTATTCCATCAGGTTTACGCTTCAGCTTGTATATCCACTTAGTGCCCATGGCCTTCCTACCGGGGGGCAAGTCACATAAAGGCAAGGTACCATTTTTCATGATAGCATCATATTCAGATCACATTGTAACCATCCAATGTTCAAAACTTTATGCTTCATCATACAAAATAGGCTCAATCTCATCTTAGAGACTAGAGGCAGTCATAGCATAGCAATCTGATGCAAAAGAGGCACTATGAGAGCATGAACGAGTACGATATGACAGAGGTGCAACTAATTTGCTATGGTGCGAAGTCTACACTAGACATTTTGGCATAGTTTTAACCTCCTCAATATCAGGTCTCTCATCAACAAGTGCATCATGCAAATTTGCATCAGAAATGGAATGATCTGCATCATCACATGAAACCTGCAATGGCTGAGAAGTTGCCTTATTGGGACCAACACTAGACTGTTCACCTGTAAAAAGAGGCAACAAAGTATCATACATGTCTTTGGAGCTAATAAATGTCTCCTTCCTACATGAAAGTAAAGGCTGAATGTAGCTCAAGCGTAAGCACCACCTCCTTTACTTGTCAATCCATGGAGACGTGAGGACTAGTATGAAGACCACGAGCGAGTGAAGGCACAAATGCATGAGTGAAAGCACACAAACATGCACACACATACATACACACGCACACAAGGTAAGATCAAAGAGAGGAACGATGGGAAGCTTTGATTACAAAAGAACTCTCTTACAAAGCTCAAATCTACAACAAGCTAACTCTCTAACAAGCTAACCCCAAAAATGAGCTCTTTAGCTCTTTTTATAGTTTTTTGAGTACTTTTGGCCCTGTCTAGACCTAGTGTCCTGCCTAGTTAAAAATTAGGTTCCATGGCTTATTTGAGGGCTCAAACGGAGTCTAAAAATTATGCAAATTGGTAGGATGATACTTCTAATGCTCCTCAAGCTCAAGGATTCCTCGGCTTGAACAAAATGGAGTTACAAAAATATTAAATGGTATTTACAGTGGCTTTAGTGATGAAAATCACTATTTTTATAGGGATTCCTTCTGAAAATTTGACATGTGCTTCTTGGAGCTCCCTACTTGCTCCTTCTTCTTGAGTGTCCACATTTCTGATGTGCTTCCATGCTTGTGCTTGACCTTGAGTTCCAACACCCCCCCTCTCGAGTCTCTCATCCCTGACAGACCCTTGTTGTAGTGGTTGTTCCAAGTAGTGCTTGGAGACGTAGTGTCCCTTTTGTATGAACAAGAGCTATCTAGCTTCCAAATGTGGAAGGTGCTCAAAAGAGGTTGTCCACATTGAGTTGCAGTAGCTATCGGTGGTGGATTGCTTCGTTGCTATTGTTGTTGTAACCTTAATGTTCTCTGGATCTTTCAAAGATGATATTCCAAGTACTCGTAACCCATAATGAGTGGTGGGTTAGTGTGTCAGTGCATGGGTTGAAGAAAGTATGTGCCTTGTGCATGGCCTTTTAATGTAGCCCTATGCATTCTTACTTGGGGAATGCATTTAAAAAAAACATGGTGCAAAAATTGGAGGTCTTGAGCGAATTGCTCAAGGGTATGTTGACGAAGAGGTTTCCTAATCTATCAGTGTTGTCGTGATACCCAAGTAGAGGATTCTTACCATGAAAGGTCGATCGATATTCTGCTCTCTATGTTGCACTCCAATCACAGTGATTGACCAATGGTGTATCTTCCGTGGTTGATGACTGTCCATCTTGATGATGTGCTGATGAGATTCTTCCAGTGCATGGTCCCGTCCCCTCTCTTTGAAACAACATTTGCCAAATACTGAGAATTGAATTTTGTTATGTTCCTTGACAAGCAGCATTGGGTAACTACACCAAGCTTAGTTTCACATATTCTCTTTAGCTCTCCATAAGCAGGATTCTTCTACATACAAAGATTTGCAAGGTACCCGAACTACCCCTTGTAGATATCTCCTTGGATGCTCTCGTACATACAATAGTTAAGCATCTCTCAAGTTGTAGACCTTCAAGCTCTTCCCTTCTACCATGGTAAGGGGGAACAATAGTTTTGGATGCCATGTTCATGCCAAGTTCTGGACATCTACTAGATAAGGAAGCAATAATATCATCTGCTAGCCAAGACACACTTCTCTCAAAACTAATAAATGCCTAGTAATCAATGCTTCCACCTTCAATTAAGCATGAATCATTCATGTTCCATGAGACAAACCTAGGAACGAGCTCTCTCTCTCTCTCTTTTCCCATCTTTTCTCTATTTTGTTCTTTTTTCTTGTTTTCTTTTTTTTTTTCTTCTTCTTCTCCTCTGTTTTTTTTTTGGAGGAACAATGTCACAAAACAAGAAGAAAGATGTTAGAAACAATAAAAATAGTTGACGTATGTCAATGTGATCTTGTGCCTAGGACTCTCAAATGTGTCTATGCACGGCCGTGTAATGTGGCCCTATATTAATGCATATTTTGGAAATGCATGATCTGAATGGTGCAAAAGACAGGGTTGTGCAAGGAGCACATGGTTGTTGCTCGTCGAGGCTTTCAATGTCACTTGCGGATGTTGATGCAGTCTTTGTTGGAGCTATCCCTTAGATCTTGAAATGATGCAAGCACTTGATTGTTGAATGACAACTGATCCTTCCTCTTTATGGGGGTCCATTTGAGAATGGTCTTCGACTGTGTAGTGATCTCCTTTGGCTGCTTCATGTTTGGATGGCTTCTTGAAGCTTTGATCCTTCGTGGTTGGCTCTTTGGCTCTGTGAGGCCTACGGGTGCTTTTGGCTTCCGTACCCATACCATTGTTGTTGGGTTTCTTACTCTTGTTGGAGAGGTGAGTTGGTTTGCTTTTGGTCTTGGTGTTTGGTTCTGACCCTTGCCTCGCCCTGGCTTCTTTGTTGAGAGTTTCCTCATGTGGGAAAGCATAAGTTGTTCTGTATATAAGAGCTTCTTGGGTACCTGTCGGGTTCTAGGGTATGCACACATCTTCAATTGTGCATAAGAATCACCCCTAGATCATAAGAATAACTCTTTTTGTATCTACTTAGAATTTCACATAAAAACACCCTCTAAGGATACTTTTTGATATTTCTCTTAGACTAAGGTAGAGAAGCCTTGTAAATAGCCATCTCTCTTGCACACATATGAGAGAACACACGTAAAAAACCCACACCCATATTTCTTGGGATTTGGTGGTTACAAAAGGAATATTTTCCCAAGATATGGTAGTTACACACATGCCCACTTTTTGAATTTTCAAAAGAGCACATGGGGAATAGAGATTAGGCTATATAAAGAAGCAGGGGGAGCTTTTGGTTGACGTGATCTCATGTGATATCTCTTATGAACGGAAGAAGGCTCTCTTTTACTCCAAGACTATTTACATTTATGTATTGTGTCTTTGTGAGTGTGTGAGAGTGGTGTGTGTGTGTGCCTATGCATGTCTCTCCTTTGTGTGAGTAGAGTAGTGGGAGGCTCTTGCCTTTTCTCAAAAGATATGGGGTGGTCAAGCTAAAGTTACCTGCACTAATTTTGCTCTGCTCGTTGCTTTTTCTCTCATCACACACTTTGCTCCGCATGCTTTACTAATGGAGGTGTTTGTTAGGGGCTTCCCTGATTCGAGGGTAAGCTCGATTCCCTGATTTGCTCCCTTTATGTGTCTCAATCTGGGGAAAATTTTCTTGTTAGTCACGGTTCATTTATTGTATCACCCATTTGTGCTCAAGACAACATACGATCTCTGTGCTTCTCTATCCATGCGCAACTGAATCCTTGGGGGTTTGGAGGAGCTTATTTACATTTAGATGTGACTTACATATTCTGTGATTTGAGTTATGTGCATTTCTCTGAGTTTGATGTTGAGGAATGCTTACGTAGAATCTACAAACTTCTTAATCGGGTTCACAATTTTTATAAGTCGTGATTGGTCCTCATAATGGAGGAACTTATCAGGAAATGACTGCTATACTGCTCAACATGCAAATGCATCTTGGACCACTCAACCGTATTCGAGTAATGTTATTTGATATTATTGCATACACATTGTGAAGTTTTCAGGTACAATAGGGAGTAAGGTTTGGATTCCCTATGAATGATATCTTTCTGATCATGCTCCCCCTTTTCTCTCCCATAACATCGGAATATTGATAAGATGGTATCGTTAATCTTAATGTTCCAAGCGATGCATGATTGCACACGTCCTTTTGATCTCTCCTCTCGACTGAACCACCATGCTCCGTCCTCACCATGATGCATGTATGCTGATCAGTTGACACCAACAATTATGCTTGTCCCAACATCTATCCATGCGTTCATGCATTCCAATAGGTGGCTTGTTGATTGATCATTGTTCATGCTGACCACAATTAACCTAAGGAATTTTCGTTTTATATATTGTCCATGAATTTTTATCAATGCTCATGACTACAACATCCCTCACATCCCCTTGAACTCTTAAACTCTCAGTACTTGCTAGAGGTGTTCAAACATTGGTATCCGCAACATAACTTTACTCATGATATTATGGTTATGGCTTTGCCAATGACGACTTATGCTGTTTGGAAATTTGGTCAAATCTAGTACAAGTAGCATGTTCTTAGCTTGTTTCGCTTACTGTGATGTCTTGGCCACCCTGTCCTTGTGCCTTCACTTTGTGGCAATAGCCTAGATAGATGAGCATGGTATTTGGGACCCTCATGAAAAGGGCACTGTTTATTTTTGGGGATAGAAATGATTGAATCCAGAATGAGCGAATTTTTGTAGCTTAGAGGATTGAGATGCTGCTTTGCACATGGTATACTATTTTCCCAAATGTTCACCGTACATACGAGAAATCCAATTTTCATATCAAGTGACAAAAAAAAAAGTACAGAAAGGGATACCATTCAACAATCTACATTGAATCTTGTGCATGATAAGCAGTTTTGCTTCACAATAGGGGTGTGTACCCTATGCCGTTTGTGCAAGCCTTGGGAAAAGTTCTTAAAGTTGAATGCTCAAATTAGGTGGGGGGTTGATATTTTAAGTTGCTAAGAGGGGGGCTATAGTTGTCTCGACATATCTAATGGCAAAGTCATACAGGCACATTGAGAAGCGTGTTTCATGCATATCATGGTCCGCTGGCTCACATAACTCTTCTCTATGCACTTCGTGGTTTGGGCTGTTAGTGGCAAGTCTCGTGTTCAATATAGGACATGAAGTATAATTGTTGCCTTCAATTACTATATTTGCCCTCTGTATGTCTTGGAGTTGCAGGTTGGTGTACAGGTGGGTTGGTCTTCCACCAAAACAAAGGACGAAGGGTAGGGTAATGGTTTTTTTTATGGGCCTATCCTTTGTGCACTTTTTAAGGTTTATGTAATCTACTTTCCCATCTGCCTTGGTTTTTTCTTGTGCTATCTAATGGCAAAGTCATACAGGCACATTGAGAAGCGTGTTTCATGCATATCATGGTCCGCTGGCTCACATAACTCTTCTCTATGCACTTCGTGGTTTGGGCTGTTAGTGGCAAGTCTCGTGTTCAATATAGGACATGAAGTATAATTGTTGCCTTCAATTACTATATTTGCCCTCTGTATGTCTTGGAGTTGCAGGTTGGTGTACAGGTGGGTTGGTCTTCCACCAAAACAAAGGACGAAGGGTAGGGTAATGGTTTTTTTTATGGGCCTATCCTTTGTGCACTTTTTAAGGTTTATGTAATCTACTTTCCCATCTGCCTTGGTTTTTTCTTGTGCTATTTCGCGTACTTCTTTAAGTCTTTCAACATGAGATCAAAGTAAATAATGCTTTCCACTTTCCCAACCATCCTAAGGGAATCTTAGTACGTGTTTTTTATAGCATCAAAGAATGCACTACTCATTTTATTTATCACACAATCGGACTAAATGAGGATAAATGGATGGTCAAAATGAACTAAAGTATAATATATGGAACATGTTTCATGCCTCTGGCAGATATGTTTAACACATGGATGGATTTCTTGAATGCTCTTTTCCCAACTTAAGTTGGATGCTAGGATTCGTGTGAATCCCGAACTTAGGATTAACCTTTTCCGTTGCCATGAGCGAATGAAAGGTTCAAATAGCCAGAGTTGGGATATTATTTTGTGTGATTGTCCACTTTAATAGCATCATGTCCAAAATGGGGTGTTGTATTATTGGATGTCTATATGCTCATTTCTTGTAGGTTGGGAGAATTATAATATCTAGGCCGCGATGAGAAGATTTTCTCCCTTCACTTACATCTAATAGAGCAGTGAATACTCTAAGTGAAAATGGTGTTCTTTGTGCCATGTGTATGCTTTTGTGTGTTTTGGAAATACATGTTTCAGTGAATGTAAAGGAGGGATGTATGTTGATGATCTACGGTATGAATCCTCACTATCAATTATGCTTGAGGCTTTACTTTCATATTTAGTAGATTAACAGGTGGCATGGAGCTTGAAACACATTGTTGAGCTCTTTGATCTCAGAGGGAAACTTGGAATGCATTGATGCATATTCAGGTGGCCCGTAGGAATCTTCTCTGAATTAGCTATTGCCCATGGAAGGATCTGTACTAGGCTTGGAAGCCACAAACAACTTATGAATGATGTTCTATGTGATTACTGCCAATTGTTTGCTGAATGGTTGTCACTACCCATGTGTTGCAGAGAAAAGAGGCACAAAAGAGGAGCCCCAAAAATTTCAAATTAATGAGCATAAATTTCTTCTTCAAAATCCTAGGAAATTCCCTTGAAGCTATGTAATTGCACTAGAGGAGTCCTCTAGATGCATAAGCCCAAATCATTGTAATATATTTCTTGTAAAATAGTAGGAAGTTAATAAAGTGCCGGTCTCAAGTGTGAAAGGACCATTTTTAGGGCACATGTATATAAGGCACTTTGTGACTCTTTGTAAAGACTTTTTGCCATTGTGAAGAAGGAGATTGAAATTTCGAATTTGTTTCTTCCCTGCTAATTTTCATCTTCTCTATGATCTTTGCTGTGTGTGTGAAGCTTGGAATGTGTGTGTAGGACTGTTGTCTATCCCTCCCCATCACTTTTGAACCACTGTAGTGTGTGTGTGAACCCATACGAGTTGTGGAGTGAGTGTAGGTGTTTCCCACCATTCATTGTTTTGGTCATAACTTGAAGAGGGGTTGTCAAATTCGAGCGAAAATACTATTAATAGATGCATCTCATTGAGAGCTTTGAAAGCAACCCACTATTGGACATATTCGCAGTTCGAAGCTGGGAGAGACATTCAAATTTGTGTTTACTGCTGTAAGTGGAATCGTGGCAGACACTTCCAGAGTTTGAGTGAGTTGGAGAGGTAGTTTAGTCTTTTCTCATGCATTGTAGCTAAACCACTTCACATTCCATCACGTGTGCACATGTCCTCATACACTTGGTTCATGTGATTCTTTGGATTGATAATTAAGCGTGTGTCAATCCTCCACTATATGCACTTGTGGGGCAAATGAGATTTAGTCTCTTTGAAACAAGTCCCTAAGACCTCGTGACTTAGGTACACACATTTTTGGTGCCGTTGCCGGGGAACAAACTCAACCAAGGTGCCTTCATGATGGTTATAGGCTATGGAGTGAAGGAATCGTACTTGTAGAAGTGAATTCGTTTAGTGGCAAGTAGTCAGACACTTCAACACTTGTTACTTCACATCCTGAGGTGTGTGTAATGAGTATTTAGGTTTAGGGTTAGGAGTGAAGGAGAGAAGGAAGAGTAAGGGTTAGGTCAAGGAGAGAAGTGGAGTAGGAGGAAGTTGGGACCACCAAGAAAAATCTCAAAAAATTGCCAAAATTAGTGTAGTATAGGCTTCATGCATCACAAACTATAAAAACAAAAAAATATTAGTTCATTTGACACTAGCTCTAGAACTGGTATCGTGTGCAGATAGCAACCGGTATCGCATGAGCAGTATCGCGCCTTACAAGCCAAAATGCTACCTTGTGAGCTCACATCTTAAGCAAGGCATCCTTGAAGGTAAGCTGCAACAAGATTTCAATATCCAAGCTACTGTAGAAAACACATTTGCACATGATTAGAGATGTTTTTGGCATCACGGGGTGGGATAGAGAGTTTTGGAAGGTTCTTTAAGTGAGATAGAGGGTCAAGAGTGAAGAGGGGTGAGAAATAAACCATTTTATGCAAAAAATTTTGAGTTTAGAGCGATTTTGGTTGAAGTATCACGATCGGTTGAGTTTTGGTATCGCGATACCAAAATTCTCGAGTATCAAGATACTTGCCTAGTATCGTATCGTCGCATACCACTTGAGGTATCGTGATACCATTTTTGGTATCGTATCGTCAATTCGATATGGCGATCGTGATCAGCCACTAGTATCGTATCACGATCCACTTGGTATCGTATCGTTCTGATCACGGTATCGTATCATCGACTGAGCGGTATCGTATCACGCATTACTGGTATCGTATCGCGTACCTGGTATCATATTGTTTGAACTCTGTAACATTGTATCGTGAGAAATTCTAGTATCATATCGCGTAAAAATCCAGTATCGTATCGTGAAAAGCTTGGTATCGTATCATCGCCTACACCAATATCGTATCGCGAGAACCTTTAGTATCGTATCGTGTACACAAGTGGTATCATATCGCCCGACCCATGTGGTATCGTATCGTGAGAAATTCTAGTATCGTATCATGTGATTTGTTGATATCGTGTCGTGCTACGTACAAGTATTGTATCGTTAGATATTTTGGTATTGTATCATCTAGTGCACTGGTATCGTGTCGTGCAAAGTGGGGTATCGTATTGCGAGGGATCTGGTATCGTATCGCCGACTATTCTAGTATTGTATCGTCACTAGCAGAGGTATCGTATCACCCCATAATCAGTATCGTATCGCGATAATTCTTGGTATCGTATCGCCTCAAATTTTGGTATCGTATCGTCTATTGTTTTGGTATCGTATCGTGTGACTTTGTGGTTCCAAGTCAATCAATGCTCTCATAGTCCTTAAAGTCTCTCCATGTCCTATCTCTAAGGTCACAAAGGGATGTCGGTCGATTATTCGAGAAGTAATTATGCCCAATTTTCAGCACATGCCCATTTGATATTTTGGGGCTTTTGGGTTGACATCTAGGCCTAACTCGCCTTAACTTATTTCGCCTAATGTGCTCTAGAGCCTGTCCGTGTGCTTCTTCTCTAACCCTTAACTCTTCTTCTTTTTGCTTCTTGGCAATGTTGAGTCTCATTAGCATATACTTTGTAAGAGGTTCTTGATATAGCTTGACTCGACAACCACTAATATAGTTTGGCAAGATGTCACCCTCTACAGTGGCCAATTGAACCGCACCACTAGTGGAAATTCTATTAATGATCATGGGTCCATACCCTTGTTTCTCCAATTTTCGAGCATGTTGTTTGACTGTATAAACCAACACTAGGTCACCCTCTTTCAATCCTTTATCCTTGATGTGTGCATCAAATAAGCCTTTTGTCTTTTCTTTGCAGCATAGATGCCTCTTGCCGCTCGTAGCCTCGTCTCACCTAACCGTTCTAGATCAAAGATCCTAGAGGACAACTCGTGTCCATTCCACTCATACTCTTGTGCTACTTTTAAAGCTGGGATTAGGAAATCTAATGGTAGCACAACATTCTATCCAAAGACCATCTGAAATGGGGTGGCATTGAGTACCGTTTTGTAGGCAACTCAATAAGCCCAAACAACATGATGAAGTGGTTCACCCCAATCAGAGCATTTATTATTTACCAGTTTTGTCAATACATTACATAGGATCTTATTTGTGCTCTCGGCTTTTCCGTTAGCTTGTGGATGATAGGGGCACACTTCTTATGTATCACCAAGAATTCTTGGAGAAGGTTTTCAATGACTTTGTTCAAGAAGTGTGTACCTCTAGCACTTACTAACTCTATTGGTAGTCCATATATCGTGAACACATTCTCGAATAAGAACTTAGCCATCGTCTGAACATCATTCTTTGTTGTGGCTTTTACTTCTACACATTTTCTAAGGTAATATGTGGTGACAATAATGTACTCTACATGAGAGTTTCTAGCTGGGGGTTAATAGGACCTACAAAGTCTTTACCCCACTTTGAGAATGTGCATCCTCCCATCATTGGTCTCAAAGGCATCTCGTCTTTTCTGATCGGATATTGTGCACGTTGGCATGTACATTTCTTCACATAGGTATGTGCATCCATATGAAGAGTGGGCCACCAAAGTCATGAGAATAGAATGGTCTTAATTACTCGATCAGGACTAAAGTGTCCATTTGCAACACCACTGTGTGCAGTTTCTAAGACTTTCAAATAGTTGGATTCATGAATGCACAATCTTAGGTAACCATCTTTGCCTCTTCCATATAGGTTGTCTCCAACTAAGGCGTAGTCTTGAGCCTCTTGCTCTATGCTTTGTTTTCTTGCTAGACTAGCCTCACTCGGTAATGTTCTTGATCTCAAAAATTCTACCAATGGAGCACTCCAATCTGGAATTAATGACATGTGATAAAGGGTAATGCATGCTCTACTGGGGCTTTTTCCTCGCACACTGGACAATTCTTAATCAACGCATGTATTTCTTTGTCCATACTAGGCCAATACACTCCTAAACCTTTTAGGTTTTGTAATGTCCGTTGTTTAGAATAGTGATTTCCTAGCAATCCTTCGTGGGCTTGTTGCAACCAACTACTATGTTCATCGTCCTCAACACAACAAGTTAGTACGCCCTCTGTATCTTGTTTGTACATAGTTTTGCGATTTTACTTCTTCTTGGGATGTTTTCATATTCTTATTTGCAGGTCCAAAGGTTAGGATAGGCACCAACTTATTTTCCCATTTAGGAATACCTTCTAAATTGAACAAATAAGCATCGAGCAACTCATCAGACATGCCTTGCGATGACTCTCCTGAAGTGATGCGAGAAAGGTGATCTGCCCTGAGGTGGGTTCTACCTTTCCTTACAACAACTTCAAAATCATATTCCATTAGTAAGAGGAACCATCTTACTAAGTGTCATGTATTGCAAGGTTTATTGACCAAATATAATAAGGCTTGATAATCAGTGAAAAACTTGAACTTATTGGCCAATAGATAGTGCCTAAACTTCTTCACAGCATATACCATGCCTAAGCCTTCTTGCTCGGTCATGGTATAGTTTTGTTCAGCTTCGTTCAACTGTTTGCTAGCATATCTGCTAGTATATTTTTGTTCAGCTACGTTCAACTGTCTGATAGCATATGCTATAGGCAAATCTAGGTTTCCTTCACCTGTGGGTTGTGCTAGCACACATCCTATTGCATGATTGGATGCATCTACATGGACATGGAATGGTTTATTCCAATCAGGAGTGGTCAGTATTGGTGCTGAGCACAAACATCTTTTTAGCTCATTGAAGGATTTTTTACATTCATCATTCCACTCAAAATTTGTCCACAAGACATAAAGAGGTTTCGCTATGATCGCATACATGTGGATGAACCTACGGTAATATCCACAATGGCCCATAAAGGCTTGTACCTCTTTAACATTCCTTGGTCTCGGCAACTCTGCTATGGCTCTTACTTTGTCCTCATCTGTTGATAATCCGTTCTTTGAAACAATATGACCTAAGATCTTACCTTGACGTACCATGAATACACACTTTTTTGGGTTCAGACACACTTGATATTCTCTACACTTGTTGAAGATCTGTTTGAGCTTAGGGATGTGGTATCTTCTTTCTTAGGAATGAGCACATAAATCATCCACATATACTTCTAAGCTCTTTTGCAAGAACTCTTTGAACACATGACACATGAGCCTTTGGAATGTTACAGGTGCATTTGTGAGCCCAAATGGCATCACACAAAATGCAAAGATTCCCCGTTCTGTGGCAAGTGCCGTCTTGTGTTCATCTTCTGGGGCAATGGCTACTTGGTTGTAACCTGAAAATCCATCAAGAAAGCTATAAACTTCCTTTCCTGCAACACGTTCCAATAAATGTTCAGTGATTGGAAGCGGATAGCTATCTGTGATTGTAGCAGCATTAACTTTTTTAAGGTTAATACACACTCGCAACTTCCCATTCTTCTTGGGAACCACTACAATGGGGGACACCCATTCAGTATGCTCAATCTCATAAATAAATCCAACTTCAATCAGCCTATCGATTTCTTCTTTTATCTTGGATACATAAGTGTCATTATATGTGTAGGGTTTCCGTTTGGTGGGCTTGGCATCAGCAGTCATGGGGATCGTATGAGAGCATATTCTTGGATCTACTCCCTTCAAGTCTCTATAGTGCCACACAAACACATCTCTGTATTCCCTTAATAGAGCTACAAGCTCCGTTTCTTCTTATGCACTTAGGTCTTCTCCTATATAGGTACATGGCTCCTCATTTTCTTCAATAATCACAACAATATTTTTGGTCTTTTCTTTATTATCATATGATTCTCCGTTGGTGGCCTCTCTCTTAGGCATTCGTACCAAAATTTTTTGGTCTTCAACTTCATACTTCTTGAAATTCTCTGGTACTTCAAAAAATGATTCCTCCTCTTCTTGTTTCACTGCTTTTCTTTTCTTTTTCTTTTGATGACCCTCACTTCCATCCTTTGAATTTATCGTTTTAATGCTTGTGATAGGTTTTTCTTCTTTTTGGTTAAACACTCCAACATTAGTGCTTTTCCACGTTAAAGCAACTATCCATCACAATGGACTCTAGATCATCTTCATTCTCCTCTACTTCTATGATATCACTAGGGTCACACTTCTATCAAGGGCTCACACATGAACACAAAGATATCATAACCCTCCTCATCACAATGAGGTGTCCACTGTTCTTCATTCAGAGCAATGTCCATGGTGGGTAAGATTTCCGCCCAGCCATGAGGCTCGAATTCCTCATCTAGAAAGATCATCGGTGTGTAGGCTGGTTCTTTAACCGGTTAATCTCCTTGAGAAGTTCCATCTTCTCTTGCTTTCATATGTCTTTCCTCTTCCTCAGCGACTTTACATATCCACAAGTGAGTATCTTCATGCATCCAAGATGGATTAGAAGAACTTTCAGAATGCACAAAGATTGAATCTTCTGGTGCTTTGTGGATAGGATTCCACTGTAGGGGTGGTACATCTTTAAATGTATAATCCTTTAGATTCACTTTGGTAGTGCCCCCTAAGTGCTGCAAGTACAAGGAGTTGGTTCCCCAATCTTGCACTATTTGCAGTTGTCGTAGGAAGGGTCTTCCTAGGATCATCTCATAGACATTATTTTTACCAAAGTCACATATAGCAAAGGTGTGCTCAAACTCTACACCACAAGTGGTTAGAGTTATCCCTTCAAGCAATCCTAGAGGTCTTTCAATATGGCTATTAGCCATTTGAAGCTTCATCCTAGTTGGTCTTAATGCGGGTTTGCCCCATTGCTTCCACAAGGAGGTGGTTGCAATTGCAACACCTGCATCTAAATCTATGATCGCTTTGGTTGTGTAACCTTGGCAGGTGATTGGAAGATAAGTATTACCTTCTTCACCTTGACTCATGTCTCCTATTTTGTCTAGAGGTATCTCTGGTACTTTTTGCCTAGAGCCTACTTTTGACACATTGGAATCTAGTTCAGGAACTTAATTTGCCACATGCTTCTGTTGTTAGGATCTTGCCCACGCTCAAACAGAGGTTACGAACGTAGAAAAACACACCCAAGAATAAACGCAACAAGAGACGAGAAAGTACGCAGATTGGGTGCAATCTCCCCCCATGCACTCTGTTTCGACAGTCCACAGAGTGCATGTATTTATAGGACTTTTGATTACGTCGAAGAAGAAATCTTTGCAAGCAGAAATAGTGCTCTGTATGCCTCTATGACCCATGTAAGATGGTTCATGCATTTCTTTAATGACAAAATCTTTAAAAGCTTGGGTTATGCACAATCTATGTTGAAAATAAAGAAAACCATTATGAAATGTATAATGTTCATCAGATAAAGATGCAGCATTATTGAAGTCATGCCATGCACGTGAAAAATACAAATCAGATGCATAAGTGGAAACCATGTCATGAAAAGAATGAATTTGAATGGCAAAAATATTATTCAAAACAACGGAATTCGAAGGAAAACGGCTAAGAGCATCAGCTACGACATTAGCTTTACCTGGCTGATATTGTATCATGGGTTGGAAATTTTGAGTGAATGATGCCCATTTAAGATGCCTATCAGAGATTAAGGGCTGACTTAATAAATGCTTAATAGCCTGTTGATCGGTTTTGATTAATACTTCAAAGCCCATAAGATAGTGTTTCCAAATTTGCAAAGCATGCACAACTGCTAACAGTTCTTTATCATACGTACTATAATTCTGTTCTGAGGGTTTAAGCTTTTTACTCTCAAATGCAATGGGATGGTCATTTTGCATTAGAACAACACCTATTCTTGAACCGCTAGCATCAGTAACAACATGAAAGGGTTGTGAGAAATCAGGTAATTGTAAAACAGGTGCATGTGAAAGTGCATGTTTAAGTTTGTCAAAGGACTGTTGTTGGGTAAATCCCCATGCAAATTTTATTTTCTTTTTCAACAACAAAGTAAGAGGCAATGCTAAATAAGAAAAATTTCGAACAAACTTCCTATAGAAACTAGCCAACCCAAGAAAAGAACGAACATCATGGACTGATTGTGGTGTAGGCCATTCTATAATAACTCTAATCTTTTTCGGATCCACATGCACACCTTTACTTGAAATAATATGTCCTAAATATTTATAGCTTACGCTGAAAGAAATAACTCTTTTTAGGATTAGCATAAAGTGTGTTCTCTCGTAACAAATGAAAAACTGTTTCAAGATGCTTTTCATGTTCACTATAAACAAGTATGTCATCAAAGAATACAAGAACAGAAGCTTGGTAATCAAGAAAAATATTGTTCATCATTCGCGCAAATGTAGCAGGGGCATTAGTAAGTCCAAAGGGCATTACCATAAATTCATAATGGCCATTTTGAGTTCTGAATGCAGTCTTAAAAATATCACTTTGTGTCATACGAATCTGATGGTAACCCGATTTAAGATCAATTTTACTAAAGACACGAGCTCCTCGTAACTTATCAAAGAGATCATCTATTCGAGGAATAGGGTATCTATTCTTGATCGTGATCTTGTTAAGGGCTCTATAATCAATGCACATTTGATAAGTTTTATTCTTCTTCTCTACTAAGAGAACTGGTGCTCCAAATGGGGAAGAACTAGGCCTTATAAGTCCTTTTTGTAGTAAGTCTTTTACTTGGTTTTCTATTTCCTTTTGATGTAGTGGGCCATGTCTATAAGGTGCTTTATGAGGAGGAGAACTACCAGGGACTAAGTCTATGCTATGGTCAAAGGATCCTCGAGATGGTGGTAGTTCAGAGGGATATTCAGGCATAAAACAATCCTTATAAGTACTCATGAAAGGTTTATATGCATCTGGAAGCGTATGAGTATAATCATTGATGACATTGACAAAAACAATGCATGAGTTAAATCCTTTCCTAAATGCACGTTTTACTTGCGTGTGACTAATCAATGGAAATGGCTGGAAATCATGCCGTGCAGACAAAGTAATGATTTGACCTTTGAAAGCAAACTTAAAGGTATGAGTATGGTAGTCAATACGTGGATTATAATGGTGACAAAAAGGCATACCTAGTATAACATCATAAGATTGCAAAGGTGCAATTAAAAATGTTCGTGAATCAACATAAGGGCCTATGCGAATCACAACATCTTGCACTTCTCGTGTTACATTATAACGACTACCTTGAAATGCAGCTTTCACTTTATACAAAGAAGGAAACGTTTGTAATTTAAGTTCTTGTACTAATAAATGTGAAATGAAGTCATGTGAACTACCATCGTCATGTAGAATTTTAACTAGTTTGTTATTTATTGTACCCTGCATGCAAAGAAGAGAGTGTAGAGAGATATCGTTACCCAAGGTACTTAAGTCCTTCTCCAATGATTCCTCTGTCCAAACAGGAGGAATTTCTTCATTATAGACCTCCATGTTATGCAATCGAGCTGTAGCCTGTTTCATATGAAGAGGTTGCAATCTGCACCTTATTTTTGTATGTCCAAGTTTACCACAATTCCAGCAAGTGATTTGTGGTCGCTTCTGTTGGGCATTCACTGCTGAAGTTTGAAGGGTAGGTGGTTTGGTTGGTTGGAGAGATGAAGCAACGGGTGAAGTTGAGTAATTGGATTGTAGAGGTCGAGGAAAACTAGGGTAAGATGGGGCATTAAAATTATGCTTCATAGGAAATGAAGGTTTAACAGGAAATGGTCGTGGACGTGGTTGTTGTAGACGGAGTGACTTGGTTATGGACTGGAATTTTTTTTCTGCATCATAAGCAAAAGATATAGCCTCGTTGAGGGTTGTAGGTCGTAGGGTGTGAAGCTTAGCTTGGATACCCACTTCCAAATCATCTTCGTATTTCTGCTACAAGATATCCTCTGATACATCTGCAAGCATTCGTGCAAGTAGTAAATTTTGCCAGAACCGCTCTGTGTAGGTAGTAACCGTATTACCCTCCTTCCATGTAAGGGTCGTCCATGCACGTCGAACATGCAAATGGTATTGAGGAGGAAGAAATGAATCCTTCACGTTTTCTTGAAAAGCCTTCCAAGTTGTTGGACGCTCCGTACTGTGTCGCAGGACATTCCACCAGAGTTGAGCTTTACCTACTAAATAGTTAGTGGCAAATTTAACTTTTTCACTTTCAGCATACATTTCATCGGTATAAAAATCATCAAACTACGACAACCAAGAAAGTACTAAAGGCCCATCCTTTCGGCCATCAAATCGTAGAAACTGGTAGTTTCTATTCCCAATCTTTGAATGAGTAACATCAGATTGGGCAGAAACAATAGCTTTTACTACTCTCGTAAGGTTGTCTTCCTCAGCTTGCATCTTTTGGAGGATTTCATCACGTTGTCGGATCTTGTTCTGAGCTCCTTGAAGCTCATGCCGCAAGAGCTCTAGTTGTTGTTCAAGTGTTGCCGCAGGTAGAGGTGAATTACTATAATCCTCCATGGTGCTCTTGGACCCTTGCTCTCAACCTTGGTGTATTGAACCTTCTTGTTTGCAACCTTGGTGTCTCGATCCCGTGTTCTCAACCTTGCTTGGTATCTTGAACACTCAATCAAGTGCCACCCAAGGATTTTGAAGGAATTCACACTTCCAAGCTAGCTCATTGGAAAGTTCGTTCCGAGAGCTTTCCAACGGTATATTACACGCCTCAATCCGACCTACGGAGTGAGAGATACACTTGATTCTTTCTTGGGTCCAATCTTGAAATCGACGCGCGCGCCTTCCACAAGTCATAAAGAGAGAGAACTTGAGTACAACTCCAAGAGATGGTGGAGTGGTCAAAGTACTTCCCTTAAAAGTAGGAGGTTGTGGGTTCAAATCCTCCTACCTTAGGGACTCTAAACCTCTCTATTACCACTCAAAAATTAAAATTACCTCGCGCGTAGCCAACGGTCGCCAAGGGAGCCTTGGGTGCCAATGTTGCCAATGTATTGCCTAAGTTCTTTGCCTTAGTCGACGCCTTGGAGTAAGCCGAAGGAGAAGACGTAGGTGAAAACATAGGTTCTGGTTATACTCTGAAGGAGAAGACGTAGGTGAAAATGTAGGTTCTGGTTCTGGATCAGAAACAGAAACCGAAGACGAAGACGAAACCGAAACCGAAGATGAAGATGGAGATGGAATTCAGAATCACGAACAGAGAACAGAACCCTCTGTATTGACGCGTGCAGAGCTCTGATACCACTGTTGTCAAGATCTTGCTCACGCTCAAACAGAGGTTAGGAACGCAGAAAAACACACCCAAGAATAAACGCAACAAGGGACGAGAAAGTATGCAGATTGGGTGCAATCTCCCCCCATGCACTCTGTTTCGACAGTCCACAGAGTGCATGTATTTATAGGACTTTTGATTATGTCGAAAATAGTGGTTACATGAGGGCGGCTTCGAAAAGCAGGCGTGAAACTAAAAGTTAGTAACTTTTACAGAAAGCCATTGCTTTTAATAACAGAAACTGCGGTCTACAACGACCATTATTGACCATTACTTTTCTAACAATAGAACCTTCTACGCAGGTTTATTTACAAAATAAATAATAATTATTCGGATTATTGATGTCCGCCCTTTCACGCCTTGCACGCTCCTCACGAACCTTCAGTTGCTATATCAAAAACATCAAAAACATATTAATACATTAATAATTTAATATTTTAACAATGCCTTGTTCAATAATATACAACAGCTTCCATAGCTCAGGTTTTACTTTGAGTAGCTCTTCTATGGTGAGATGACACTGAACCTTAGTGTTCTTCACGACAAAGTGTTCCTTGGAACCACTGAGTCTTCACGTCTTACCAATATTGTGTGAGCTCTGATCTGGAGAGATTTAGATTCCCATGGGCCTGTGAATTGTGGAAACTCTTGTAAAGAATTAGATTCAAAATCTAATCTTTCATCTTCTTGTTGTTGTGCTTGGTATCAATAGATTGATGGAATGTCTTGGGGAAACTCATCATGAAGGTCATCAATTTCAGGAATAGGAGGGGGATTATCCTTCTCCTTGGCCCATTTCGCTTCTTGTATTTCTCGCAAGAACTCTTGAGAGTACTGTTGAATTGAAAGAGGTGCTCCCTCATCCACAGAATCAGGGACATAAGATTTTGTTGGTGGTGAGATTTCTCTTTCAACAACTGGTTGAGCCTGTGGGGGTAAAGAAACCTCCAGTGTGTTTACCACCTACTCTAATCTCTCTAGTAAGCCTTGGAAATGTAAATCCGGTTTGATAGAGTTTGTCTGATTGAACTTTTGACTAGTCTCGAGCATAGCTTGAGCTAGTTTTACCATTTTCATGCACATTTTTGTCCGTTCAATCTCTAAATCTGCTCTAGGGTAACTCTTGTCTAGGTTTGCAGCTGTTGGCCCTTCTTGAAGACAGGCCTGGTAGGCCTTGAACATCATGTCCAAGCCTTCTGGGGTTGGATCTGCAAGAACAGACCCTGGTTGTGGTCTATTTACAATGGGTGGGATGAAGTGGAGTGGATGGAGTTTCAGCATGCGAGGGATTTTGAGATGCAATGTCTTCTATTTTTGTTTTCACTTCTTTCATGCTTTCTTCTAGTTTCGATAACTTTTTATTCCACTTGCGATTGGCCTTTTCCCTGGTATCCTTCCATGTTCTTGTTTTTCTCTTATTGGGCTCTCCTGATTCACTTGACTCTGATTATTCAGCTAGTTTATCCTGTTTTAAGGCTTGTGCTCTAGTAACTGCTTGTATAGGAGCCACATGAATGCTACTAGCACTTGAATTCACCACTAAGCCTACCACATTAATGGGTGTAACCTTGGGTGCACTAGAGGGGTTTCTGGGACAATCTCTTGGAAGATGTTCTTTGCCGCACTCAAGACAAAAGACTTGTATTGTGATGTTCTATTCTTGTCCCAGAATTGGTGAGTGGGGACATTCATGAATGAAATGGTCACCTTGGCATCTAAAACATGGTCCTCTAGGGGTTTGTGGTCTCAATTGTCTCAAGTGGGGCCTAGGGTTAGGATTTGTGTATATGAAATTGGTGTATTCTGGCTCTCAATTTTGTTCCATAGGTGGTCCCTCATATTGATACGAGTAAATCTCACCATGCTCAGATGACTCTGTGTAATAAGCTTGTGGAATATCTTGATGGGAGTAGTCTGAACTATGACCATGAAAGTCATTTTTTGAGACCAATGGGGTTACTGGTACCAATGCTCTATTAGGGTTCTCCTCTGTCATTGCATACTTAACTGGAATCACATTGGCAAGAGCTGGTGGTTGGTTTCCTAGGACTGGTTGTGGCCTATATGGTGCTTGATATTACTGTTGTGGTTGATAATATGGCTGTTGGTATTGGTTCTGATACCTACCCTATTGGTAAGGTTGCTGATAAGTTTGTTTAACAACCTGCCTAGTGTAAGGACAATCTTGAGCCGTGTGGTTAGTGTACTTTTCCTCTCAATAGTGCAATATGGAGCATTCCTTTCTCTTATGTTCGATTTTTGCATTGGGCATATGTTAGCCATGTGGTCCCCTCCGCAAGTATAACATCGATTCAATGAGGTGACTCTTGGCATTTGCCCATTTTGGACTTCTAGCTTCTTGGCAACTTGCTTAGCTATCTCATCTATTTCTGTGGAGATTCTTGAAGTATGACTAGTACAACTATTAGAATCCTTATAGAGTTTGAACAATCCTATCTCCTCACCCAAGTTATCTTCTCTGTCAATGCACATCCGCACACACTCTTCTATGGATCTAGGCTCTTTCAAGTACACATATGATCTTAACTTTGTAGTAAGCCATCTAAAAATAAGGCCACTTGTTTGGCCGGTGTGGGTAACTCCAGAATAGGGCATCTTTCTATGTACTTTCTGAACCTTCTTCTTGCTAGTCGCACTATTTCTTGGGGTGTCTGCTTGAAGCTATTGGATCAAGGATGATGTATTATGCCTGATACCACTCTTGGAAAGCTCTACAATGAATTCCTCTAGCAGTTGACCTATATCTCGATAGTTATGACTTTCAAGGGTTGAAAGCAAGCTAAGGTAGTGCCCTTAAGAGTCAAACCAAATGCCTCGAACTGTGCGAACAAGTCCTCAACTTGTTCAGCTCTCAACACTTGTTTGAACTCAGCCACATGATCATAAGGATCTCCTGTCCCATCAAAGTAGTTCTTCATTGCCTTGACCACTTGGGAGGGTCTAAGGGTTCTTGGGTACTCTCGAGGTCTAGGCAATGGAAAATCATGTTCATCTCTTTGATGCCTATGTGCTCGATGTCTCTCTTTGTCAGGTCTTTCACCTTCAAATCTTGATCTATCTCTACCCACATTGTGTGTAAAGCTTACCTCAGGTCTCTCTCTAGTTCTTTCCCTCTAGGTTTCATGAGCCTGGGATGATCCTACTCCTTAGAGGCCATGGAAACATTGGATCTTGGTGGAGGGAAAATCAATTCACTCTTCCAAGTATATTCATGTCTATCATGTTCTGTTACCAAGAACATTTTCTCTGACGTGTTATCCAGGTAGAAAACTTTGCCTAGTGTCTCCTGATCCTTGAACTTGTAGATGATGACTATGCCCAATTGGCTAGGTTGATCTGGCTTGAATCTCCAAAAGGCTTCCTCCGTTTCTCTATTTAAGAATAGTTCTATGCTTTTGTTGTCTTGAGGGATCCAATCTGGAGTGATCACTCTGGTCAAAACTGACTTACCTCTAGGAGTCTTGGGTTCTCGTTCTACATCTCCTTGCTCTAAGTCTCCTATCTCATTATGTAGAATGATGTTGCCAAACTCATCTGTCCTCTATGGTAAGTTGGTGACCATATACATGGTTCCTTCCTTATCAATGTATGAACCCTCTTCGAACTTGACTACTGGGTATTCAAGTCCAAAGGGTTGATATGGATTTTTGATTTGGACCACTGATCGCCTCTGACCATCCTCATAGATGCGAGCACCTAATCGGTTGGTCTGAATATATTCGAATTGTGTCTTATATAGACCTTCTGGTGTTTGTAGATAGGCAGTGCCTGAGCCACCTACAGGTTTCCCCATGCTAAAGGACATTTCTGAATCACTTGTGTTTGAACTTAGTATGTAAGGATAACCACTTAGTTGTTGCACCCAAGTCTTAGTTGTATGGTTGACACCATCCTCAGAAGATCTAATGCTTTGCCTATCCTTGCCTAAGTGTCTGCCAGATCTTAGGTTCATAAGCTTTGTCTTCTGGTCCCAAAATTCCCCTTTATATTGTTCAAAATCCTTTGGAGCCCCCTTGGTTTCCTAATCCCACCTGAGGGTCAACTTCAAATTAGTCTATCTAAAAATCAACACACTATTCTTAGAAAAAATAAGTTTAGCTTGTGTGGTATTTGAATGAGCTTTCCAATGAGCTATAGAGCTCAAAAAATGGACTTTTGATGAAAAAGTTATGTCAAATCAGGCTCCTGGGGATCGAAACAGGCAAACAAGAAGTTATGGAAAAATCGCGATTTTGATTGAAAATTGCGATCTTGAACACCTTTGAAAACCACGATTTTAATTGAGAATCGTGATCTTGAGCAATCCCAAAAAACGTGATTTTGAGTGAGAATTGTGAAAAATGCGATTTTGAGTGAGGATCATGAAAAACACGATTTTGAGTGAGAATCGTGAAAAACGTGATTTTGAGTGAGAATCGTGAAAAACATGATTTTGAGTGAGAATTGTGAAAAACGCGATTTTGACAAAAATCGTGTTTTTTGTGAAAATTACGATTTTGAGAACGATCTGAAAATCACAATTTTGACTGAAAATTGTGTTTTGTCAAAATCGTGTTTTTGGCCTGAAAATCGTGATTTTGAGAATGACAAAAAAATTGCAATTTTGATTGAAAACGTGTTTTGTCAAAATCGTGTTTTGGCTTGAAAATCACGATGTTGAGAATGACCAAAAAATCGCGGTTTTGATTGAAAATCGTGTTTTATGAAAATTGTGAAAATCGTGATTTTGGATGAAAGTCGTGTTTTTGAAAATCGTGTTTTTTTAGCCAACTGAAAATCGTGTTTTCCCCAAAGTCGTGTTTTTGGCTAAAAATCACGATTTTGAGCCAACTGAAAATCGTGTTGTTTTTCTAAAACTCAAGTTTCCATGACATCTAGAGAATCGCGTTTTTGTGTGACTTAGGTGGGAACTGAGAATCACAAATTTTTTTTTTGAAAAATTTGAATTTTATGAAAATCGCGATTTTGAGTCAGAATCGCATTTTTTTGGGGGAAATTCAAATTTCTGAGCATTGAGCAATGGCGAGCTCCATATGTGCAAAAAATCATGAAAAAACACAAGCGCTTGTTCTCCCTTGTACTTCCTAACTCCTTCTCGCACAATATTGCATGAAATGGTATGAAAATGGTGAAAATGCACTAAAAAACAAAATTTCTATGAAGAAGAAGATGGATGAAGATGGTGATGATGAAAAAAATCAGTAAATGAACAGAAATGATAGTTTTTTAACCTTCCAATGTCGCAAATCTACGATCTTACCATCACAACGCTCGTCCTCGAAGCTCTCTCCCCGGCAACGGCACCAAAATTTGGTGTAGCTCAAGTGTGAGTAAGCACCACCTCCTTTACTTGTGAATCCGCAGAGACGTGAGGACTAGTATGAAGACCATGAGCGAGTGAAGGCACAAATGCGTGAGTGAAAGCACACAAACATGCACACACATACATACACATGTGCACAAGGTAAGATCAAAGAGAGGAACAATAGAAAGCTTCGATTACAGAAGAACTCTTTTACAAAGTTCAAATCTACAACAAGCTAACTCTCTAACCAACTAACCCCAAAAATGAGCTCTCTAGTTCTTTTTATAGTTTTTTGAGTAGTTTTGGCCCTGTCCAGACCTAGTGTCCGACCTAATTAAAAATTAGGTTCTAGGGCTTATTTGAGGGCTCAAGCGGAGTCTAAAAATTATGAAAATTGGTAGGATGATACTTCTAATACTCCTCAAGTTTGAGCACTCCTCGACTTGAACAAAATGGAGTTAAGAAAATATGAAATAGTATTTATAGTGGATTTTAGTGATGAAAATAATTATTTTTATAGGGATTCCTTCTGAAAATTTGACATGTACTTCTTGGAGCTCCCTACTTGCTCCTTCTTCTTGTGTGTCCACCTTTTTGATGTGCTTCCATGCTTGTGTTTGACCTTGAGTTCCAACACTGAATAACATCCTCCACAAAAACAACATCGTGACTAACTAAAATGCGTTTAGTCTGTGGATGGTACAAATGATTGCCTTTGCTTTCACAAATATGCGACAAAAATATATTTTACTGCTATATCATCCAATTTCTTGCGATGTTGTTAGACACTAATGCATATGCAAGACAACCAAAAACACGTAGATGAGCAACAAATGGCATGGGACCATGCCAAGCCTCATATGGAGTGATAGACCGCAATACTTTAGTGGGATACCAGTTAAGTACATATGTTGCACACATGACAACCTCAGGCGAGAAACTATGCGGTAAAGCCTGACTCTTGACCATTCACCTCGCCATCTCCATGAGTGACCTATTCTTCCGTTCAATAACTCCATTCTGTTGAGGTGTATACGACACTGTACACTGATGTTTTATCCCACATTCAGCCAGAAATGCATTAAAACCAAAAGACGTATATTCCCCTCCTCGATTAGAATGGAGGGTGCCCATTTTACATGCTGATAGATTTTCAGCCAAAACCAAAAATTGTTTGAAGCACATGAACACTTTGGACTTTGCTTTCAATGGATATACCCATGCATGCCTAGAAAAATCATCAATGAAAGTCACGAGGTAAAGATAGTTTCCAAAAGAGGGTGTCTACATAAGACCACATACATCATTGTGAACAAGCTGCAATTTTTGAGTAGCTTGAATTGAACCATCTTTTGGAAAGGAGGAACACAAAATTTTTCCCAACATACAACTTTCACAGACATGTTTTTTGGGTGCCTCAAGTTTTGGAAAAGAGGATACTATTGAAGATTTCTATAGGCATAGCAAACTAGCAGAATTCAGATGACCAAAGCATGCATGCCAAAGCTTTGCATCTGACATAGCTTGAGAATCATGTACTGCACATGCTGAATCATTCATAGATTTTTCATAGTCTATGTGCTTATACAATCCATGACATAAAATGCCAGAAGCAATAATCATGTCGCCAGTTGACAGATCATGAACTGCACATCTATGATCAACAAATTTCACAACCAAGCCAATCTTGGCTAATGCAAAAACTGATAACAGACTTTTCTTGATCCCTGGCACAAATAAAGCATCCGACAAAGTGAAAGAACTACCATTAGTAGTAGTTAGAATGATCTACCAACTCCCATGCCAGGATAAGAGGAGTATTGGCACATGTGATAGTATTCCCTGTAGGGGCCTCAAGTGAAGTGAATGAAGTGTTTCAATGGTGATGCACCACAGTGCGCTCTCCTTCTCGAGAGCTCCACGATGATATGCTCGGAGTAGAAAACCGAGCTCCTGAGGCCGCACACAGTACTCCGCACAGAGGCTGTAGAATACGTAGAAAACACAGTACACAGGAAGCACGAAGACAGACTTCTTAGGTCTTACAAATGCAGTTGAACTTACGATCTGTGACTGACCAGGCCACTATATGTTTTATTAAAGAACATATACAAAGAAGTGTCCAGTGGCCATTTGGCCTTTCACATGGACACTAACGGTAACAATCTCCCACTAAAGGCCAATATGGCTAGAGTAACTATGGGAGAAAAAATGAAGAATGATAAAGAATACCTGAGTGTAAGTATACAAACTATACCTCCCACCTAATGGGCATGTTACACAGTATACAAGTGACTGCTTAAGATCAAGAATCAAATAACCCCCATCAAGTGACAACAGTGTCGAAAGCTATCATGTGGTAGAGCTTTAGTCAAAGCATCTGCAACATTATCTCGAGTGTGAACCTTCTCAAGATTAATGCTCTTAGTGGCTAAGCAATCTCTAATGAAGTGATACCTCACCTCAATGTGCTTGGTCTTTGCATGATAGACCGGATTCTTAGCCAAAGCAATGGCACTCTGACTATCACTGAGCAAGTGAGGTACATGCTAAGGTAAACCCATATCACAAGCAAGACGAGAAAGCCACAATGCTTCCTTACATGCCTCACTTGCTGCAACATACTCTGCTTCTATGGTGGAAACAACTGTACATTCTTGAAGACGAGATCTCCATGAGATAGCACCTCCAGCAAAATGAAAAATGTACCCTGATGTAGACTTACGATTGTCTACACAACCAACATAGTCAGAATCTGTGTAACCAATAATGGATGCTTTCCCTCTACCTAAGCATAGACAATTGTCCTTAGTGCCACTCAGATATCTCAAAATCATTTTGACCGCTTCCCAATGTTTCTTGGCAGGATTAGACATATATCTGCTCACAAATCCCACTACAAATGCAATGTCTGGTCTCGTAGCTACCATAGCATACATGAGACTACCAACAGCAGACTGATAGGGAATTTTGGTCATGAATTCCTTTTCCTCATCTGATTTGGGGCAGTCATCCTTGCTCAATTTCACATATGTGGGTAAAGGTGTACTCAATGCCTTTCCACCCTGCATATTGAATCGGTGAAGTACTTTGGATATGTACTCACTTTGAGACAAGTATATGCATCTTTTACTCCTATCACGAGTAATGCGCATGCCAAGAATATGTTTGACATCCCCCAAATCCTTCATATCAAATGTCTGACTCAACTTCTTTTTGAGAAGTGACTAATCATAAGAGGACTTCCCAGCAATCAACATATCATCGACATAAAGTATCAAGCATATCAAGCTGCCATCAGAACATCTCTTTGTGTAGAGACAATGATCCTCATTGCTCCGAGAATAGCCTTGGGACTTCATAAAAGCATCAAACTTTTGGTACCATTGTCTAGGAGATTGTTTAAGTCCATACAAGCTCTTCTTGAGCTTACAAACTAGACTTTCCTTGCCAGGAACTACATAACCCTTTGGTTGTTCCATATAGATCTCATCTGTAAGATCTCCATGCAAGAAAGCTGTTTTCACATCCATTTGGACTAGCTCTAAGTCCTCCATTGCAACGAATCCAAGCAACATGCGCAAAGTAGTCATCTTGAACACTGGAGAGAAGATTTCCTCAAAATCAACACCATGTTGTTGCTTAAAACCCTTTGCAACAAGTCGTGCTTTATATTTTGGAGAAGCACTATCTGATGTGAATTTCAGCTTATATACCCATTTACATGGTAAAGCTTTTTTGCCCTTTGGCAAAGGTACTAAGTCCCAAGTACCATTCTTGTGAATAGAATCCAACTCACTCTTCATGGCACGCTCCCACTTGACATGATCCTCTGTCTGCATAGCCTCTTTGTAGCAAGAAGGCTCACCTGCATCTGTTAGCATAACAAAATCTAAACCTGGAACGTATCTATCAGGTGGATATGAGACACGTGCAGAACGTCTCAATGGTTGTTGAACATGAACATGTGCAGACTGATCTGAATGGACGCATCCCTATGTGCAGCATTTTTATGCATGCTAACCGGAGGACTAGTATCCTCAAACACCACTCTTCTCACTTCAACCTCCTTAATGGGCTGTTTATGCATCTTAGACTCATTAAAAATGACATCACTACTTCTGATCACTGACCGTGTTTCAGGATCCCATAAGCAATATCCAAATTGTCCTTCTCGACCATATCCAAGAAAAATGCATTTCTTTGACTTATGGTCCAACTTTTGTCTAAGATTCTTGGGTATATGAACATATGCTTCACACCCAAAAACTCGAAGATGATCATAATATGGTGGTTTCCCTGTCCATAACTCTTGTGCCACTTTCAGACCTTTTGTAGTACTAGGTGAAAGATTAATCACATGAACTGCAGTCAATACTGCTTCTGCCCAAAAACCTTGTGAGAGGTTTGCATGATGCAACATAGAGACTACTCTATCTTGAATAGTTCTATTCGTCCTCTCAGCTACACCATTTTGTACTGGGGTATAAGGAGCTGTAAACTCTCTACGAATCCCTCTAGACTGACAGAAAAGGCTGAATTCATGTGAGGTATACTCACCCCCATTATCTGAACGTAAAGCCTTAAGCTTAGTTCCTTTTTCAGTCTCAACTGAAGCAAGCCATTTTCTAAAAGTAGGGAATACATCATCCTTTGATTTGATAGGATATACCTAGACTTTTCTAGTAGCATCATCTATGAAAGTGACAAAGTAAAGAGAACCACTTAAGGACCTAGTGGGCATAGGACCACACACATCTGTATGAACGAGATCTAAAGGCTGAATTGAAGAGTCAATGTGCGTTCTATGCACATTTCTGGTTTGCTTTCCATATTGACAATGCTCACAAAATGAAAAATCAGAGAAAGATAACACAGGTAAGTAGCCAGAACGAGAAAGATTTTCCATTCCACTACGAGATATATGGCCCAAACGACCATGCCAAATACAAGCCATAGGCTGTTCAGTAACAGCTAACAAGTGTTCTTTCTGTGATACAAATAAAGGATAAAGTGAGCCAACTTTGCTTCCTTTTGCAATAACCATATTGCCCTTTGATATACGAAAGGGCTGAGCATAGAAGACCACCTTGTAACCAAGGTCATCAAGTTGACCAACTGACATCAAACTACGTGATAACTGAGGTACTTGGCGTACGTTATGCATAGTAAATTTTGAACCATCAATGAACTGCACAACCACATCTCCAATCCCCACAACATCACACTGGTAAGAGTCACCAAGTCTCACGGTACCAAGAGACTTTGCTGCATAATTAGAGAACCATTCTCTATGTGGTGTCACATGGAAAGAAGCACCAGAATCTAGCAGCTAGGTGTGGGAAAGAGAATCAGCCATAAGTGCCTCAGATGGCACAATACTATCAAGTGTCAACACATCAGCATCATCAGAAATAGCATTAATTTCTTCAATCTTCACAGTCGAAGTAGATGGTGCAGGTAACTGTTTAACATGCCCATCAACATTCTGTCCTTTACCTTTAGCATTCTTTAATGCATAACAATCTTTCTTCATGTGTCCTTTCTTATGACAATAATGGCATTCGATATCCCTCTTCCTTGATTTACTTCTACTCTTATTCCGTTGACCATTCTTTTCCTTGTTCTTGCTCCTGCCACGTTGTTGATTCTTTCCTTTGTAAGAATCACGAACATTATATGCATCTCCACTCTGAGTGCCAACCATAGATTTTCTACGAATCTCCTCACTCAAGAGTGCTCCACATATGTCATCATAGACAAGTTTACCACCAGGTGCACTGTTGCTAATAGTTGTGCAAAACGTATCCCATGATGACGGTAGGGTGCATAACAGCAATACTGCTTTCATTTCATTATCCATATCCATTTTCTGAGCCTATAACTGGGAGAATATAGCATCAAACTCATTTAGATGAGCAGCAACACTATCTGTGTCCTTCATACGAAGGTCATATCATTTTCTCATCAGATACACTTTATTTGATGCCGTCTCTTTTTCATATGTATTGCATAACTTCTTCCAAAGCTCCTCTGCACTTTCACAGTCTAATACTGTAAAGTAAACATTATCTGCCAAGTGCAAGCGGATGGTAGACCTGGCCATTTCATCTAACTCATCCCAATCATCTTCATCCATGTCAGCAGGCTTCTTTGAAATCCCATTTACTGGCTTCCATTGCCTCCTTTGAATCAGCAAAGCATATCTTTAATCTGGTTCTTCCATAGAGCAAAGTTTGTGCCATCAAATTTTTGGATCTCAAAATGGTCTTTGCCTTACAAGTTATAGCTCCTCCTCGGAACACTAGCACTAGACCCTGATCCACCGGATGTGCCTGAGACCTCTGATGCCATGATTGTAGAGAACTGAATAGAATGATAATGGAGCTAGAAGAGTCCAAACACCAACATATAAGTGTATCAAGGAGTAAATTGACCAGTGTATAGTTGACTAAACCAGGAAATCTGGAAAAATTTTGCCAGAGTATCCTCTGCAAAATTAGCATATGACCAGTGTCAAAGTATCATAAAACTGCAAGTACTGACATGTCTACCTGCATAGTGAATCACTGACTCCACTGCATATAATCAGTTACCCAATAGAAGCCAACTAGGCTTATCGAGCACCTATGAACAACTATCATACATCTCCTATGGCGAGGCTGGGTAAGTCTTCCACCTGCATCACCGAAGAGACCCCGACATCTGGGTGTCTCCTAGTTAAGAAAACCTCACCACGACCCTCTTTATCAAACGTAAAAGGCTTTATGCAAAGAATGTAACCGCTATATCAATGACCACATGGACGTACATAAGCGATATCCACAGAAGCGTACATGGTGTGTATGTGCTCAATATATGCAGTAAAATGAAACTAAAAGGCTGAATACACAGCGCAAAAACTAGCCAATAACACCTGCAAGTGTCTGTCAACTCTGATGTTTTAGGCTTTAAAAAACCTGCATAAATTTGCAGCGACTGCTCCCACCAAAACTGAAAACCCCTCAAGAAACCTGTAGTTTTACGAGTGTGCCTAAAAATACAGCCCCAAAGGTTGATATTTATTGTCTGAGAAGTACAAGGAACACTCTTCTTGATGTTCTTGGACCTGTGTGAAGAGAACTATGTGCAAAAGTACTCCAAAATGGCTCTAGAAAACACCCCAAAATTGCTTCAAAAATAGGCTTTGAAAGCAAAAATGAAGCTTTGAGGGACCAAAACTTGTTCAAGGTAATGTCAACCTTAGTCTTTCCCCTTCTTCAAACACCACAAGAGTGTAGCTTAGTGGCAAGAGAATGCCACGGTTAAGCGAGCTCTGGGAGGAACAGTATTGGGATGGGTGACCTCCCGGGAAGTACCGGGAACCTCTATATTCCTTGATCGTTGAGGTCCTCCCTCGCGTGCAGCCAACGGCGCCAACGGTGACTTCGGTGACTCGGATGACAAGGTATGCCAAACTCTATGCCTTGGTCGCCGCCTTAATCGTAAGCCTGGGGGGGGTGCTCGCTTCGCTCGCACAAAAGGAACAAAGCTTTTGCCTCAAACTGCTCTAATACCAGTGAAGTGTTTCAATGGTGATGCATCACAGTGCGCTCCCCTTCTCGATAGCTCCACGACGATATGCTCGGAGTAGAAAACCGAGCTCCTAAGGCCGCACACAGTACTCCGCACAGAGGCTATAGAATACGCAGAAAACACAGTACACAGGAAGCACGAAGACAGACTTCTTAGGTCTTACAAATGCGGTCAAACTTACGATCTGTGACTTACCAGGCCACTATATGTTTTATTAAAGAACATATACAAAGAAGTGTCCGGTGGCCATTTGGCTTTTCACATGGACACTAACGGTAACAGTGAAGAAACTGTGCTTCGAGGTAATATGTTTGGTTGCCCCATTATCAAAATAGGAAACATCTGAGTCTATTGCAGACATACACTGCTCATGAGATGATGGGTGAAAACTGCAAACAATAGTAAATGTCCATTCTTGATTCTTCCCAAGATTTGTAGACTCTGTTTTTGGTGTAGAGGCCTCTGTAAAAACCATTCCAACCTCTTTTTTCTTTGTAACAACCATTCCAACCTCTTTTTTCTTTGCCTCTTTTGTAGCTAGTTTTGGACAGTTCTTTATGATATGCTTGTTTCCTTTATAGTACTTACAAAAGAATTTTTGCATTTCTGATTTCTTCTCATCTTTGTCTTCCTTCTTCAAATGTGCAGCATTTGTAGATTTCTACTTACTAGTAGATGAGCTCCATTTACCTTTGCCCTTCTGACTAGCCAGGAAAGCTTGATCTGCAACATGCACAATGGGCCTGTCCTTCCTAGACTGATCTTCCTGCAATAGAACAGAGAGTGACTCCTCAAATGTCAAGGCATTTGGATTGCCTTTCATCATCAAACAAAGAGTAGAAGCAAAACTCTGATATGAATCAAGAAGACCATTCAGAACAGTATGCACAAGTGAGCTATCTGGTATAACTTCATCAACTAAAATCAATTGTTCCTTCAAGTCTTTGATATTTGTTAGAAAATTATCCATAGAATCACCATCATCCGTATACTTGTTAGCATTAGTGTCCATGTGAAAGACCAAATTGCCACTAGACACTTCTTTGTATATGTTCTTTAATAAAACATATAGTGGCTTGGTCAACCATAGACTGTAAGTTCGATTGCATTTGTAAGACCTACGAAGTCTGTCTTTGTGCTCGCTGTGTACTGTGTTTTTTGCTTATTCTGCAGCCTTTGTGTGGAGTACTGTGTGCGGCCTTGGGAGCTCAGGTTTCTACTATGAGGTTATCATCGTGGAGCTCTCAAGAAGGAGAATGCACTGTGGTGCATCACTAACAAAATACATCACTTGTATAAGAGCGGTTCAACACAAAAGCTTTGTTCCTATTGTGCGAGCAAAGCAAGCAACCCCCCTCGGCTTTCTCCAAGGCTTACGACTAAGGCAGTGACCAAGGCATAGACCTTGGCATACCTTGTCATCCGAGTCATCGAAGTCACCATTGGCACCGTTGGCTACGTGCGAGGGAGGACCTCAACTATCAAGGAAAATAGAGGTTCCTGGTACTTCCCGGGAGGTCACCCATCCCAGTACTGTTTGTTCAAAGTTTTTCAAGCTCAAGAGTGTGGGAACATGCCCAAATTGAACCTTCCACATCATCCACAATCAAAGGAGGCTGATTTCCACGAGTTGGAGGCATCAAATTATGCCCATAATGGAAAGAATTTGATTAGAGAAAATTTACTTCACCTCTTGATGTGATTGGACCTCACTTGACATGTATATGCTTTTGATTGGTTAAAGAGGCTAGATGTGATGTTTAAAACCTCTAATGAGTTGTATTATGACTTAGAGTCGTGGAAATACATGCCCAAGCTTTCCCCTTGCTTAATCACACCCCCTACTAGCTATTCTCTGCATATTTTGCAGAAATTTCACTTTTACACACTCTATCTATCTAGATGATTTAGGCAAACCACCCGGTCTTGTAATTGTTGTTTCTCCATCCGGAATCTATTTTCAAGGATTTTTTGTCTTGTTAGAAAGCTTATAATTTTTACTTTCAGTGTTATAAGTCTGAGATTCAGTACTTGCACATGTGCAGAGAAATGGCCAGAACAGTGTCTATGTAGTTAGCTAGTACTCTGTGAAGAGATCAAGTAATATGTCTTGTTGCAGCTGATTGAGGCATCATCTAGTATCCAAATGGAGTGATTTTACTCTCATTTGAAATCCCTTTAATTCTAGTTTAAGTTTACAAAGATTCATATTTAGTCTCTACATGTACTGAGAGAAAAGCAGAAAATACAGAGCCTATGTCAGAAAAATTTTAGGATCCTAAGAGGGTTCATTTGCTTTTGTTGTGCACATAGGAGTTTTTATCCTCCAACAGTGGTATCAGAGCATTAAGTGAAGTATCAAAGAGAGATAAAGGAGCTACTGAAGTGAAGTAAAGACGTCATCAAAGTTTGAAGGAAGGAAGTAAAGAACGGGCATGTCAACAACAAGGGGAAGCAAATACATCATCAAATCAAAGATGAAGCTTCATCAAGAGGGTAGCTCTATTTTTTGAGGTAAAAGCCATCTTTTTCAACTTCATTGCATCAAGGGGGAGGCGCAAAAGAGCTAGAAGGCACCATGGAGGATCTCAATGCTCATATTGAGAAGCTCAAAAAAGGAAACTACCAACCATGGCGATTTAGAATAAGTAATTTTCTGATGGGGAAAGGTTTGTGGGGACTTGTGAGTGGTGGAGAGCCAAAACCCTACATAGGTGAGGTAAATCCAACCCATGACCAGAGAAGAGCAGTAAGAGAGTGGGATGAAAGGGACAAAAGGGTCATTTTCATTTTATCTCAGCATATTAGTAACTCTATGGTAGGGCATATTCAAGATTTGGATACATCGAAGAAGGTTGGGAGTGCTTGGAGAGATTGTACTCAACCTCCACAAAAGCTAGAAAAATTCAGCTCAAGAATGAGCTGAACAATTTTAGGAAAAGCCCCTCTCAAGGTGCTAATGATTACATATTAAAGGTTAAAGAGCTTGCAGATGCACTAGGGTCAATCGATTGTGCCCTAGATGATGATGATCTTGTCGCCCACACCCTAAATGGACTTAGGGATGATGAAAAATGGAGTAATTTCACAACTTCAGTGTATGTAAGGGACTCGCTTCTTGATTTTGATCAACTAATCACTCTCATGGTGAGAGAGGAGATGAACCTTGGTGGTCATAATGCCAAGGATAGCCAAGGGCAATTGTTGTATGCAGGTAGAGGAAGAGGAAGACACAATCGAGGTGCTTCAAGAGGAAGAGGAAGATATCAAAGCAACCAAGGAGGTCAAGGACAACAAGAAAATGCAGGTCAAAGAGGTGGAAGAGCCACAAATGGAGGAAGAGGTGCAAGATTTGGTGGAAGAGGACAACCCACTTCAAAAGATGCTTTGTATGCGATAAGCCCGATCATTTTGAAAATGAATGCGATCATAGAGCTCAAAGACAAGGAAATCAAAACAACAAAAACAATTATAGAGGGCAAGGTAATTATGCAAACACATCATCCAGCCAAGCGAATGATTATTTACTTGCCATGAGGTATGATGAAGATACAACTCAAGCTAGTGAAGATGTATGGTATGTAGATAGTGGATGTAGCAATCATATGTCATGTTGAAAGGATCTTTTTAGTAATTTGTAGGTCCCAAAGCATCAAGGGCATGTGGAAACAAGTGATAACTCAGAGCATACCATTCAACATGTGGGAGATATCAGTTTGGAAGGAAATCAAAGAGCAAAATGCTTATCAGAGGTATTACATGTCCCTACTATTACCAAAAACTTGATTTCGGTAGGCCAAATGGTAGAAAAAGGCTATCAAGTTAGGTTTAATGAAAGAGGATGTTTTGTTGAGGATCCAAGGGCAGGTTTCAAGCTCATAGCAAAAGGAAAGGAGCAAGGGAGAATGTTCACAATGGACATAAATCAGCCACACCATTCAATGTATGTCACATATGGAGACAAGAGGATGGCATATTTGGATCTATAGCTGAATAAAATTATTCAAGATAGAGTAGTTTTTATGTTGCATCATGCAAACCTCTCACAAGGCTTTTGGGTAGAAGCAGTATTGACTGCAGTTCATGTGATTAACCTTTCACCTAGTACTGCCAAAGGTCTTAAAGTGGCACAAGAGTTATGGACAGGGAAGCCAACATATTATGATCATCTTCGAGTTTTTGGGTGTGAAGCATATGTTCATATACCCAAGAATCTTAGACAAAAGTTGGACCATAAGTCAAAGAAATGAATTTTTCTTGGATATGGTCGAGAAGGTCAATTTGGATATCGCTTATGGGATCTTGAAACATAGTCAACGATCAGAAGTAGTGATATCATTTTCAATGACTCTAAGATGCATACAAGACCCATTCAGGAGGTTGAAGTGAGAAGAGTGGTGTTTGAGGATACTAGTCCTCTAGTTAGCACGCATAAAAATGCTATACATAGGGACGTCAAAGAGAATTTTGCATATGTTCCTGTTCAGCAACCATTGAGATGCTCTGCATGTGTCTCACATCCACCTAATAGATATGTTCCAAGCTTAGATTTTGTTATGCTAACAGATGCCAGTGAGCCTTCTTGCTACAAAGAGGCTATGCAGACAGAGGATCATGTCAAGTGGGAGCGTGCCATGAAGAGTGAGTTGGATTCCATTCACAAGAATGGTACTTGGGATTTAGTACCTTTGCCAAAGGGCAAGAAAGCTTTACCATGTAAATGGGTATATAAGCTGAAATTCACATCAGATAGTGCTTCTCTAAAGTATAAAGCACGACTTGGGGTTTTAAGCAACAACATGGTGTTGATTTCAAGGAAATCTTCTCTCCAATGGTCAAGATGACTACCCTGCACATGTTGCTTGGATTCATTGCAATGGAGGACTTAGAGCTAGTCCAAATGGATGTGAAAACTGTGTTCTTTCATGGAGATCTTATAGATGAGATCTATATGGAACCAGAGGGTTATGTAGTTCTTGGTAAGGAAAGTCTAATCTGTAAGCTCAAGAAGAGTTTGTATGGACTTAAACAGTCCCCTAGACAATGGTACCAGAAGTTTGATGGCTTTATGAAGTCCCAAGGCTATTCTTGAAGCAATGAGGATCATTGTCTCTACACAAAGAGATGCTCATATGGCAGCTTGATATGCTTGATACTTTATGTCGATGATATGTTGATTGCTAGGAAGTCCTCTTATGACTTGTCAATTCTCAAAAAGAAGTTGAGTCAGACATTTGATATGAAGGATTTGGGGGATGCCAAACATATTCTTGGCATGCGCATTACTCGTGATAGGAGTAAAAGATGCATATACTTGTCTTAAAGTGACTACATATCCAAAGTACTTCACAGGTTCAATATGCAGGGTGGAAAGGCATTGAGTACACCTTTACCCACATATGTGAAATTGAGCAAGGATCATTGCCCCAAATCAGATGAGGAAAAGGAATTCATGACCAAAATTCCCTATCAGTCTATTGTTGGTAGTCTCATGTATGCTATGGTAGCTACGAGACCAGACATTGCATTTGCAGCGGGAGTTGTGAGCAGATATATGTCTAATCCTGGCAAGGAACATTGGGAAGTGGTCAAGATGATTTTGAGATACTTGAGTGGCATTAACGACAGGTGTCTATGCTAAGGTAGAGGAAAAGCATCCATTATTGGTTACACAGATTCTAACTATGCTGGTTGTGTAGACAATCATAAGTCTACATCAGGGTACATTTTTCATTTTGTTGGAGGTGCTATCTCTTGGAGATCTCATCTTCAAGAATGTACAGCTGTTTCCACCACAAAAGCAGAGTATGTTGCAACAAGTGAGGCATATAAGGAAGCATTGTGGCTCTCTCGTCTTGCTTGTGATATGGGTTTACCTCAACATGTACCTCGTTTGCTCAGTGACAATCAGAGTGCTTAGCCATTGAGTGCATTATTCTTGAGAAAGTTCATACTCGATATAATGCTACAGATGCTTTGACTAAAGGTCTACCACATGATAGATTTTGACACTGTTGTCACTTGATGGGGGTTACTTGATTCATGATCTTACACACTCATTTGTATACTTTGTAACATGCCCATCAGGTGGGAGGTATATTTCGTATGCTTACACTCAGGTATTCTTTATCATTCTTTATTTTTCTCCCATAGTTACTTTAGCCATATTGGCCTTTAGTGGGAGATTATTACCATTAGTGTCCATGTGAAAGGCCAAATGGCCACCGGACACTTCTTTGTATATGTTCTTTAATAAAACATATAGTGGTCTGGTCAGCCACAAACTGTAAGTTCGACTGCATTTGTAACACCTAAGAAGTCTATCTTCGTGCTCCCTGTGTACTATGTTTTCTGCGTATTCTGTAGCCTCTGTGCGGAGTACTGTGTGCGGCGTTGGGAGCTCATGTTTCTACTCTTAGGTTATTGTCGTGGAGCTCTCAAGAAGGAGAACGCATAGTGGTGCATCGCCAACGAGATACTTCAATGCTCAGTCTCCAATTGTTTTCAGAGGTAAGCAGTAGGAGCCTCATTCCTAGCCTAGTAGAATGTCGTAAGTGTATCCCAATCATCCTTAGCTATTCTGCAAGAGTGAATGTGAGGAATAATGCCACGTTTGACAGACAAGGCTATCAATGCATGTGTCTGCATATCTCTGCAATCCCAACAAATTTGCTCTACAGTAGGTGTAGCAGAAATCATAGCACGAATAGGAATTTGAAGAATATCAGTATCTTCAATGCCATCTACATCAATTGCAATACCTATATTTGCAGGATTAATAGGATGTTTTTCAACACCCTACCGTCCAACTTATCCTCAATATCCAACATATGGAATACATCACTGCTTTCACCCATGTCCACTGACAAAAATACCCTGATGCAGAAAAATGACTGTATCTAAAAAAGTTGAATAGAACTATGCTGACAAGTTTTGCTAGACCTATAGGAGACTTCGAGATGCTTATATTGGCAAACCAAAACTTGTATATATCTTTGGCACAAGAAGACAAAATAGCCTACACAAGCACTACGATAGTGCATTTGGAGGTTGAAACGAGCTCAGATCGTGATTTGAGCACCACATAGCAAAGCTGTTTTGATCTCCTAATCACCCTAAGGATGCTCACAAAATTTCATGCGATTCTAAGACTGTGATCGGAGGGGTGTCAATGACACCCTAGATGAAGTGGCGACCTGCTCTGATACCAATTGATGGAGTTCGAGGTTTGCGGGAGCACGCAAACAAACACAAGGAAGAAGAAGAAGCTTGGATCACAACACACAATACTGAATGTATTACCACTAGAATGTGCAAAGATAAGTAACCCGTTAGGGTTATAGGCATATATATAAGCTAGGGGGTAAAAACCTCCGAAAGAGGGAAAAAAGTGCCCTGGTGGTCCTAGCGTGTTCACACACATCACTACCTAAATATATCAATAATATCATATATAGACATGCATTTTTGCATAGCATCTATAGTATATGCATAGTGACAATGTTGTATAGTCTTGTATGATGCATGAATTATGGTTTGTAGGTACGAGTTAGTATTTTTCTTCAAGGTTCAACGAGGAAAGAATAAGAACTTGGTGTGTTCTTATTAAAATACTGTGCTACAAGCACGAAGAAATTTGTCAGAGTGTGTAATCCCCTTCGGTTGATCTGTAGTTAGATTGTGTGTGTCGGCACTATTTTTATCGCGGAAAGTGCATGACATGTACTTAGTATATATTTTTCAAATTTTCAATTTTTTGCTATTATGCTATAGAAATTTTTAGGATTCATTATGCATATGCATTAAAGAATAGCAACCATACTAAAAGTTTCTTGTTTTATCATTTTCCTTTAAGCAAAGGCTTATGAATTATTTATTTTCTGCTGCCACTTATTTACTTTAGGCATACATAGGGCGTACACTTTGAATATATATATATAATAATAATAATAATAATAATAATAATAATAATAATAATAAAAGTGATCGAAACCATATCCTAGCATGGAACCAAGATCATCATCACCTACTAGGAGAGATTTTCACTCATGGAAGAGCACCCCATAGATCCCATTCAGACCATGAGTACTAGGATTACCAATTTAGAGAGCACACTTCATGATATCTTGGAACATGTGCATGGTTCCAAGAAAGAGGAAGATGTGCATGAGCCTGACTTGCCAAGGATGGAGGTAGATGCTCCAGATGAGCATCAAACTCCAGAAGTCCCTAGAGATAGCATCCTAGTCAGAGAGGCGAGATGGCAGCTTAAGGATCTTAAGCCGCCTAGATACCATGGCTCGACTAGTGCTAGGACTGCTGATGCTATTGACTAGTGGTTTAGCAAGTGGGAGCAGTGCTTCTGTTTGTGTCATATCATGGATGATAGACACAAAATTCAACACACCATGTATAGCCTTATGGACATCACCCATAGGCAGTGATGCAAAATAGAACAAGATAAGAAAGAGCCCGAGACTTGGGATCAGTTCAAGGTCTTGTTCTATAACAATTTTGTACCGCATGATGAGAGGCCTAGAGTGCTAGACACATGGTGTGTACCTAAGTCATAGAGTCTTAGGGTTGTGCTAATTGAGACTACACCTGAATTCCCACAAGTGCATATAGTGGTGGATTAATACACGTTTTAATTATCAATCTATGGAATAAGACATCAAATGTATGAAGACCTGTGCACACATGATGGCAAATGAAGTGAAAGTGCTAACAATGCATGTGACATAGGTTCATCTACCTCAAAGTTACTTATCTCACTGGAAATACATGCCACGATACTTGCAACAATAGTAAGCACAAATTAAGGCTTTTCTCTTAGCTCGGAGATCCAAATATGGTCAATAATGGGTTCTTTTCAATGTTCTCGACAAGACGCATCTAATGATGATATTTGAGATTAATTTGACAAACATGCTTTAAGTTATGAGAAAAATTGTGAATAGTGGGAAACACTACTTCAACTCCACATCTCATCAAGCTTCACACATGCATTACAGTGGCTAAAACAAGGGGGAATGGGCTAGACAATACTCCTTAACGCACATTTCAAGCATCAAACACACACGCAAGCTCTTGGAGAAGAAGATACTCAGCAGAGAAGAAGAAAACTCAAAATTTTTAGCTTGATTACTCAAAGTGACAAAAAGTCTCTACAAAGAGTCATCAAGTGACTCATATACATGTGCCCTAAAAATGGTCCTTTCACACAAGGGACCGACACTTTTATTGGAACTCACTAAATTCCTACTATTGTACAAGGATAATGTTATAATCTTTGGGACTTATGCATCTAGAGGAATCCGCTAGAGCATTTACATGGCTCGCTCTTGATAGAATAACTTGAAAATTGGAAGAAGAAAAATTATGTTCAAATTTGAAAAATTTTGGGGTGTGCTTTTCTTTGCCTCTTTCTTTTGCAACACTCTCCCCCTCTTAGTCTCTGTCGTCCTTTGACAGGCTTTGTTTCTTTTCTTTAGCATTTAACATGTGATAGATCTAGTCCTTGATTATCACGCTGGCATGTTTGTAGTTGTCCACCCCCAGCACTTGTGAAGGCCTCAAAGGTTTAGAGGTAGTGTATACTCCTTTTTAATCACTTGCCACCAGTGGTCAAGGAACTCTTCAGGACTGTTAGAGGGTTTTTTACCTTGTTCAAATCTTTAATCCAATGCTTCTATTTGCCTTTCGACATTCTTTATCCATACATCAGGGTTGCTATGTTAATTCGGGTTCCCATGCATGCATTGAGTGCTGAATGTGACGTATATTTAGTCACCTTTCATTGGAGTTCTTCACATTGTTGGAAGGACCTTGCTTAACTTATTTTTTCCACCTTCTTTGGACCCTATTGTCTTCTTTTTAGCTTGTTTATTTCTTATCACCGCACACACCCAATGGCTAGAGTGACATCAATATTGGTCACTCTTTGCTATGCTTCCGCCTTCGGTTGTTGGAAGGGCCTTATGCTTGCTTTGACTTCTTGTTCATCCTCTTTGGGTCCTCCTTGTTTCTTGTTGAATCTTGATGCATGCCCCTGCGGGGCTTTGGGCAGAGTGTGAGCCTTTTATTGAGCTACTTTGCACTTTGATTTTCTTCTTCTTCTTCTCTTGTTTGATTCTCCCTCCACACATCCCTCCTCCTGAACTTTGCCATCCCCGACATGCTTTGATAAGCGACATGAGTATGTTTGGAATACCGTTTGCTCTTTTTGGTTAAGAAGATTGGCTTCACGTATCATTAACTCCTTCCATTGAGTTGATTTAATGCCATCATTTGGTGCTTGTCAATGATTGGTGAAGCAACTTAGCTCATATGCAACAAGTCAAGCATTTAAGTTTGAAGACATTTTCAAAAATATTTCAGAGTCCATTTCAAAAAATCCTATAAAGTATGCTTTTTTGAACATCTGCATGTATTGAGTTGGAAAAAACATGAGTTGAGAATAGATAGCCATTATGGTAAGTCGACTAGGCATAATAGAAAGATAAAAAATCAGAGCATCTATCCCTTGGTTAATTCTAATGAGGTTCAAAAATGTATATTCTGCATGTTTGAACACCTTCAAAACTATGAGAAGCATGCTCAACACTTTATTGGTCATTTTGATTGCTAAATCTGGGACCGAAGCATATCTTGAAATCCAAAATTCTATTGTTCAAACCATGTAATCTTCGGTTGGTAAGTAATTATGGGGTGGGCTTGGCAATAATGGGTAATTAAGCAATTGATTATTTATTGTGCCTTGTCGCTATGCCTCCCAAAATTGCTTCCATGGTCTTTTTCATGGTGAAGGGCAAAATGATGGATTTACCTAGAGTAAATATTGTGCATCTTCCCAATGCACCCGCAATGTGGGGTTCTTCTTCAAAAATTTGTGCCTCCATATGGGATTAGCTTTGTCGAATTCTTCTTGTGTGTAGAAAAAGGTATCCACTTTGAAATTTAGTTGTTGGTCTCATGCTTTATTCATGGTACGTGTGATGTATTGGCATGTCTCTTCTTTGAGGATTCCATATGATACATTAAATGGTTTGATTATTTGATCTATTTTTTGCTTTTGATTTTTGCTTCCTTCATTACTTTCACCACTACATCTTCAAATTTTTCTATAAGTTGGGACACCAATAGGGTCCACTCCCTTTTTCCTACTTCTGCAATGTTGTGTATAGCTTATTCAGCATGTGGTATCTCCTCTTCAATATGTATAGGCAAGTTATGGATGGGGGCAGAAAGAGGGCATACCTCAATTTCCATAGTAACCGCTTGAGAGCTTGGAACTATTGGTGTTCCCATATTGTCATGCTTTTGGTTGTGATCCTGTAGCCTTTTGATGAGTGCATCTTTCTCTTCTAATTGTTCTCTTGCTGCACTTAACTCCTTGTCATAGTTCATTTTATATTCATTGAGTGCAGCCATTTGATCTGCATCTTCATGACAGTGTTTAATGTACCTTGATTGTGCTACTTTCCATTTACTCAAATTGTTAGTATCATGCATATATTTTGACTTTCATTTTCATCACAATTCCTGCTCTTGTTTCAACTGATCAACATACTTTTCCAGTTCTGCTTATAGTGTTTTCATTTCCTCATTGGTGGTCTCGGCCATAGTAATGGGTTGATTGAGTAAAAAGGATTCATCAATTCCTTATTTCTATTTCGTAGTGCATCGGCTTCCTTCATATGTTTTTTGATTTGACTTTCTAGAATTTTGCTTCTATTTATGAGTCATACCTTTTCAACTTCACTTGTTTCATACTTTTGTGTGACCTCTTTTAGTTGATCTTTCAATTGCTTATTTTCTTCTGTGAGCTTATTGCAATTCTCTTGTGCATTTTTAAGGCCGTTCTCGTTCCTTGCTAGAGCCTATTGAGAGTGTAATACCTATGTAGATAGCTCTTTACTTAATATTTTGAAGTGGTTTCATTCGATTAGTGCTTGTTCATAATCCTTATCTGTTATCATCAAGTGCTGTTGTGTGTACATGGCCGTTTTTATGATTTACTTCACTACGGGTTTAAGTTGGGCCATGTCCACATTCAGCCATGTTTGGGGTATGATTGGTTCTTAACATGTTTTTACATCTTTCCTCTGTCAATAGGTATTGTTTCATTAAATTGTTGTTGGATGTGAAGGTGAACCCATTGCTCTTCCTTGTTTGTTGTGTTTGGCTTTGATGAGCTTCCTTGAAATGTCACATCCATTGGTGACGGTTCTGCCACCACTCTGATGGGCTCATTCGGTTCCTTTTCAAGAATTTCTTCTTCCTATGGCTCTTCCTTGGGATGCTTTATTTTTCCTTGATCTTCAATATTAATTTCTATAAATCGCATTTTTCTTGCTTCATTTATTTGAATAGTATACACACTTTCATCTCATTGGTCATTCATTAGCTCTTTCTCGAGCCTGTTTGATTTGTCTTCATCTTGCTATTTGCTTGACACTTCCTATTGGTCTACGAATTGATTTAGTTTGTCCCATCCACCCTCATCGTTTGTTTCTGTGTGCACATCCAGATTCATCTTGTTCTCCTCCCAATTCTCTATATCTATGGAATTTTGTTAATCTTTTTTCGGGTTGATTACGGTATACTGCACTGGTTTGATGGTAATGATGACCTTGTATTGATAAATTGACTTGTCCTTTCATATACATGTGAGTTGATAATAGTGCCTCTTATAATTCAGCTTCAGTAATCGGTGTCAGCTTTTCTAATTGTGTTCTTGGAAGTACATGTGTCATCTTCAAAGTTGGAGTTTCTTCCTCTTTAAGTGCTTCCCGCAATTGTTTTTCTTCATGCATTAAAGGTTTAGAGCTTGTCTCAACTACTTCTATAATAATTGAATTCTTCCTCTTTTTAGGGAAAATAGTAGATTTTGCATATTTTGTCATTTCAACTATTGAAGGCATCTCTAGAAGATGTTCTCGGATGTTCAATGCATGGGATGGATAAGCATCATCAATGCCACACTTCCATTAAGAAATTTATTGTGGCCCCACTATTTTTTGGCTTCAAATAAGCCCTGCTAAACTTATGGTATTAGATTTATCTGGTTTCCCACTTGGTTGATTGCATGAGACAAGAGCTGAACTACCATCTTTTGCGGTGCTGTGTATCGATGCATATTTGGAAAGCAAAAATGTTAGTGCACTAAATGAACAACGTCCTCAATATCAATTCTATTGATGTCCAAAAATGTTCATGGCTTTCTTCTTTAAGGTCTATGAAACCATCTTTAATCCATCCAAATGCTTCTTTAATCAACTTGTTGATAGCAGTCAGGGCACCCAAGGACTGACGAGACAAGGAAGCCAGCGGAGAGAGTCAGAGCAAAGAGAAGGATTAAGTAGACAAAGCAGTCAACGCAGATCTGGCAAATAGGCTCTTCAATTTTTTCCAAATCAACATCTTTATAACAGTGATTCTCATCACTAACAATCATTGTAAATACCATTCCACCTTTTTGTAGCTCCATTTTGTGCAAGCCAAGGAGTCCTTGAGCTTGAGGAGCATTAGAAGTACCTAACTATCAATTTTCATATTTTTTAGACTCCATTTGAGCCCTCAAATAGGCCATAGAACCTAATTTTTAACTAGGCCGGACACTATGTCTAGACAGGGCCAAAAGCTAGTCAAAAACTATAAATAGAGCTAGAGAGCTCATTTTTGAGGGGAGCTTGTTGTAGAATTGAACTTGTAAGAGCACTTTTGAGTTATCTAAAGAACTCCATTGCTTCTCTCTCTTTGTCTTACCTTGTGTGCACATGTGTGTGTATGTGTGTGCATGTTAGTGTGCTTCTCACTCACGCACTTGTGCCATCACTTGTTTGAGGTCTTCATACCATCCTCACGTCTTCCCGGATTGACATTAAAGGAGTTGCTACTCATCATTGAGCTACACCAAATTTTGGCGCCGTTGCCGGGGATCGAGCTTTGAGGGTGAGCGTGTGATGGTAAGACGTAGAGTTGTGACGTTGGCCTTGTAGGTAATTTCTTTGCTTTTCCTTATTTTTCTCTTTCTTACTTCACCATCATCACCACCATCATCATCCTCACCATATCCCACCTATCATCATCTCCATCAGGCCATGCACGTACGGAAAAGCTCGGTCCTGTCTTTGTGTCGCAGACCTCTGTCGATCGCAATTGACAGAAAAATCACTCCTTTGGTAAAACTAAGTGCACCACAATAGACTAGAGACCTTGCACATCACAAATCCACAAAAATTTCTAAAAAATTTGCATTTTTTTTATCAATCGCGATTGATAGCATCAATCGTGATTGATAGTGTCCATCGCGACGGACAACCTATCCATCGCGATTAACAGACTCCGACGGACACGTGTCCATCGCGACGGACACCCCTGTCCATCACGACTAACAGAAAAATCACGATTGGCACCCCATCTCGGCGAAAAAACGTATCCATCACAACTCGTAGACCTCGATTGACATAAAGCCACGCAAAAACCCCGAAATCTCTATCCATTGCGACTGACAGCAGTCCATCGCGACTGACAGCAGTCCATCGCGACTGACAGCAGTCCATCGCGACTGACAGCAGTCTATCGCGACCGACACCCCCACTCCATCGCGATTGATACCCATCAATCGCGATTGACACGTGTCCATCACGATTGACAGGCCACGACGGACAGCTCTGTCCATCATGATCGACAGCCCAGTCGATCGCGATTGACAGCCAATTTTGGCCAAATTTCTAGGGTTTTTAATTTGAGGTTTGTGGTTAAATTTTGGACATAAATGTTGGGCTATAGAGCATATAAGGAGGCTATAAGCAAATAATCCGAAGAAAACCTGTTGCCTTGTTAGCTTGTTTGAACCCTGTTTTAGCCCTAGAACCCTGACCTAGCATAACTTTCTCATACGAAATCCGTTTGCTGTGATTTTTGTTTTGTTGGAAAGCTTGTGGGGAGTACAACCAAAACTTCCACTGGATATGGTAAAATTAATATCAAGATTATTACATATAGTGTTTTTAAGTGGACCATACCCAGGGGGAACCAGACTAAGGGATCTCTAGAATTGTTTCCATAAAGACACAGTGCAAATTGATAAGTGAATTCCATGAATGAAAGTGATGTGTTAAGTCTTTTGAATTTAAGTCTTGAGCTAACTTTGGGACTTTTACAGGTCCTTGAGAGCACTTGAGGGCATCCAAAGCAAGGGCTTTTTGTAAGCTTGAGAACTGGGTTCTTGAGCACCAAAGGGCAAGGGATCAACAAATGAGGTTGGAATATTCTCAACCCACTTTGTCAATTCCTAGTTTAGGCTACACACGAGTAGTGCTAGAAGTAAGTCAGGGTGACGCTAGGCATTTGTCAAGTTGAAGACTACCTAAGTACTCAAGTCAAGTTGAAACATAGTTTCTTTGTGACCGATAACTTTAAAGGAAAATAACTTAACATGGAACGATCAACTTAAAGTGTAGAAATTAACTCAAGTATTCTTGACGGCATGATATCAGACAAGATCATAAACACGATAATCAATTAAAAAGAATCAAGTAACTGATACAAAAGAACTCAGCAACGAGGTTGTACTTGGGTAAAAATTGGGATTGCTCAGTTAGGCATATGAACCTTAGATCAGGATGACACCTAGGGAGAGATAGATAGAGTCTTAGGTCTTCAGAGGCTAGTGTCAATCATACTGCTAGGTCTTGGGCCCAACAGTTGAGCCATCATTCTCACTACCCTAGCTCTGAAACTAGCGAGTCTAAGATGTCCCACGGTAGGGAGAGACCCACAGGAAGTTCAGGTGTGCCATACTTACAAAGGGTCAAAGGTCTTTACAAGACTCAGTTGGAATACCTTAGGACCAACCGATTAGGTGCTTGCATCTATGAGGACGGCCTAGGAAGATCTATGGTCCATATTAAAAAGCCTGACCAACCCATTGGAATTGAACATCCAGCTGTCAAGTTTGAAAATGGAGCATACTTGGAAAAGGAAGGAACCATATATGTAGTCACCAGCCACCCAGATAGGACATATGAATTTGGTAATGTGATCCCAGAAACCGATATAGGTGACCTAAAGCAAGGGAACCCCTCGAGGCAAATCAGTGCTTACTAGAATTATCACGCCAAAGTGGATTCCCCAGGACAATAAGAGCATAGATCTGCTTCTAAATCGAGAAACCGATGAAGCCTTCTAGAGGTATAAGCCTAATCGATCGAATGAGGTAGGAATGATCACAATCTATGAGTTCAAAAATCTCGATAGCCCAGGCAAAGTGACCTATCTAGACAATACTTCAGAGAGGATCTTTGTGGTCACTGAGCATGGTAGGCATGCCTACACTTGGAAGGGTGAATTTATTTTTCCCCAACCAAGATCTAATGTCTCTTTTGGCCACCAAGGGGCTGGAACATCCCAAGCTCATGGAGCTCAAAGAGACAGGAATAGAGAAAGACCTGAGGTAAGTTTTGCTAACCCATTGGGAAGAGAAAGGATGAGAACAGAGACGGATAGAGAAGAAATCGAGAGACCAAGAGCCCCGAGGAACCTAAGAAATGCTGATGATTTTCCTTTGCCAAGGCCCAGGGAACACACCAGAACCTTGAGGCCAACTCAGCTGGTTAAGTCCATGAAGAACTACTTCGATGGCACTGGAGACCCATATGATCATGTGGCCGAGTTTAGGCAAGTCTTCAGAGCTGAACAAGTTGAGGACCTATTCATGCAGTACAATGCCTTTGGTCTAACCCTTAGGAACACAGATCTTACATGGTTTCAACCATTAAATGAGAGACACTTCAGGAACATAGACCAACTTCTAGAGGCTTTCATTATTGAATTCTCTAAGAGTGGCATCAGGAATAACACTTCCTCACTAATTCATAGCTTCACGCAAACCCCTCAAGAGACGGTTAGACTTGCAGGAAGAAGGTTTAGGCAATACCTAGAGAGATGTCCTATTTCTGAGTTACCCACACCAGCCAAACAAGTGGCTTTATTCCTAGATGGACTATTGAGTACAAAGTTGAGATCATATGTGTACTTGAAAGATCCTAGGACCATAGAAGAGTGTGTACGCATGTGCATAGACATCGAGGATAACCTAGGGGAGGAGTTAGAACTTTCCAAAATCTACAAAGACTCAGATAGTTCTACTAGCCTCTCTTCCTCGTAGTCCACATCTATTGAGGAGCTCGCAGAGAAGGTAGCTCAAAAACTAGGAATCTCTAGCAAACAAATCCCAATATTTCCCCCAGTAAAGAGGTGCTACACTTGCGGTGGTGACCATATGGCGAATGTATGTCCCATTATGGCTCAACCCCAAGTGAATCCCAGTAGCCAATACTGCACCATAGAACGGAGATACACAAATCACACATCACAATACTGCCCATACAATAAGCAAGCGGTTAGGCAAACGTACCCTTAGCCCTATCCACAACAAGGAAGATACTAGAACCAGTACCCACCACCGCAATATGGTAGACCTCAACAAGCCTATCAGCAGCCCTACCAAACCCAGCAAAGGCCTCAACCTGTGTTAGCTCAACAACCTCCTGCACCAGCCAATGTGATTCCAGTGAAGTACGCTTCTGCAGAAGAAAATCTAAATAGAGCCATAGTCCCAGTCACTCCATTGCTTTTAGAAGGTGACCCTAGTGATCAGAGTTTTGATTCTACACATATAGATAGTCCCCAGGCCTACTACATGCAGTCACCTGAGCATAACGAGTCATATTACTCTGAAGAGCCAAGTGAACCTAGTTGGGAGCTAGAGTATGCAAATGTCATGTACACAAACCCAAACTCTAGACCTCAACCTAGGCAGGTACGACCCCCATTCCCTAGAGGACCGTGCTTCAGATGTCAGGGAGATCACCTCATTCGTGATTACCCCATGCCTGCACCTACACAACCCCAGTGAGTGACGATCCAGGGCTTTTGCCAAGATTGTGGAAAGGAGCCTCTCTTACGAGATTGCCCAAAGAACCCCAATAATATGCCAAAAGTCACTCCCATCAATGTTATTGGGTTAGTAGTAGACTCTACAGGAAGTGTCACTTCCATTGTGCCAGTACAAGTGGTCACTAGAGCCCAAGATTTGCAGCAAAACCAGGGCTTAGGCCAAGAAAAGAGCTCCAAGGTTAGTGAAACGGAGAGCATGACAAAGAAGAGGACTAGAGCTTGGAAGGATAGTCGAGAAAGAATGAAAAGATAATGGGCAAAGAAGATGAGTGAACTCGAGGAAAGCCTAAGAGAAACGAGAGCCAAGATAATTGAACTTACATCTCAACCTCCCTCTCACAAGTGATTCAGAAATGTCTTTTAGCATGGGAAAACCTGCAGGTGGCTCAGGGACTGCCCATCTACAAACACCAGAAGGTCCCTATAAGACACAGTTGGAATATATTCGGACCAACCAATTAGGTGCTCGCATCTATGAGGATGGTCTGAGGCGATCAGTGGTCCAACTCAAAAATCCAGATCAATCCTTTGGACTTGAACACCCGGTGGTCAAGTTCGAAGAGGGTTCATACATTGATAAGGAAGGAACCATGTATGTGGTCACCAACCTACCAGATAGGACTGATGAGTTTGGAAATGTCATTCCTGAGAATGAAATAGGAGACCTAGAACAAGGAAATGTAGGACAAGGACCCCAGACTCCTAGAGGTAAGTCAGTTTTGACCCGAGTGATCACTCCGGATTGGATCCCTCAAGACAACAAAAGCATAGAACTATTTTTGAATAGAGAAACAGAGGAAGCCTTTTGGAGATTCAAGCCAGATCAACCTAGCCAATTGGGCATAGTTATCATCTATGAATTCAAAGATCCTGAGATACCAGGCAAAGTTGTCTACCTGGATAACACATCAGAGAAGATATTCTTGGTAACAGAACATGATAGACATGCATATACTTGGAAGAATGAATTGATTTTCTCTCCACCAAGATCCAATGTTTCCCATGGCCTCCAAGGAGTAGGATCATCCCAAGCTCATGAAGCCCAGAGAGAAAGAACTAGAGAGAGACCTGAGGTAAGTTTTGCACACACGGTGGGCAGAAATAGAGCAGGATTTGAAAATGAAAGACCTGAAAGAGAGAGACATCAAGCACATAGGCAACAAAGAGATGAACATGATTTTCCATTGCCTAGACCCCGAGAGCACCCAAGAACCCTTAGACCCACTCAAGTGATCAAGGCAATGAAGAATTATTTTGACGGGTCAGGAGATCCTTATGATCATGTGGCCGAGTTCAAACAAGTGTTAAGAGTTGAACAAGTTGAGGATTTGTTCACCCAGTACGAGGCATTTGGTCTGACTCTTAAGGGCACTGCCTTAGCTTGGTTTCAACCACTGAGTAGTCGCAATTATCGCTACATAGGTCAACTGCTAGACGAATTCATTGTAGAATTTTCCAAGAGTGGTATCAGGCATAACACATCGTCCTTGATCCACAGTTTCAAGCAGACACCCCAAGAAACAGTGCGACTAGCAGGTAGAAGGTTCAGACAGTACCTAGAAAGATGCCCTACTCCAGAGTTACCCACACCAGCCAAACAAGTGGCTTTGTTCTTAGATGGCTTACTGAGCACAAAGTTAAGATCATATGTGTACTTGAAAGAGCCTAGATCCATAGAAGAGTGTGTGCGGACGTGCATTGACATAGAAGATAACTTGGGTGAGGAGTTAGGATTATCTAAACTCTATAAGGATTCAGATAGTTCTACTAGTCATACTTCAAAAATCTCCACGGAAATAGAGGAGATAGCTGAGCAAGTTGCCAAGAAGCTGGGAGTCCAAAATAAACAAACACAGAGAGTCACTCCAGTGAATCGGTGTTATACTTGTGGAGGCGACCACATGGCTAATGTATGCCCAATGCAAAACCAAAACATGAGAGAAAGGAATGCTCCATATTGCACTATTGAGAGAAAATATACGAACCACACGGCTCAAGATTGTCCCTATAATAGGCAGGCCGTTAGACAGAATTACCAACAACCTTACCAACCAGGTAGGTATCAAAACCAATACCAACAGCCATATTATAGACCACAACAGCAATATCAGGCACAATATAGGCCACAACCAGTCTTGGGAAACCAACCACCAGCTCCTACCAACGTGATTCCAGTCAAGTATGCCGTGGGAGAGGAAAATCCAAATAGAGCATTGGTGCCACTAACCCCATTGATACCAGATAATGACTCTCATGCTCATAGTTCAGACTACTCCCATGAAGGTAGTCCACATCCTTATTACACAGAGTCACCTGAACATAGTGAGATTTACTCGTATCAATATGAGGCACCACCTATGGAGCAAAATTGGGAGCCAGAATACACCAATGTCATGTACACAAATCCTAACCCTAGGCCCCAGTTGAGACAAATGAGACCACAAGCCCCTAGAGGATCTTGTTTCAGATGTCATGGTGACCATTTCATTCGTGACTGTCCCCACCCACCATCTCCGAGTCAAGGACAGGCTATCACAATACAGGCTTTTTGTCCTGATTGTGGCAAAGACCATCTCCCCAGAGATTGTCCAAGAAACCCCTCCAGTGCACCCAAGATTACACCCATTAATGTGGTAGGCTTAGTGGCAGATTCAAGTTCAAGTAGTAGCAATGTGGCTCCTATACAAGCTGTCACTAGAGCACAAGCCTTAAAACAGGATAAACCAGCAGAACAATCAGAGTCGAGTGAATCAGGAGAGCCTAGTAAGAGGAAAACAAGAACATGGAACGATACCAGAGAGAAGGCCAATCGCAAGTGGAATAAAAAGTTATCGGAACTATAAGAAAGCTTAAAAGAAGCGAAAACAAAAATAGAAGACATTGCATCTCAAAGCCCCTCGCATGCCGAAACTCCATCCACTCCACCTCATCCCACCCCACCACCCAGCTTAAATAGACCGCAACTAGGGTCTGTTCTTGCAGATCCAACCCCAGAAGGCTTGGACATGATGTTCAAGGCCTACCAGGCTCTACTTCAAGAAGGGCCTACATCTGCAAACCTAGACAAGAGTTACCCTAGAGCAGATTTAGAGATTGAACGGATGAAAATGTGCATGAAAATGGTAGAACAAGCTCAAGCCATACTTGAGACTAGTCAAAAGTTCAATCAGACAAACTCTATCAAATCAGATTTGCATTTCCAGGGCTTACTAGAAAGATTAGAGCAATTGGTAAACAAACCACAAGTTTCTTTACCTCCACAGGCTCAACCAATTATTGAAAGAGGAAGCTCACCACCAATGGGAGCTTATATTCCTAATTCCACAGATGCTGGAATACCTCCTTCAATTCAACAGTACTCTCAAGAGTTCTTGCGTGAAATACAAGAAGATAAATGGGCCAAGGAGAAGGGTAATTCCCCTCCTATTCCTAAGATTGATGATCTTCATGATCAATTTCCCCAAGACATTCCATCTATTTACGGAGATGAAGCAGAACAACAAGAAGACGAAAGGTTAGATTTTGAATCTAATACCTTAGAAGAACTGCCTCAATTTCCAGGCCCATGGGAATCTGAATCTCTCCAGATTAGAGCTCCCACAATACTAGTAAGAAATGAAGAATCAGTGGTTCCAAGGAACACGGATGTCGTGAAGAAGACTAAGATTCAATGTCATCTCACTGTAGAAGAGCTGCTCAAAGCAAAACCTGAGCTATGGAATCATGTGAAGGATCAGGTCCCAAAACTTGAGTCCAATATGCCAAAAACAGGCTCTAAGCAAAAAGTACCAGAGATACCTCTAGACAAAATAGGGGACATGTGTGAGGGTGAAGAAGGTAATACTTATCTTCCAATCACCTATCAAGGTTACACAACCAAAGCAATCATAGATTCAGGTGCAGGTGTTGCTATTGCGACCACCTCTTTGTGGAAGCAATGGGGCAAACCCACATTAAGACCAACTAGAATGAAGCTTCAAATGGCTGACGGCCATTTTGAAAGACCTCTAGGATTGCTCGAAGGGATAACTCTAAACACTTGTGGTGTAGAGTTTGAGCACACATTTGCTATATGTGACTTTGAGAAAAATAATGTTTATGAGATGATCCTAGGAAGACCCTTCCTACGACAATTGCAAATAGTACAGGATTGGGGAACCAACTCCTTGTACTTACAACACTTAGGGGTCACCACCAAGGTCAATTTGAAGGATTACTCCTTCAGAGATGTACCACCCCTACAGTGGAATCCTATCCACAAAGCGAAAGAAGATTCCATCTCTGTGCATTCTGAAACTTCACCTGATCCATCATGGTTGCATGAAGATACTCATTTGTGGATGTGCAAGGTCGCAGAGGAAGAGGAAAAACATTTAAAGGCAAGAGAAGAAGGAACTTCGCCAGGAGATAGACCAATTAAAGACCCAGCCTATACACTGATGATCTTTCCAAATGAGGAATTTGAGCCTCATGGCTGGCCAGAAATCTTAGCCACCATGGACATTGCTGTCAATGAAGAACAATGGACACCTCATTGTGATGAGGAGGGTTATGATATCTCAGTGTTCATGTGTCAGCCCTTGCTAGAAGAATGTGACCCTAGTGATGTCATAGAAGAAGAAGAAGAGAATGACGATGATATAGAGTCCATTGTGATGGATAGTTGCTTTAACTCAGAGCAACACTATCTAGAAGATATAGGAGTGTTCACCCAGAAAGAAGAACCTCTCACAAGTATTAAAACGGTAACTTCGAAGGATGGAAGTGAGAGCAGTCAAAAGAAAAAGAAAAGAAAAGTAGTGAAACAAGAAGAGGAGGAATCATTGTTTGAAGTACTAGAAAACTTCAAGAAATATGAAGTTGACGACCGCAAAATTTTGGTACGAATGCCTAAGAGAGAGGCCATCATAGGAGAATCATATGATAATAAAGAAAAGACCAAGAAGATTGTAGTGACCATCGAAGAGAACGAAGAGAGATGCACATATATAGTAGATGACCTAAGTGCAAGAGAAGAAATGGAGCTTGTAGCTCTATTAAGGGAATATAGGGATGTGTTTGCATGGCACTATAGAGACTTGAAAGGGGTAGATCCAAGAATTTGCTCTCATACTATCCCCATGACTGCTGATGCCAAGCCCACCAAACAGAAACCCTACACATATAATGATACCTATGCAGCCAAAATAAAAGAGGAAATTGATAGGCTGATTGAAGCTGGATTCATCTATGAGATTGAGCATACTGAATGGGTGTCCCCCATTGTAGTGGTGCCCAAGAAGAACGGGAAGTTGCGAGTGTGCATTAACCTTAAAAAAGTTAATGCCGCTACAATCAGAGATAGCTATCCGCTTCCCATCACGGAACACCTATTGGAGCGTGTTGCAGGCAAGGAAGTTTATAGCTTCCTTGATGGATTTTCAGGTTACAATCAAGTAGCCATTGCCCCAGAAGATCAACACAAAACGGCTTTTGCCACAGAGTGGGGAATCTTTGCATTTCGCGTGATGCCATTTGGGCTCACCAATGCACCTGCAACATTCCAGAGGCTCATGTGTCATGTCTTCAAAGAGTTCTTGCGAAAGACCTTGGAAGTGTATGTGGATGATTTATGTGCTCATTCCCAAGAAAGAAGATTCCACATCCCTGAGCTCAGACAAATCTTCAACAAGTGTAGAGAATATCGAGTGTGTCTGAACCCAGAAAAGTGTGTGTTCATGGTGCGACAAGGTAAAATCTTAGGTCATATTGTTTCTAAGAATGGAATCTCAACAGATGAAGAAAAGGTACGAGCCATAGCGGAGCTGCCAAGGCCAAGGAATGTTAAAGAGGTACAAGCCTTTATTGATGGAGAGTGTTAATCTCCAAAAGAATAAGTTGACCTTGAATTTAGATCACCTCTATATCAAGATCAACTTTAGACTCCACCTAATTTAGAGAATCTTCACCAAATTATCAGAAAATTGATTATTCTGAAAAATTCAGTTTCTTCAGAAAAGTCTGCTGCAGATTAGTCACTCATTGACTAATCAATCCTGTAAAGTTTTTGATAAAACTTTGCACAACACTTCGCCTTAAGGTTGTGCAACTTTGCCAAGTTAAATCTCTCAAAAAGATTAAGTACATACTGAGAAATGTGTGAAACACTTTACCTATGTCTGAAAGTGCTTCTGTGCAATGGCGACTTTGACACCTGCAACTTCTTAGCACTGGTTCTCCCAACTCTGAACCCGTTTGATCAAGATCTTCTAGCCATAGATAGCTTACCTTCCAACTTAGATTTTGAGCCCTCACTTGTGTAAAACTTTACACTGTGGACTGAGCACTGACCATTTCTTTGAAGATGAAATGTGCGCCAGATTTTTCGACTCTTACACATTCTTACATATAAATGTTCCTAATCAAAATTCTCACAGCCTGATTGAAATTAATCTCTCAAATTCTAGCCATAGATAGATTAGCTATGGACTTAAACACGTACAAAAGGATTTCTCAAAAGATTAAGCACAGAAGGAGCAGACAGCAAAATATCGGGCGCAAAATTTTTCTATTTCTCAGAAAACTTACATCTAAGTGAGGATGGACAATTCACTCACTCTTCATGTGTCTAATGACACTAATTTCTCTCTCACTATTCTCTAATCTTCTCCTGCTCTCTTTGCCCCGACATTTTCCAACATATTTATAGATGAATATATACAAGTGTATGACTAAACAAAGGTATAAGTCAGCTAATGTACATATGTGTACATATTTTTGGATTTTCTGAATATGCCCTTCCTTCAACCATCTGACTTTGTTTTCTTCTTGACTTCTTGACTTCATTTCTCCATAATCCTTCAATTGATGATTGTCATGCACCAACATTTATGGGTCATTGTGGATATTACCGTAGGTTTATCCACATGTACGCGATCATAGCTAGACCCCTTTATGCCTTGTTGTCTAATTTTGAGTGGAACGACCAATGTGAGAATTCTTTCAATGAACTGAAGAAACATTTGTGCACAGCACCAATACTAACCACTCCTGATTGGAATAAACCATTCCATGTCCATGTGGATGCATCCAATCATGCCATCGGATGTGTGCTCGCACAACCCACAAGTGAAGGAAACTTACATTTGCCCATAGCATATGCTAGTAGACAGCTCACTGCAGCTGAACGGAACTATACCACAACTGAGAAAGAGGGCTTAGGCATGGTTTATGCTGTGAAGAAGTTTAGACACTATTTATTGGCCAACAAGTTCAAGTTTTTCACTGATCATCAAGCTTTTTTATATTTGGTCAATAAACCTTGCAATACTGGACGCTTAGTAAGATGGTTCCTCTTACTCATGGAATATGACTTTGAAGTTGTTGTCAGGAAAGGTAGAACCCACCTTCGGGCAGATCACCTTTCTCGCATCACTTCAGGAGAGTCATCGCAAGGAGTGTCTGACGAATTACCCGATGCTTATCTGTTCAATTTAGAAGTTGTTCCTAAATGGGCAAATAAGTTGGTACCAGTCCTAACCTTCGGCCTTGCAAATAAGAACGTGAAAACATCACAAGAAGAAATTGTAAAATCACAAAAATATCACATACTGGCAGGAAGCATGTACAAACAAGATACTGAGGGGGTATTAGCTTGTTGTGTGGAGGATGATGAACATAGTAGTTGGTTGTAGCAAGCTCATGAAGGATTGCTAGGAAATCACTATTCTAAACAACGAACATTGCAGAATCTGAAGCGTCTAGGAGTGTATTGGCCTAGCATGGACAAAGAAATACATGAGTGGATTAAGAATTGTCCAGAGAGAGACCCCCAGTGGAGCATGCGACCCTTTATCAAATGTCATTAATTCCAGATTGGAGTGCTCCATTGGTAGAGTTTATGAGGTCGGGAAGGTTACCCAAAGAGGCTAGTCTAGCAAGAAGATGAAGCATGGAGCAAGAGGCTCAAGGCTATGCCTTAGTAGGAGAGAACCTATACCGAAGAGGCAAAGATGGTTACTTACGACTGTGCGTTCATGAATCAGACTATTTAAAGGTCTTAGATACTGCACACAGTGGTGTTGCAGGTGGACATTTTGGTCTTGATCGAGTGATCAAGACCATTCTCTTCTCAGGACTGTGGTGGCCCACTCTTCATATGGATGCACATACCTATGTGAAGAAATGTGACACATGCCAACGTGCACAATATCCAGTTAGAAAAGACGAGATGCCCTTGAGGCCAATGATGGGAGGGTGTGCATTTTCCAAGTGGGGCATAGACTTCATAGGTCCTATTAACCCCCCAGCTAGAAAGTCCCATGTAGAGTATATTATTGTAGCCACAGATTACCTTACAAAATGGGTAGAAGTCAAAGCCACAACAAAGAATGATGCTCAGACGACGGCTAAGTTCTTATTCGAGAATGTGTTCACTAGATATGGACTACCAATAGAGTTAGTAAGCGATAGAGGCACCCACTTCTTAAATGAAGTCATTGAAAATCTTCTCCAAGAATTCTTGGTGATACATAAGAAGTCTGCCCCCTATCACCCACAAGCTAATGGACAAGCCGAGAGCACCAATAAGATCCTCTGTAACGTATTGACAAAACTGGTAAATAATAAACGCTCTGATTGGGACAAACAACTTCATCATGCTGTTTGGGCTTATCGAGTTGCCTACAAAACGGTACTCAACGCCACCCCATTTCAGATGGTCTTCGGACAGAATGCTGTGCTACCATTAGATTTCTTAATCCCTGCCTTAAAAGTAGCACAAGAGTATGAGTGGAATGGACATGAATTGTCATCTAGGATCTTTGATCTAGAACGCTTAGGTGAGACAAGGCTACGAGCGGCTGCAGGCATCTACGCTGCAAAGAAAAGGCAAAAGGCATACTTCGATGCACACATTAAGGATAAGGGACTGAAAGAGGGAGATCTAGTGTTGGTTTACACACTAAAACGACATGCCCGTAAGTTGGAAAAACGAGGATATGGACCCATGATCATTAACAGAATTTCCACTAGCGGCGCGATTCAATTAGCTACTTTAGAAGGTGATATCTTGCCAAACTATATTAGTGGTTGTAGGGTCAAGTTATATCAAGAACCTCTTACAGAGGACATGCTAATGAGACTCAACACTGCTAAGGAACGAAAAGAAGAAGAGTTAAGAGTGAGAGAAGAAGCACAGGCATAGGCCAGAGAGCATATTAGGCAAAATAAGTTAAGGCGATTAGGCCTAGATGTCAACTAAAAAGCCCCAAAATATCACATGGATATGTGCCAAAAGTCAGGCATAGCGACTTCTCAATTCATTGACCGAAGACCCTTTGTGACCATAGAGATAGGACAAGGGAAGGGTGCAAGGACGGTGAAAGCATTGATTGACTCAGGTGCAGCAAGTAGTGCAGTTAGACTTTCCTACTGCCAAGACTTGCAGTTGAACATCAATCCCATAGAAGCTTATCTCATAGGATTGGGAGGTGTGGAAACCCCTTGTTTGGGCGAGGTGGAACTTCCCATCTACCTGCAATATGTTCCAATGAAAGTCAAAGTGCTAGTGTGTCAAGATGAGAACCTTACAGAACCACTTGTCTTAGGACAAGATTGGATTTATGACAATGCAGTCAACTTAAGCCTAAGAAGTCAAATTCTTCAAGTTTGGGTACATGAACAATGCATTACATTAGAATTAGAGAACTACATGCTCCCAGATCATGGCACCACACACTCTCTTAGCTCTTCTAAGACTAATCATATGGAAGAAGATGTTGTATGTGTCAAAAGCTCTATGATGCAGAAGGAGTCAATCGTGGAAGAACAGGTTCGAAGGCGGGTGGATCTTTCTTCTTCTCCAAAGAATCAAGTAGCCACACTAGTAAGTCCACCACAGAGGCAAACACAACCGATCATTGCTACATCAAACAGAAAGACACCATTCGATAAGAAAGTAGTTCCGAGCATGACGCAGATCTGGGTACGCAAAGGAGAGAAACCACTAGCCTTGCCCCCACAAATCCCATCCAGGCAAGCCAACTAGGTCAGAAGACGAAGGAAGCAGCTCGGACAAGCTCAATCACAATTTATCCAACAAGTTTGGGTGCCTAAGAAATTAGCTGCAGCCCAACAAGGACGATTACAGATGTGGGTACCTAAGAAGCTCTTACATCCACAGCAACCTATATTCTCCCACATGCAAAGAGTCTCAACAACGAAGCCAAAATCAGAAAAGGGTAAGAACTGCGTACAGAGACCGAAAGAAGATCAAATCACCTCTTCAACCATAGAAGAAAGATATGCAAAAAGGGTATGGGTTTGGAAGCCAAAAGTACAAGTAGCCTACACCGAACCAAAGGGCCAATCACATTGGATACCACAGTTCAGAAAGCATCCAAAGATGAAGTCGCCTGAAGTGATCTCTACTGTGCCAAATGCTGTTCTCAAATGGATTCCAATAAGGAGGATTACATCATCTCGTGATCCCATGGAGACATCCAAGAAAGATGGCGTCAACATCTGCAAGTAACATCAAGCCTCGACGAGCGACAACCATGTGCTCCTTGCACAACCCTGTCTTTTGCACCATTCAGGTCATGCATTTCCAAAGTATGCATTAATATAGGGCCACATTACACGGCCGTGCATAGACACATTGGAGAGTCCCATGCACAAGAGCACATTGACATATGTCAACTATTTTTTTTGATACTAACATCTATCTTCTTGTTTGGTGACATTGTTCCAAAAAAAAAAAAAAAAAAAGAGAGAGTCAAAACTTATTCCCAGGTTTCGCTCATGGAACATGAATGAGACATGCTTAGTTGAAGCTGGAACTATTGATTACTGGGCATTTATCAGTTGGGATAGAAGTGTGTCTCGGCTAGCAGATGATATTATTGCTGTCTTATCTGGTAGATGTCAAGAACTTAGCATGAACATGGCATCCACACCTATGGTTTCCCTTTACCATGGTGGGAGTGAAGATCTTGAAGGTCCACAACTTGAGTGATGCTTAACTACTGTATGTATGAGAGCCTCCAAGGAGATATTTGCAAGATTTTGCTTGGTACCCCGAAAATCCTTGTCTGTATACTAGATGAGCAGACTCCTGCTTATGGTGAACTAAAGAGAATATGTGAAACTAAGCTTGGTGTAGTTACCCAATGTTGTTTGTCAAAGAATATAAAGAAATTCAATCTCAATATTTGGCAAACATTGCGTTGAAACGAGAAGATCGAACCAGGCACTCAAAACACTTTTTGATGGACCAGCAACATGGACATTCATCGCCAATGTTCCATCACAAATGCCGGGTATACAACATGAAGAGACAAACATCAATCAACCCTTCACCACGGTAAGTATCTTTACTCTGGCAACACCATAACCATGATAGATTAGGAAACCTGTTCGTCAGCATACCCTTGAGCACTTAGCTCAAGACCCGCAATTTTTGCACCATACTTCTTCCAATGCATTTTCCAAGTAAGCATGCGTAGGGCTACATTACAAGGTTGTGCACAAGGCACATACTTTTTTCCACCCAGGCACGAACACACTTACCCATCATTCATTATGGGTTATGAGCAGTTGGCATGTCTGCTCTCAACATCATCTTTGGAAGAGCTAGCGGACGTCATGGGAACAACATCCATATCTCAGAAGCAAATTGAAGCCAGTAGTTGCTCCAAATCAATCTTGACAACCTCTTTTGAGCAACTTGCAGTTTTGAAAGCTCACAACGACACATTCTTGCTAGAATCCAAGGAACAAGCTCATACAAAGGATGGACACCACCTCTCAAAGCACTACATGGAACAACCCTTACAACAAGGGTCTGTCAGGGACGACAGACTCGAGAGGGGGGGGAGTGTTGAAGCTCAAAGACAAGGACAAAGCATGGAAGCACATCAAAAGGTGGACACACAAGGAAAGGGAGCAAGTAGGGAGCTCCAAGAAGTGTATGTCAAATTTTTAAAGAATCCCCTACAAAAATAGTGATTTTCATCACTAAAAACCATTGTAAATACCATTATCTATTTTTATAACTCCATTTTTGTCCAAGCCGAGGAGTCCTCAAGCTTGAGGAGTATTAGAAGTACCATTGTACCAATTTTCATAATTTTTAGACTTCGTTTGAGCCCTCAAATAAGCCCTGGAACCTAATTTTTAACTAGGCTGGACACTAGGTCTGGACAGGGCCAAAACTAGTCAAAAAACTATAAAAAGAGCTAGAGAGCTCATTTTTGGGGTTAGCTAGTTTAGAGAATAGAGCTTTTGTAAGAGAACTCTTTTGCAATCTAAGCTTTCCATTGTTCCTCTCTTTGATCTTACTTTGTGCGCGTGTGTGTGTATGTGTGTGCATGTTTGTGTGCTTTCACTCACGCACTTGTGCCTTCACATGCTCGTGGTCTTCATACCGGTCCTCACGTCTCCGCGGATTGACAAGTAAAGGAGGTGGTGCTTGCGCTTGAGCTACAAGAGGCTGTTGCTCTAGCACAATGGTGAGAACCACGTTAAGAAGCTTCACCTCCTTAATGTCAATCCGCGGAAGAGATAGGAGTGATATGAAGATCGTGAATGTGAGATGAAGTGAGAGTGAAGGTGAGAAGCATAGAAATGCACACACACATGCACACACACTACGAAGAGACAAGCAAGACACAATGGAAGGTGAGAAATTAGCTCTATTACTCAAGAACACTCTTACAAGCTCAAAATATCTCTAAGCTCACACTAGCTCACACTAACCACCCTCAAAAATGAGCTCTCTAGCTCTTTTTATAGTTTCTAGACTAGTTTTGACCGGTTTCACATCTAGTGACCGGCATAGTTAAAAATTAGGTCCTAGATGCTATTTGGAAGGGTAAACGATGTCTAAAAATAACGAAAATTGGTACGCGCATTCTACCTAAGCTCCTCAAGCTCGAGGACTCCTCGGCTTGCACAAAATGGAGCTATGGATTACAAAATGGGGTTTTCTATGTTACATATGTTACAATAGTGATAAAAATCACTGTTGGAGGTTTTTGGAAAGTATTTGAAAACATAATTATTTGAAAAACGATTCGACTGGCTCCCTGCTCTATCGTTACATGCTTTCGTGTCGTCTGTGCCTCTGGCTGCTTCCAACACCCCCCTCCCTCTCTTTTCTGTCGTCCCTGACAGAACCTTGCTGTGAGGTCTGCCGGATATAGTTCTGTAGGAGGTCTTGAGCGAGGGTGTGCTCGGAGATACGAATGCCTCGGGCCAGATCTGCCTCGAGTTTCTCCCAATCGATCGGTTGCGGTTCTTCCGGTGGCGGGAGCTCATAGTGTGTGGAATAGACCATTCGTTCGCAGGCAAATAATTGTAATAAATGTGTAGGCCTGCTTATGAATACCTCTGAATGGTATTCCCAGAAGCCGGTTGTGAACATCTCTTCGAACGTCTGCTTGTAGCACGCCGGTAGGTACTTTATTCTGCAGTGCCAGGCATAACATACCCGTAGCGATGGCGTTGTACTCATATCATATACCAGATCGAAATTGCCATGCTCAAAGCCCGGGGTGTTGACATGTGGTGCCTTGACGCGTCGAAAGACTTTAAAAATCATTTGCATCATGTCAAAGATTTTGACAGTCATATGCGCCGCTATATCGTCCATATGCTTTAATCTAGGGAGCCAGTGGCGAATTGTAGCCATCATGTAGCCAACAGTTGGTAACTCAATGGGTGGCTTAAAATAGGGGTAATTCAACCAGTCTTGGCACTGCTTATTGTTTTGTACCTTAATAGCAAAGGCAGTCCAGGAGCGGCGTCGTGGCACTGGTCCCCAACATGGGTTGTACTTTAAGTGCAAAGGTGCCTTTACCCATGTACTCATCATCTCTGGATATTGCTGTAGTAAATCTTTTCGCCACTTTGGTTGATAGATCCTTCCTTTCTGTGCATCTAGTGGCAAATCATCCGCCTCGAATTGAGTTGCATGCGATGGTTTCTTACCTATCTCTTTCTCAATGGCTAACTGGTATTCGGCCATTAACATGAAATACGGTTTATACTGTAGCTCATGCCCAGATATGTATCGTCGCGGGGCCAAATGAGCAAAGAATGGAGACTGTAATATTCTTTCTTCTATCATCGCCATGGCATGTAATTGTGCCTCTACTCTCGCTGAGTGCGTTGTTCCACGTTCCTCAATAGTCTTCATCCACGCGGGGGTCGGAAGTTCGTACGTCATCTGACCTTCGGCCGTGACGCGTCCGCCTGGGATGGGTTGTGGCTCGTACGCTTCTTCGAACGTTTCCTCCACCGGGATGGTGACCGTTTCTTCCTCCGCTGGAAGCTCAGGTGGGGAATCTGGCCTTGGTGGCGCTTCATATACTGCAATCCTTGATTCAAGGGTCGATACCTGGGCCCATAATGAGTAGAGTTCCTCTAGGAGGTCAGGAGAGGGGTCCACAGGTGCTGGTATGTCTTGGTGTGCCGGTTCGTGTAACTGGAGTAATTTGTGATCTTCTTTGAGTTTTTGTAACTCCTCGTTCATGCGGTCATATTCATCTAGCAATCTCACATGATCGTCTAGCAGCATCCTCATCGAGTCTGAAGGAATGGCTTTGAACCTGCTAGGACTGAGTGGTTGGTCTGGGTGGTCGAGCGCTGCTTCTAAGTTTTCTCGGTTCTGATCCTGTAAGCGCTGGTTTTCTTCCTTGGCGGCTGCTAGGTGTCTTCGTAGTAAGCCCATATTTCGTGTTAGCATTGCATTGCGGACTGTCTGGGCTCTTAATAAGTTATCCAGGTCAGCAGTGGCTTCCTTGGTCTTTTCTTCGCTTTCTAGTTCCAATTTGTGATATGCCTCGCGTAATTCCTGGTATCGGGTGTTCAGAGAGGCATTCTCATTAGACAATAAATTAAGCTCCGACTGTAAGTCATTGGTTGTCCTCTACAACTGCTGATAATTATCACCAAGAGATGTGAACTCATCTCTTACTTGCGTCATACACATGAACATCTGTCGGAATGCATTATCTACAGTGGGTGATAGTATTAATGGGGTGCTAAATGAAGATGCAGTTGGTGTAGATGCAACGGGAATGGGGAATGGGGATGGGAAGGTGGATGATGTAGTGATTGTTGAAAATTGTGATGTGCCTAAAAATGTTTGTGCCGGGAGTGAAGTGAGTGATGGTGCAGCGGGTGGTGAGATGTCCATGTCAGTGGATGTATCTAGTGCGGTGACCATGAATATGGGTGTGATCGTGGGTGCTCGTGCGGGTGTAAATATGGGATTTACAAATGTTGAGGGGTAATTTACAGGGGGGCTGGCTGGAGCAGCCTGGTGGAAAGGGGAAAGAGGGGTTACAGTGGGTCGGGGAGGTGAGACGGGGGAGAAGGTTAATGGCGGTGGGAATGGGAAAAGGGGTCTTGGAGTTGAGGGGAAAGATGGAAAAGATTGATGAAGGAATGGGTTGGATAGAAAGGTGGGTGTGGGAGGGGGTAGAGTAGGGCTAATGGGCACGGGAGTTGTGGGGTTAGTGGTCGTAAAGACAATTTCTCCAACACCACCGGCGAATGGAGATGTTGGTCTGGGGGAAGGAGGGTGAATAGGGGAGGCTGGATGGACGGGTGGTGAGAGAGGAGCGGTTGGGGTGGTCGGTACTTCAGTGACTACTGAGGTTTGTACAGCTGTAGCGCGGGGTGGGGATTCTACAAAGATGGTTTCCACAGCCAACGAACTTTCGGGGACGAGGCGTGCCTCCCTGGCTTGTTCTGAAGATTGTACTCCGGTTGGTACACGAATGTATTCGCCGGGCTTTGAAAGTAGTCGTACTCTGCGGGGGTCAAACTGTGGTAGTGGCTTTCTTTGCAAGTACCTGAGTGCCTCGTTGGAGCCTACTGATTGGACTAATTCTTTGAATCCTTTGATGTATGCGTCTTCGAATCCGCCTGTGACAAGTTCTTGTTCTATTATTTTTTGGCTCTCTTCCTCTGTCAGCTTCTTGCGTGCCCAAACTTTTTCCATAGTTCTATACAACTTCTTAATAGCTAGTGTGTAAGCTGCTCCCTCGTAAGTTTCATCTTCATAGGTACTTGTATCACCATGTGTGTCTGTTTGTTGGCCTTGGCCATCTGTCTGTTCATGCTCTTGGGATTCATGTGTTCCTTGGCTAGCTTCGTCGTCTCCTTCATCGTCATCAGTTGCTGTTCTTTCGTCCTCCGAGCTGGACACGATCTGTCCTTGTGGCTGATCCCTAGGTGTGGTAGGGTAGCTAGGCCTTTCAAATTCTTGAGAAAACAATTGTCCTGAAAACTGGAACTCATTAGAGAATGCATCGAGCATCTCAAAATCAAAGGTTTGGTCCAGTGGCTCTGCTTGTCCTGGTTCTAAATGCGGTATTGGAAAAGAGAAAGCTTCCGCACCAATAGTGGTGGGAAGTTCAGCTGCTGTGGTGATAGGTTCTGTGGTTGTGGCTGCTTGGGGTGCAACATTACTGGTGGTGCCCTCCGGCGTAATTGGTCTTGATAACCGTATACGAATTGGTGGTACTGTGGGAGTGGCTGCTGTTGGTGACTGCTCTGGAGATGGTTGTGGAGAGGGTGATTCTGGGACTTGTAGGCACGGGATAGTACCTCTCATCCGCTTTCCGGCTCTGCCTTTGCTAGACTTTCTAGCCTTCCTCGTGGTGCCTTTAAATGCTTTGAGTTCCTCACTGGTCATGGCACGCTCAATTGGTAAGTCATACGCCAAGCACATATATATGATCCTGGTGAGGGCGCAACACCCATTGATTACCTTTTTTCGCTCCCACCTATGTTGTGCCAAATAGAGCTGATCAATGATCCAGCTGGCTAGATCAACCGTTTGCAGTCCAGTACATGCTAAGTATAATCCAAACCAGATTCTCTTGTGGGGCATGGTAAAACGATTCTGAGCTGGGAAAGCAAAGTGCTGCATGCATATCCGTAATGGCTTAGAGAGCTCAGGTGTTATAGCAGAAATATCCTCCCACTTAGTTACGTCACCACGCTTCATCTGTTCTGGGACTAGCCGTTCTTTCTCCGTTGGAGTGTGTGTTCCATGTATTTTTAGAGCTGCGCGAATCAAATCTTTAGACAAATAGAACCTTCTAAATGGAGGATCATTTACCAAGGATGGTAACATGAATGTGCCGGGTAGATCCTTGTTCTCTGAAGCCGTTAAGGTGGTTACCAAGTAAAAGCATATGTAAAAATCGGGTTTAGGCAGAGGGTCGCTAAAATACTCTGTAAATCCCGCTCGTGCCCAAACGTGCGTTAGATCTTGTGTATTCTGTAGTCCTTCAAATTCTCGTGACAAGAACTGGTACTTGGTCCATGTGCGAAGATCAAATGCCAAATTGGCCTCAAATATGAAATCAGCGTCTGCTAAAGGTCCTGCTAGGCCTTGAAACCAATGAGAATTACGATGAATCTTCTCGGTATATCCTCTAGGAGGATCATCGATTGGCATGGGTCCTGGGAAACCTTGAAACTCTGGTGGTTGCACCGTAGGATAAGATTGCGCTAGTAATTCTCCAATAGTGGCCATCGGTGCACTGGGGACAGCTTCTGATGGTCCTGCTTCGGTTTGCATGATGACTGATGAGCTAATGGGAAAGATCTGCTACAAAAGATTAACACATTAGTATGGAAATTAATTATGATCCCATTAAGGTGAGACCGCAATCCCTTTCCATAACCGATGTGTAACCCGTGTAGCCAAGTGTCGTGAAGTGATTGATGCAATGATTATTTGCAAAACTAATGCAGGTCTCTAGATGCCTACATGGTTCAGATTATGCCTACATTTCTTGATGAGATTTTATTATGCATGATGTGGGGTTTTGGTGTATGAATTTATACAAGGTTTGGTTGAGGATGAATTATTACAAGGGTGGAGTTTAAATGGGGTGGGAAAATTGTTAGATAAGGGGGTACAAGAAGACGTTTGGATACGTTTCGGTATCCATTTCCTAAGAGTCTTGGAGTGTGTGGTATGTTTCTGCTGAGGGACAAAAATTGGTATCGGGTTTGGTGGTCTTGAAGGATGAAAAGATTTCTGAGGGGTACATATTACATGGCTTGAGGGTTGGGCTATAATACATTGTTTGGGTACCCAAATCTGCATGGGTGTGGGTCTATGGATAATGTATTTCTTGGCGATCCAAATCTGTCGAGTATTTGTACTTGGGAAAGAAGATCGAGGGGACTTTGGATGCTGACTCTGCTTCTGTTGAAACTTTGTCCTGTTCTCGTCTGCAGTGTTGCCAATAGCCTGTGGTTGCTGTCCTTTTGGCACCCATATTTGTTTCGTGCCACTTGTTCTGTGATGTTGATACTGCTGCTTTCCTTGCCTTGTCTGGTGGTGTCGTCGGTCTGGGTTCCTCTGTTGTGGTTGACTCGTTCGTGGTTGGGTTTGAGAGGTCCATTGGACGCTCTGCTTTGGAAAAGAAGGGAGATCCAACACTTGCGTGACCTGCCCATTAGGAAGTGATTCGTTATGTATCTTTAATCTAGGCCAGTCCGCAACAAGTTTGGAAGGATGAGCACCGCAGGGTGTTGTGCTCATTTGGTCGCTGATGCAACCCACCTGACCGCTGATTGTGTTCAACTACCCTAGCGGTTGGGTAGCTGCCCCTTCTAGTTTGCAGGAAGCCCCAGGGAAGATCTCCTGTCGTCCTTCTGATTGACAATTGTCCCTAGCCAAGCCCGAGTGGGTTGGTGTAGACGTAACGTGACTGGTCTGACCCAAGATCTTCCGGTCTTCCGTCACATGCGTTTCATAGGGTCTAGGGTTACAACCCTCAATCGGAATGCCATTAGGGAAGTCAAGCGGTATCACTCGCTTCTGTTCTAAGGTTCCAATCTGTAGGGAGCCTTGTCTAAGATTTAGGTCCACTGAGTGATCGTATAGCCAATCTTGGCCAAGGATTAGGGGTTCTATCAGGTCGTCATCATGGCACACTAGTAGCTTCGCTATCATGGTCACATCCTTAATGAGGATAGGAAGGTCCACCTCACCCATGCAAGGGGTTTCCATGCCTCCTAGCCCTATGAGGTATGCCTCAATTGGCCGCATTTCTATTCCTGAATCCTTATAGTGGGACCATCTAATCGCACTAGTCGCAGCACCTGAGTCAATTAAAGCCCTGAGCTCTTGGCAAGGGTTGCCGTGCTCTAGCCTGATTGTAATGAATGGTCTCCTGTCCACTATGCTAGGATGAGTGGTTGACTTTACTTGACACATGGCCATGGGGTATCCGGGTGTAGTTTCCAGATGGTTATAATGTTCTCTCCCTAGTCCTTGTCTTCTTGACTTCATGCGTTTAATGCGTTCTATTGCTTCTGCCTGAGCTTCCGCTCGTATTCTATTTTCTTCCTCCTTACGCTTCTTTGCCAACGTGAGTCGTCTAAGCATATCCTCAGTAAGAGGTTCCTGATATAGCCTGACTCTATAGCCACTAATATAATTAGGCATTATGTCTCCTTCTAAAGTGGCTAATTGTACTGCTCCACTTGTTGAGAGTCTGTTAATGATCATAGGTCCATAACCTCGCTTTTCTAACTTACGTGCGTGTTGTTTCAGCGTATATACTAGAACTAAATCTCCTTCTTTTAAGCCTTTATCTTTCACATGTGCATCAAAATATGCTTTCTGTCGCTTCTTTGCTGTGTATATGCCTGCTGCTGCCTTTAGCCTGGTTTCTCCTAATCGTTCCAAGTCCATTATTCTTGCTGATAATTCATGGCCGGTCCACTGATGTTCTTGTGCAACCTTAAGGGTCGGTATCAAGAAGTCCAAAGGAAGCACATCATTTTGACCAAAAACCATCTGAAAGGGAGTTGCATTGAGTACGGTCTTGTAGGCCACTCGATATGCCCAAACAGCGTGGTGTAACTGTTTGTCCCAATCTGAACGTTTATTGTTCACGAGTTTCGTCAGTACGTTACAAAGAATCTTGTTAGTGCTTTCAGCCTGACCATTGGCCTGAGGATGATATGGTGCGGATTTCTTGTGAATCACCATAAAATCCTGTAACAAATATTCAATGACTTGGTTTAGAAAGTGAGTGCCTCGATCGCTCACTAACTCTATAGGCAATCCATATCTTGTAAAGACATTCTCAAATAAGAATTTTGCAGTTGTGTGTGCATCATTCTTTTTCGTGGCTTTTGCCTCTACCCATTTCGTAAGATAATCTGTGGCAACAATAATGTATTCAGCATGTGTACCTTTTGCAGGGGGGTTAATGGGCCCTACAAAGTCTAAACCCCACTTAGAAAATGCACGTCCGCCCATCATGGGTTTCAATGGCATTTCATCTCTGCGAGTAGGAAACTGAGTTCTTTGGCACACATCACATCTCTTTACATAGGTATGAGCATCCATGTGAAGAGTGGGCCACCATAATCCTGCAAAGAGGATGGCTTTGATTATCCTATCGGGTCCAAAATGACCTCCTGCAACACCTTGGTGTGCAGTCTCTAGTATGCTCAGATAATCGCTCTCATGAACACATTGTCTTAGATATCCATCTCGTCCTCTTTTGTATAGATTATTGCCAATAAGTGAATATTCTTGAGCTTCCTGCTCTAGACTGCGTTGTCGAGCTACGGTCATGCCTTGAGGGAATGTCTTCGTCCTCAAGTATGTCACTAATTGTTCACTCCAGTCTGGTGTGAGAGACACACGATACAATGTAGCATGCTCTACTGGTGGTCTTTCACAACAAACATTGCATTCCTTACACAACTTGTAGACATCTGCTTCCATCGTAGGCCAATATACTCCTAGCCTATGCAGAGTCTGTAATGTTCGATGTTTTGAATGATGTTGCTTTAGTGCACCTACATGTGCTAATTGCAACCAATTCGCATGTTCTGATTCATCTACACAACAAGCAAGAATCTTTTGATTATCCTGTTTATATATGCTTCCTGCCATTATTTGGTATCTCTGAGACTTGTTAATCTCTCCCTCTTTGATCTTTATCCTAGGATTCTTGGGTCCATATGTGAGAATAGGTACTATAGGTTTAGCCCATTCTGGTGCTATCTCAAGGTTAAACAAGTATGCATCTGGTAGATCATCCGCTACTCCTTGAGGAGCTTCTCCTGAGGTTAATCTCGAAAGGTGGTCAGCTCTAAGATGTGTCTTTCCTTTCCTGACTACGACTTCAAAATCATACTCCATGAGTAATAGAAACCAACGTATCAATCGTCTTGTGTTACATGGTTTGTTGACTAAGTACAATAGGGCTTGATGATCCGTAAAGAACTTGAATTTGTTGGCCAACAAGTAGTGCCTAAACTTCTTTACTGCGTAGATCATCCCTAATCCTTCTCGTTCCGTCGTGGTGTAATTTCTTTATGCTGCGTTCAATTGTCTGCTCGCGTAAGCTATGGGGAGATCTATGTTACCTTCATTCGTGGGTTGTGCTAACACACATCCTATGGCATAATTGGATGCATCCACATGTACATGGAATGGCTTACTCCAATCTGGGGTAGTCAATATAGGTGCTGAGCACAAGCATCGTTTAAGTTCATTGAATGAATTTTCACATTCATCTGTCCATTCAAAGTTGGTTAAAAGAGAGTACAAAGGCTTGGCTATGATTGCATACATGTGTATGAATCTCCTATAATAACCGCAATGGCCCATAAATGCTTGTACCTCTTTGATGTTCGTCGGCCTAGGTAGATCTGCAATCACCTTCACCTTTTCTTCATCCGTAGAGATTCCATTTTTTGACACAATGTGTCCTAGAATTTTGCCTTGTCTGACCATGAAAACGCACTTTTCTGGGTTCAAACAAACCTGATATTCTCGACATTTGTCAAATATTTGTCTTAACTCTGGAATATGTGTCTGTCTTACATTTGAATGAGCACATAAGTCATCGACATAAACTTCCAAGCTTTTGCGTAAGAATTCCTTAAAAACATGACACATGAGTCGCTGGAAAGTGGCGGGTGCATTTGTTAAGCCAAATGGCATTACACGAAATGCAAATATGCCCCATTCAGTGGCAAATGCCGTCTTGTGTTGGTCCTCTGGAGCAATGGCGACTTGATTATAGCCTGAAAAACCATCAAGGAAGCTGTAAACTTCCTTGCCCGCAACTCTTTCCAATAGATGTTCTGTGATAGGAAGAGGATAACTATCTCTAATCGTTGCGGCATTAACTTTTTTAAGGTTAATGCACACACGCAATTTTCCATTCTTCTTGGGCACTACCACAATGGGGGATACCCATTCGGTATGCTCAATTTCGTAAATGAATCCTGCTTCTATCAAGCGATCTATCTCCTCTTTAATTTTCGCAGCGTAGTTATCATTGTACGTGTACGGTTTGTGTTTTGTCGGTTTTGCATCTGGAGTCATAGGGATTCTATGAGAACATATATCTGGATCTACTCCTTTCAAATCTTTGTAACTCCAAGCAAAAACATCTCTATATTCGCGCAATAGGGCAACTAGCTCTTCTTCTTCTTCAGTTGTCAAATCATGCCCTATGTATGTACATTTTTCTTCTTCTCCTTCGATAGCAACTATTATTTTCTTGGTTTTCTCTCGGTTATCATATACTTGTCCGTCATTCGCCTTTCTATTAGGCATTCACACCATGATCCTTCTATCTTCGATTTCATATTTCTTGAAGTTCTCGGGTACTTCAAACAAGGATTCTTCTTTTTCTGACATGTTTTCTTTCTTCTTCCTTTTCTTGCCTTCACTCTTGTTAGTCACTTCTGTGGCTAACCTCACTTCATTCGTAATTTCCTCGTGTCTCTGAGTGTGAGTCTCTACCTCGAAAAAATATTCTTCCTCTGATGCAAAGGGTGGGTCCATGATAATTGATTCTAAATCAAAATCGCTTGCATCCTCAAATGCATCAGTGTTAGGTTCACACTCTTCTAAAATTGCATCGCACATGATTGGCTCTATCGTGAAAACTGATATGTCATAGCCATCCTCGTCACAGTGGGGTGTCCATTGTTCTTCATTGATGGCTACATCCATGGTTGCTAGGATTTCTGCCCAACCATGGGGTTCAAATTCTTCGTCTGGGAATACTACAGGTGCGTAGGCTGGATCTTGAAGTGTTCGTGGATGTTGTTCTGCACCTAAGGTCCTGGCTTCTAACCTTTCTTCTTCCTGTTTTGCTACTTTACACATCCATAAATGAGTATCGTCATGCAACCAAGAAGGATCTGATTCTAATGAGTGCACGGATTCCGTCTCTACTGGTGTCTTATGGATGGTATTCCATTGTATTGGGGGTACATCGCTATGTGAATAGTCTTTAAGATTGACTTTGGTAGTCACTCCTAAATGTTGCAAGTACAAAGAATTGGTTCCCCAATCTTGTACAATTTGCAACTGACGCATGAATGGTCGTCCCAATATCATCTCATAAGCATGATTTTTTGCAAAGTCACAAATGGCAAAGGTATGCTCAAACTCCACACCACAAGTGGTGAGAGATATTCCTTCTAGTAAGCCTAATGGTTTTTCTATGTGTCCGTCAGCCATTTGTAGCTTCATCCTGGTAGGTCTGAGTGCTAGCTTACCCCAACGTTTCCATAAAGCGGTGGTAGCTATGGCTACTCCGGCTCCTGAATCTAGGATGGCTTTCGTGGTGTAGCCCTGATGGGTTATCGGAAGATAAGTGTTACCTTCCTCTCCTTCGCTTACATCTCCGATCTTTTCTACGGGTATCTCTGGTACCTTATTTTGTGATCCTATTTGTGAGGGAGTAGTAGCAAGCTCAGGGAATTGATTTGCTACATGTTTCCACAATTCTGGTTTTACCTTCAATAACTCCTCCAGAGTAAGGTTACATTGTACTTTGGTATTCTTGATCACTTCCGTGTTTCTAGGGATTACTGATTCTTCATTCCTCACTATTATCGTGGGTGCTCTCATACTAATAGACTTTGCTTCCCAAGGTCCTGTGAACTGAGGTAATTCTTGTAAAGAATTAGATTCAAATCCTGTGTGTTCACTCAGTTGTTCTTCCTCTACATCATCGTAAATAGAGGGGATGTCTTGGGGAAATTGTTCCTGCAAGTCATCTATTTCTTGAATAGGAGGATGGGTTCCTTGTTCTTTTCTCCATTTCTCTTCTTGGATTTCTCTCAAAAATTCATGTGAGTACCTATGTATGGAAGACAAATTGTCTTGACTTTCTGAGTTGGGTACTTCAGACAGGGATGGCGCATTCCTTTCCTGTGTCTCTGGGACAATAGGGTTCCTGTGCTGATTTTTTTTCTCTTTGCTTTCAATCAAGTATTCTAGCCTCTCCATTAGTCCTTGAAAGTGTAATTCCGGTTTTGCCATGTTATTCCAATTAAGATATCTAGAGGCATCGAACAAAGCTTGTGCTAATTCTACCATCTTCATGCAAAGTTTCGTTCTCTCAATTTCTAGATCAGCTCGAGGGTAGTTTTTGCTCATTTCAGCTACCTGAGGTCCCTCTTTTAATCTAGCCTGATATGCACGAAACATCATGTCTAGATTTTCTGGTATGGGTTCCGCTAAAACTGATCCTGATTTCTGAGCTGGATTCTCTTGATTCAATTCCTGTGAAGTCAATTCTTGGATTTTGGCTCTAGATTCCTTCAAACTTCCTTCCAACTCACATATCTTTTTACTCCATTTTCTCTTTATTCTTTCTCTAGAATCTTTCCAAGATTTTGTCTTTTTACTGCTGGATTCTGCAACTTCACTACTTCCGACTACTTTCTCCTGATTAAGCTGTTGGTTCTGTAAGAGCGCCTGGGCTCTTGTTATAGCTTGGATAGGCACGTATGTAGGGTTGGATCCCTCTGCGTTATTTACAATACCTATCACGTTGATCGGTGTCACATTCGAAGCATTAACAGGGTTCTTAGGACAATCTTTGATTATGTGCTCTTTGCCACAATCAGCACAAAAGCCTTGGATATTATAGTACTGTGATTGTCCTGCTATCGGGGGATGTGGACAATCCTTTATGAAATGGTCTCCTTGGCACCTAAAGCATGGTCCTCTAGGGCCCTGTGGTCTTTGTTGTCTCAATTGGGGCCGTGGATTTGGGTTTGTGTACATCACATTAGCATAGTCGGGCTCCCAACTAGGTTCCACTGGTGGACTATCGTAATGATATGTTTCTACGTGTTCTGGTGACTCTGTGTAACATGCGGGTGGACTATCTACATGCGTAGAGTCAAAACTGTTTGAGTTCGGGTCACTTTCCGTGATCAAAGGTGAAGAAGGCACTAAGGCCCTACTTAGGCTCTCTTCTGCAGCAGCGTATTTGACTGAGATGACATTCGCTGGTGGGGGTGGCTGCTGAGCTAAGACAGGTTGAGGTCTCTGTTGAGCCTGGTATGCGTAGTTCTGAGGAGGCCTATAGTAATAAGGCTGAGCATTGTATTGGCCTTGATACCTACCTGGCTGCGGGTATGCTTGCGGGTAGTTCTGTCTCACGGTTTGTTTGTTGTATGGGCAGTCCTGAGCCGTATGATTCGTGTATCTTCTCTCAATTGTACAATATTGGCCACTAGGGTTGGTTTGTGGTTGTGGTGCATTGGGACACACATTTGCCATATGGTCACCACCACAGGTGTAACAACGCTTGTTTGTTAGTACCCTAGGTTTACTAGAAACTCCTAGTTTCTGGGCCACTTTTTCTACAAGGTCTTCTATTGAGCTAGACAATTTTGTGGATGCTAGAGATGAACAGTCTGAGTCCTTGTAGACCTTTGAGAGTTCCAACTCGTCTCCTAAGTTGTCCTCAATGTCTATGCAAATTCTCACACATTGCTCTAGCGTTTTGGGTTCTTTTAGGTACACGTATGAGCGTAGTTTAGAGCTCAACAAGCCATCTAAAAACAATGAAACTTGCTTGGCTTGTGAGGGTAGCTCTTGCATTGGACATCGTTCAACATATTGTCTAAACCTACGTCCTGCCAGTCTTACTGTTTCCTGAGGGGTCTGTTTAAAGCTATGAATCAACGAAGATGTGTCATGTCTAATCCCACTTTTAGAGAATTCGGTGATGAATGACTCTAAAAAGTGATGGATGTCTCTAAATTGCCTTTGTTGCAGAGGTTGGAACCAAGTTAAAGCTGTATTTTTCAACGTTAGTCCAAATGCGTTGTATTGCGCATAATTCTTCATTGATTTTACTAACTGTGTGGGTCTCAATGTTCTTGCGTGTTCACGTGGTCTAGGTAGAGGAAAATCATCTCTACCACCTAGTATTCCATGATCTCTTTGTCTATCCGCTCTATTAGTGTCTGTGGTTGTTCCATCTCTCCCTATGGGGTGATTAAAGCTTACTTCCGGTCTCTCTTTATTTCTTTCTCTATGATTTCCATGGGCTGATGATGTTCCTACCCCTTGTTGACTTGTATTCATGTTCGTTCTAGATGGAGGGAATACGAATTCACCTCTCCATGTGTATGTGTTTTTAGCGCGGTCAGGCACCACAAAGACTCTTTCTGAAGTCTCATCCAGGTATACAACCTTTCCAGGTGTATCCGGGTCCTTGAACTCGTATATCGTGATGATACCTACCTCACTAAGTATTTCGGTCTTGTATCTCCAAAAGGCTTCATCAGTTTCTTTATTTACAAACAACTCTATGCTTCTGTTGTCCTGAGGGATCCATTCTGGGATTAGTACTCGTGTCAGTACAAATTTTCCTCTAGGTGTTCTAGGCTCTTCTAATGGTTCTTTTCCTTGAGATTTTGCTTTCGTTTCTGGTTGAATCACGCCAAACTCGTTGGTATTGTTTGGCTGCGTACTTAAGATGTACATCGTTCCTTCCTTGTCTATGTATGCGTCTCTCTCGAATTTCACCACTGGACGTTCCAATCCAATGGGTTGATCGGGGTTGTGCATTTGCACCACTTGCCTTCGCAAACCATCCTCATAGATGCGAGCACCTAATCGGTTGGTTTGGAGAAACTCTAGTTGCGTTCTATAGGGTCCTTCTGGTTTTTCTAAGTATGCTACATTTGACCCTACTTCTGGTCTTTCTGCGCTAAATGCCATTTCTGAATCACTAGTGTCTGAGCTCTCGTAGGGGTAATTACTATTCAATTGCTGAGCCCACGATCGAGCAGTAGTTCTTACACTTGCCTCTGATGATCTAAGGCTTCGTCGGTCTGACTTACCTATATGTTTGCCCGATCTAAGGTTCATTAATTTTCTTCCTTGCACACTCAGTACACGCTCAGATCGTCACTGATTCTTTGTTATTACTGTCTTGATTCTCTTCTTTTTTTTTTTAAATTTCTTTAGATTCTTGTCTTAATGTATGTGTCAGGAATTCGACTTTCCGTGATAATTTTGAGTTCTCGTTCCGTCAGACTTAGGTTCTTTCCTTTAGGTTTTCGTCACACACACCTTTACTTGTAGTCTTAGACTTGAAAGAATTAAATATCTTGAACTTGAGGCATTCCTATCGTCTTAAATCCACAATGCTAACGTTTATCCTAAGCTAAGAATTGACTGAGGGGGTTGAGTAATCTTCCAACCTCGAGTCAGCTTTTCTGGTTGCTCTGATGCCCAAGAAGCCGCGCTTCCCAAGCTTTATGCCCTTCACTGCCTTGCCTTGGTTGCCTTCGATTGCCCTTGATTGCCCTTGCTAGACCTGGAAAAATCCAATATTAGACCAATTCACCGTTGGATGATCAAGCACTTGAGTATATACACCTTTTAAGTCCCTTCCCTTTTGACCAACTTTTCAATGTTTGCCCCTTGGCTTTCTAGTCCCAAACTAGGTCAGCCTCAAAATAGCTTGTCTAAAAATAGACGTATCCTTTAAGAAAAAAACAGTTGAGGTCACGTAGTACTCGTCAAGAGCTTTCTAATGAGCTATTAAGCTCAAAAACCGGACTTCGGATGAAAAAGTTATGACCGTTCAGGCCCTGGGGGGTAAAAACTGACAAACAGGTTTTTCTCCAAATATGAGCTAAGGGGTCTCCTATGAGTCTAATCACCCAAAAATTTCCCAAAAATAGCCCCAAAATTGGCCAAAAAATGAAACCCTAAAATTTGCGATGGGGGTGCACAATCGCGATGGTCTGAGATGATCGCGATGGTCTGGGACCGTCGGGATGGCGTGAGGGTGCACCGTTGCGATGGTCTGAATTTGCACAATCGCGATGGCGTGAAATTGGACAATCGCGATGGTCTGAATTTGCACAATCGCGATGGCGTGAAAGTGCACCGTCGCGATGGCGTCAGTCAACGGTCAACGTGCACAATCGCGATGGTCTGAATGTGCACAATCGCGATGGCGTGAAAGTGCACAATCGCGATGGTCTGAAAGTGCACCGTCGCGATGGCGTGAACCTGGACAATCGCGATGGCGTGAACCTGGACAATCGCGATGGCGTGAAAGTGCACCGTCGCGATGGCGTCAGTCAACGGTCAACGTGCACAATCGCGATGGTCTAAAATGAACCGTCGCGATGGTCTGAGCGCGATGGCGTGAGCCAATCGCGATGGTCTGGGCGCGATGGCGTGAGCCAATTGCGATGGTCTGAATTTTTGAAGTGTCGCGATGGTGTAAGGGTGTCGTCGCGATGGTCTGAAATGCACCGTCGCGATGGTCTAGATTGCCACGTGGCACCGTCGGCGCGATGGCGTGAGCCAATCGCGATGGCGTGACACAATCACGATGGTCAGAGACCGTCGCGATGGTCCGGCCAAGCCGTCGCGATGGCGTGAGCCAGTCGCGATGGTGTGACACAATCGCGATGGTCAGAGACCGTCGCGATGGTCCACCAAAATGCAAATTTTGTGAATGCAGCTATGGATTCCTGTAGGCGCAGGTGTGCTCTTCACGCTGGTGTGGTCGCCTTCTCCAAATTCCGAACTTTGCAGACCATCGCGATGGTCTGACACAGACGGAAATTTCAGACAGAAACTGGAGTTTTTACCTTTTTGCAGCCTTCCTGATGCACTGGAGCTCTCTACCTGCAAGAAAACTCAAGAAAACAAAAGTACACACAAGCACAAAAGCTCTCTCTCACTCTCTCGCATGCATAAATGAGGGGAAATGAGGAGAATGGGTGGATATGGTGAATTTTCTGATTTTTTTGGAGATGAAGATGATGATGCGGTGATGAAGATGGAGTGTGGGGGAGGTGAAAAACACTAAAAACTAAGTAAAAACAACAACAAAAACTGAAATTTTTACCTTCCAACGCCACTTCTTGCTATACTCTTACCATCACACATTCGTCCTAGACTCGATCCCCGGCAACGGCGCCAAATTTGGTGTTGCTCTAGCACAATGGTGAGAACCACGTTAAGAAGCTTCACCTCCTTAATGTCAATCCGCGGAAGAGATAGGAGTGATATGAAGATCGTGAATGTGAGATGAAGTGAGAGTGAAGGTGAGAAGCATAGAAATGCACACACACATGCACACACACTACGAAGAGACAAGCAAGACACAATGGAAGGTGAGAAATTAGCTCTATTACTCAAGAACACTCTTACAAGCTCAAAATATCTCTAAGCTCACACTAGCTCACACTAACCACCCTCAAAAATGAGCTCTCTAGCTCTTTTTATAGTTTCTAGACTAGTTTTGACCGGTTTCACATCTAGTGACCGGCATAGTTAAAAATTAGGTCCTAGATGCTATTTGGAAGGGTAAACGATGTCTAAAAATAAGGAAAATTGGTACGCGCATTCTACCTAAGCTCCTCAAGCTTGAGGACTCCTCGGCTTGCACAAAATGGAGCTATGGATTACAAAATGGGGTTTTCTATGTTACATATGTTACAATAGTGATAAAAATCACTGTTGGAGGTTTTTGGAAAGTATTTGAAAACATAATTATTTGAAAAACGATTCGACTGGATCCCTGCTCTATCGTTACATGCTTCCGTGTCGTCTGTGCCTCTGGCTGCTTCCAACAGAGGCCTATGATAACAAAGAAACCACCAAGAAAATAGTTGGAGCCATAGAAGAAGGAGAGGAGAGATGCACTTACAGAAGACATGACCTGACAGAAGAAGAAGAACAAGAGTTGATAGCCTTGCTAAGGGAATACAGAGATGTATTTGCTTGGAGTTACAAGGACTTAAAAGGCGTAGACCCTGACATATGCTCACACACTATCCCCATGACCTCAGATGCCAAACCCTCTAAGCAAAGCCATACACATATAATGATAATTATGCTGCCAAGATCAAAGAAGAGATAGATCGCTTGGTTGAAGCTGGATTCATCTATGAAATTGAGCACATTGAGTGGGTATCCCCCATTGTAGTGGTGCCCAAGAAGAATGGAAAACTACGTGTGTGCATTAACTTGAAGAAGGTTAATGCATCCACTATTCGTGATAATTATCTGCTTCCTATCACTGAGCATCTCTTGGAGAGAGTAGCAGGCAAGGAAGTGTACAACTTCCTTGATGGGTTTTCTGGCTACAATCAGGTAGCCATTGCCCCAGAAGATTAGCATAAGACTGCTTTTGCCATAGAATGGGGCATATTTGCCTTTAGGGTAATGCCATTTGGGCTTACGAATGCACCCGCCACATTTCAGAGGTTGATGTGCCATGTATTTAAAGAGTTCTTGAGGAAGAATTTAGAGGTCTATGTTGACGATCTTTGTGCTCATTCCAATGTTAGATAAACACATATTCTTGAACTCAGGCAAATCTTTGACAAATGTAGAGAATATCAAGTCTGCCTGAACCTAGAAAAGTGTGTTTTCATGGTCAGGTAAGGCAAGATTCTAGGACACCTAGTGTCAAAGAACGGCATATCTACGGACGAGGAAAAAGTTAGAGCTATTGCAGAGTTACCTAGGCCAAGGAATGTCAAGGAAGTACAAGCTTTCATGGGGCATTGTGGTTATTACCGACGGTTTATACACATGTACACCATCATTGCAAAGCCTCTGTACGGTCTTTTGACCAATTTTGAGTGGACTGATGAATGTGAGAACTCCTTCAATGAGCTTAAATGACGATTGTGTTCAACACCAATCTTGACCACACCAAATTGGAATAAGCCCTTTCATGTTCATGTAGATGCATCTAATTATGCTATTGGATGTGTACTGGCACAACCTACTGGTGAAGGTAATATGGATCTTCCAATTGCCTATGCTAGTAGACAGTTGAATGCAGCTGAACGAAACTATACCACCACTGAACGAGAAGGATTAGGCATGGTATATGCAGTTAAAAAGTTTAGACACTATTTGCTTGCAAATAAGTTTAAATTTTTTACTGATCATCAAGCACTGTTATACTCGGTAAACAAGCCATGCAATATAGGCAGATTGGTGAGATGTTTCCTCTTACTAATGGAGTATTACTTTGAAGTTGTGGTGAGGAAAGGTAAGACTCATTTGAGAGCGGACCACCTCTCAAGTCTCACATCAGGAGAGGCTCCACAAGGAGTATCAGATGACCTTCCTGATGCTTACTTATTTAATTTGGAAGTCGTACCTCAATGGACTAAGACACTAGTGCCAGTATTGACATACGGGCCTAAACATCTAGTAGTAAACACTCAAGATAGGGAGATAGTAAAAGCCCAAAAATACCAGACCATGGCAGGAAGTATGTACAAGCATACAGATCAAGGGATCCTAGCTTGTTGTGTGGAAGAGGATGAGTACGCAAAATGGTTGCAATTAGCACATGTAGGTGCATTAGAGCAACACTACTCGAGGCAACGAACCCTACAGAAACTAAGGAGACTTGGAGTGCATTGGCCGACTATGGAAGCTGATGTCCATAAATTGTGCAAGGAATGCCCGATCTGCTGCACTAAACCACCAGTGGAGCATGCCACTCTTTATTAAGTGTCCATGGTGCCAGATTGGAGTAGCCCATTAGTAGCCTTCTTGAGGACGAAAACATTTCCTCAAGATATGACCCTCACGAGGCAGAGAAGTTTAGAACAAGAAGCCCTAGACTACTCACTTATTGGTGATAATTTATACAATCGTGGTAAAGATGGTTACCTGAGACTATGTGTCCATGAGAGTGAGTATCTCAAGATCTTGGAAACTGCTCACCAAGGTGTAGTAGGAGGACATTTTGGACCAGACCGGGTGATTAAAGCAATCCTATTTGCAGGCTTGTGGTGGCCAACCCTTCACATGGATGCACATACCTATGTGAAGAGGTGTGATGTGTGTTAGCGAACGCACTATTCTATACGTAAAGATGAGATGCCACTGAAACCTATGATGGGTGGACGAGCCTTCTCTAAGTGGGGAATAGATTTTGTCGGCCCTATTAATCCCCCAGCTAAGAGTTCACATGCTGAATATATCATCGTGGCCACAGACTATCTGACCAAGTGGGTGGAGGTAGAAGCCACCACGAAGAATGATGCTCAAACGACAGCTAAGTTCTTATTTGAGAATGTGTTCACTAGATACGGGCTACCTATTGAGCTAGTAAGTGATAGAGGCACTCACTTCTTGAATGAAGTTATTGAAAATATTCTCCAAGAATTCTTGGTAGTACATAAGAAGTCTGCCGCTTATCACCCACAAGCTAATGGGCAAGCCGAAAGCACAAATAAGATTCTATGCAATGTATTCACCAAACTAGTGAATAATAAACGCTCTGATTGGGATAAACAACTACACCATGCTGTTTGGGCATACAGAGGTGCCTATAAAACGGTACTCCAAGCCACACCCTTTCAGATGGTATTTGGCCAAAATGCAGTGCTACCATTGGACTTCTTGATACCTACATTGAAAGTAGCAGAAGAGCATGAGTGGACAGGGCATGAGCTCTCCTCTAGAATCTTTGATCTTGAACGAGTGGGTGAAACACGATTGAGAGCGACAACAGGAATATACGCAGCCAAGAAGAGGCAAAAAGCATATTTTGACGCACATGTGAAGGACAAAGTCTTGAAAACAGGACATCTAGTCTTAGTCTACACTTTAAAGCAACATGCACGAAAATTAGAGAAGAGAGGCTATGGACCTATGATCATAAATAGGATCTCAATGAGTGGAGCAGTTTAGCTAGCTACACTAGAAGATGATGTCCTCCCTAGTTACATCAGTGGATGCAGAGTCAAATTATATTAAGAACCCCTCACAGAGGAGATGTTAAATCGACTCAATACTGCAAAGAAACATAGAGAAGAGGAAAAGCGAATTCGAGAAGAGGTACAGGCAGAAGCATTGGAACGCATCCGAAGAATGAAGTTGAGAAGAACTAATACCTGAAACTTCACGCATCGCCATATGATATCCTAGATGCGCATAGTCATCTGGCCTAGGCTGATCTGAACCCGGTTTGGAAAAGCCATTCATGTAGAACATTTTGAAGGCATGCCTTCAAAATGTTCTACATGAATGGCTTTTCCAAACCGGGTTCAGATCAGCCTAGGCCAGATGACTATGCGCATCTAGGATATCATATGGCGATGCGTGAAGTTTCAGGTATTAGTTCTCATAGAATAAGTGATTGACGCCCTTTTGTAACCTTAGACATAGGACAAGGAAAGGGTGCAAGGACTGTAAGGGCCTTGATTGAATCAGGGGAAGCCACTAGTGCTGTTAAATTTTCTTACTGTCAAAAGTTGAAATTAAATGTCAATCCTATAGAAGCATATCTCATAGGATTGGGAGGCGTGGAGACCCCTTGCATGGGCGAGGTGGAACTTCCCCTCTACATTCAAGCTGTTTTATTGACAGTTAAAGTACTAGTGTGTCAAGATGAGGATCTCACTGAGCCTCTTGTCTTGGGTCAAGATTGGATTTATGATCATGCAGTCAACCTAAACCTAAGAAGTGGACTTCTTTAGGTATGGGTAAATCAGAGTGAAATTACAGTTGAGTTAGACAATGGAGCACTCAAGGAACTAGGAAAGGCACACACTCCTGGTCCTTCCAGGAGTACACATGAAGATGACCATGCTATTCTTGTCCAAAACTATGTGATGCAAAGGGATGAGTATCTCAACAAAGAAGTCAAGGATACGACAGAACCCCCTTCTTTTCCAAAAGCCACAAGGATGCAGCAACCAAAGGCGGATCAAATGCAGAAGAAGCAGACAACTTATGCTCGAAGTCAAACGAAAGTACGAAGCAAGGTGTCCCAGCCACCAAAACAATTGTGGGTGCGGAAAGGCGAGCATCCTATTGCGGTCAAGCCACAACAACTGGCTCAACTTCCTATTAGTGATCAACAACACGAAACTAATAAGAAGTCTTCCAAAAATTATTCTATGAAAGTGAAGTCTATCTGGGTACCCAAGAAGTCGATGAAGGCTAGCCCACAATCAAGACAAATTTGGGTGCCTAAGGCTTGCTTGCGGGCTCAAATAGATACATAGAGACTACACCTTGTGCAACATGGTTCACTCACTCGAACAGTTGATACCCACTCTTATACATCACGCACGAACACACATTCACCCATGAGCACGAGTAGAATCACTGGTAAATGGGTCCCTAAAAAGCCTCATTTCCAAGTTGACATTCGGATCAAGCCCTTTAGAGTCTCCAGAAAATCAAAACAGAGTGCCATCCACTATTTTTGGCAACCCAAACCTTGTAATAAACCACCTGACCCGTTTGTAAAGCCACTTCCACTTACTAACTGCATCCACACTGCACCCGACCCCCCAATTAGCTCATAGGTATTCAACATCAGCTAACCACACTTCACACTCAAATCCACGCGAGCACTAACTAATCGACTAACTGCATCACAATTCATCAAGTTAATGTTGTAACGGGGACACAGTGTCATTTTGTGTCCATTGCAATGTTAACATTTATTCATATATTCTCACAGAACCGGCAGTGATTTCTTCAACATGGCTGAGGCTGCAGGAACAAGCTCTCAAGCAAGAATGAGCCAGCAAGTGGTGGATTTAGAAAGTTTACCCATTATGCCGGAGACAAATGAAAGACTAGAAGAGTTGCAGGCCATCCAAATCATACCAGTAGTGGACCCCCCCAGTGGCCATACCACGCCAGTAGGAAAAGCTTCCCACTGGTTTAGTGAAGTTGCAGGACCCTTGGGCGAGGGATCATACCTATGGGAGTCAGAGTTGGACTTCAATGAGAAGCAAGGTAAATACCATTTCTTTACAAGGGAATTTGAAAAGTTACAAAATGCAGAAGGTCTACGTCCGGTATGGGAGAAGGCAGGATTGGATGCATACTTCAATGCCCAACTCCCAAAGCCTGACTTCATGCGATGCTACTACCTCATCAATACCTTGACTCCAAGCAAGAACCCAAAAGGTGCAAGCTCATTTGTGCTTTGTTGTCCTAAGCTTCAACTTAGGGACTTGCGGAGAAAGAGACTATACCTCAATCCCCTCACAAGTGCATATAGTGGGGATACACGCTTTTAATTATCAATCCAAAGAGTATGCAAACCTAGCCGAGTGTATGAAGACATGCAATCACGTAATGGTCAATGCAAATGAACTACTCAAGAATGAAAATGAGGTAAACACTTATCCTAACAAGCTTCCACTGTAGGTCAAGACGAAACGATACTTGGTGCAGCAGCTGTCAGTATTTTGGAGTTTTCTCCTAGCTCCGAGCTCCAAACATAGCAAATAGCATATGCGTTTCGAAGCTCTCGAGAAGACGCATCCAATGGCAGTGGTTTCACTCAATTCTGATGCTCCTACTTCAAGTTATGACAGAAATACTGAATCGTGGAAATACTTTCCTACTCTTCAGCACTTCCTACACCTCGCACACACCTTTCCTACAGCAAAGAAACACTCTCAAGGATAGACAACACTCACAAGCACTCTTTCCAAGCAATACACATGCACACAAGCTCACGAAGAAGAAGATGAAGAGGGAAGAAGACACAAATTCGAATTTCTGTGCTCTCTCTTCTCACAATGGCAAAAAGTTCTTTACAAAGAGTCACATTTGACTTATATACTAGTGCCCTAAAAATGGTCCTTTCACACAAGTGACCGGCACTTTATTCACTAAAAGCTAATTTCCTACTATTTTACATGGGTAAGCTTCTACTCTTCTGTGGGAATGCATCTAGAGGACTCCTCTAGTGCCTTTACAAAGGGAAATATATTACAAGAATGAATATGTTACAAAAATGTGTGGTCCAAATCGGAAAAATTTTGGGGCTCGTCTTTTTTCTCTGCTTTGTGCACTCTTTAGCTCTGCAACACTCTCCCCCTCTTCGCCTCTGTCGTCCCTTGACAGACTTTGCTTCACGCACGTGCCTTTGACAGACTTTGCTTCGCGCACGCGCCCAGTGGTCAGTGTTGTCTGATTCTTGATCTTGCATTACGTTTTAGAGGCGCTCTGATTTGTCCTGGTTGATTTGTTTTGCCACGCACGCCATTAGTGCACATATGCGGATGTAGCTCGTAAGCCTTGATCTGAAACCTCTGCAACTCAAGAGGTTGAAGCATCCACATAGGTGATACATGTTGGCCCTGATTCCTTCTTCCGGCTGCGTGCTTTTCCTTGATGTGTGCGCCCCTGCGGGGCTTCCTGCAGAGATGTATCTTCAAATTTGTCTATCTTCAAATTTGCCTTTTAGTGAAGCTGTTTCTTTCGTTGTTTTCTTTTTCTCTTCTTTTTACTTGTCTCGCCCTCGACACTGCCCCCCTCCTGGACTCTGTCGTCCCCGACAGGCTTTTTGTGGCGACGAGTATAGGTTTGAATGACCTGTTGCTCTCTTTGATTTAGCAGATTGGCGTGACATAACATGAACTCCTTCCATTGTCGAGACTTTACTCCATCCTCTGGTGCCTGTCTATGGTCAGCAAAGAAACTTATCTCGTAGGCCACCAGTCGTGCATTCAAATTGGAGGTCATTTTTATAAAGATCTCTGAATCCATCTCGAAGAAGCCCGTAAAGAATGCTTCTTCAAATGTCTGCATGTATGTCGATGGTAGAAACATGAGCCGAGAAAAGTATGCCATAATTGTTAACCGGCTGGGAATAGTAGATAAATCAAAAATTAGAGCCTCCGAGCCCTGCGTTATGCCAATGAAATTCAAAAAAGTATACTGTGCATGTTGGAACACTTTAATCACTGTAAGGAGCATGCTAAATATTTTATTTGTCATTTTTACGGCTAGATCTGGAACGGTAGCATATCTTGCAAGCCAAAATTCCATGGTTTTGACCATGTATTCCTCTGTCGGTAGGTAGTTGTGTGGTGGACTAGGTAATAGCGGGTAATTAAGCCATTGGTTATTAATACTACCTTGCCGCTGGCCTTCCCAAAATGGCGTCCATGCTCTTCGACGGGGTAGTGGGCAAAAGGATGGATTTACTTGAAGCTCATACGGTGATGCTTCCCACTGTACCCGTAGCGTAGGGTGCTTTTCCAAGAGCTTTCTTCTCCAAATTGGATTTGCCTCCTCAAACTCTACTTGAGTATATTTGAAAGTATCATACCGAAATTGGAGATTTTGATCAGGTTCCTTATTTGTAGCATGTTTTATATATTGCCTGGTTTGTTCCTTTAAAAGCCCGTATGGTACATTGAATGGCCTTAGTATTTGCTCCAGTTGCTTGCTGTCGATTTGAGCCTCTTTCATTAAATTGATGACTTGATCTTCAAATTCAGCCGTAAGCTGGGACACCAGTAGTGCCCTTTCTGTCCTGCTCAGCTCTGCAATTTTTCGTGTGTTAGGTTCTAATGGAACCTCCTTTTCCTCCCTTATTGGTGAATTATACAAGGGGGGAGAGAGAGGGCGTACCTCTTCCTCCACAGTAGCCGAGGTCTTTGGCGGAACTACTGGTGTCCCCTGTTGTGCTTGCTTCTCTAATTGCTCCTGAAGCTCTTTGATTAAATCATCCTTTTGTTTGTTTTCTTTTTCGGCCTTAGCAATAGTTGCTTGATGTTTCAATAGTTCTTGGGCCACAATGTTCATGTGCTCCGTGTCTTCCTTGCACTGTCGCAGGTAGTTATTTTCTGCTTTTTTCCATTTCATCCTGAGGGCTGCTGTGTCCTCCATATATCTCTTTTCCCAATCCGTTATGACTTCTTGCTCCTGTCTGAGCTGATCTTGTAATTTTGTGATCTGATCTTCCAGGTCTTTGACATTTCTTTGTGAGTCATCAGTTATTGCTAGTGGCTGATCACTAATGAGAGCTGTCATTAGCTCTTTATTTCTTTGTCGTATGTTGTCAGCTTCTTCCATACTGGCCTTGAGCTGAGACTCTAAGATTTTGCTGCGTGTTTGAAGTCGTGTCTTCTCAGTCTCACTCATCTCTAATTTCTTTGTTAATTCTTGTACTTGATCTTGCAATTTTGTCTGCTCTGTTTCTAGCATACTGTTTTGTGTTTTGACTTCTTGAAGTTCCTTTTCTTTATTCAGAACTTGTTCGCGCACCTTGACTATTTCCTCGGAAAGCTCTTTGCCTGCTCTTTCGAGTTCTTTCTTGTCTTGCATGGCTTGGTCATAATCTTCATCAGCATCAAGCATTAACTGTTGTGTATCTAGAGCTGTTCGAATCATATCTTGTACAACAGGCTTGAGCTGAGCGATATCTACATTTAGCCATGTCTTTGCTATTGCTGGAGTCTCTCCCGTTTGTACATCTTTGCCTTCTGCCACCTGAAGTGTCTCGTTGTGTGGCTGTCTGACTTGCAATTGTATTTTTGGTTCCTCCTCATAGCCTTTTGCTTCCTTCTTTTTAGTAGCACTCCCCTGAAACGTGACATCCATTGGGGAAGGTTCTGCTACAACCCTGATAGGTGTGAATGGCTCTTCCGTTTCTATATCTTGATCTTCATTTTCCTTTTCCGCAATCTCCTCATCTATCTTTGTGCTTGTGGTCTTCGGACTCCTTTTTGTATTCTGATCTATCAGATTAGGGCATTCTGGTTCTTCATCATAATTCACTTCATTGAGTTCGTTCCATTGCCCATCGTCTTTGGATTCACTTCGAATATCCACATCCAACATTGATGTGTCCTTTTCCTCTTTGTCTTGAGTAGATGAGCTGGAGTTGTCTAACCCGATTTCGCGGTATCGGTGGACTTTTGTGAGTCTTCTTTTTGGTTTTGACTCCTGTTGTGACTGCTGGTAGTGATGACCTTGCACTGGTAAGTTGACTTGTCCTTCGGTATATTTGTGCGTCTCTTCAAGTGCTTTAGTCAACTCTTCTTCCGTAATTTGCTTCTGTCCTGCAAGTGTCACCTTTGGAAGTACATGTACTCTTTTTTTCATAGGTATTCCTTCTTCCTCTGTCTTGACTTCTCTTAGTCTTTTGGTGCCTCTCATTCTTGGCTGAGAGCTAGTTCCTGCCTCTTCCACACCTGTAGTACTTTTCTTCTTCTTGGGCACTGAGGCGGATTTCACATATGTAGCTAGCCCTTCTGAGGTTGGCATCTCCCTTAAGCAATTCTTCATGTCCAAAGCTTCATAGATCAATAGTGTCAAGGCTGAACTGCCATTCAAGAATTTCTTCTGACCCCATTTCTTTTGGGCTTCAAACAATCGTTCTTGGACATAGCCTGTTAGATTCACTTTATTGCCTATCTGTCTCATGGCATGTGACAGTAGTTGGACGACTATCTTTTGGGGTGCGGTGTACCTGTGCATACTTGGAAAACAGAAGTGTTGATGCACCAGCCGTACGGCATCCTCTATGTCAATTCGATTGATCTCCAAGAATGATCTCTTCTTCGGATCATGGCATTCTTCCTTCACATTAGTTATCCCTGTTTGATTCCATCCAAACGCTTTATTAATTAATTCATGTGTGAACTGTATAGTCTTCCATGTCCCAACTTTGTCCAATACTTGCGCTTCTGGGACTGAGATTTTTGTTCCAGCAGGCTGCATGGTGTTCATCACCTGTGTACACCTCTGAAAATCTGGTACATATATAGGGATCTTCAAGAATGCTTCAATTCCAGCTTGAGTCCACACATCCTCAATATGAGGTAGTCCCTGTATTATTGTCTTGAAATCTTGGGACATGATAGGGAAGTAATGGTCTGTGTCCATGATCTTAATGGTAGCCATGAAAATTAGTTCTGTCACTGGTTGATCGTCCCTGAACCAGTGACCTCTTGCTTTAGTTACTGATTCCATCGGAAGAAGTTGCACCTCTTCTTGCTGTGTTGCTTCGGAATCAGTGGAAGCCATCTGCACTCAATATGGAGTAAGAATTAGTATCCATATATTTTTCAGAAATCCTCCTCCATGTGTTGATTAATAATTTGATGTTGCTCCGAGTGCATGGTGCCGTCCCTTCCCCGTGGGTGTGAGAAAGGTAATACCTGAATTTTTTTCATGTATTTTTTCTATTTTTTTTGCTGAAAAGAAAACATAAAAGTTAGTCCATAGCCGAAGCGGTTAGTAATTTTTTTTGGAATATTCTCATAAAATATGTACAAGTGCTCTCCTATTTCCAAAGGAAAATGTGCGTGACTATCCGAAAGTAGAAGAAAGACGTGCCGAATGCTTGGCCTTGTAATGTGGCCCTATCATGCATACTTTGGATCTTGACAACTCCTCATGTGTGCAATTGGAAGTAGTTTCTTGACGTATGCAATTTGTCTTGTCTTTCGGCACCCAAATTTGCTTAACTTGGGCGGGATGTACTGTATGCTCCACCTTTTTGATGAATGTGGTTCTTCTTCGGTAGTATGTCTGCTTATTCTGTTTTAGGAATCTCAAGTCGGTTTGTATTGCATTTGGAGATTCCTTCTTCCTCCAATATGTCCTCTTTCTCGGCTGATGTGCCTGTTGACCATGTTGATGGTGATTGCCCTTCTGAGGTTGTTCTTTGTTTGGGAACATTGTCCTTGGAGTATTTGACTTTGGGATCCATATTTGTGTTCGATCAGGTTGTGCAGTTATCAGCTTTTTTGGGATCCATATGCTATTGAGTCGTGGTTGCCTGAAGTGTTCGAAACTCGTTGTCTTCTTATTCGATTGGATATGCTGATGTCGAAGACTTTTCTGTTGCTGGAGATAGGCCTTCTTTTGGTCCTTCCTTATCCAAGCTAGTGTAGAATGTGGAATAGGGTACACTTTCACAGGTGTAGACTTCAATTCTTGCAGAGGAATATTCTCTCTTGTGCCTTGTGGTTTACTGGGCTTGATTTCATGTTCTTGTGCACTCTTGTGACTCTCTATACTCAAAGATGGAGTGCACACAGGACTCACGATATTTTCACATGAAGTACTTGACGATGGGGTTTCCATAGTGCTAGTTAACATACAATCCTGACTTTGTTCCTTGGGAAGAACTTCTGTCTCTATAGTAGCGGCTTTGTGTGGTCGTTCGTCTAACAAACTAAATACCTCACGAGGTCCTATTCTGGCAGATATGTATCCTAAAGCCAATTGAATGGTTACCTCATATTCATAGATCCAATCTTGACCTAACACCACATCTTCAAGCAGATCCTGGTCCTGACACACTAAGAGTCTCTGCTCCATAGTGTTGTTGCCCATATGTAAAGGTAAAGTTATCTCACCTATGCATTGAGTAATTTTTCCTCCTATTCCAATTAACTGTGCTCTCGATGGCAGTATCTCCTCTTTAAGTCTCTGAGACAAGGAAAATCTAATGCAGCTTATGGCTGCTCCTGTGTCTATGAGAGCATCCACTAAGTGGTACTCTTTTCGTCCTGCTCCCAGATTCAAATAAGGCTGTCTTCTTTGTTGTCCGGACTTCTCAGTGGCTCTAAAATTAGCCATAGGGATGAGTGCTTCTCCTACTCGATATCTCTCGTCTCTTTCTCTCATCCACTCTTTCCGTTTTCTGATACGTTCTAGGGCTTCCTGTCTAGCTTCTTCTCGTATGCGTTCTTCTTCCTTTTTCCTACTTTGAGCTCCTAACAGTCGTGCTAGCATTTGATCCGTTAGAGGCTCCATGAATCTTTTGAATCTGCAACCACTGATGTAGTTGGGAAGAATATTTCCGTCTAGTGTGGCGAGATTGACTGCACCACTAGTAGAAATTCAATTTATAATCAGGGGTCCATATCCGCGTTTTTGGAGCTTCTTTGCGTGTTGCTTAAGGGTGTATACTAGGACTAAGTCGCCTTCTTTTAGTCCCTTGTCTTTTATGTGTGCATCATAATAAGCCTTTTGTCTCCGTTTGGCGGCATAGATGCCTGCTACCGCTTGCAGTCTAGTCTCCTGCAGCTTTTCAATTTGATCTAATTGCTGAGACAATTCATGACCGTTCCACTCATACTGCTGGGCCACTTTCAATGTAGGTACTAAGAAGTCAATTGGCAAAATTGCATTCTGCCCATACACTAGGTTGAAAGGTGTAGTTCCAATGGCCGTTTTATATGCCACTCGGAAGGCCCAAATTGCGTGATGCAATTGTTTGTCCCAATCTGACCTTCCATTATTGACAATCTTTGTCAATACAGTACATAGTACCTTGTTGGAACTTTCAGCTTGCCCATTAGCTTGAGGATGGTATGGGGCTGATTTTTTATGAATCACAAGAAAGTCATTCATTAGTGATTCAATGACTTCGTTTAAGAAATGCGTTCCTCGATCACTCACTATCTCAATTGGTAGTCCAAAGCGTGTGAAAATGTGCTCAAAAAGAAATTTTGCTGTGGTTTGAGCATCATTCTTCCTAGTGGCTTTTGCTTCTACCCACTTGGTTAAGTAGTCGGTGGCGACTATGATGTATTCGGCATGTGATCCTTTGGCCGGTGGATTGATAGGTCCTATGAAGTCAATTCCCCACTTGGTAAATGCTCTGGCACAAACCATGGGTCTTAAAGGCATGTCATCTCTTCTAATGGGATATTTAGCTTTCTGGCATGTTTCGCAACTTTTCACATATGTCTCCGCATCCATATGTAGAGTTGGCCACCACAAGCCTGCAAAGAGAATCATCTTGACCGTTCTGTCTGCTGAGAAATGTCCTCCTGCAGCTCCTGCGTGTGCCATTTCTAAGACAGAGAGATATTCATTTTCATGAATGCACATTCTTAGCTGATTATCCTTCCCGCGTTTAAAGAGTTGTTTTCCTAAGATGACGTAATCCTTACTCTGTTCTTCAAGAGCACGTTTCCTTGCTAAGGTAGCTCCTTCAGGGTACTATCGAGTTTTTAAGAACTTTACCAGAGGCATACTCCACCTTGGTGCTATTGTGGAATAGCATAATGTAGAGTTCTCGTCTGGGATTCGTTCTTGACAGGTTTGACAGGTTGACACGTAATTATGTGCATCTCGTTGCATGGTTGGCCAATATATGCCGAATCGCTTGAGTGTTTGCCACGTTCCATTTGCATTCAAGTGAGTGTTCCATTGATTTATGTGTGCTTTCTGAAGCCACATTTTTTGTTCATCTTCTTCCACGCATCTCATCAGTAGTCCGCTTGAATCCTGGTGGTACAAACTTCCAGCAATAATGTGAAGGTTCTTAGTCTTCCAAAGATCTTGCTTTCGGTTTGGCGTGATCCCATCTTTAGGTCCATGTGTAAGTATCGGGATCAACTTTTCTGCCCACTGAGGACATACTTCCAGGTTAAAAAGATAGGTGTCTGGCAGATCATCAGGAACTCCTATAGGTGGTTCTCCATGGGTCATGCGAGATAAATGATCTGCCCTTATGTGTGTGTTTCCTTTCTTGACTATTACTTCAAAATCAAATTCCATTAGCAATAAGAACCATCGTACTAGTCGTCCTGTATTGCAAGGCTTGTTGACTAAGTACAATAGAGCTTGATGATCAATGAAAAATTTGAATTTGTTTGCCAATAAGTAATGTCTAAACTTCTTGACGGCATAAACCATCCCTAGGCCTTCTCTCTCCGTAGTAGTATAATTGCGTTCAGCTTGATTTAACTGTCTACTGGCATAGGCTATCGGGTGGTCTAATTTACCTGTATCCGCTGGTTGAGCTAAGATGCAACCAATGGCAAACTTGGAAGCATCAACATGAATATGAAACGGTTTATTCCAGTTAGGGACTCGAAGAATAGGTGCTGAACTCAATCGATTCTTCAACTCATTAAAGGCTTTTTCGCATTCTTCGGTCCAATTGAATTGAGTTAATAATGCATAAAGAGGTCTAGCAATTATGGCGTACATATGTATGAATCTTCGATAGTAACCACAATGTCCCATAAATGCTTGAACTTCTTTAGCAGTTTTCGGTCTTGGTAAATCCAAAATGACTTTAATTTTGTCTTCATCCGTGGAAATTCCATTCTTAGAAACGATATGTCCTAAGATTTTCCCTTGTCGCACCATGAAGACACATTTTTCCGGGTTGAGACATACTCGATATTGTCGACATTTGGCAAAAATCTTTTCTAATTCAGGGATGTGCTCTGATCGTATAGCTGAATATGTACAAAGGTCATCCACGTATACCTCCATGCTTTTTCTCAAGAATTCTTTGAACACATGACACATCAGTCTTTGGAATGTAGCTGGGGCATTGGTTAAACCAAAAGGCATGACTCTAAAGGCGTATACTCCCCATTCAGTTGCAAATGCAGTCTTATGTTGGTCCTCAGGAGCAATGGCTACCTGATTATACCCTGAAAAGCCATCCAGAAAACTATAAACTTCTTTCCCTGCTACCCTTTCCAAGAGATGGTCAGTGATCGGTAAGGGATAGCTATCCCTTATGGTTGCAGCGTTTACTTTTTTCAAATTGATGCACACTCTTAACTTCCCATTTTTCTTTGGTACAACCACCAAGGGCGATACCCATTCCGTGTGCTCAATTTTGTAGATGAATCCAGCATCTAATAACTTATCTATTTCTTCTTTTATCTTGGCTGAATACACATCATTATAAGTATAAGGTCTCTGTTTGGAAGGTTTGGCCTCGGATGTCATGGGGATTCTATGCGCACATATAGATGGATCTACTCCTTTTAAGTCCTTATAGGTCCAAGCAAAGACATCCCGGTATTCTCTTATGAGTCGAATCAACTCTTGCTCTTCTTCCGCTGAGACATCCTGTCCTATGAAGGTACATCGTTCCTCTCCTCCTTCCATGGTTACCACTATTTTTTTGGTTTGTTCTTTATTATCATATGCTATTCCCGGTTGTGCCTCTCTTTTAGGCATTTGAATAGCAATCTTCCTCTCTTCCACTTCGTATTTTTTGAAATGAGCTGGTACCTCAAATTGGTCTTGAAGCTTGTTATCTTCATCTTGTAACTCCCTTTCAACTTCTAATTCTTCCTGTTGTGTGAGATCCTTATGTTGTTCATTGGCAGTGATATCCATGTTGGTAGTACTAATCCCTAGATCCATGGGTTCTGGTTCCATTTCAATGATCTCGTAGTCCTCCTTCCAGTCTTTCTCAATTACTTCTCCTTCTTCTGCCTCCTGAAGGACTACCATATACAAACTAACATCATAACCCTCCTCGTCAATACATTCGTTCATAGTTACCACTTCTTCGTTTACACAAACATCGAGGGTGGCTAAGATTTCCATCCAACCGTGAGGTTCGAATTCTTCGTCTGGAAATACTTGTGGCATATAAGCTGGATCTTGTACCGATCTCACTACACCTTGTTTCTGCTGCCAACTTTTTCTTCTCTCTTCTTCCTTTTTTGCAGCTTGGCATATCCATAGATGAGTGTCCTCGTTCATCCAGGATTGGTCACTAGAACCTGCACTATGAATCGATTGATCGTCTTCCTCTTTGTGGATTTGATTCCATTGCAGAGGTGGTACATCTTGATATGTGTACGTATGTAGGTTGATCCTAGTGGTGACTCCTGCGTGTTGTAGGTACACTGCATCTTTTCCCCAGTCTTGTACGACCTTTAGCTGTCTCATGAATGGCCTTCCCAATATCATTTCATAATTGCTTGGCCTTTCAAAGTGACATATTGCTAAAGTATGTTCGAATTCCACTCCGCATGTAGTGAAGACTACTCATTCCAACAATCCTAAGGGTCTTTCCGTATGTCCATCTGCCATTTGAATTTTCATGCGTGTTGGTCTCAATGCTGGTTTTCCCCATTTCTCCCAAATTTCTTTGGTAGCAATGCCAACACCAGCTCCTGAATCTAGTATGGCTCTGGTTGTGTAACCCCTATAGGTGATTGGAAGACAAGTATTTCCTTCATCTCCTTCACTAAAGTCTCCTACTTTCTCCACTGGAATTCTCACCGTTTTCACTTCGTCATCTACCTCCTTCTTTTCCTCCTTAATTTCCCATTGATCGATCAATTTCTCTTTTAGATGGGGTTTTACCTTTAACAGTTCTTCAAATGTTAAGGTACATGGGATTTTCACCTCTCTAAGGCGTTGTATGATCTCCGATGTTTGAACTGATGGATTCGTTTCTCGTCTCTTTATTGATGGAATGCGATACAATTCTGAGTTGTGCTCGTATTCCCCAGTGTAATTGGGTAGTTCCTTTACATCGTCTTCCACTTCTTTGTCACTTGCATCCATTGGAAAAATTTCTTCTGAATTAAGTTCAGGTATTGAACCTTCCATTTCGTTTTCTGCTTCTAATTCTTCAAAGGGCGGTTCCATTCCTTCCACCTTTTTCCACTTGTCCTCTTGAACTCGCACCCATAGATCCTTAGTCCAGTCTCCTTCTGTTTCAGGGACTATGGATCCTTCCTTTCTCTCAATACCAATTTCATCATCCAGAGGTCTATTTACGTTAGGCTTTTTCTGAGTGTTTAGGCACTCTTGAAATTTCTCTTCGCCCATTCGGTTGTTTGGTAAAGGTGATGCGGGTTTTTCTAATGTTTGTTGGGCGACTTCTATCAGTTTTTTGTAGATTTCCAGTCTTTCTTTCTCTAAGTCACCTCTCGGATACTCTCTCTCATGTTGTTCTATGGTAGGTCTTGCTTTTATTCTCGTCTTGTATGCCTGAATCCACATGGCTAATTCTTCAGGCATTGGGTCCGCTAATACCGATCCTACCTCCTCCCTTTTATTCTCCTTTTTATTTTCTTCTTTCACTTGTGATTCTTCTGTAGATTTCTGTTTACTTTTTTCATTTTCCTTCTTTTGTAATAATTTTTTTTCTTTTATCCTGTCTCTCCTTTGCTTCCACCTTTGGGATCTTTTACTGGCGATACTTTTTTCTGGTTCTTCGGAGTCTTCTACTCTGTGAGGGATGGGTGTATTTCCCTCTTTGTCACTCTGAGTATTTCCGTCTGATTTATCAGGGTTCTCTCTAGCCTTTGCTCTTGTTATGGCTTTTAAAGGTATAGTGTACTCTTTGTCACTCCCTGACGATTCAATTACTTCTATCACGTTAATCTGCACATTAGAAGTGACTTTGTTGGGGTTCTTAGGACAATCTCTGAAAAGATGTTCCTTCCCACAATCGCTACAGTATCCTTCCCAAATTCGTTGTGGTGGTGGTGGATTTGGCAATGTACATTCTCTAATATAGTGGTCACCTCCACATCTGTAGCATGGTCCTCTGGGTACAGGCGGTCTATTCATTGGTCGAGGTGGCATGGTTGCTCTAGGAGCTGTATACATTAATGGTACATAATCTTGCTCGTAGTTATATGAACTCTCTGGTGTCTCCATGCCATAAGCATATGGGTCATACTGTTGCCCATATTCCATTATTGAGCTCTCATAACCAGGGTATGTTCCTTGACTAGATTCGTAAAATGAGTCATATGGTTCACTGCTAGTCAGAGGTGTGGCTGGCACTATAGCCCTTTCTAGGTTTTCCTCTGGTTGCGCTATCTTAACTGGGACAACGTTCTGAGGGTGGGGCGGTTGTTGTCCTAGCACTGGTTGAGGCTGCGTATATCCCTGGTATGCGTATGGTCGTGGTATTGGTGCCTGCGGCTGATATGAGGGATATCTAAAGGCTTCTCCCTGCTGGTTCTGCAGATATCCATATGGTCTCACATAAGGCTGTGTGGGTCTGGTTTGCCTATTGTAGGGGCAGTTCTCTGTGCTATGATTTGTGTATCTCTGCTCTATACTGCAATATTGTAGTGGTCCGGGGACAGAGGGTCTATGAGGAGTATAGGCAGGTGGTGGGACTACTCCCCTAGTACATAAGTGAGAAGGATGATCCCCTCCGCAGTGCATACATCTTCTAAGCATAGGCATTCTCATAGGGTTGGTGGGATAATTCCTCTGTCCTTGCATATTCAGTTTTTTAGCTAACAGGTCGGCAATTTCCTCTACGTTGTTTTTAGGGTTTGATGTGCTACTTGTTGACTCTTCGCTTTTCACACTTTCTTGGGGTATTTTCAAGTCTTCTGCAATATTATCTTCTAGGTCTATACATTCCTTCATACACTCTTGCAAAGTTTGAACTCTCTTCACGTACACTAATGACCTCAAGGTTCCGTTCAATAGTCCTTCTAAGAACAATGATACCATTTTGTTTTGTGTAGGTCTCTCTTCTACGGGACATCTATCCACATACTGCTTGAATCTCCTGGCAGCCAATCTGACTGACTCGGTAGGGACTTGTTTGAAGCTGTGGATTAATGACGAAGAATTGTTTTTAATTCCAGATTTGGTAAATTCTTCAATCATTTCTTGATAAACCTGATCCATGTTCTGAAAGGTATTTGGATCCAATGGCTGGAACCAGGCCAACGCTGTGTCTGACAAGGTAAGGCCAAAGGACTCATATTGAATCATGAAGTCATCTACCTGCTCGGCTCTGACTACTTGTTTAAATTCTGCTATGTGATTATAGGGTTCACTCGAGCCATCATAATGATTTCTCATGCACTTGGCCACTTGAATCGGCCTTAGTCTCCTTCCTGCTTCAGGTTGTCTCGACATTACAGGGTAATTGGGTCTTCCTATTGGTATGCCTAGTCCTCGTACTACCTGTGGTCTGACTGGAGCATGAACTCCATGTCTTGGGTCAATGGCTGGTTGTGGCCGGTAATTAGGATTAGTGGCAGGCATTGCAAATTGTACATGTGGTCTGACAGGGATCTGGGTTTGTTGAGTTTGTTGTGTTTGCCCCGAATGTTGACTTGAATCATTTTGAGAAGTTCCATGTGGATTACGTGACGTAGTGGCTTGGTCCCTTGGGGGGAACACTGGGATGTTCTGATATTTTAGCTCAGCTCTCTCTAATTCTGTGATTGGCCAATACCTTCTGTGATTTTTGTCCAAATATGTGATGATGGTGGGGAATTCAGGATCTTGTAACTCATAGATGGTAACTGGATTAGGAGCAGCTTCCCAAATAGAGGAATGGGCTCTGAGTAAGTGCTCCATCCCGTTGATCAAATACACATCTATTAGAGTGTCATCCTGGGGAACTAGGTCTCCTCTCCAAAGCTTAGTAATTATAGATCTCCCTCTAGGAGTAGTTACTTGTTCTTCGTTTCCACATCCATTTAAGCTCGAAGCATTATTTTCCTCACCACGCTCATTAATGATTTCAGGGTGTTCTGTGACCACGTATTGAATGTCTTGTTTATCCATGTACAGTCCTCCTATGTACTTAACTGCTGGTCTTGGCACTATGTAGGCCTCTGAAGCCTTCCTTAGTCTGGCCACTGATCTGTTTAGACCATCCAAATAGATAGGGATCTCATTGTGGTTGGTGCTCACATACTCTAAGGAAGTTCTGTATTCGCCCTCAATGATGGACATCTGGCCAATCATGGGCACAGTGTTTTGCATATCCTCGGAAGCCATGGGGATTTCTCCTTCTGACTCACTGGAGGTCTCAGAGTAGTGTGAACGGCTACTTGGTTCGGCTGCACTCCCTACGGAAGAGATTACACTTCTTCGGCTTCCTAGGGTTCTTCCTGATCTCAGGTTCATTCACTTAAGAGCTCTGATCAAATCTTGTCCTCCTCTAGCCTCTAGAATTCTAAGTTATGACTGAGAAGTCTAGGAAAAAGTTAGACTGGGAAATGACTGAAGGAAAACTTCAAGTCACGATACTTGACTCTCACGATCTCTGAGGAAACGATCGCTGACTGGCACGATACTTGACGAAACGATCGCTGGAAAACGATCTCCGCCCAGACGATACTTGATGGACACGATACACGATACCTGAGTTTGAAACGATACTCGATACCTGAGTTCAGACGATACACGATACACGATACTCCCCCAAACGATCTTTGGCTAAACGATCTCTGGACTCCTCGATCTTTGGTCAACACGATACACGATCGACGATACTTGGCTCAAAACGATACGCGATCGCTGGTAAGTATCGCGATCTCTGAGACGCGATACACGATACTTGACCAAAACGATACACGATCTCTGCCGCTACGATACTTGATCAAACGATACACGATACTTCACAAGTATCGTGATCTTCAGGCCACGATACACGATATTTGGCACAGACGATACTTGATACACGATACTCGACCAAACGATCAACGATCTTTGGCAAGTATCGCGATCTCTAGGAAACGATCTTTGGCGGGCGATCGCTGACCACAACGACACACGATACTTGTTAGGTATCGCGATCGCTGGAGACCAGACGATACCGATACTTGGCCAAAACGATATCTGACCGAAACGATACCGATCTTTGACCTCAACGATCGACGATCTTTGGCAAGTATCGCGATCTCTGGAACACGATACTTGAGCCAACGATACACGATCTTTGAGCTCAAACGATCTCTGATCGAGACGATACCGATATTTGGGAAATATCGCGATACTCGACCACAGGAGTCCACGATACTTGACAAGTATCGCGATACTCGACAGTGGGAGCAAAGATGATACTTGACCCAACTTCAAATTTTTGCTAATGTTTTTTGAGATTTGATGTTTCCCCCTTGCTCACTTAGCTCTTCTCTCTTACCCTCACCCACTGTATCAATCAACAAACGACTTTTAACCCCCTGAAAGCCCAAACGACACTCAGCGCAGATCGTTTTTCCTTTCCTAGGTTGAAATGCTGGAAATTTTTGAGCAAACAGGTGGTTTAGTTTACCTTGGTATCACTTATGATCTCTTGGTCAAACTCCCTTGCACTGAACTCTTCCCTATTGCTTATTTTCCTCGCCACGATCGCTGCAAACTCACACGATACCCGACTGCTCTCTCCACGATACTTGTTCAACAAGTGAATTGAAAAATGGAACTTTTTTGGCTTTTATACTTGGAAATTCCTAGCTTACAAAAAAGGAAAATTTTTGAACAACACTAAAGCCTACTCTACTCTCCACTCACTCCTACTCTACTTCTTCTATTCTCTTCCCTAATCTATCAACTCACTACACACACTCCAAGAATGAGAAGTAGTAAGTGCGGCTGAAAATGACTTACCAAAGAAGAGAAGATTTCCGCTCCTCCAAGTTCTTCAAAGCAAAAAGCTACTTACCATCACACGAATGCCTCGGTTTGATTCGTCACTCCCCGGCAACGGCGCCAAAAAGTGTGTTGTCCTAAGCTTCAACTTAGGGACTTGCGGAGAAAGAGACTATACCTCAATCCCCTCACAAGTGCATATAGTGGGGATACACTCTTTTAATTATCAATCCAAAGAGTATGCAAACCTAGCCGAGTGTATGAAGACATGCAATCACGTAATGGTCAATGCAAATGAACTACTCAAGAATGAAAATGAGGTAAACACTTATCCTAACAAGCTTCCACTGTAGGTCAAGACGAAACGATACTTGGTGCAGCAGCCGTCAGTATTTTGGACTTTTCTCCTAGCTCCGAGCTCCAAACATAGCAAATAGCATATGCGTTTCGAAGCTCTCGAGAAGACGCATCCAATGGCAGTGGTTTCACTCAATTCCGACGCTCCTACTTCAAGTTATGACAGAAATACTGAATCGCGGAAATACTTTCCTACTCTTCAGCACTTCCTACACCTCGCACACACCTTTCCTACAGCAAAGAAACACTCTCAAGGACAGACAACACTCACAAGCACTCTTTCCAAGCAATACACATGCACACAAGCTCACGAAGAAGAAGATGAAGAGGGAAGAAGACACAAATTCGAATTTCTGTGCTCTCTCTTCTCACAATGGCAAAAAGTTCTTTACAAAGAGTCACATTTGACTTATATACTAGTGCCCTAAAAATGGTCCTTTCACACAAGTGACCGGAACTTTATTCACTAAAAGCTAATTTCCTACTATTTTACATGGGTAAGCTTCTACTCTTCTGTGGGAATGCATCTAGAGGACTCCTCTAGTGCCTTTACAAAGGGAAATATATTACAAGAATGAATATGTTACAAAAATGTGTGGTCCAAATCGGAAAAATTTTGGGGCTCGTCTTTTTTCTCTGCTTTGTGCACTCTTTAGCTCTGCAACATGCTCCCATCTCTGACAAAAGGAAATGAGCTCAAAAGGTTTAGGCCCTCAAACAAATTAGTGAGAGAGGCCCTAGATATGCGCGGAATGCATATTCCAACCGAGAAGGAGACCCTAGTGCCTGATTACATGAAGAATCGAAGCCTCACCAAGCTCAAGGACATGGTGGCCATGACACCCAATATTGCAATACACCTTCGGATGTGTATGCAACAATTTGCTTTTCTTGCCCAAGATAGATTCCCCATGCCACCCAAGAAGATATGTTTTAGTTTGTATCTGGCAGAGACACAGAACCTCACCATCAACTTACCCCACTGGATAATTGATCAGATACACCTAGCCCACAAACGATGGCCACGGAAGCATGTTTTATACGGATGTTGTGCTCTGACTAGAATCATTTATAGGTGTTTGGCTTACGACATTCCTATTCAATGGGCCCTGATGTGGAATCGAGTACAACAGTTTAGAGGACGGACATCCGCTGGACCCCCTTCCAAAAAGATGAGAGGAACTATCCAAGTACCTTGCACTCAACCACGTGGAGCCACCCTAACACCAAATGTTACCCCACCACCCCGAAGAGTTCAGCCATTCACACTACGACTTCCGAGACGCAGCACCGATGGCCCCAATTTGATATTTCCTCCCGTCCCAACCGATCTTGAATTTCTCGATGGCGCACCCTTGGAAGAACTCACGAATGAAGACTTCGAACAATTGTTAAAAGACGTAGATCTTGAGGCAGAAGAGGAACAACAAGTGGAGAATGTTCAACCGCAGGCAACAACCTCCCAAGTACCTGTTACCACAATTGAAATGGATGAAGAGGACGACGAAGATGAAGAATATGAGGAAGATGAGGAGGAATATGACCACGGGCATCAAGATGAGCAACAAGAAGTGCCAGAACTTGTAGGTGCACTTGCATACACAACTCAACTACAGAGGTTGTACGATACGATCAAAGTAGTGCAAGAAAGGCATCAACTCTCCCTTGCATCAGGCCAAGCCTTGATGCAAGAAATGCTAGCAGATGACGGAGTGGATCAACATTTTATTAACACCCTCAAATTAGTGTTAGAATCGTTAGGAGTTCCGGAGACTGTCCACACAGCAGTCCGTCAATCCGTGAGGTATGACAAACGCAGAGTCAACACATTACCACGGGCAGGTAAGACTATCAGAATACCCATCACAAAACCAGACGTAACCATCGAAACCACAGCTACCCCCACCACCACCATTGACCTCTCTGTTGAAACTTTTGTTCAGACATCACCCATCTCACCCCCACACCCCCATCCCCCCCTTCTCCACCATCACCACCACCTCCCACCATGGAAGAAACTGCAGTAATCACATCTACCTTCACTTACAACCCCACCTCATCCACATCCTTCTCATTTCGAGAGCCAACCTCACAGGATACCCTCTTCTCTTCCATCACCAATCCCTTGTACACTTCACCCTTTTTGTTCTCCGAGCCCATAATTGGCCACCCCATAATTCCGAGTGTGGTTGGAACCCCCACACCCATAGAAGGCATCCTTTGTTTCCCGGCGTATACCCCATTACGGGTGTTGGTGCATTTTACCCAAGCCTACATGCTTGATATGCTTGATATTATGATCATTTGTAAGTCACATGTGTAGTCATCTGAACACCTCTTGTAAAAGAGTTCATTTTTATCTCTTGTAATTGAAAAAAAAAAGGAAAAAGATGGCTTACCTCATCCATGATGTAAAAGCAAATTCGTGGCTCTAACTACCTAAAACCACGAATTTTTGAGCTGAGGGAATATCTCCTAACTTTGGGGATCACTTTTAGGTGGAGCCATTCGAATTCGAATTCAAAACTCCCTCCAAGAATAGCTATAAAAAGAGCAAGAAGGAAGAGGCGATTAGCAAGCCGCGTGCATGACCACTTCATGTCATTTTGTAGAGATTGAAGAGCTTACTCCATAGCTCTATCATTCTACTCCCATTGTGCAAAGATTCATTGCCAATGTGGTTGTAATCATATGTGAATCTATACATTTGTCATTATCTACTTCTCTGTTTTGTTCTCTGTTATACTCACTCAGAGCAGTAACTTCAGAAGGTCATATCTCGAGTTCTACAAAATCATTTTCAATGTTTTAACATGTGTTGGATAGCTCTTACTATCTACTTTCTTGCATATAGATTTTCAAGGTCATTGGATTTACAGTTTTGGAGATATCGACATTTTACTACTCACTGGTCTATCTCTATAGAGCCCCGAGAATGGTGGGCATGTTCCAAAAATTGATGAATCTTGTTCTCAATGCTCAGTCCATCATTTGAAGTGTTTTAACTTGGATTGGGAAGCTTGCTAAGTTTATTTGCTACGCCCAAAAGGAATTTATCTAATTCCTACCAGGTTGAGAGCACTGTTCAGTTTTTCTAGCAGGTGTATGTCCAAAAATAACAAGTTTTGGGAGCTAGTCATTTTGCAATTAGTCTGTCTTGACTTAAACTTTTGGGATACATGTTCCAAAGTACTTGGCTGATATTTTGGTGGATTTAGGAAGCTCAAAGGGTCTACTAATCAACTCTGAAGTCTCAGTTGGCTGGTGTGAAGCTGGTTGTAGCAGCACCAACTCATCTTTGGATTGCATCCACCATCTCTCTTCACAACGGGTGCCCCCATCCCATGATCCATACTTTCCATCTACTCCCTACACATCACTCAACCCAATCGCACCTCCTCAATACCCATCTTTCATGGAGCAGTCCATCCGCACTCCAGTGTCTCAGAGGCACAATCCCCACATGTTCTCAACAACATCAATCTACACAAACACCACACTCACTTCACCTACCATACCAACTTACATGGTAGCCCCTGCACACACCACTTTGTCCGACCCAATGGACATTTCTCCAACCACAACACCTCTCCCCACAATTCCACCATCTCCCCCTCCCATACCCCCCACCTCACCACTCACCACATCATTCACAAGCACAGCATTCACTACCTCCCTTCCCATTCCCACTCCCCCCGCATTTCAAACTTTCCCCCTTGCATCTCATAATGTAAATATCACATTTAATACATTACTTCAGTGTGCACATCAACTGCAACAAGAATATCATCAATTGGAAGAACGTACCGCTGCCCTACAGGCAAAATCTCAGTGCCTGCAGGCTAGAGTCCACACTCTAGAAGCTGATTATCAAACGCTCCTAGCAGAACATACCACTTTACAGCAGGCTCACACAATATTGGAATCAAAGATATCGACGGTGGATGATAAAGCAGTCAAGGAACTGGAAAGTGTGCTCCAGGCGCAAATGATATCCAATGCTACACTCAGATGCAATCTTGGGCTATTAAGGAAGCATATGGCAGCAACATTAGAAGAGAACAAGCGGCTTCAACAACAAAACCAAGACAATTTTGAAGCAGCTATGGAAGGAACCGCAAGCGCAACCATTAGCCCTACCAAGTATAGAGCAGTCCCATCAGAAGACATCCACATCTTACTCGAGGAGCATGCAAATTTTTTGGAGTCATACGAAAAGTTAGAGGCTGAATGTGCTGACTTAAAGAAGCAGATAGCCAGTGCCCCCACAGCTCAACAGGAGCCGGTAATCTTGCAACACTCTACAGAAGAATTAGAGACCCTCCGGAAGCAATTGGTAGAACTCCAAGCACGTCTCTTACCATATGAAAGGTCACCCTCCCCCGCTGAAGAACCAGAACCTGATACAGTAGTGGAAATCACCGTTGATGATAGCTATGAAGAATCATACGAGCCGGTGCCAACACCTGACGGTCGAGTTACAGAAGAAGGACAGGACACTTTAGAAATTGGAGTCCCAGATTGGGTCAAAAGGATTGAGAAAGTGGGACAAAAACATGATGATCGTGTCGCCGTGCAAATTCAATCCCTCACAAACTTGGAAGAAACTATGCTTCGATCTTCTTACATATATCCCACCAATGGTTAATCACAACTTCCGAGCCACAATACATGCCTTACTATGTCTTGCTACATGATTATAATGCAGAAAATAAAAGGCATACAGGGAAGGAGCCCACATTTTTCCACTCAATTTGAGCCGGAGGACTCTACCGGAAGACGCACGTGCTGGCTCGATCTTCCAACCTAATTGGCGTGCACGGTTACTAACTGATTACACTGAGATGATGAGCACGTGGGCAACCATGCCACTGTATATCAAGTATAATCCATGCTATTGCCCAATGGTCTTCGCAGATCATGGTAAGCATTTGCAATCAAGGTACGTAATAATAAAGAATGCTCGACATGGGTCAACTATCCATATTTTGCTCCAGCTCGAGGGACCCCGACCGTAGCATTCATGATATCAACAATTCGACACTGGTCCACACGTCTAAAGAATGTACCCGGCATAGTAGCAAAAATGAGTATGAAAATATTCGAGCTCATGACAATTGTCTTCAAAACCTTTCGGAAGGTATAGGCTCCATACATTTCCGCCCCTGGATTCTCTCAAGGTAACAAGGATTTGTCTACAACATGATCCAGATTCCCTCAGACAACATAATCTTTGCCTGGCATGCACGAATAAAGTATTTACCTGCATGCTTCAAGCGGACCTTTGAAGAAATGTTCTCTACAGGGTTCTGGGAATATCACTCGGAAATTTTCATTCCCAGACCAACACATTTGCTACATCTATTCGCAGTCGAACAAGCCATCCATGCAGATCAGTTACGTCTGCCATATCCGAACATTCCAGGACCAATTGATTGGGATTGCATGATGACAGACTTCGCCAGAGGACTACACATCCAAGAACATAAGCTTGCCACTCATGTTGTGGAATATTACATCCAACACTCCCAGCAACAAGGGTCTGTCAGGGACGACATACGCGAGAGAGGGGGGGTGTTGATAGCAGTCAGGGCACCCAAGGACTGATGAGACAAGGAAGCCAACGGAGAGAGTCAAAGCAGAGAGAAGGATTAAGTAGACAGAGCAGTCAATGCAGATCTGGCAGATAGGCCCTTCAATTTTTTCCAAATCAACATCTTTATAACAATGATTCTCATCACTAACGATCATTGTAAATACCACTCCACCTTTTTGTAGCTCCATTTTGTGCAAGCCAAGGAGTCCTTGAGCTTGAGGAGCATTAGAAGTACCTACCTATGAATTTTCATATTTTTTAGACTCCGTTTGAGCCCTCAAATAGGCCATAGAACCTAATTTTTAACTAGGCTGGACACTAGGTCTGGACAGGGCCAAAAGCTAGTAAAAAACTATAAATAGAGCTAGAGAGCTCATTTTTGAGGGGATCTTGTTGTAGAATTGAACTTGTAAGAGCACTTTTGAGTAATCTAAAGAACTCCATTGCTTCTCTCTCTTTGTCTTACCTTGTGTGCGCGTGTGCGTGTATGTGTGTGCATGTTAGTGTGCTTCTCACTCACGCACTTGTGCCATCACTTGTTTGAGGTCTTCATACCATCCTCACAGCTTCTCGGATTGACATTAAAGGAGGTGCTACTCATCACTGAGCTACACAACTCGTGTGTAAATTTAATGGTGCTCCAGTCTCCTTATAAATCTAGAAATTTTGCTTTCAGTACTGAAGGCATATCCAATGCCGAATGCAGGGTGTTCATTACTTGAGTGCATCTTTCAAAATCCAACTTATAAATCGGTAAAGCAAAATATTTGTCGATGCTTGCTTTTGTTAAGACATCCATGGTTGATGCAATTTTGTGGAGTATCAAGAAATCTTAAGACATTATAGGGAACTAATGATCCCTTTCAATGATCTTTATGCTAACTAGAAATAGGTGCTCTCTTGTTGGTTGATCTTCACAGAACCAATGTCTCTTTGCCTTGGATACACTTTTAAGAGGAAATTCCAAGATTTCTTCTTGCATTGTTGCTTTAGAATCTTCAAAAGCCATCTGCAGTTGGAATGCAATTGAGAATTAGTCTCAAGCATGAAAAATTACCTCCGCTCTAGTCGTGTGCAGTGACTTTGCATTTCTCGTGAACACGATTCCCCCTTGCTAGTTTGAGTAGAGCATGATACCTGACCATATGTTTTCCTGTTCTTATTTTCATGGCTAAAAGAAAACATAAGGGTTAGTTTATAACCAAAGCAATTATTGATGTACATAAGTTTTATTTGGACTATTATTATATAAGCTAAGATCTATTCCTGTATAAGAAATGTGCACCACTATGCTTGTTGATAAAGCTATGTGCCAAATGCATGGTCTTGTCAGGTGGCCCTATCATGCATATGTTGGATGCAATTGACTCAAAATGAGTGCAAGATAGGTTCGTTGGGTTGCTCTGGTACACTTCTTGTTGCTCCTTTGGTCTCCACTTCAAGTTTAGTTTGATTTCTTCGTGTTGCATCCTGTTGGATCGATGTCATCGAGTGTTTGGATGTAATTCTCCATATGCCTCTATCCTTTTGTTGGAGCCTCGGTCCTTTAGTTGACCGTGGTTGTTCTTCACCCTTGAATGTCAATTTGAAATCTTGGGTCCATCTCTATGTTACTTTAGCTAACTTCTTTATTTTTGTATTGGCTTGTTCCTTGACCTTTTTTGGAATCCAGATGAATTGTTGTGATCGTTGAACTTCCCTCTGTCTCTTTGGAATCCATACTTGTAAAATCCTAGATTCCTTCTTCCATAGTTTTGAACCTTTGTGATCTTCTCATGATGTTGAGTGTTGATGTATTTGTAATTTCCTTTGCCATTCATGATGTTCTACTTGATCTTTCCTAATCCATTATTGCCTTTGGCTTGGGCGTTGCTGTGTCCTTGTGGTTGATAAGATCACTGGTCGCCTGATTTTCTTGCTAATTCCCCTAAGCAGAATATCCTCAGTCAATCACTTAGGCTTGCACTCTTGGGAAGAATGGAGAGGTTGATCATGCAGTTTAGGAGAAGAAGTAGGTGAATTTGAAGTAGAAAAATCATTGTGCAAGGTTTTCATTGGGAGTTCATGCACTACACCTCAATATGCTTAGTGCGAGCATGGAACATAGGGTTCCTCGCAACTGTCAATGCACTCTGATTGTTAGTGAAGATGGTGGTGGCAGAAGACTGACCAACACCCAAATCAGCCATAGGCATCTGAGCCCCACACACTCAATAGTCACTGTGAAAGCTGGCCTTATCATAGGCATCTGAAGCAAAAGCCACTAGTGTACACACGAGTTTCATAGCAACCAGCCCAATCACTATCAGAAAAAGCATGCAAATCTGGCGGTAGTGATCCCCCCTTGGGATAACACAACCCAAGTAACCGAGTACCACTCAAGTAGCGAAAGATGCGCTTAACTGCCTGCCAATGCTTGACTCCTGAGCAATGCATAAACCTGCTCCTTTATGAGACGACAAACTAAATATTTCGCCAAGTAATGCATAAGTAAATCAAGCATCCAACAGCCTGGTGATAGAGAACAACATCAAATGCATCTCCAGCATCATGAAGACTCAATCATAAACCTATCTCCATAGGAGGCCAAAACGAGCTCAGATTGTGATTTCGACACCACACAACAAAGCTATTTTGATCTCGAAAACACACTAAGTATGCTCACCAAAATTCATGGGATTCTGAGACTGCAACTGGAGAGGTGTTGACGACGCCCTAGATGAAGCGATGACCTGCTTTGATACAAATTGTTGGAGTTAGACGTCTGCAGAATCACATGAACAACACAAGGAAGAAGAAGAAGCTTGGAGCACAACACACAATACTGAATGTATTACTAGAGAATGTACAAAGATAAGTAGCACATTAGGGCAATAGGCATATATACAAGCCGAGGGAAAAAAACCTCCTAAAGACGGAAAAAAGTGCCCCGATGGTCCTAGTGTGTTCAGACACATCACTACGTAAATATATCAACACTCGACACAACAAGCTAGAACACCTTCTGTATCTTTACATGCTTCCTGCCAATATTTGATAGTTTTGTGATCGTACAATTTCATCCTTGTTCGTCTTCACATTCTTATTTGCAAGTCCGAAGGTTAGGACTAGTACCAACTTATTTGGCCATTTAGGAACAACTTCTAGATTGAATAGATAAGCGTCGGGAAATTCATCAGATACTCCCTATGGTGGCTCTCCTAAAGTGATGTGAGAAAGGTGATCTGCTCTGAGGTGGGTCTTACCTTTCCTAACAACCACTTCAAAGTCATATTCCATTAGTAAGAGGAACCATCTTACTAAGCGTCCAGTATTGCAAGTTTATTGACCAAATATAATAAGGCTTGATGATCAATGAAAAACTTAAACTTATTGGCTAGTAGAATGTGTCTAAACTTCTTTACAACATATACCATGCCTAAGCTTTCTCTCTCACTTGTTGTATAATATTGTTTTGCTGCGTTTAGTTGTCTGCTCACATATGCTATACGCAAATCTAGATTGCCTTCACCTGTGGGTTATGCTAGCACACATTCTATTGCATGATTGGATGCATCTACATGGACATGGAATGGTTTAGTCCAATCAGAAGTGGTCAATATTGGTGCTGTGCACAACGTCTCTTCAGCTCATTGAAGGAATTTTCACATTCGTCATTCCACTTGAAATTTGTCAACAAGGCATAAAGAGGCTTAGCTATAATATCATACATGTGAATAAACCTATGGTAATATCCACAATGGCCCATAAAGGCTTGTACCTCTTTAACATTCCTTGGCCTCGACAACTCGGCTATGGTTCTTACTTTATCCTCATCTATAGATATTCCATTCTTAGAAACAATATGACCTAAGATTTTTCCTTGTTGTACCATGAACACACACTTCTCTAGGTTCATACAAACTCGATATTCTCTACACTTGTTGAAGATCTGTGTGAGCTCAGGGATGTGATATCCTCTTTCTTGGGAATGAGCACATAAATCATCCACATATACCTCTAAGCTCTTTCGCAAGAACTCTTTAAAGACATGACACATGAGCCTTTGGAATGTTGCAGGTGCATTGGTGAGCCCAAATGGCATCACACGAAATGCAAAGATTCCCCACTCTATGGCAAAGGATGTTTTGGTGTTGATCTTCTAGGGAAATGCCTACTTGGTTGTAACCTAAAAATCCATCAAGGAAGCTATAAAATTCCTTGCCCGCAACATGCTCCAATAAATGTTTAGTGATTGGAAGCGGATAGCTATCTCTGATGGTAGCGTCATTAACTTTTTTTATGTTAATACACACTCTCAACTTTCTGTTCTTTTTGGGCACCACCACAATGGGGGACACCCATTCTGTATGCTCCATCTCATAGAAAAATCCAACCTCAATTAGTCTGTCAATTTCTTCTTTTATTTTAGCTGCATAAGTGCCATTATATGTGTAGGGCTTTTGTTTGGTGGGGTTGGCATCAATCCTCATGGGGATTGTATGAGAGCATATTTTCTGATCTATCCCCTTCAGGTCTTTATAGGCCCATGCAAACACATCCCTATATTCCCTTAGTAAGGCTACAAGCTCTATTTCCTCTTTGACACTTAGGTCTTCTCCTATGTATGTACATCGCTCTTCATTCCCTTCAACGGTCACAACAAATTTATCTGGTCTTTTCTTTGTTATCATATGCTTCTCCTGTAATGGCCTCTCTCTCTTAGGCATTCGTACCAAAATTTTCCGGTCTTCAACTTCATATTTCTTGAAATTTTGTGGTACTTCAAACAATGATTCCTCCTCTTCTGGTTTCACTACTTTTCTTTTCTTCTTCTTTTGACCACCCTCACTTCCATCCTTTGAGTTTGCAGCTTTGATGCTTGTGAGAGGTTCTTCTTGTTTTTGAGACTCCTATGTCTTCCAAATAGTGCTCCTTTGAATTAAAGCAACTATCCATCACAATGGACTCTAGATCGTCATCATTCTCTTCTTCTTCTATGAAGTCACTAAGGTCACATCCTTCTAGCAAGGGCTGACACGTGAACACTGAAATATCATAACCCTCTTCATCACAATGAGGTGTCCACTACTCTTCATTGACAACAATGTCCATGGTGGCTAAGATTTCTACCCAGCCATGAGGCTTAAATTCCTCATCCGAAAAGATCACGGTGTATAGGCTGGGTTTCTAATTGGTCTATCTCCTTGAGAAGTTACTTCTTCTCTTGCTTTTAAGCATTTTTCCTCTCCCTTTGCGACCTTGCACATCCACAAATGAGTATCTTCATGCATCCAGTATCTATTTGATGAACTTTCAAAAATGCATAGAGATTGATTGCATCTTGTGGATAGGATTCCACTGTAGGGGTGGTACATCTCTAAAGGTGTAATCCTTCAAATTGACCCTTGGTTGTTACCCCCCAAGTGCTACAAGTACAAGGAATTGGTTCCCCATCTTGTACAATTTGCATTTGTCGTAGGAAGGGTCTTCCTAGGATCATTTTATAGGCATTAGTTTTACCAAAGTCACATATAGCAAAGGTGTGCTCAAACTCTACACCACAAGTGGTTAGATTTATCCCTTCTAACAATCCTAGAGGTCTTTCAACATGGCCGTCAGCCATTTGAAGCTTCATTCTAGTTGGTCTTAATGCGGGTTTACCCCATTGCTTCCACAAGGAGGTGGTCACAATAGCAACACCAGCACTTGAATCTACGATCGCTTTGGCTGTGTAACCTTGGTAGGTGATCGGGAGATAAGTGTTACCTTTTTGCCTTCGCTTTCCCATGGGCTTGTGAACTGTGGCAACTCTTGTAAAGAATTGGATTCACATTCTAACCTTTCTTCTTTTTATTGCTCTACTTGGTCTCCATGAATAGATGGAATGTCTTGAGGAATTGATCGTGAAGGTCATCAATCTCAAGAATAGGAGGTGGAACATCCTTCTCCTTGGCCCATTTCTCTTCTTGTATTTCCTGCAAGAACTTTTGAGCATGCTATTGAATTGAAAGAGGTTCTCCATCATCTATGAAGTTAGGAACATATACTTTCTTTGGTGGTGAGCTTTCTCTTTCAACAATTGGTTGAGCCTGTGGAGGTAAAGAAACTTGCAGTTTATTTACCAACTGCTCTAATCTATCTAGTAAGCCCTGGAAGTGCAAACCTGGTGTAATAGAATTTGTCTGATTGAACATTTGATTGGTCTTGAACATAGCTTGAGCTAGTTCCACCATCTTTATGCACATTTGTGTCTGTTCAATGTCTAAATCTACTCTAGGGTAGCTCTTGTCTAGGTTTGTAGGTGTTGGCCCTTCTTAAAGTCGAGCCTGGTATGCCTTGAACATCATGTCCAAGTCTTCTAGGGTTGGATCGGCAAGAACAGACCCTGGTTGTGGTCATTTACAATGGTTGGTGGGGTGGGATGAGGTGGTGTGGATGGCGTTTCGGCATGCGAGGGATTTAGAGAGGCAATATCTTCTATTTTTGTTTTTGCATCTTTCAGGCTTTATTCTAGTTCAGATAACTTTTTGGTCCACTTACGATTGGCCTTCCCCCTAGTATCCTTCCATGTTCTTGTTTTTCTCTTACTAGGCTCTCTTGTCTCACTTGGCTATGATTGCTCAGCTAGTTTTGCTTGTTGTAAGGCTTGTGCCCTAGTAATTGCCTGTATAGGAGCCACATTACTGCTACAGGAACTTGAATCCCCTACTAACCCTACTACGTTAATGGGTGTAACCTTGGGTGCATGAGAGGGATTCCTAGAACAATCTCTCGGGAATTTTTCTTTTCCACACTCAGGACGAAAGCCTTGTATGGTGATGTTCTGCCCTTGACCTAGAGCTGGTGGGAGGGGACATTCATGAATGACATGGTTTTCCTGATACCTAAAACATGGTCCTCTAGGGGCTTGTGGTCCCATTTGTTTCACTTGGGGCCTAGGGTTAGGATTTGTATACATGAGATTAACATATTCTGGTCCATAAAGGTTTGCCTCATAGCAGTAAGACTCTCCTTGGGTCTGATCAAAACCTTGATTTGCTGGTTTGGAACTTGGCAAAGGCATCACTAGTACTAGGGCTTTTTCTATGTTTTCTTCCAGTTGGGTGTACTTTACTGGAACTACATTCCATGGGTGGGGTGGTTGTTGTCTTAGTACATGTTGAGATTGACCATATGCTCCATGTTCATACGGACTAGTTGCTCCTTGTGGTCCTGGATATGGTTATACCTAGGAACTTCTCTTCCTTGTTCTCTAGGAGGGTATCTGTATGGCCTATGTTGGGGTAGTACAAACGGGCGTGGCTGTCTTTTAAATGGATAGTTTTTAGTGTTGTGGTTGGGGTACTTCTGCTCATTGTAAGAGTACATGTTAGGCTCCTGAGTTGGTTGTCTATCATAAGGGTAAAATTGTGATAACCCTAATCCTTCTCTGGTTCAAACATGAGATGGATGATCTCCACTGCAAAGTATGCAACTTCTCTACATTGGAACTCTCAAGGGGGAGTTCTGGTAATTCCTTTATCCGTGTACTCCCAATTACTTAGCCATTAACTCTGCCAATTCCTCCACATTAATCGAACTAGAAGTCTCATTGCTCCTTGTATCCTCTAATTTGGTAGAATTTTGTGTGGTTTTGAGATCCTCAGCTAAGTTGTCTTCCAAATCTATGCACTCTTGAAGACACTCACTCAAGGTTTGCAACTGTTTTATGTATACTAAGATTCTCAATGTTTTGTTGGTTAGACCTTCCAAAAATAGGGATATCATTTTTTGCTGAGAATTTCTCTCTGTCACAAGGCATCGGTCTACTTATTGATTAAATCTTCTTGCTGCATTTTTTACTGTCTCATTAGGAACTTGTTCGAAACTATGTTTTAAGGATGACAAATTGTGCTTAATCCCTCGCTTAGTGAATTCCCCAATAACTTCTTGGAAGAATTGTTCGATATGGCCAAAGCAACTTGGATCCAAGGATTGAAACCAAGTTAAGGCTATTCCCATGAAGGTTAGCCCAAAGGATTCATATTGCACGAAAAAGTCATCCACTTGCTCTGCTCGCAACACTTGCATGATTTCTGCAATGTGGTCATATGGCTCTCCTGTGCCATCTTAATGATTTCGCATACATTTGGCCACTTGGATTGGTCTCAATCTTTTGTCTGGCTCTGGGGATCGAATTCTAATGGGAGTAGCGAATTCTACTGGGTGCATTCTAGCTCCTACACCTTGGGGTGGTTCTGCCCTAAAGGTGGTTCTATTCATATTTCCCATTCCCTGGCTAGATTGGTTGTGTGTGTTAATTATTGGCATGGTGGATTGCACCTGAGGTTTGTTGGGTATACTACATTGGCTCATTTTTCCTAACATCACATTTTTCGTTCTTTGCTGGGTCTGGAATGGGTTTTGTGAGGTAGTTGCATGATCTTGGGGAGGGAATATAGGTGGATCCATGTACTTTAATCTAGACCTATCCACTTTATCTACAAGCCAATATCTCCTTTGATTTTGGTCTAGGTATGTAACTCTTGATGGATTTTTCAAATCCCTTAATTCGTATATGGTTGTTGGGCTAATGCCTTCTCCTTATGTCAATGAATCAGTTTGGAGGAGTAGGTTTGACCCATGGGTGAGGTATATGTCCAATAGGTAATCATCTTGAGGTATCAAATCACATCTTAAGACTTGAGTCATCACAGACTTGCCCCTTGGGGTAGTCACCAGTTCTTCTTGGTTAGATCTTCCGAAAGTTCCTTGTCCCCCGAACTCTCCTTTATCATTAATCTGATCAGGGTTTTCAGTTACTACATAGATCTAGCCCATCTTGTCCATGTAAACTCCACCTTCATACTTGATAGCTGGTCTTGGAACCATTTCTAATTCTGTAGTGTTTATCATTCTTGCTACTGACCTATGTAGACCATGGAGGTAGATGGGTATCCCTTGCAAGTTAGTGGATATGTATTGAAGAGACATCCAATATTCCCCTTCCACTAGAGACATAAAACCTTCCCTAGGTACTCAACTATGCATGTCTTCAGAAGCCATGAGTCTCTCCATGTTAAAAGATATTTCTAACTCACTTGTCTGTGAACTCAACACGTAGTGATAACCATTGAGTTGTGAGCCCATGACTTGGTTGTATGAGTGACACTAGCCTCAGATGATTTGATACCTTATCTACCCTTTCCTAGGTGTCTACTTGATCTCAGGTTCATGAGCCTTGTCTACAAGTCCAAAATTTTCCTTTGTATTGGTCAAAATCCTTACGAACCCATTGCTTCTTAGTCCCACCTAAGGTTCAACTTCAAAATACTATATCTAATAATCCACATATTAGTTTTACTATAAGCAGTCAATGTTTTTGTAGTACTCCCCATGAGCTTTCCAATGAACCCAAAATCACAACAAGTAGATTTTGTATGAGAAAGTTATGCCAGTTCAGGGTTCTGGGGGTTAAAACAGGGAAACATGATCTCTCTTGGAGTAACTTAGAACAGGCGATACGATACCTCTTTTTTCCATGATACCTGATACTACTACGGATGATACCACCTCAGACGATATGATACCACTAAGGTGATACCAAATTCCATGATACATTACTAATATCCAGACGATACGATACTAGAAGTGGTCATGCTGTTGATATATTTAGGTAGTGATGTGTGTGAACACACTAGGACCGTCGGGGCACTTTTTTCCCTCTTTAGGAGGTTTTTTTCCCCCGGCTTGTATATACGCCTATTGCCCTAATGGGCTACTTATCTTTGTACATTCTCTAGTAATACATTCAGTATTGTGTGTTGTGCTCCAAGCTTCTTCTTCTTCCTTGTGATGTTCGCGTGCTTCCGCAGACCTCTAACTCCAACAATTAGTATCAGAGCAGGTCCTCGCTTCATCTAGGGCGCCGTCGACACTCCTTTGTTTGCAGTCTCAGAATCGTACGAATTTTGGTGAGCATACTCAGGGTGTTTTCAAGATCAAAACAGCTTTGCTGTGTGGTGCCAAAATTGCGATCTGAGCTCGTTTCGACCTTCGAATGCACTATCGCAGCGCTTGTGCAAACTATTTCGTCTTTTTGTGCCAAAGGTATAAACCTATTTCTGTTCGCCAGTATAAGCGTCTCAAAGTCTACTACAGGTTTAGTAGAACTCGTCTGGGCAGTTCCGTTCAACTTTTTGAGATACTGTCAATTTTTTGCATCAAGGTATTTTAGTCATCGGCCATGGCTAAAAGCAGTGATGTATTCCGTATGTTGGCTGTTGAGGATAAGTTGGATGGTACCAACTACCCATTATGGGCTTATATGATGCGACATGTATTGGTTGCAAAAGGACTGTGGAACATTGTGCAGGGTGTTGAAAGACGTCCTGTTACACCTGCAACTACAGGTACTGCAAATACAGGTGCTGGAGCTGATGAAGATGGTGTCGAAGATGATATTGTGCAGATTCCTGTTCGTGCTGCTGTTTTTGTTGCACCTACTACAGAGCAGATTCGTTGGGATGGCAGAGATGACCAGGCACATGCATTGATAGCTTTGTCTGTCAAATGTGCCATTATTCCTCATATTCGCTCTTGCAGAACAGCTAAGGATGCTTGGGATACACTTACCACATTGTACCAAGCTAGGAATGAGGCTCGTGTTGCTCACCTCCGAAAACAGTTGGAGAGTGAGCACATGAATGAAGGTGATTCTATGGACAATTTCCTAACGAAGATAAAAGACTTGAAGGAACAATTTATTTCTACTGATGAGGTTATACCAGATAGCTCACTTGTGCAGATCGTTCTGAATGGTCTTCCTGATTCATATCAGAGTTTTGCTTCTACTCTTCGGTTGATGATAAAAGGCAATCCAAATGCCTTATCATTTGAGGAGTTAGTCTCTGTTCTATTGCAGGAAGATCAGTTTAGGCAAAACAGGTCCATTATGCGAGTTGCAGATGAAGCTTTCCTGGCTAGTCAGAAGGGCAAAGGAAAATGGAGCTCTTCAAGTAGTTAGCAGAAATCTGCTAATTCTGCATATTCGAAGAAGGAAGATAAAGATGAGAAGAAATCAGAAAAGCAAAAATTGTTTTGTAAGTACTATAAAGGGAATGATCATATCATAAAGAATTGTCCAAAATTGGCTGCTAAAGAGGCAAAGAAGAAAGAGGCTGGAATGGTTGTTGCAGAGGCCTCTACACCAAAAACAGAGTCTGCAAATCTTGTGCAGGAAGAAGAATGGGCGTTTACTACTGTCTGCTGTTTTGACCCATCTTCTCATGAGCAGTGCATGTCTGTAGTAGACTCAGATGTTTGGTATTTTGACAGTGGGGCGACCAAACATATTACCTCGCAGCGTAGTTTCTTCTCTTCACTCGAGCCTGCCCCTACAGGGAATACTGTTACATGCGCCAACAACTCCTCTTATCCTGTTATGGGAGTTGGTAAGATCATTTTGACTACTGCTGATGATAGTTCTTTCACTTTGTCAGATGCTCTATTTGTGCCAGGGATCAAAAAGGACCTATTATCAGTTTCTGCATTAGCCAAGATTGGCTTGGTTGTGAAATTTGTTGATGATAGGTGTGAAAGATCTGTAAATGATTTGGCATGTGCAGTTAATGATTCTCAGGCTATGTCAGATGCAAAGCTTTGGCATGCACGCTTTGGTCATCTGAATTTTGCTAGTTTGCTACGCCTGCAGAAATATGAAATGGTGTCCTCATTGCCCAAACTTGAGGCACCTGGAAAACATGTTTGTGAAGGCTGTATTTTGGGCAAAATGCAGCGTTCGTCCTTTCCAAAAGATGGTTCAGTTCGGGCTACTCAGAAGTTGCAGCTTGTACATAGTGATGTTTGTGGTCCTATGCAGACACCTTCTTTTGGAAATTACCTTTACTTTGTGACTTTCATTGATGATTTTTCTAGACATGCATGGGTATATCCACTCAAAGCAAAGTCCGAAGTGTTCATGTGCTTTAAGTAGTTTTTGGTTTTGGCTGAAAATCTGTCAGCATGTAAAATAGGCACCCTCCGTTCTGATCAAGGGGGGCAATATATGTCTTTTGAATTTAATGCATTTCTGGCTGAACGTGGGATAAAACACCAGTGTACAGTGCCGTATACACCTCAACAGAATGGAGTTGCTAAACGAAAGAACAGATCACTCATGGAGATGGCGAGATGCATGGTCAAAAGTCAGCCTTTACCACATAGTTTCTGGCTTGAGGCTGTCATGTGTGCAGCATATGTACCCTAAAGCGCTGCAATCTATCACTCCATATGAGGCTTGGTATGACCGCAATCCATCTGTTGCTCATCTGCATGTTTTTGGTTGTTTGGCATATGCACTAGTGCCTGAACAACATCGTAGAAAATTGGATGATAAGGCAGTAAAATGTATTTTTGTGGGGTACAGTTTTGAAAGTAAAGGCTATCGTCTGTATCATCCACAGACAACGCATTCTGGTTAGCCGTGATGTTGTATTTGTGGAAGATGTTGTTCAGCCATTGCTTTCATGTACTAAGGAGACATCTGTTAGCTCCGAAGACATGTATGATACTTTGATGCCTCTTTTTATAGGTGGGCAGTCTAGTGCTGGTCCTAATGAGGCAACTTCTCAACCTTTGTAGGTTTCATATGATGATGCAAATCATTCCATTTTTGATGCAGATTTACATGATGCACTTGTGATGAGAGAGCTGATATTGAGCAGGCAAAAACTATGCCAAAATGGTTGGTGCAGACTTTATGTGACTGCAAATTAGATGCACCTTTGTCATATCGTACTCGTTTAGGCTCTCATAGTGCCTCCTTTGCATCAGATTGCTATGCTATGGCTGTGTCTAGTCTCTGTGATGAGAATGAGCCTGTTTCTTTTGATGAAGCACAAAATTCAGAAAATTGGATGGCTGCTATGCAATGTGAATATGATGCTATAATGAAGAATGGTACATGGTCTTTATGTGACTTGCCTCCTGGCAAGAAGGCCATTGGCACTAAGTGGGTATACAAGCTGAAGCGTAAACCTGATGGTACAGTTGACAGGTATAAGGCTAGGCTTGTTGCAAAGGGTTATGCACAGGAAAGAGGCATTGACTTTGATGAGACCTTTGCACGTACATGCCGTATGACTACTGTTCGGAGCATTTGTGCACTTGCAGCCCATCATGGTTGGAATGTACATCAGTTGGACATTAAAACAACATTTCTGAATGGTGACTTGCATGAAGAAGTGTATGTTTTTCAACCCCGTGGCTTTGTGCAGAAAGGGCATGAAAACCAGGTGTGCAGGTTAAAGAAGGCGTTATATGGTTTAAAGCAAGCACCACGTGCTTGGTATGAGAATATACATGCCTATCTGATTGCACATGGTTTTGAGAACAGTCCAACTGAAAGCAACTTATATGTTAAGTGTGCTAATGATGTGGTTGTGATCATTGTTGTCTATGTTGATGACATGCTACTCACTGGTCCTATTGAGAAGCATATTGCTGATTTTAAGGCTGATTTGCATGCCTCATTTGAGATGTCTGATTTGGGGCATTTGCATCACTATTAGGGCATTCAGTTTATCCAAGTTGATGGTGGAATGGCTTTGTGTCAAACGAAATATATTGACACATTATTGTAGCGTTTTGGCCTTGAAGACTGTAAGCCTATTGCCACTCCTATGGAGATAGGTTTACGATTGAGTCTTCATGATGCTGGAGATGCATTTGATGCTATTCTTTATCAGCAGGCTGTTGGATGCTTGATTTACTTATGCATTACTCGGCCAGATATTCAGTTTGCTGTCTCACAGATGAGCAGGTTTATGCATTGCCCAGGAGTCACGCATTGGAAGGCGGTTAAGCACATCTTTCGCTACTTGAGTGGTACTTGGCTACTTGGGTTGTTTTATCCCAAGGGGGGATCACTACCGCCAGATTTGCATGCTTTTTCTGACTCAGATTAGGCTGGTTGCTATGACACTCGTGTGTCCACCAGTGGTTTTTGCTTCATGCTTGGTAGCTCATGTATATCTTGGTTGAGCAAGAAGCAGCCTACTGTCGCCACTTCTAGTTGTGAGGCTGAGTATAGGGCAGCTTTCACAGCGACTGTTGAGTGTGTGTGGCTCAGACGCCTTATGGATGATTTGGGTGTTGGTCAGTCTTCTGCCACCACCATCTTCACTGACATTCAGAGGCACCCTGTGTTCCATGCTCGCACTAAGCACATTGAGGTGCATTATCACTATGTCAGGGAGAGGTTCTCTGTTGGGGAGATCAACTTGGCATATGTGCCCACGGAGGAGAACATTGAAGACCTTTTCACGAAGGCTCTACCTAGGGAGAAGTTTGAGGCTTTCTGCAAAGCTTTTGGCTTACTTCCTTTTGTGGAGTGATTTCCACATAGCTTGGCACTTCCTTATATGTCGGAGAGTGTTAATCTCCTTCAGAATAACCTACTCTTGTGATTAGAGCACCTCTATACCAAGAGTAAGTCAAAAACCTTCATAACACAAACATTCTGCTGCACGGTTTCTTTAAATTAATTTTTACAGGTTACTTTTGTCTGAAACTGTCATTCTGAACAGTCGACTTCACACCTGTAACTTCTAAGACTTAGTTCTCCTTGAATAGAACCCGTTTAAGCAAATGCTTCTGGTTACGAGTAGCTTATCTTCTAACTTAAAGATTAAGCCCTCACTCATGCAAAACTTTAAAGTATGCACTGAGAAATGACCAAAACATTAATCACCGAAAATGCGCCTGTTTCAGTAAACTTTGAACACTCAACACGTACGAATGTTCCTACTGACAATTCTCAGTTTCTGTTTACAATTAAACTCTGAAACTTAAGCTATAGATTGATTAACTATAGACTTAGATATCCTCAAAAGGATTTCACAAATCATCTATCACAGATGAAAACACACAGAAATTTCGGCGCAGTATTTCTTCGATTACTCAGAAAGTTACAGTTGAGTGATGAGAGGAAAACTCAACTAACTTTACATATGTCTCATGACATATAACTTCTCATTCTTCTCTTCTATTCCTTTCTCTCTCGTATATGCCTCTAATGCCTATACGCCTCTCATACTTTCTCTTCTTAGCGCCTCTACATTTTTCAGGTATTTATAGATAAATTTATACAAGCTTATAACGCGGACTATACTACTGTACATATGTGTACAATTTTTCCGGTTCTTGTTCCAAGCTTCAAAATTTGTTCTTTTCTTCCTCTTTCCATCCTTCAACTCTTCATGAACTGAAATCTGTAAAATTGATCTATTCCGGTAACATTCCGGTGACTTTCCTGTGACCTTCCGGTACTGTTCGAGTGACCTTCCGGTACTGTTCCGGTGCCTTCCGGTGACCTTTTTTAAGAAAATTTTTGCTGATGTCTCTGCGGACTTAAAGACCTTCAATTGTTGATTGTCTTGCACCAACAGCTCCCCCTCAATCATCAATTGAGGTTTTCTCTGTCTTCTTTATTCCTGCCATATCTTTAAACCTTTGTAACTTAGGTCCATCCAAACTTTTTGTAAGCATATCAGCTATCTGATCTTTTGTTGAAGTATGAATTACTTCAATCTCTTTATCCATCACCTTCTCTCTTAGAAAGTGATACTGAATCTCAATGTGTTTAGTCCTGGCATGAAAAACAGGATTAGCAGCTAAATATAATGAACTCATATTATCTCCAAATATAATTGGAGTCCTCTGTATAGCGTCAAAATTCTTCATTAAAGTCTTTAGCCAAATCACTTCTTTTGCGGCTTCAACCATGCCTTTGTACTCGGCTTCGGTAGAAGACAAAGCAACTGTATGTTGCTTCTTGGAACACCATGAGATTAGCTTATCTCCCACATAACACATGTATCCATAGGTTGACCTTCTGTCATCTGGATTACCTGCCCAATCTGCGTCACTGTATATTTTGATATTTGTATCTAATGTAAAACCATAATACAAACCTTCTTTGAGTGTACCCTTAATGTACCTCAACACCCTTTGTCCTGCAATCCAGTGTTCTTTCTTTGGACAATGCATGAATTGAGACAATACTCCTACTGCATATAATAAATCAGGTCTGGTTAACGTAGTATAGATAAGACTACCAACCAAACTCTGATATTGTCTCACATCCTTGAATTCTTCTCCACCAAACTTACTCAGTTTGTGATTCACCTCCATTGGAGTAGGTGCTATCCGGCAATCATTCATTTTAAACTTGATTAACAAGTTCTTCAAATATCTTTCTTGGGTCACGAATACTCCATGCTGAGTATATGTGATCTCCATACCCAAAAAATAAGACAAGTTTCCCAAGTCACTTATCTTGAACTCCTTTTCCATTTGCTTCTTGAGTCTTTGTATACCTGACTCATCTGTTCCTGTAAGGATTATATCATCAACATATATGCACATGTATATGAAACCATTATCACTTGCTTTTATAAGCAGACTACTATCTGCTTCAGACACCTGAAAACCAAGTTCTTTCAAGAACTTTACCAGTCTATAGTTCCACGCTCTTGGCGCTTGCTTCAAGCCATACAAAGCTCTCTTGAGCTTACACACATGTTCTGGATACCTTTTATCTCTGAACCCTTGAGGTTGCTCCATGAACACATCATCTGAAATATATCCATTCAGAAAAGCATTTTTCACATCTAACTGACATAACTTCCAACCTTTACTCGCAGCAACAGCTATGAGTGTTCTGATAGTTGTCATCTTTGCCACTGGACTATAAGTCTCATCATAATCAACTCCATAAGTCTGAGCAAACCCTTTGACAACAAGTCTAGCTTTGTATCTAGACACACTTCCATCTGCAAATCTTTTGGTCTTGTAGACCCACTTGCACCCAATAATCTTCTGGCTATTTGGTTTAGGAACTAAATCCCATGTTTGATTTTCCACCAATGCATCATGTTCTTCTTGCATAGCTTTCTCCCATTTTTCCTTACCTTTTGCCTCTTCATATGTAGAAGGGTCTTCATCTGCTTTCATTATGTAAGCATAATCTTTCGTAGCCAAAAATGAAGTATCATAACTGTATCTTGTAGGTTGCCATCTATTTCTTGATGACCTTCTGAGTTCTCCGGTCCTTGAGGTTTCTGGTTCTTCACACTCAGGATCAAATCTTGGCCTTTCTTCAGCTTCTTCCTGCACTTCATAATTTTCTTCTTCATCAACTATTTGAACCTTTGATTTACCTTTCTTCTGACTCACTTCTTCTTCATCACCTGTATTATTATTAACTGTTCCTGCATACCAAGAACTTTGCTCATCAAACGTAACATCTTTCGAAACCAGAAAATGTTTTGTGGATGGATTCCACAACCTGTATCCCATCTGTCTATCATCATAACCAATGAAAACATATTTTTCAGCTTTAGGTTCCAATTTGTGTCTTAATTGTGATGGCACATATGCATATGCCACACATCCAAATACTCTGCAATGATCTAGGGTAGGTCTTTTACCCCACCAAGCTTCATATGGTGTCATACCTTGCAGGGCTTTACATGGTAACCTGTTGACCAAATAAGTAGCTGTGTTTACAGCTTCAGCCCACAAATAATTAGGGCACTTTTTCTCATTCATCATGGACCTTGCAAACTCAACAATAGTTCTGTTTCTTCTTTCTGCAACACCATTTTGTTGAGGAGAATATCTGCAAGTAATTTCCCTTTTTATACCTGCATTCCATAAGTAGTCACTGAACTCGTTGGAGAAATACTCTCCCCCTCCATCTGATCTTAGTCTCTTCAGTCTATGACCTGTAGTTCTTTCTGCATACGCATGATAATGTCTGAATGTATTGAATACTTCTGACTTATCTTTGATCACATAGATAGTGATCCATCTGGTAGCATCATCAACATAAATCACATAATACCTTGATCCATTTATACTGAAATCCTTTGATGGTCCCCACACGTCTGTGTGTACCAACTCAAGCTTCTCTGAGTGCATAAAACCATGCTTGGTATAAGAATTCTTATGAGCCTTACCAAACTGACATGCCTCACATTTGTATGTCATATGTTGACCTGTAACATTAGGCAATCCAAGCACCGAACCATTGTTAACCATAACTTTAATACCTCTTTCATTGAAGTGTCCAAGCCTCTTGTGCCAAAGATCTAACTCAGAAATTTTCTGTCCTTCATATGTAAACATGGCCTGACCAATGTTACCTTGAATCTTCAGTGTAAACAGTCTTCCTTCTTTTTTTCCTGAAACAATCTGTTTATATCCCTGACTGGGATCTTCCACGTATACTCCTTCATTAGTGAATCTTACTTCATATCCTTTTTCAACAATTTGTCCTACACTTATCAAATTCTTAGGAATTGTAGGAACATACAGAACCTTACCCAATAAGGTACTGCCGTCTTTGGCTTTTACTGATCCAATCGATTTCACTTTATGCTTTGTGTTGTCACCTGTTTGAACAACATGATTAGAAACTTTATTCTCCAAATCAGTCATCAATGATATGTTTCCACTCAGGTGATTACTACATCCTGAGTCAATGTAGAAGACTCTTTGATCTTCATTCTGACTTTCACAAGTAGCATTCAATATCATCGTTGAATCTTCCTTCTGTTCTGAAGCGTAATTGTAGTAGGTATTGTTATATTGTTGACTTTGGAATCCTCTACCTGTATTTCTTCCAAAGTAACTCCTACCACCTCTTCCTCTGAAATTTCCTCTTTGATTTCTGCCACCTCTTCCTCTTGCATTGTAGCTTTGACTATATCCATTATTACTTTGAGTATTGTGCCAACAATCATTAGCTAAATGATTTGTCTTACCACAAATCCAGCAGGCTTTGCCTCCATCTTTGTTGTTTCTGCCTTTTCCTCTACCTTTGCCACTTCCTCTTCCTCTTAGGAAGTTGGCTTGGCTAGTTGTTCCTTCATCTTCATTTGCTTGTTGCTTTCCTTTGCTATTCTTCTTTTTATCCTTTGAGTACATTGCGTGACCTGCACTCTTGTCACCATCTCCTTTAACATCATTCTCAAATGTTAGCATATGACCTAACAACTGATTTAAATCTGGAGTGAAATGATCAAGCGATAACTCCGTAGACAAAATAAACGGCTTCCATTTGTCATCACCTCTTAAGCCTGTAAGAATTTGCCTTACCAATTTATCCTCCTCAATGTCTTCATCAACAGCTCCTAAAGCATCTGCAATATCTTTCATTCTTGTCACATAGTCTGAAACGGACTGAGAAGCCTTCTTCTTGAAGGTTGTAAACTCTGCCCATAAGGATGCCTTTCTTGACTTAGTAGTATTCTGGAAATGCTCCTCCAATGCATTCCAAATGTCCGTTGCACTTTCAAGACCTCGAATATGAGGTAGCAAGTAATCATTTACTGCCATATAGATAATGCTCCTAGCTTGAGCATCTTTCTTCATCCAGTTTTTCAAATCTGCTAACTCTTCTCTAGTCGGAACACTAGGATCTTTGAACTGTGGCTTTTCTTCTTCTCCTGTGATATAAGCTATCAAATCTTTGCTCATAAGATGAGCTTCCATCCTCATTGACCACGCAGGATAGTTTTCCCTATCCAGTTTCTCTATCTGCAGAGAATCTCCCATCTTGTGTCTTCCTGTGTGTTGAAATCTTCAACCTTTATGAATAATATATGTACCTTTGCTTCAACTTAGACTCCGTTTGTCTTTCTTGATATCGTATGATCTCTTCTTCAGGTTTCGCCTTCAAGCTTTCACCTTCTAGTTCTTCGGTTGTTGAATTCTTTGTAACTGCAGCAGTCGGGAACCTCCTTTCTTTGATTTTGGTGTCTCCTGCTCTGATGCCACTGTTGCTCTGATACCTGCTCTGATACCACTTTACCTGCTCTGATACCACTGATGAACTGATACCTGCTCTGATACCACTGTCGGAGAGTGTTAATCTCCTTCAGAATAACCTACTCTTGTGATTAGAGCACCTCTATACCAAGAGTAAGTCAAAAACCTTCATAACACAAACATTCTGCTGCACGGTTTCTTTAAATTAATTTTTACAGGTTACTTTTGTCTGAAACTGTCATTCTGAACAGTCGACTTCACACCTGTAACTTCTAAGACTTAGTTCTCCTTGAATAGAACCCGTTTAAGCAAATGCTTCTGGTTACCAGTAGCTTATCTTCTAACTTAAAGATTAAGCCCTCACTCATGCAAAACTTTAAAGTATGCACTGAGAAATGACCAAAACATTAATCACCGAAAATGCGCCTGTTTCAGTAAACTTTGAACACTCAACACGTACGAATGTTCCTACTGACAATTCTCAGTTTCTGTTTACAATTAAACTCTGAAACTTAAGCTATAGATTGATTAACTATAGACTTAGATATCCTCAAAAGGATTTCACAAATCATCTATCACAGATGAAAACACACAGAAATTTCGGCGCAGTATTTCTTCGATTACTCAGAAAGTTACAGTTGAGTGATGAGAGGAAAACTCAACTAACTTTACATATGTCTCATGACATCTAACTTCTCATTCTTCTCTTCTATTCCTTTCTCTCTCGTATATGCCTCTAATGCCTATACGCCTCTCATACTTTCTCTTCTTAGCGCCTCTACATTTTTCAGGTATTTATAGATAAATTTATACAAGCTTATAACGCGGACTATACTACTGTACATATGTGTACAATTTTTCCGGTTCTTGTTCCAAGCTTCAAAATTTGTTCTTTTCTTCCTCTTTCCATCCTTCAACTCTTCATGAACTGAAATCTGTAAAATTGATCTATTCCGGTAACATTCCGGTGACTTTCCTGTGACCTTCCGGTACTGTTCCAGTGACCTTCCGGTACTGTTCCGGTGCCTTCCGGTGACCTTTTTTAAGAAAATTTTTGCTGATGTCTCTGCGGACTTAAAGACCTTCAATTGTTGATTGTCTTGCACCAACATTATACATGAGTGCCAGCTCCTTGTTCACCACATCACTCCCAGGGGGAATTTGTTGATATATTTAGGTAGTGATGTGTGTGAACACACTAGGACCGCCGGGGCACTTTTTTCCCTCTTTAGGAGGTTTTTTTTCCCCCGGCTTGTATATACGCCTATTGCCCTAATGGGCTACTTATCTTTGTACATTCTCTAGTAATACATTCAGTATTGTGTGTTGTGCTCCAAGCTTCTTCTTCTTCCTTGTGCTGTTCGCGTGCTTTCGCAGACGTCTAACTCCAACACATGCTATGATACCTTACTTCTCACGATACGATACCTTTTAGGTGATTAGGATACGATACCACAAGGTGCACGATACGGTACCTCTGATTGGCATGATACGATACCAACATCACGATATGATACCAGGATAGCTAACGATATGATACTTGATTCGTTCACTATACGATACCAGTGAATTCTTGGGATGATACGATACCAAGTTACCAACTGATACGATACCAGTCTGTAAATGATACGATACCACTTGGTAGATGATAAGATACCTTGACCGACACAATACGATACCACCAAGATGATGGTGGTACGATACCTAAGATCACCATGATATGATACCGAGTATGCTCAGGATACGATACTTGGTGGACCACGACATGATACCACCGAAGGACTGCGATCATGATACCAACACTTGGAGATACACGATACTCGACAAGTATCACGATAGACAGGAAATCTGGTATCGTGATACCAAAACTCAACCGGACATGATGCTTGGAGATTTTGACACCCAAATTCAAAAAATTTTGTAGATATGTGTACCTTATGCCCTTCTTGTCACTCTTATGTGTCTGTAGATGCAAAAACTCTCACTTATTCCACGATATTGCACTCGCGATACCATACGTAGGTAGTCTCAGTCCGTGCGATACTTCACTCAGTTTGTGATGTTTTGAGAGGATTTCAAGTTTATTTCTTCAGTGTTTCAGGTCTGAACTCCCTCTATGCTTCTTGCTCGCAGCCACAAGTGAAAATGAAGTGAATGTACAATTGAAAATGGAGAAAATATGAGAAGATGAAGGTGGGAGGAAATGGTGGTGATGGTGAAGATGAAGATGAAGAAAAACTCAGAAACTGAACTGAAAATGGTGATTTTTTACCTTCCAATGTCACTACTCTACGTCTTACCGTCACACACTCGTCCTCTAAGCTCTCTCCTCGGCAACGATGCCAAATTTGGTCACTCTAGCACAATGGCAAGTACCAACTTGAGGAGCTTCACCTCATAAATGTCAATCCGTGGAGACGTGAGGACTGGTATGAAGACCGTGAGCAAGTGATGGCACAAGTGCATGAGTGAAAGCACACAAGCATGCACACACATACACACACACGCACACAAGGTAAGAACAAAGAGTGGAACAATGGAAGGACTTCGATTACAAAAGAGTTATCTTAGAAAAGCTCAAATCTACAACAAGCTAATCTCAAAAATGAGCTCTCCAACCCTTTCTATAGTTTTTTGAGTGGTTTTGGCCCTGTCCAGACCTAGTGTTCGACCTAGTTAAAAATTAAGTTCCAGGGATTATTTGGGGGCTTAAACGGAGCCTAAAAATTATGAAAATTGGTAGGATGATACTTCTAATACTCTTCAAGCTTGAGGACTCCTTGGCTTGAACAAAACGGAGTTGCATAAATGTGAAATGGTATTTACAATGGTTTTTAGTGATGAAAATCACTATTTTTATAGGGATTTCTTCTGAAAATTTGACATATGCTTCTTGGAGCTCCCTACATGCTCCTTCTTCTTGTGTGTCCACTTCGTTGATGCGCTTCCATGAGCAAGATGGCTCATTTCATACCCATGCAAGAGAATAAACAAGCTCAACAGGTAGCGGAGTTGTTTATCCAGGATGTCTTCAGATTGCATGGGTTATCAGCTGTTGATATATTTAGGTAGTGATGTGTGTGAACACTCTAGGACCACTGGGGTACTTTTTCCATCTTTAAGTGGTTTTTTCCCCCATCTTGTATATATATGAGTTGCCCTAATGGGTTACTTATCTTTGTACATTCTGGTTGTAACACATTTAGTATTATGTGTTGTATTATACTCCAAGCTTCTTCTTCTTCCTTGTGCTGTTCACGTGCTTCTGTAGACCTTGAACTCCAACAATTGGTATTAGGGCAGGTTGATGCTTCATCTAGGGCATCGTTAACACCCCTCGGGTCATAGTCTCAAAATCACACGAAATTTGGTGAGCATACTTAGGGTGATCTGAGCTCGTTTTGACCTCCAAATGCACTATTGCAACACTTGTGTAGGCTATATCATCTTTTTGTGCCAAAGATATATATAGGTTTTTGTTCACCAATATAAGGATCTCAAAGTCTGCTACAAGTTTAGCACAACTTGTCAGGGTAGTTCTGTTCAACTTTCTCAGATACAATCATTTTTATGCATCAGGGTATTTTAGTTAGTGGCCATGGCTGAAAGCAGTGATGTATTTCGTATGTTGGTTGTTTAGGATAAGTTGGATGGTAAAACTTACCCATTGTGGGTGATGGGGGAAGTATCTCAACCCCTAAGCAACAACGAAGCACGAATGACCTCCACAGGTATCCTTCTTTGACCTCTGCACACCAAAAGTGCTCTTACTCAGAGCTTATGCAGAGAACTCCAGTGAGCTTTTGTAGACCTGTAGTAGACACCAAGAGCTTTCCAACAAAACAAATTTTACTTCAAATGGATGCTTACACAAAGAGAAACAATGTCTACAACATGAGCTAGTTGAATGCTCACAACTGCTAGTCAAGCAGAGACCTCACTTAACTCTAGCAAGCTTTTCTCAGAGATTATACAGATAATGAATCTCAAACTTGGGTCAACTTTAGAGCACTCTAATACCTACCGAATGCCACCAAAATCATAGCAAATGGATAAATAGAGAAGGAGAACCAGCCCTTACAACAGAGAGCAAAATGAAGAGAATGAATGTTGCTCCCAGATTACTCAGAGAATGCTCCAGAGAATTTGCGAGCATAAAATAGACTCTAATAGCTATCCAATGAGACAAGAATTACATCAAATGGATACAATATGAGGGAGAACCAATGCTAACAACTCAGGGGTAGAGAGTTGCAACACTGCATGCGCACACACATAGATATGCCTACTAAAAGAAAACAAACAAGCAAGCAAGGGGCTAGCTTAAGCAAGGGGCTTTCTTATCACAACTCCAGCACTTACTGCTCAATTTACATGAGCTAAAACTCCAAGAAGATGGCCCAAAAGAAGTCGAGATACATGCTCCTTTTATAGTGAGAAGTGTGCCCCTAAAATCTAGGAACTACCTTTCCAAATCAGCCTCCTAACTTGGAGGACTTAGTTGAGATGACTTGGGGAGTGGTTGAGTGACTTTTCTTGATGGAATCTCGTGGCTTTTGGCTTCCTTTGATTGCTCCACATGTCCATAAGAGATTCCCCACGAATTTGTAGCTTGAAGCTTGACTTTTAACACTCCCCCTCAAGCTTCAATTCTTCGTCCTCATCCAAGCTCCTTCATGTTGATGCATTGCTTGATTTGAAATCTTCATCCCATCCAAAGCCTTTGTAAACATGTCGGCAACTTGGTCCTTGGTACCAATATGATGTACTGAAACTTCCTTGGATATCACCTTTTCCCTTATGAAGTGATAGTGCACTTCAATATGCTTGGTTATAGCATGATAGACAGGATTCCATGCTAGATGAATGCTACTCATGTTGTCACAAAAAATTGGATATGTGTCAACTTGCAAATTAAGCTCCATAAATAACTTCTTAATCCACATTAGCTCACATGTGACTTGAGCCAAAGCTCTATACTCAGCCTCGGTGGAAGATAATGCCACCGTGGGTTGCTTCTTTGAAATCCATGAGATGATCTTGCTACCTAGCATGACTAGGTAACCACTTGTACTTCTTCTATCCTCCTTGGAACCGGCCTAGTCCGCATCAGAATAAGCTTTGACCTGCATATCATCATCAAATGAATAGAACAATCCTTCATTTATAGTGGCCTTGAGATATCTTAACATTCTTCTTGCAGCTTGCAAGTGTGTAGTCCTTGGACTATGCATAAATTGTGATAACACTCCAACTCCATATGCTATATCAGGCCTAGTTATTGTGGCATAATTGAAAGAGCCTACAATAGATCAATACAAAGTTACATCCTCTAATGGCTCTCCATCAATGGAGCTTAGCTTTACATTAACTTCCATGGGATTTGAAATAGGCTTGCAATGTAGCATCCCAAACCTCTCAAGTAGGTCTAGAATATACTTCCTTTGTATGAGCATAATACCTTCTTTGTATACAACTTCAATGCCAAGAAAATGCCTAAGATCTCCAAGATCAGATATCCTAAACTCCTTTCCAAGCTTTGCCTTGATCTCCTCAATGCCCTTTGTATCATTACCTGTAATGATAAGATCATCTACATACACACACATGTAGACTACAAGTTCTCCTCTTTGTTTGATGAAGAGAGATGGATCCGCCTTGCATTGATTGTAACCACATTTGATCAAATAGTCCACCAATCTTTGGTTCCAAGCCCTTGGAGCTTGCTTTAGGCCATAAAGTGCCTTCTTCAACCTACAAACATGATGTGGAAACTCTTTATGAACAAAACCTAGTGGTTGCTCCATGTATACCTCTTCTTCCAAGTCTCCATTGAGAAAGGCATTCTTGATATCCAATTGGAAAAGCTTCCATCCTTTGCTAGCAGCCATTGCAATGAGTGTCCTAATGGTGCTCATCTTTGCCACGGGGCTGAATGTCTCTTCAAAGTCCACTCCATAGGTTTGTGCAAAACCCTTGGCCACCAATCTTTCTTTGAACCTAGAAATAGATCCATCTGAATTCCTCTTTACTTTATACACCCACTTATTACCTATTACCTTCATGTTCTCCTTCTTGGGCACTAGATTCCATGTTTGATTTTCCTCAAGTGCATTGATCTCTTCTTGCATTGCCTCTTTCCACTTGGTGTACCTGCTTGCATCTTCATAGCAATCGGGCTCATGATCTTCTACTACTTTGTTCATATATGCATAATGCATTGCCATGTATGAATCATAAGTAAACCTTTGAGTTGGATACTTAACTCTAGAAGACTTCCTTTCTTCACCTTTTGGAGGAATAAACCTCCTTTGCCTTGGAAACTTGATCTCTTTCTTTGACGTGGCTTCTTTCTCCATCATGTGTCCTTCATCATCTTCAACTTCATTACCTTCTTCATCCAACTCCACCAATGTTGCTTTGCCTTTGTTGATTGATTGTGCTTCATAGCTTGATGAAGATCTCCCCCTCCATGGTGATTTCATGCTTGAACTATCTTCATTGATGGAACACCTTGGGCCGCTTAGCTCTAGGTCGATTTGTTCTTCATCATGTCCATGCTTTTCTTCTTCATAGTCTTGCATACAATCATACTTCTTATACCAAGGGAGTAGCTCATCAAATGCTACATCCCTTGATATCCTCAAGTCCTTTGTGTTTGGGTTGAAGCACCTGTAACCTTTATGATCATTTGAATATCCTAGAAACACACACTTTTCTGGCTTTGGTTGTAGCTTGTGCCTCAATTCACTTGGCACATGTACATAACAAGTACATCCAAATATCTTCAAGTGGGAAAGATCAGGTTTCTTACCATAATAGGTTTGATATGGTGTCAAGCCATGGATCCTTGAGGTAGGAGCCCTATTCATTAAATACACGGCGGTATTTGCTGCATCACTCCAAAACATGTTAGGTACATTCATCTCATTAAGCATTGCTCTAGCGATCTCGGCAATGTATCTATTCTTTCTCTCTACTACTCCATTTTGTTGGGGTGTGTACCTGCATGTTACTTGCCACTTGATGCCTTGATCCATTAAAAAGTGAGAAAACTCATTGGAGAAATATTCTCCCCCTCCATCAGACCTTAGCTTCTTGATATATGTACCTGTTTCCTTTTCTACCATTGCCTTGAATGCTTTGAAACATGTAAACACATCTGATTTGTTTTTGATGAAATAAAACCAAACCATCCTTGTGCAATCATCTATAAAAGTGAGAAAGTACTTGTTACCTCCAATGGATTGCTCTTTGGTTGGCCCCCACACATTTGTATGTATCAACTCCAATGGATGTTGGCTTATGTAGCCACTCTTCTTGAATGGAAGTCTCGCTTGCTTCCCTAGTTGACAAGATTCACATAAACTTCATACCTTGTCCTTGGAAGTTGGGAAGACCTTCAACCAGCCTCTTGAATTGCATTTCCTTCATTCTTTGTATGTTGATGTGACCTATCCTCTTGTGCCACAAGTCCAACTCCGAAATCCTCTTGTTTCCATACGTGAAGTAGACATGTTGAGTGGAATGAGAATTTACCTCCAAAGTGAAGAGTCTCCCTTGATTCTTTCCTCTTGCTATGACCGTGTAACCTTGCTTAGGGTTCTCCACAAAGCATACACCTTTGTTGAACTTTACTTGATAGCCTCTTTCAACCATTTGCCCAACGGACACCAAGTTCTTTGTGATAGTAGGTACATGCAAGACATCCTTGAGACATCTTCCTTCCTCCTTGTCATCCAAAGCTACATCTCCAACATGGGAGATCTCATGGTCTGTATCATCACCTATTTCTACATGTCCTTTACCTTTGGGAACTTGTAGATTAGTAAACCAAGAAGCATTGCAACTCATATGTTTGCTACATCCACTATCAATATACCAAGTGTTATCTACTTTGCTTGAATTCCCATTCATGTGCATCATCAAGAGATTGTCATTTTCTGAACTTGTAGAAGCATAGTTACCTTGGCCTTTGTATGAAGAACCTTGATTATAGCTCCTTTGGTTTCCTCCTTGGTAGCAATCTCTAGCATAGTGGCCAAACTTGCCACATATGTAACATCCTTCACCATCTTGATTCCTGTTTTGTTGATGTCGTCCTCCTCTTCCTCTTGTTCTTCCTCTCCCTCTTTGTGATGAGGTGCCTTGGTCATGTACTTGATTGCTTGAGTGGCCTTGCCTTCCTCCAAACCTTCCTTTGCCCCTTCCTTGTCCTCGTCTTCCTTTGCCCCTTTGATTACCTGCATAGAAAACTTGTGCATCTTTGCTTTTAGCTGAACTTCCACCTATGTTCATTTCTTTGGTGACCATGAGAGCAACCAATTGCTCAAAATCGAGAAGATTATCCCTTACATAAACTGAAGTGGTAAAGGGTTTTCACTTCTCATCATCTCTCAAACCATTGAGAGTATAAGCCACAAGATTGTCATCGTCTACATGGCTTCCAATGGATCCCAATGCATCTGATAACTCCTTGAACTTAAGTATGTTGTCATTTATGCTACTCCCTGAGCTCTTCCTAAGGTTGTTGAGCTCATTCTTGAGTTGGATCTTCCTTGCTTTGGTGCTTGTTGAATAAAGCCTTTCAAGTGTCTCCCATACCTTCATGCTTGAATCCAAGTCTTGGATACGGCCGATCATGCTATTGCTAATGTGTTGGGAAAGAATAAAGATAACCCTCTTGTCTCTTTCATTCCATTCCCTAAAGGCCCTTCTCTGGTCATTGGTTGGATTCTCATCCAGGTCTTGGTTCACTTCCACTAATCAACCCCCAAAGGCCCTTGCCCATAAGATAGTTGGAGACCCTAAATCTCCATGGTTGATATTTACCTTTGTCTAGCTTTTCAATTTGAGTGTTGAAGTCTCCCATATCTAGTCTTTGATACTTGACCTAGCCCTTGGCTAATGCTCCAATGTGTGTAAAATGAAAATGAGGCTCTGAGGTTACCTCAATCCAAAGCTTTCCTTAGATGGACACCTTGTGCTCTTGCAAATTTGAGTAGAATAGCTCCCCCTTGATGTGAGCTACCTCCAAGAAGCTTTTGTTGATGCAAATATTCAACCACCAACTCCAAGAGGTCTTATTGCTTGTATGTGATACCTCCAAGATTCCCAAATGCTCTGATACCACTGATGGGGGAAGTATCTAAACCCCTAAGCAACGACGAAGTGCAAATGACCTCCACAGGTATCCTTCTTTGACCTCTGCAAACCAAAAGTGCTCTTACTCACAGCTTATGCAGAGAACTCCAGTGCGCTTTTGTGGAATTATAGTAGACACCAATAGCTTTCCAACAAAACAAATTTTACTTCAAATGGATGCTTACACAAAGAGAAACAATGTCTACAACATGAGCTAGTTGAATGCTCACAACTGCTAGTCAAGCAGAGACCTCACTTCACTCTAGCAAGCTTTTCTCAGAGATTATACAGAGAATGAATCTCAAACTTGGACCAACTTTAGACAACTCTAATAGCTACCCAATGCCACCAAAATCATAGCAAATGGATAAATAGAGAAGGAGAACCAGCCCTTACAACAGAGAGAAAAATATTTCCAACAGAGCCTAGACACAGAGAGAGATATCAATCACACAACTTCACTAAAATGAATTTTGCTCCCAGATTACTCAGAGAATGCTCCAGAGAATTTGTGAATATAAAATAGACTCTAATAGCTATCCAATGAGACAAGAATTACATCAAATGGATACAATATGAGGGAGAACCAATGCTAACAACTCAGGGGTAGAGAGTTGCAACACTGCCTGCGCACACACATAGATATGCCTACTAAAAAAAAACAAAAAAGCAAGCAAGGGGCTAGCTTAAGCAAGGGGTTTGCTTATCACAACTCCAGAACTTAGTGCTCCATTTACATGAGCTAAAACTCCAAGAAGATGGCCCAAAAGAAGTCGAGATACATGATCCTTTTAGAGTGAGAAGTGTGCCCTTAAAATCTAGGAACTACCTTTCCAAATCAGCCTCCTAACTTGGAGGACTTAGTTGAGATGACTTGGGGAGTGGTTGAGTGACTTTTCTTGATGGAATCTCGTGGCTTTTGGCTTGCTTTGATTGCTCCACATGTCCATAAAAGATTCCCCATGAATTTGTAGCTTGAAGCTTGACTTTTAACAGTGGGTTTATATGATCCTTCATGTATTGGTTGCAAAAGGATTATGGAATATTGTACAGGGTGTTGAAAAACGTCCTATTATACCTGCAAATACAAGTAATGAAGCTGATGTAGATGACATTGAAGATGACGATATTCTTCATGTTCCCATTCGTGTTATAGTTGCTGCTGCACCTACTGCAGAGCAAATTTGTTGGGATGGTAGAGATGCTCAGGCACATGCATTGATAGCCTTGTTTGTTAAATGTGCCATTATTCCTCACATTCGCTCTTGCAAAACAACTAAGAATGCTTGGGATACAATTACCACATTGTACCAGGCTAGGAATGAGGCTCGTGTTGCTTACCTCCGAAAATAGTTGGAGAGTGAGCATAAGAATGAAGGTGATTCTGTGGACATTATTCTAACAAAGATCAAAGAGTCTTGCCCGATAGTTCACTTGTGTAGACTATTCTGAATGGTCTTCTTGATTCAAACCAGAGTTTTGCTCCTACTCTTCATTTAATGATGAAAGCAAATCCAAATGCCTTAACATTTGAGGAATTAGTCTCTGTTCTCTTGCAGGAAGATGAGTCTAGGCAGAATAGGTCCATTATGTGTGTTGCAGATCAAGCTTTCCTGGCTAGTCAGAAGGGAAAACCTAAATGGAGCTCTTCTACTAGAAAATGATCATGTAAAAAAGAATCGTCCAAAACTGACTGCAAAAGAGGTAAAGAAAAAAGAAGCTCAGATGGTTGTTGTAGAGGCCTCTACATGGAAAACAGAGTCTGCTAATCTAGTGCACAATGAAGGATGGGTGTTTACTACTGTTTGTAGTTTTGACCCATCCTCTCCTTAATAGTGTATGTGTGTAGTAGACTTAGATGTTTGGTACTTTGCTAGTGGGACAACCAGAAATATTACCTTGCAGCATAGTTTCTTCACTTCATTTGAGCATACCCCTATAGGGAATACTGTCACATGCGCCAACAAATCCTCTTATCCTATCATGAGAATTGGTAAGATCATTCTGGCTATTGATGATGGTAGTTCTTTCACATTTTCGGATGCTCTATTTGTGCCAGGGATCAAGAAGAATCTGTTTCAGTTTCAGCTTTAGCCAAGATTGGTCTTGTTGTGAAATTTGTTGATGACAGATGTACAGTTCATGATCTATCAAATGGTGACGTGTTTATTGCTTTTGGAATTTTATGCGGTGGGCTGTATAAGCTCATAGACTATGAAAAATCTGTGAATGATTTAGCATGTGTAGTACATGATCCTTAGGCTATGTCAGATGCAAAGCTTTGGCATGCATGCTTTGGTCATCTGAATTTTGCTACTTTGCTATGCCTCCAGAAATCTAAAATGGTGTCCTCTTTGCTCAAACTTATGGCACTCGATAAAGATGTTTGTGAAGACTCTATTTTGGGGAAATGTAACATTCCTCCTTTCCAAAAGATGGTTCAGTTCAAGCTACTAAAAAATTGTAGTTTGTACATAGTGATGTCTATGGTCCTATGCAGACACCTTCTTTTGGAAACTATCTTTACTTTTTGTCTTTCATTGATGATTTTTCCAAGCATGCATGGGTATATCCATTGAAAGCAAAGTCCGAAATGTTTATGTGCTTCAAACAGTTTCTAGTTTTGGCTGAAAATCTGTCAGCATGTAAAACGGAAACCCTCCATTCTGATCGAGATGGGGAATATATGTCTTCTAAATTTAATGCATTTCTGGTTGAATGTATGATAAAACATCAGTATCCAGTGCCATATACACCTCAACAGAATAGAGTTCTTGAACGGATGAATAGGTCACTCATGGAGATGGCGAGGTGTATAGTCAAGAATCAAGCTTTACCTCATAGTTTTTGGCTTGAGGCTGTTATGTGTGCAACATATATACTTAACAAATGTCCCACTAAAGCATTGCAATCTATCACTCCATATGAGGCTTGGCATGGTCGTAAGCCATCTGTTACTCACCTGCGTGTTTTTGGTTGTTTGGCATATGCATTAGTGCCTGAACAACATTGTGGGAAATTGGATGATAAAGTAGTGAAATGTATTTTTGTTGGGTACAGTTTTGAAAGCAAAGGCTATCATCTATATCATACATAGACTAAATGCATTTTGGTTAGCCATGATGTTGTTTTTATGGAACATGCTATTTAGCCACTACTTTCATGTACTAAGGAGACATCTGTTAGCTCCAAAGACATGTATGATACTTTGCTACCTCTTTTTACAGGTGGACAATCTAGTACAGGTCCTAATGAGGCAACTTCACAGCCTTTACAGGTTTCATGTGATGATGCAAATCATTTCATTTCTGATGTAGATTTGCATGATGTACTTGTTGATCAGAGAGCTGATATTGAGAAGGCAAAAGCTATGCCAAAATGGCTAGTGCAGACTTTGCGTGACAACAAATTAGATGCACCTCTATCATATTGTACTCAGTTAGGCTCTCATAGTGCTTCTTTTGTGTCAGATTGCTATGTTATGGATGCCTCTAGTCTCTGTGATGTGAATGAGCCTATTTTGTTTGATGAAGCAAAAAATTGTGAAAATTGGATGGCTGCTATGCAATCTGAATATGATGCTATAATAAAAAAATGGTACATGATCTTTATGTGACTTGCCTCCTAGCAAGAAGGCCATTGGCACCAAGTGGGTATACAAGCTAAAGCGTAAGCCTGATGGAACAGTTGATAGGTATAAGGCTAGGCTTGTTGCAAAGGGTTATTCGTAGGAAAAGGGCATTGATTTTGATAAGACCTTTGCACCTACATGCCGAATGACTATTGTTCGTAGCATGTGTGCACTTGCAGCTCATCATGGTTTGAATGTACATTAGTCGGACATTAAAACTACATTTCTGAATGGTGATTTGCATGAAGAAGTGTATGTTTTTCAGCCCTGTGGCTTTGTGCAGAAAGGGCATGAAAACCAAGAGTGAAGGTTAAAGAAGGCATTATATGGTTTAAAGCAAGTACCACATGTTTGGTATGAAAAGATACATGCCTATCTGATTGCACATGGTTTTGAGAATAGTCCAACTGAAAGCACCTTATATGTTAAGCGTGATAATGATGTGCTTCTGATCATTGTTGTGTATGTTGATGACATGCTATTGACGGGTCCTTATGAGAGCCATATTGCTAATTTTAAGGTTGATTCGCATGCCTCATTTGAGATGTCTGATTTGGGGTATTTGCATCATTATTTGGGCATTCATTTCATGCAAGTTGATGGTGGAATGGCTTTGTGTCAAACGAAATATATTGACACATTATTGCAAGATTCCGGCCTTGAAGACTGTAAACCTATTGCCACTCCATAGTCCTATGGAGATAGTTTGTGATTGAGTCTTCATGATGCTGGAGATGCATGTGATGTTGTTCTCTATCAATAGACTATTGGATGCCTGATTTACTTATGCATTACTCGGCCAGATATTCACTTTGTTGTCTCACAGATGAACAGATTTATGCATTGCCCAAGTGCCAAGCATTGGCAGGCAATTAAGTTCATCTTTCACTAGTTGAGTGGCACTCAGCTACTTGGATTGTTTTATCCCAAGGGGGGATCATTGCCTCCAGATTTGCATGCTTTTTGTGACTCTGATTGGGCTGGTTGTTATGACACTCATGTGTCCACTAGTGGCTTTTGCTTCATGCTTGGTAGATCATGTATATCTTGGTTGAGCAAGAAGCAGCCTACTATGGCCACTTCCAGTTGTGAGGCTTAGTATGGGGCAACTTTCATAGCGAGTGTTGAGTGCATGTGACTCAGATGCCTTATGGCTGATTTGGGTGTTGGTGAGTCTTCTTCCACCACCATCTTCACTGATAGTCAGAGCGCATTCGCAGTTGCAAGGAACCCTATGTTTCATGCTCACACTAAGAACATTGAGGTGCATTATCATTATGTCAGGGAGAGGTTCTCTACTGGAGAGATCAGCTTGGCATATGTGCCCATGTAGGACAACATTGCAGACCTTTTCACAAAAGCTCTACCTAGGGAGAAGTTTGAAGCTTTCAGCAAAGCTTTGGGCTTATTTCCTTTTGTGGATTGATTCCACATAGCTTGGCACTTCCTAATACATGAGTGCTAGCTCCTTGTTCATCACATGACTCCCAGGGGGGATTTGTTAATATATTTAGGTAGTGATGTGTGTGAACACTTTAGGATCACTTGGGCACTTTTTTCCCTCTTTAGGAGGTCCCCCCCCCTTGTATATACGCCTATTGCCCTAACGGGTTACTTATCTTTGCACATTCTAGTGGTAATACATTTAGTATTGTCTAGTGGTAATACATTTACTATTGTGTGTTGTGCTCCAAGCTTCTTCTTCTTCCTTGTGTTGTTTGTGTGCTTCGCATGCCTTGAACTACAACATTGACATCCATAGTTTCAGATAGGGATGTGAGATTCACAGGACACTTTTGGAAGTTTGTATTTGACAAACTGAAAGTGTCATTAAAAATGAGTAATGGTGATCATCCATAGATTGATGGTCAGACCGAGCCCAGATTCTAGAGGACATGTTGAGAGCATATGTGTCTAAGAGACGAATAGATTGGGATAGTTATCTACCAGTAGTAGAGTTTGCTTATAACAATAGGCCTCACAAGGTGACAATAATGTCTCCTTTTGAGATGAACTATGGCATGAATCCCAATGCTCCTAGTACCATATGAATGCCAAAGAAATGTCCTAGTGCTTTGGAGTTCTTAGCGAACCTCCAAGAAAATTTAGAAATAGATAAAGCCAGGATGTAGTAAGCAGCTGATAGGGCAAAAGAGTATGCTGGCAAGAAGAGATCTCCTAGATCCTTTGAGGAAGGAGACAAAGTCTTTCTTTTGATACCAATTAGATCTACTTCACTATCCACAAGGAAGTGTAGTAAGCTTTCACCAAGGTTTTGTGGACCTTGGAAGATAGTAAAGAAGCTAAGTGATGTTGCATACCAATTAGAGCTCCCTCTAGATTGTAAAGTCCATCCAATGTTTCATGTAAGGAAAGTTATGAAGTATATTTCTAGGAAGGATAATCTAATAGAGGGTATTGTTTCTTTGCAAGAAAGTGATGGCACAGATCATTCTCTAGACAGGATATTAGATTAGAGACAAAAATGATTGAGGAACCATGTCATCCAGGAGTATCTAGTAGCTTGGAGAGGATTACCACTTACTGACTCTACTTGGGAATCAGAAGCTCTGGTTCAAAAGTACTTTCCCTCATTGATGATTGAGGCCAATGATCTTTAGAAGGGTGAGAGAGTGTCAAAAATTGGTCCACAGGATCATATTGGTCCATTGGGATCATTCCATGTGTGTGTGGGACAAGGGCCAGCCATAACCAAGGTCCTAAGCTCGGGGGATATCCTAAGGTATTCAATAGTAATGGGGATGAGTGTTGCATGATGGCCACATGGTGGCACTAGACCATTTTAGATCATTGCTATTTTTAGAATACAAGAGGGTATAAATGGATGGGATCAGAGTTGCAGACACATCATTCATAAGTTATTTTTTAGCTTTGTTTTTGGGCTCACATTAGTCATATGCGCATATTTGGTTGTTTAGCATATGCTCTTATGCCATCACAACAAGAATCACAAACTTGATGACAAGGCAAAGAAATGTGTATCTATTGTTTATAGTGCTAAAATTAAGGGATATCATTTGTACCATCCATTGGTGAACATAACTATTATGAATCGAGATGTGGTATTTATTGAAAATTCAGTTTTCCCTCTACTTGAATGTAAAAAACAGACAACAGTTAGCTCACAAGATGTGTTTGATACACTCATGCCTTTGTTCCAAAGTGGTGCGCTTGACTATGGCCATGTAGACCAGCCAACAGAGGTCCAAAGGGCTGAAAACTTCTAGCAAAATTACAGCTGAAAATGCAAATAATTTCCAACCAAATATGGCTGAAAATTTTCAACCAAAAGTGGTCGGAATTGCTAGAAATTTCCAGCCACATATGGCTGAACATTTGTGACAAAATATGGTTGAAAATGAGCATGAAATTCAGCCGATGCATGATATATATGTTGATGATATCTTACAGTTCTTGTTCTTTATGCTGATGACATAAACTGGGTCATGTGATGCAATACTTGACATCCTTATGGCTGATTTGCAGCATACTTTTGATGTCACTGATCTTGGTGTTTCGAGCTACTATCTTGGCATCCAATTTGTATCCGTTGAGGGGGGAATTGTTATGGATCAAACAAAGTTTGTTGAAAAGATAATTCACCATTTTGACTTTGAGGATTGCAAGCCAATTTCTACACCATTTGAGATAGGATTTAGGTTCTCAATTGAGGATTCCAATGATGCATTTAACACTTCTCTTTATCAACAAGTTGTGAGATGTGGTTGTTATGGTACTTCCACTAGTGGTAATTCCTTTTCCCTTGGAGACTCATGCATATCTTGGTTGAGTAAGAAGCAACCTATAGTGGTGACCTTGAGTTGTGACACTAAGTATAGAGTGTATATGGCTACAATGGAGTGTATATGGCTGAGACGACTATGGATGGATCTTTGCATAGAGATTGATGTTGATATGCATATTCTCATTGATAGTTAGAGTGCATTGGAGATTGCACAAAATCCAGTGTTTCATGCACCAACGAAACATATTGAGGTGCATTACCACTATGTGAGAGAATGGCTTCATGCAAGATATACTGATTTGGTATATGTGCCTACACAAGATAATGTGGCAAACATATTCACCAAAGCTCTTTCATGAGAAAACTTGAAGCTTTTCACAAAGCTTTAGGCTTATTGCCTAGTGATGGATGGGTTTTCACTCCTTGTATGTGCTCACATCATTTGCTTTAGGGATTTTGTTACACTTATGTGCTCCTTGAGTGACTTTGATGTGAACCTTTTCCTATACATGGGCACTTTTTACTCTAGTGATGGCTAGAGGTTTTTTCCCCATGTTACCACATACAAAATTCACTCATATGTGGTGGTACCTTGTAATTAGGGATATTATTTATCTCTTACTTCAGTGGATGTTGAGGATGCCCTAAAGGAAGCAGCAACCTATCTAATACTAATTTTTGGAGATCGATGACTATGGAAGTACACAAACAACACAAGGACAAAGAAGAAGCTCAGAGAACAACATAACACTGGCTACATTACCAAGTGAATGTAGAAATATAAGTGAAACATTAGGGTTATAGGTGTACATACAAGACAAGGGAAAAAAACCTCCTAAAGAGGGAAAAAATTGCCCCAATAGTCCTAAATATGTTTACAAACATCACTACCAAAATATATCAACAAGTATTACTCACATGTTTTGGTCAATTTTTGCTTCATCTAGAGCAAAGAAAACTCTAAATGAATTTTTTCTGAGTGAAGAAACTTTTTTCAAAAAAAATAAAAACTTAGATTCTTTTGAACCATCAAACCTGTGAGCAATTCCTAACTCTTTTATCTTCAAGAATGTTTTGACCTCTTTTAGAAAACTATGTAATTTAATTGTATACATTGCAATTTTGCTACAAGCACTTTGCATTAAACAAATTGAGCTGAATTATTCATCCAATATCCAAAAAAATTCTTTTAAGATTGAAGAGGTTCGCACATAACATCTGCCAATAATGTTTAATTCAGTTACCTATTCCAACTCTTTAAACCTTACCTTGGTAGAAATAAGCCAGATAATCTATCAAAGTCAAGTCCAAAGGTCTAAAAATTAGGAAGGAAGGACCAAAAGTCTTTGTAATTGATTCAATCCTCTACAATACTTAAATTGATTTGATTTGAATGTTCACATATCGATTCAATTCAAGGTTTTGAAGATTTAAACTATCACTAATAAAAGTAAAATGGATTCTCACAAAGATTTTTGGAGTCAAGCTAAGCCATCATCAAACCATTAAACACTAGTGGACTATTAAACATCAGTGTCTTGAGCCACTGAGCTTTATTGATGATGTTTCACCTTTACTCAATGTTGATATATTTTGGTAGCGATGTGTGTGAACACACTAGGACCGCCGGGGCACTTTTTTCCCTCTTTAGGAGGTTTTTTTCCCCCGGCTTGTATATACGCCTATTGCCCTAATGGGCTACTTATCTTTGTACATTCTCTAGTAATACATTCAATTTGTGTGTTTGTGCTCCAAGCTTCTTCTTCTTCCTTGTGCTGTTCACGTGCTTCCACAGACAACTATCTCCAACAATTGGTATTAGAGCAGGTCGTCGCTTCATCTAGGGCGCTGTCGACACTCCTCCGTTTGCAGTCTCAGAATTGCATGAATTTTGGTGAGCATACTCAGCATGTTTTTGATATCAAAACCGCTTCGCTTTGTGGTGCCGAAATCGCGATCTGAGCTCGTTTCGGCTTCCGAACGCACTATCACAGCGCTTGTGCAGGCTATTTCATCTTTTTGTGCCAAAGGTATATACCACTTTCTGTTTGCCAGTTTAAGCATCTCGAAGTCTGCTACAGGTCTAGCAGAACTCGTCTGGGCAGTTTTGTTCAACTTTTGAGATACAGTAAATTTTTTGCATAAAGGTATTTTAGTCACCGGCCATGGCTGAAAGCAGTGATGTATTCCGTATGTTGGCTGTTGAGGATAAGTTGGATGGTACCAACTACCCATTATGTTCGAAGAACCAGGATAAAGATGAGAAGAAATCAGAAAAGCAGAAATTGTTTTGCAAGTACTGTAAAGGGAATGATCATATCATAAAGAACTGTCCAAAACTGGCTGCAAAAGAGGCAAAGAAAAAGGAGGTTGGAATGGTTGTTGTAGAAGCCTCTACACCAAAAACAGAGTCTGCTAATCTTGTGCAGGAAGAAGAATGGGTGTTTACTACTGTTTGCAGTTTTGACCCATCTTCTCATGACCAGTGCATGTCTGCAGTGGACTCAAATGTTTGGTACTTTGATAGTGGGGCGACCAAACATATTACCTCGTAGCGCAGTTTCTTCTCTTCACTCGAGCCTGCTCCTACAGGGAATACTGTCACATGCGCCAACAACTCCTCTTATCCTGTTATGGGAATTGGTAAGATCATTCTGACTACTGCTGATGGTAGTTCTTTCACCTTGTCAGATGCTTTATTTGTGCCAAGTATCAAGAAGAATCTGTTATCAGTTTCTGCATTAGCCAAGATTGGCTTGGTTGTGAAATTCGTTGATGACAGGTGTACAGTTCATGATCTATCAAATGGCGATGTGATTATTGCTTCTGGCATTTTGTGTCGTGGGCTGTATGAGCTCATAGACTATGAAAGATCTGTGAATGATTCGGCATGTATAGTTCATGATTCTCAGGCTATGTCAGATGCAAAGCTTTGGCATGCACGCTTTGGTCATCTGAATTTTGCTAGTTTGCTACGCCTACAGAAATCTGATATGGTGTCTTCTTTTCCCAAGCTTGAGGCACCTAGAAAACATGTATGGGAAGGCTGTATTTTGGGCAAAATGTAGTGTTCCTCCTTTCCAAAAGATGGTTCAGTTCGGGCTACGCAGAAATTGCAGCTTGTACATAGTGATGTCTGTGGTCCTATGCAGACAACCTCTTCTGGGAATTACCTTTACTTCATGACTTTAATTGATGATTTTTCTAGGCATGCATGGGTATATCCACTCAAATCAAAGTCGGAAGTGTTCATGTGCTTTAAACAATTTTTGGTTTCGGCTGAAAATCTGTTAGCATGTAAAATGGGCACCCTCTGTTCTGATCGAGGGGGGGAATATATGTCTTCTGATTTTAATGCATTTCTAGATGAACGTGGGATAACACCAGTGTACAGTGCCGTATACACCTCAACAGAATGGAGTTGCTGAACGAAAGAACAGGTCACTCATGGAGATGGCGAGGTGCATGGTCAAGAGTCAGGCTCTACCACATAGTTTCTGGCTTGAGGCTGTCATGTGTGCAGTATATGTACTGAACAGGTGTCCCACTAAAGCGCTGCAGTCTATCACTCCATATGAGGCTTGGCATGACCGCAAGCCATCTGTTGCTCATCTGCGTGTTTTTTGTTGTTTGGCATATGCATTAGTGCTTGAACAACATTGCAGAAAATTGGATGATAAGGCAGTAAAATGTATTTTTGTTGGGTACAGTTCTGAAAGTAAAGGCTATCGTCTGTATCATCCACAGACTAAGCGCATTCTGGTTAGCCGTGATGTTGTCTTTGTGGAAGATGCTATTCAGCCATTGCTTTCATGTACTAAGAAGACATCTGTTAGCTCCAAAGACATGTATGATACGTTGATGCCTCTTTTTACAGGTGGACAGTCTAGTGTTGGTCCTAATGAGGCAACTTCTCAGCCTTTGCAGGTTCCATATGATGATGTAGATCATTCTATTTCTCATGCAGATTTACATGATGCACTTGTTGATGAGAGAGCTGATATTGAGCAGGCAAAAACTATGCCAAAATGGCTGGTGCAGACTTTGCGTGATAGCAAATTAGATGCACCTTTGTCATATCGTACTGGTTCAGGCTCTCATAGTGCCTCCTTTGCATCAGATTGCTATGCTATGGCTGCGTCTAGTCTCTATGATGAGAATGAGCCTGTTACTTTTGATGAAGCACAAAATTCTGAAAATTGGATGGCTGCCATGCAATCTGAATATGATGCTATAATGAAGAATGGTACATGGTCTTTATGTGACTTGCCTCCTGGCAAGAAGGCCATTGGCACTAAGTGGGTATACAAGCTGAAGCGTAAACCTGATGGTACAGTTGAGAGGTATAAGGCTAGGCTTGTTGCAAAGGGTTATGCGCAGGAAAGAGGCATTGATTTTGATGAGACCTTTGCACCTACATGCCGTATGACTACTGTTCGGAGCATTTGTGCACTTGCAGCCCATCATGGTTGGAATGTAAATCAATTGGACATTAAAACAACATTTCTGAATGGTGACTTGCATGAAGAAGTGTATGTTTTTCAGCCCCGTGGCTTTGTGCAGAAAGGGCATGAAAATCAGGTGTGCAGGTTAAAGAAGGCATTATATGGTTTAAAGCGAGCACCACTTGCTTGGTATGAGAAGATACATGCTTATCTGGTTGCACATGGTTTTGTGAACAGTCCAACTGAAAGCACCTTATATGTTAAGCATGCTAATGATGTGCTTTTGATCATTGTTGTCTATGTTGATGGCATGCTACTCACTGGTCCTATTGAGAAGCATATTGCTGATTTCAAGGCTGATTTGCATGCCTCATTTGAGATGTCTGATTTGGGGCATTTGCATCACTATTTGGGCATTCAATTTATGCAAGTTGATGGTGGAATGTATTTGTGTCAGATGAAATATATTGACACATTATTGTAGCGTTTTGGCCTTGAAGACTGTAAGCCTATTGCCACTCCTATGGAGACAGGTTTACGATTGAGTCTTCATGATGCTGGAGATGCATTTGATACTGTTCTCTATCAGCAGGCTGTTGGATGCTTGATTTACTTATGCATTACTCAGCCAGATATTCAGTTTGCTGTCTCACAGATGAGCAGGTTTATGCATTGCCGAGGAGTCACGCATTGGAAGGCGGTTAAGCGCATCTTTTGCTACTTGAGTGGTACTCGGCTACTTGGGTTGTTTTATCCCAAGGGGGGATCACTACCACTAGATTTGCATGATTTTTCTGACTCAGATTGGGCTGGTTGCTATGACACTCGTGTGTCCACCAGTGGTTTTTGCTTCATGCTTGGTAGCTGATGTATATCTTGGTTGAGCAAGAAGCAGCCTACTGTGGCCACTTCCAGTTGTGAGGCTGAGTATAGGGCAGCTTTCATAGAGACTGTTGAGTGTGTGTGGCTCAAACGCCTTATGGCTGATTTGGGTGTTGGCCAGTCTTCTGCCACCACCATCTTCACTGACAATCAGAGCACATTGGCAGTTGTGAGGAACCCTGTGTTCCATGCTCGCACTAAGCACATTGAGGTGCATTATCACTATGTCAGGGAGAGGTTCTCTGCTGGGGAGATCAGCTTGGCATATGTGCCCACGTAGGAGAAGATTGTAGACCTTTTCACGAAGGCTTTGCCTAGGGAGAAAGTTGAAGCTTTCCGCAAAGCTTTGGGCTTACTTCCTTTTGTGGAGTGATTTCCACATAGCTTGGCACTTCCTTATACATGAGTGCCAGCTACTTGTTCACCGCATCACTCCCAGGGGGGGTTTGTTGATATATTTAGGTAGTGATGTGTGTGAACACACTAGGACCACCGGGGCACTTTTTTCCCTCTTTAGGAGGTTTTTTCCCTCCGGCTTGTATATACGCCTATTGCCCTAATGGGCTACTTATCTTTGTACATTCTCTAGTAATACATTCAGTATTGTGTGTTTGTGCTCCAAGCTTCTTCTTCTTCCTTGTGCTGTTCGCGTGCTTCCGTAGACAACTATCTCCAACACTCAAAAGAACTAATGCTTCATCTATTACTAAGTTAATCTTACCTTTACACAATCTCTTGGAACTCATTGAAGTGTAATTGTTTCACGAAGTTTCACTATCAACTAGTGTTGATATATTTAGGTAGTGATGTGTGTGAACACACAAGAACCACCTGAGTATTTTTTTCCCTCTTTAGGAGGTTTTTTTCCCCGACTTGTATATATGCCTATAACCTGAATGGGTCACTTATCTTTGTACATTCCAGTGGTAATACATTCAATATGGTGTGTTGTGCTCCAAGCTTCTTCTTCTTCCTTGTGCTATTCACATGCTTCTGCAGACCTCGAACTCCAACAATTGGTATCAGAGAAGGTAGCCGCTTCATCTAAGGCGTTGTCGACACCTCTCTGGTCATAGTCTCAAAATCACATGAAAATTGGTGAGCATACTCAGGGTGATTAGGAGATCAAAACGGCTTTGCTTTGTGGTGTTGAAACCATGATATGAGCTCATTTCGGCCTCCGAATGCACTATCGTAGTGCTTGTGTAGGCAATTTCATCTTTTTGTGCCAAAGATATACACATGTTTTAGTTTTCCGCTATAAGCATCTCGAAGTCTGCTATAGGTTTAGCAGAACTTGACACGGTACTTTTGTTCAACTTTTTGAGATACATTCATTTTTATGCATCAGGGTATTTTAGTTAGTGGCCATGGTTAAAAGCAATAATGTATTCCATATGTTGGCTGTTGAGGATAAGTTGGATGGTACCAATTACTCATTATGGGCTTATATGATGCATCATGTATTGGTTGCAAAAGGACTATGGAATATTGTGTAGGGTGTTGAAAAACGTCCTGTTACACCTGCAAACATAGTTGCTGAAGGTGATGCAGATGGCATTGAAGATGATGATATTCTTCATGTTCCTGTTGGTGTTGTGGTTCTTGCCGCACCTACTGCAGAGAAAATTTGTTGGGATGGCAGAGATGCTTAGGCACATTCATTGATAGCCTTGTCTATGAAACGTGCCATTATTCCTCACATCCGCTCTTGCAAAATAGCTAAGGGTGCTTGGGATACACTTATAACTTTATACCAGGCAAGGAATGAGGCTCGTGTTGCTTACCTTGAAAAGCAATTAGAGAGTGAGCACATGAATGAAGGAGATTCCATGGACACTTTTCTAACAAAGATCAAAGATTTGAAGGAAGAGTTGATTTTTGCTTATGAAGTCTTGCCTGACAGTTCACTGTGCATACTGTTCTGAATGGACTTCCGGATTCATATTAGGGTTTTGCTTCTAGTTTTCATTTGATGACGAAAGGCAATCCAAATGCCTTAACATTTAAGGAGTTAGTCTATGTTCTATTGCAGGAAGATCAATCTAGGCAGAACAGGTCCATTGTGTGTGTTGCAGTTCAAGCTTTCTTGGCTAGTCACAAGGGCAAAGGTAAATGTAGCTCTTCTACTAGTAAGCAATCTTCTAAGTCCGCACAATCAAAGAAGGATGACAGGGATGAGGAGAAAATAGAAAACTAGAAATTGTTTTGCAAATACTGTAAAGGAAATGATCATGTCATAAAGAGTTGTCCAAAATTGGCTACTAAAGTGGAAAGGAAGAAAGAGGCTGGAATGGTTGTTGTAGAGGCCCCCATACCCAAAATAGATTTTGCTAATCTTGTGCAGAATGAAGAATGGCCATTTAGCACTGTTTGTAGTTATGATCCACTTCTCATGAATAGTGTATGTCTGTAGTAGTCTCAAATGTTTGGTACTTTGATGGTGGGGCAACCAAACATATTACCTTGCAACATAGTTTCTTCACTTCACTTGCACCTTCCCCTATATGGAATACTGTCACATGCACCAACAACTCCTCTTATTCTATCATGGGAGTTGGTAAGATCATTTTGACTACTCCTGATGGTAGCTCTTTTACATTTTCAAATGCTTTATTTTTGCTAGGGATAAAAAAGAATCTGTTATTAGTTTCACCTTTAGCCAATATTGGCTTAGTTGTGAAATTTGTGAATGATAGATGTATAGTTCATGATTTGTCGAATGGCGACATCATTATTGCTTCTAGCATTTTATGTTGTGGGCTGTATAAGCTCATAGAATATGAAAAATTTATGAATGATTCAGCATGTGCAGTACATGATTCTCATGCTTTGTCAGATGCTAAGCTTTGGCATGCATGCTTTGTTCATCTGAATTTTACTAGTTTGCTACACCTGTAGAAATCTGAAATGGTGTCCTCTCAGCCCAAATTGGAGGCAGTTGGTGAACATGTCTGTGAAGGATGTATTTTGGGAAAATTGTAGTGTTCCTCATTCCCAAAAGATGGTTCAATTCGAGCTAGAAATTGCAGCTTGGTCACAGTGCTGTTTGTGGTCCTATGCATACACCCTATTTTGGAAACTATCTTTACTTCATGTTTTTCATTGATGATTTTTTGAGGCATGCATGGGTGTATCCATTGAAAGCAAAGTCTGAAGTGTTTATGTGCTTCAAACAATTTTTGGTTTTGGCTAAAAATCTATCAGCATGTAAAATGGGCACCCTCTGCTCTAATTGAGGGGGGGAATATATGTCTTTTGATTTTAATGCATTTTTAGTTGAATGTGGGATAAAACATCAGTGTACCATGCCATATGCACCTCAACCAAATGGAGACATTGAATGGAAGATCAAGTCACTTATGGAGATGGTGAGGTGTATGGTCAAGAGTCACGCTTTACCACATAGTTTATGGCTTGAGGTTGTTATGTGTGCAGCATATGTACTTAACATATGCCCCACTAAAGCACTCCATATGAGGCTTGGCATGGCCGCAAGCCATGTGTTGCTCACATTCATGTTTTTGGTTGTCTGACATATGCATTAGTGCCTGAACAACAACACAAGAAATTGGCTGATAAAGCAGTGAAATGTATTTTTGTTGGGTAGAATTTTTAAAGCAAAGGCTATTGTCTGTATCACACACAAACTAAATGCATTTTGGTTAGTTGTGATGTTGTTTGTAAGGAAGATGCTATTCAACCATTCCTTTCATGTGCTAAGCAGACATCAATCAGCTCTAAAGACATGTATGACACTTTGCTACCTCTTTTTACAGGTGGATAGTCTAATGCTTGTCCTAATGAGGCAACTTCTCCTCCTTTACAGGTTCATGTGATGATGCAGATCATTCCATTTTTGATGCAGATTTACATGATGCGCTTGTTAATGAGAGATTTGATATTGAGGAGGCAAAAGCTATGCCAAAATGGCTGGTGCAGACTTTGCATGACAGCAAGTTAGATGCACCTCTTTCATATCATACTCGTTTAGGCTATCATAGTGCTTCTTTTGCATTAGATTGCTATGCTTTTTCTACCTCTAGTATCTGTGATGAGAATAAGCCTGTTTTGTTTGATGAAGCACAAAATTTTGAAATTTGGATGGCTGCTATGCAATCAGAATATGATGCTATCATGAAAAATGGTACCTTATCTTTATGTGACTTGCCTCCTAGCAAGAAGGCCATTGGCACAAAGTGGGTGTACAAGCTAAAGCGTAAGCCTGATGGAATAGTTGACATGTATAAAGCTATGCTTGTTGCAAAGGGTTATGCTCAAGAAAAAGGAATTGATTTTGATGAGACCTTTGCTCCTACATGCTGAATGACTACTGTTCATAGCATCTGTGCACTTGCACCTCATCATGGTAAGAATGTACATCAGTTGGACATTAAACCTGCATTCCTGAATGGTGACTTGCATGAAGAAGTGTATGTTTTTCAGCCATGTGTCTTTGTGCAAAAAGGGAATGAAAACGAACTCTGGAGATTGAAAAAGGAATTATATGGCTTGAAGCAAGTACCACATGCTTCGTATGAAAAGATACATGCCTACTTGATTGCACATGGTTTTGAGAACAGTCCAACTTAGAGAACCTTATATGTTAAGCATGGTAATGATGTGCTTCTGATCATTGTTGTGAATGTTGATGACATGCTGCTCACTAGTCCTCATGAGAAGCATATTTCTGATTTTAATGCTGATTTGGATGCATCATTTACCTTTTCTGAGTCTAATTGGGCTAGTTGCTATGACACTGATGTGTCCATGAGTGCTTTTTGCTTCATGCTTGGTAGCTTATGCATATCTTGGTTGAGCAAGAAGCAGCCTACTGTGGCCACTTCTAGTTGTGAGGCTGAGTATAGGGCAGCTTAAACAACAACTATTGAGTGTGTGTGGCTCAGACGCCTTATGGCTGATTTGGGTGTTGGTTAGTCTTCTGCCACTACCATCTTCAGTGACAGTCAGAGCGCATTGGTAGTTGAGAGGAACCCTGTGTTCCATGCTCGCACTAAGCACATTGAGGTGCACTATCATTATGTCAGGGAGAGTTTCTTTGCTGGAGAGATCAGCTTGGCATATGTGCCCACACAGGAGAACATTCGAGACCTTTTCACAAGGCCTCTGCCTAGGGATAAGTTTGAAGCTTTCTGCAAAAGATTTGGGATTGCTTCCTTTTGTGGATTGATTCCACATAGCTTGGCACTTCCTTATACATGAGTGCCAACTCCTTGTTCAGCGTATCACTCCCAAGAGGGATTTGTTGATATATTTAGGTAGTGATGTATGAGAACACACTAGGACCATCGAGGAACTTTTTTCCCTCTTTAGGAGGTTTTTTTTTCCTCACTTGTATATACGACTATAACCTGAATGGGTCACTTATCTTTGTACATTCCAGTGGTAATACATTCAATATTGTGTGTTGTGCTCCAAACTTCTTCTTCTTCCTTGTGCTATTCGCATGCTTCCACAGATCTCGAACTCCAACAATTAGGTGCATCTAACATGGATTAACTTAGTCTTTATAACCTTGGTGTTTGTGTGCTTTCACAGACCTTGAACTCCAACAAATAGGTGCTTCTAACATGGACTAACTTAGTCTTTATAAACTTGGTTTAAGGGATCTTTACAAAGTGATTTGTCTTTGGAAATCCATATTACACTTCTGATACAAATGAATTTCTTTGAAGTCTTCACAATTCAAGTAAGAGCATGCTTGTCATACCTGAATTCTAAGTGAAGAGTCTGGAAGCTACATACTTCTTGATCTTTTAACTTTTTGATTGGTACTTGAAGTGATTTGAAGGTCATAACCATGATCATTGTATACTCGAACTTCATCTTTGAAGTTTTCTTCCCTGTGGGAATCAATCTCACTTCAAGATTCATTCCAACTTAAAGACAATTACCACCTCAAACTCCAATGTTCCATACCATCTTTCCTACATCAATTTGAGTATTAGCATTGACATTCGATGACGTTTATCGTAAATTCTAGAAACATCACTATAGAGTACCTTTTATTCAAATCTTCTAAAAGAATTTGAAGTCGAGGAATTACCTCTATCCTTTATCATTGAAAGGTTTCAAGTGCTTCCATTAGAAGATCATTGCACAATCTTATGCTTGAACTATACTTTGTCTTGGAAGCTTGAAAAATGTGTTGACAAAATAAACATTCATCCTTTGTTTTAAAGTTCTTCAAAAGAAAACCAATATAGTTCCAACTTACTTGAATTTCTCATATTCAAGATCCATTGGTTCTTACTCAACCAATTTTTAGTGATAAGAGATTATTCTTTTGTTTGGATTCCTTTCTCACTGAAGCTTTAAGTAGCTACCCTAGGGCCTTATAGGAATATATGTACTACTCTAGTCTAAGCATCTGCTAATGCTTTTGGATTGCACTTTTCAAAAATCCCTTTAAGATAGGTGAATTTAAGTTATATCTTCCATGAAATTACTTAATATAATCACAATTGCAGATTACATGCTTAGAACTTCAAACTCTTTATCTTTCTCATTTCCTTTAAGAGAAGTGAAAACTTTGGTGTGATTTCTCCAACTTTGTGCTTTGCAACCACCTTTTGAAATCCATTTTTTTTGTAGTTGTATCATGCTAGAAAATTTCTTTTTGGGCAACTAAATACTTAACTAAACTTATATAACCTGCAAGATGTTTGCTTTACACACTTTATAGCACATCATTTACACCACTTTCCTCTATTTGATGGGTGTCTCCTTTTTCAAAAAGATGTACTAAAAAAGATTTCTAAGGTATCATCATATGATAGTGTTGTGGGAATTATTTATTTAAATGATTATGAGTGTTTGTAGCAAAAAAGTAGAGAAGAAGAAGTACATGTTGCATGTGAAGTTCTCTATAATTTGATTAATACATGAAGATTACAACACTTTTGTTTCATGAATAAGGCAAAAGTACTCACTTCAAGTTACACTTTAAGAAGAGAAGTACAACCATTTACTCCCAAGTACTTGTGTAGATGTTCATTGCGTCTTCACATGAACTCAATGGCTTGCTAATGTAAACCCTTGAACTCAAGCCTCCACTCAAGATGAATTCTTGATCACTTTCCACTATTGACTCACAACTCCTCTTTGGTAGCACTCCAACCACACCTTGGTTCCTCTTCTTCCTTGCATGAGGTTGAACTATAGAAGACAATATAGTGCTTACAATACTCTGTTTACTCTTCACTTTGCTCTCTAAATCTCCACTAACAATTGGAGAGTTCTCTACAAACTCTCACTTGCAATTCTTACCTCTCTCTCTCCTTATTCTTGCTTTGTGTATGCTTTTTTCTCATACACTCTTTACTTGGCTTGTTGACTCCTCACGCATGCCCACACTTCACTTAATTTAACTTCATTTCACATGTGTAACCAAGATCCTGACCTTGGATGTGCAACCCACATTAACACTCCTTGGTACACACATTTTCCAACTTTTTGTTATCATTAGTGTCCATGTGAAAGAACAAATGGGCACCATACACTTTTATATATGTCCTTAATAAAACATATAGTGGACTATTTAACCATAGGCACAAGTTTTGATCACATTTGGAAAACATAGGGAATCTAAGGTCATGCTCTCCATGTATTGTATAGGTCTATGTCTTTTGCAAGTTTTTGTGAAGCATGGTGTTGGTTGATCGGTGCTCAGTTTACTACAGTGAGGGCATCGTTGTAGAGCTCTTGCAAAGGAGAATCCAGTATGGTGCATCACAAATGCACCACTTCATTAATATTAGAGATGTTTGTGTTGGGGATGTAAGGGTCATGTGACCTTACCCCCATATTCATATATATACATCATATATAGAGCATTGCCTCAAGAGAGATCATTATGTGGGTTTCGAGGCTCCCACGCATATCCGCGCGTCGTTCCTCTCTTCTCTCTCATTCCATGTCCTCCTTCCTCCTCTTCTTCTGCACTCCAAACCCCTTCATTGGTATCAGAGCATGCTGAAGGTTAGTGTGCAAGAAGCTTCAATGGAAGCTTAGGTGAGAAGAGGTAGAAGTGCAGGTCGGCATCTCTTGACAGCTGTTCAGTATTTCGGTCATAACTCGAGCTAGGAAGCTCGGATTGACGCGTTTTAAAGTTCTGTGCGTAGCTAACACAGAGAGCTACAACTTCACAGAAGGGCGCAGAACCTGGTTCGGACTTCTGAAGTGCCGAAAATTCGAAAAACGCAGAGAATTGTAGAAAGCGAATCTACATTGAGTAGGACAGCAGGTCGGTTTTTTTGTCATAACTTGAGTTGTACAGCTCGGAATGCAATGATTCAACTTGCTGCTCGTAGCTTGAAAAGATAGCTACAACTTTGTAGAAGAACTCAGATCCAGATTCTGAGTTTTAGGTTGCCGAAATTGCAAAATACAGAGCAGTACTGTTGCAAGTGAAATTGAAATTGACAGTAGGTGCTTGTCTTAAGCATATCTTGAGCTACGCACCTCCGATTGAGGTGTTCTTTATGTCGTTACGTAGCCAAGAAGCAGATCTTCAAGTTTGCTGAAGACCAAAAGTTCAGATTCAGAGGTTATCACCTCTGAAACAGCAAAACACAGAGCAGTACAGTTTTGCCCAAACAACCCTAATTGCACTTGGAGGTTGAATTTGCTTTGGAACTTCTTCGAGAGAGAATTTATGGTGTGCAAGCTCTTATTTTTAGAGCTTCAAGACATTGTACATGTATGATCATTGTGTTAGCTCCTCCATATGAGAGTAGAGCATGATCTTGTCACTTGTTTGGCATGTAAGATGACATTGTGGTATACTCTTTTTGAGGTTTATGTCATCATGAGTTCGATCATGGATGTATAGTGGCATTGTGGTCTACATCTTGCTTATGCCACTTGGTTATGGATTTACTTGCCGATTGCACATACTTTTATGAGAGTTGATTTTGGATCTTGTTTGGTACTTGTATCTTTTGTTTTCTTTGCAGGTACATGATCCAGATTGGAGCCTCAGTTACACGTTTGTTTGTCACCGTTATTAGCATTTGGTCATTGATTGATATATATTTGCCAGTGTGATTCTTGGCATATGTGGATGGTGATTCCCACATGGTTATTTTGGTTCTAGAGTCCACTTTACAGAGGAGATGCTGCCGAAATTTTATCGGCTTTTATGCTAGAAGAGAGCTCTAGTGGATCTTGAAGCTTGTGCGATAGCTTTGGATCATTGTTTATCTCCATTCACTTGGACTTGGTCACAGGTTGTTTGTGACAGGTTGGACCATCTTGCAGGATTTATTTTTGAGTGAGAGTTGTATTGCCATTGTATTGGCGTGTATTGCCATTAGTTTTTTGGCACATGTAGTTGCCATTATCTTCTTGAATTATATCAGTGACAGGTGGTAACAGATTACTTATTGTTCTTTCATTATTGGTTATCTTGTTTGATTGCTCAGTTTTCAGGGGATACTCTGTCGAAATTTTCCCAGGATTCTTTCACATCTACTTGGTCACTTTGGAGACTTGGTGAGCAGGCTTATGCTCATGGTTTTATATGCATGGTAGATGCATGGTTATGTGACAGGTGGTTCACATGGTTTCTTCTCCAGTGAGACATATGTGATGTGAGTTATGCATATGGATATGCAGGTGTGATCCTATTCAGGATAGAGTATTATTTCTAGTCTCTTGTTACATTGCTAGTCTATTGGATTGCCAGCATGGTGTCTTCTCGATTTGATGGCACTGACTTTCCGAGATGGAAAGCTCAGATGTGGCATACATTGGTTCGTGCAGGGTTACACATGTATGTGCATAGAGATGCACAGAGGCCTCGTGACATGCCCTATCACGTATGGATGGATATGGATGCATTGGCCAGCTCCACTATCCGATTACAGCTTGTGGATTCTATATATAAGTCTGTTATGTATGAGGAGACGAGTAGTGCATTATGGCAGAGACTACATGATATGTATGCGAGTCCATTGACTCATGTGAGACATAGATCACATCGACGACTTCGATGTTGGCACTGTGGTCATGAGGGCCATATTCGACGATGTTGCTTCAGGCGGATGCGACGACGACGTCAGAGATATGCACGTGATGCAGGTCAGGTAGTAGTTTCAGGAGAGTCTATAGCAGTTGATTATGCTAGTGATGGTGATATCACTTTCTCCTATGGTTCATCTCAGGATTCCTCTTGTTCATTGGATAGCACACATATGGCTTGGTTGCTTGATGCATTAGCTACTTTTCATGTTACTCCACATCGTGAGTGGTTTTGTCGATTCTCACGTGAGAGTCGTGGATGTGTGCAGTTGCCTGACGGTACGACATATGACATTGAGGGTGCAGGAGATATATGCCTTATGCTACCTAGTGGAGCATCACTTATGCTCAGACATGTACGCTATGTGCCTTCATTCCCTATGAGCTTGATTTCAGTTAGCCAGTTACAGGAGAGCAGATGTTATGCATTCCTTGGTGAGCATCATTTTCAGTTGCAGTTGGGACAGCTTATGCTTGTCAGAGGTGCCAGGATTGGGCACATGTATCCACTGCAGGTACTTCATGTGAGAGACAGTCTCGTCTCAGTGGGAGTTCAGCCTTATGTGCGATGTGAGACTCGTCATGTCTCATTTTGTCTACCTACAGATAGGTCTATGGACATTCTTGATGCACATGTATGGCATGATTTAGATGCTCAGATGGATGCACATGTAGAGCATGTTTTGGATGCTCATGATACTTATGTAGAGCATGGTTTGGTTGATCATATGGATGCTCTTACAGAGCAGACTTTGGATGATCAGCTGGATGCTTTAGAGCATGATGTGGATGCTCGTATAGAGCATTGTGATGATACTCACTTAGAGTTAGATCATCAGATGGATCTTAGTGTTGATGTTGTGCAGTCAGCTCATGTGGAGCATGATCATACACTTGGTATGGTAGAGCAGGATTGCTCTCATGGTACACAGCGTATACCAGAGCATATTAGCTCTCAGGATGCACAGCTAGACACATCCTTGGTTGATAGGATGGCTGATTTGGATGCTGAGGAGTCAGCAGTTATGCAGTCATTCTTGGATTTGCTCATGCCAGATGTTGACATAGATATGTCAGGACATGTTGGTCTTGACGATGGTGCTTTGGATGCCTTGGATAGAGGCATGGCTGACATGCTTAGGTTAGCCAGGATAGCACATGTTTTGTCAGCATTCGGGAGTCTGATGTACGAGTTGTTATGCTCGAGACCAGACATTGCAGTTGCTATTGGAGCATTTGCACTTGGAGTTGTCAGTCGTTCGATGATTGACACATGCATAGAGCGAGTGGGAGCTTTGCAGGAACTTCATGAGTTCTTGCATCAGTCATATGTGAGCTCGACTCTTATCGATATGAGTCTAGAGCAGTTTGAGGTGCATGGATACACCTTGTTCGAGGCAGTTGGTGTAGGCTGATCTGGTATGGGTAGAGATCCGGACTCTTCCTGTACATTATTGTATAGTCCTACATCATTCTTTCTATATGTTACCACTTACGGTCACATTGACCCTTAAGTGGGAGATTGTTGGGGATGTAAGGGTCATGTGACCTTACCCCCATATTCATATATATACATCATATATAGAGCATTGCCTCAAGAGAGATCATTATGTGGGTTTCGAGGCTCCCACGCATATCCGCGCGTCGTTCCTCTCTTCTCTCTCATTCCATGTCCTCCTTCCTCCTCTTCTTCTGCACTCCAAACCCCTTCATTTTGAAGAAAAAGGTTCTTATTGTTGTGCGAGCAGAGCGAGCACCCAGGCACCCACCTGTAGCTTTCTCCAATGCTTATGATGAAGGCCGCGACCAAGGCATAGACCTTGGCATATCTGGTCATCCAAATCACCAAAGTCATTGTTGGTGCCATTGGCTATGTGGAAAAAAAGATTTCAATGAACAAGGAAGACAAAATACTAGCACTTCTCTAGAAGTTACCCATTCAAGTAGTGTTCCCCCAAGATTGCTTAAGAGTAGGTTTCCCTACCAATAAGCCCTAGTTTCTTGGTGATTTTAGGAGTGAAGTTACTTAATGTTAACATTATTTTGGAGCCTTCAACATGTCGTCTTGGCTCTTTGCACCAATTTTTTTGAGAGTTTATTTAGGTGCAAAACTGGGGAAAATTAGAAGCCAATTTTGCAATTTTGGGATAGTTTCGACTACACAACGTGGAAAGATTGGTCGAAAGCTCAATTTTGGAGCTAGAGGGACTTGAGGTTCTGTTTCTTTGGTAGTGTACATTCACCTTTATTACCAAATTTTCATCTCTTAAGTCTTATTTTATGTTTCCTAGAAAGCTTTTAGTTGTGGTGGGAATAGCCACACAAGTTTATGTAGGTTTTCTGGGCCTAAAGAACAACACTTTCATGTGTTTCTGGCTAGTATTTGACTGTAAATTCATCTTTTTAGTGCCATTTTACTGCATATACTAAACACATACACACTATGTATGCTTCTCTTGTGAAGAGGTGATGGATGTAGTTGCAAATATGGATTGTGTTGGCAAAATCATGCTCAACACTAGCCTTCATAACTTAAGAGACACTTAATAAACTCCTCAAGCTTCCACAATATGCATTGAAAACACCTAAGTCCTTTGGAACTTAATCCACAAACTTTTTTGTCAACACAGATGAGTTTGGAGTTCAAGAAACTTGAGAAACTTTCTATATATGGAAGAGAAGCTCTTAGAAATTTGTTGAGCATTCACAAGATGGTAGAAATAATCTAGAGAGCTTTTGCACAAATTCAATTGAATTGATAATCTAATTAAAGCAATATATTTCATGAATTTAGACTCACCACACATTGACCAATGAATCTAAGAATTTGTGGGGGTAGAACCCGACTTTTCACGGAGATAAAGGTATGCAAACCTTGTCACATGGAATCACACATAGATATCTTAGCATCCAATAATAACAAAACTTTGTGTGTGTGCTTATCACAATCCTAGCTAAGTGATCCAGTTAATGGATTGGAGATTGAGCACCTACACACTAAGAAATGACTCCGAGAAGATGACAAAGTTGCACAAGGTACTATAACAATAAACAAAGAATGAAAGATCAATAGAAATGAATTGTAACGTGTATTCCTATTACAAATATGATACAAAGGATGTCTCTCACTTCAAGGTAGTACAATTTATACTCAATATGAGTGCAAAGATCAGCTCTAATCACTTTGTAAAGCTCGACTACCCACGACTAGAAGTATGATGTATTACACACCTTCAAATTAATGGTAGTTAGATTATTCACCCAAAAGGTAATCCTAAGTTTTAGGCATGTGACTAAGATAATCTCAAAGGTTTAACCTTTGAAGTCTTCAAACCATATGATAAGACATTAATCTTTCTGAATCATGAGAAGTCCAATAACCATTGGTCAAGCTCTTGGGCTTGCTCCATGTAGCAACAACTCCCCCTCAAGCCTAAGATGCTTGAATCTTCATTTCTTCAACACTTCTTGTAACCTAATCAAAGCTTTGAACGTGTTCAACTTAACTCCATCCAATGCCTTGGTCAATTGTTGGTGAGTAGATATATATGATAGCTCAATTTCCTTACTTGTGATCTTTTCTTTTACATAGTGATAGTGAACTTATATGTGCTTGGACCTAGCATGGTAGATTGGGTTAGTTGCAAGATGTAATGAACTAATGTTGTCCCAAAAAATGTGAGGAGTAGAAGACTTAAGACCTAAATCAGAATACAAGATCTTGATCCACATTGTTTCCTGAGTTGCATTGGTTAATCCTTTGTATTCAACTTTAGTTGATGAGAGTGCAATGATAGGTTGCTTCTTTCTAAGACCATGATATAAGTTATGTACCTTCAAAAGTGAGATTCCTTGATGTACTTCTCCTATTATCTTTCAAACCTGCCCAATCTACATCAGAGAAGAGTTTGATATCTATATCAAATGTATATGGGTAATACAAACCTTCATTGATAGTTCCCTTCAAGTATTTAGGTATCCTCTTAGCTACGTCCATGTGAGGTTTCCTAGGAGTGTGCATAAATTGATGTAGGACACTTACACTATAGCTAATGTCGACTCTAGTCAATGTGGCATAGTTCAAACTACCCTCTAAACTTTGATAACTAGTTAGGTCTTCGATTTGCTCTCCTTCATGAGCACTTAGCTTTAGATTTATCTCCATGGGTGTACTTGCAACCTTTGATTTATCCATCTTGAACCTAGCTAGAATATCTTTGATGTATTTCCTTTGAGTAAGATACATAAACTTTTTTGTGTATACTACTTCCAACCCTAGGAAGTATGTGAATTGCCCTAAGTCACTGATCTAGGATTCTTCTTTCATTTTGAAGCTTGATCCTCCTTATGCCTTCAACATCATTACCTGTGATTATTATGTAATCAACATATACACAAAGGTATATGACTTCATATTGATTCCTCTTAATGAAAAGTGAATGATTTGCTTTTCTAACCATGAACCCTTTATCTTGCAAAATGACTAGCCTATGATTCCAAGCCCTTGGGGCTTGCTTCATACTATATAGGGCCTGCCTTGACGTACATACATGTTTAGGGAATGATGAATCTTCAAAACCAAGAGGTTGAGCCATATATACCTCTTCAAATATCCAACCATTTAGAAATTCATTCTTTACATTTATTTGGTAAATCTTCCAATTCTTGGAAGCTTCAATGCTCATAAGCACTTTGATAGTTGGCATCTTTGCCATAGGTGAAAAAGTCTCTTCATAGTCAATCCCTTGTGTTTGTGCATACCCTTTGGCCACAATTCTTGCTTTATGCATGTGTAGCTCCATCAAAGTTTTTCATATCCACCTTGATCCAATGATCTTCATAAATGAGGTCTTGGGTACCAACTCCCAAGTATGGTTTTCTTGCAAGGTTTCGATCTCTTCCTCCATGGCATTAATCCATTTTGGTTTCTTCTTTGCTTCCTCATAAGATGAGGGCTCCTGAGAGTTTGAATTATGTGCTAAATAGATAGAGTGTCTAGTGACCAATGATGTATCATAGCCATACCTCTCAGACTTCTTCTTCTCTCTAGTTGAGCTTTTGATGGTTTGTAGAGAGGATTTTGCTACATCCCTCAACTCTTGCACTTCAACTTTGCCTTTGGAGTTCCATGAGTTAAATTCTCTTCTTGGAGTCTTTTGATCATCTTAAGAGTCACTTGAGGCTTCAAGTGTGTGGGCATTTTTGCTTGATAGAGTTGGAACGTCTTCCTCTAGATCACAAGGTAGCTTAATTTTCCTACAATCATCTTAAAAGCATGACTTTTTTTCATCAAACACAACATGTCGAATTAGTATAAAGCCTGTATTACTGAGATATAATCTTTTTTATTAAGGCCATAGCCTTTGAAGATACATTTCTTTGTCTTAGGGTCCAATTTACCTCTTATCTATGAAGATATGTGTGCATATACAATGCACCCAAAGATCTTGCAATGATACAAGCTAGGTCTTCTTCCATTCCATGCATCATATGGATTCATGCCATCCATATCCTTTGATGGTAATCTATTGATCAAATAGGTGGCAATAAATACTACCTCTACCCACAAGTAGTTAACTAGTTTCTTTTCATTGAGCATGGACCTTGCAAGCTCCACAACAGTCCTATTTCTTCTATTTTCCACTCCATTCTTCTCATGAGTCTATGTATTAGTGATTTCCCTTTTTATTCCTCTCCCTTGGAGATAAGAATAAAATTCATGAGAGAAGTATTCTCCCTCTCCATTTGACCTTAGTCGTTTTAGGGTTTTACCTATTTGATTCTCCACAATAGTGAAGTACTTTTTAAAGCATGAAAACACTTCATCCTTATGCTTCATGAAATATAAGATAGTCCATCTGCTACAATCATCTATGAATGACACATAGTACCTTGATCAAGAAATTGAAGGTTCTTTGCTTTGCAAAAATCTGTGTGGACAATCTCCAAGAGGTCATGTATATAGCCTTTGTTGGTGAATGGTTGCTTGTGTGACTTACCAAATTGACATGCACTACACTTGTATATCATGTGTTTCTTTGATATGTTGGGTAGTCTAAGTACACTCTGATCTTTACTAATTTTTCTAAGGGCTCTTTGTCTAATGTGAGCTAGTCTCTTATGACAAACTTCTAATTCTGATAGGGTTTGAGAGCCATAATAGTATAGGGAAATATTCTTGGTGTCTTGGAGTTCAAATGTGAACAACCTTCCTATCTGTTCTCTTTTTGCTATCTTCCTGAATCCCTGATATGGGTCCTTAGCATATGCTCCATGCTTGGTAAATCTCACTTGTAATCCATTCTCAATAATCTGACCTACACTAATAAGGTTCTTTGTGATGATAGGAACATAAAGGATATCATCAGAATTACCCTCCTTCATTATCATGTTCATGAGTAGAAGTAAATCCTCTTGAGCTTGATCATCTGTGTAGTTGTTGTAGTCTCTCTTTCCTTTGCATCCTCGTTGATATTTGTTATTGTATGATTTGTTTTTAAATCCATAAGGATTACTGAATTTGGCTCATGAATTTCCATAGCTTCCTTTGTTGTATCCTCTTCCTCTTTGATTCCTTGGGTTCCTGAAACAATTTTCTATGGTGTGATTTGATTAATCACAAATGACATAGGGTGATGAGCTTTGAGCTCTCCCCTTGCGTTGTCTACCTCTTTTGCCTCTTCCTCTTGAATCCCTTGTGATGTGATTTGGTTAACCATATATGACATAGGTTGATGAGCTTTGAGCTCTCCCCTTCCTTCGTCTACCTCTTCTTCCTCTTCCTCTTGAACCCCTACCTCTACATGTAAAATTGACTTGAGAGGTACTTCCTTCATCAATATTTATTACCTTTCCCTTTGTTATCTTTGCCTTTATTATTATCTATATAGAGGGTAGAGCATTGTTTACCTTTTTGGTTCTCACCATTGTTCATGAGCTTTGGTTCATCTGTGAAAAGTTGTCCCATGAGTGTGTTGAAGTTAGGCACTTGCATATCCATGTAGAGATCCATGGATGTGGTGAAGCCTTCCCATTTATCATCAACTTTGATCCCATTGATGACTTGCCTCACAATTTGCTCTTCATCAATGATCTCTTGAATGCCCCCAAGTTGATTTGAAATGTCCTTCATCGTGGTGACAAAGTCAGTCACACTTTGCTTGAGCATCTTCTTGAGTGTTGTAAACTCCATCCATAGTTAGTTCTGCCTAGCTTCGGTGCTTTTGGAGAAGAATGATTCCAAAGCATTCCATATATCTTGAGAGGTTTTAAAAAGAGGTTTTAAAATTCCTAATATAAGGGAGTAAAAAATAATTAGCAAGATTCAAATTGTGTCAAAAAAGGTATAAAAACAAAAAAATTGGCTCATTTGACACTTCACTGTGTTCTAGTATCGCCCGAGAGCAGCGATTGGTATCGTGCGCATAGTATCATGCAGAGCAGGCCTTCCAAGCTAGTTTGTGAGCTCAAGGTGCAAGCAAGACAATCTAAGGGTAAGGTTCCACAAAGATTATCTGCTGAAAACACAATAAAAATGCATAAACAAGAGATTAAAGGCATGCGCGGTATCGCGGGGGAGGAAATAATTGTTATTTGAATTTCCTTTGTGAGGAGCAGGGGCCTAGGAGTGAAGAGGTGTGTGAGGAGAGCAAGGAGGTGCAAAAATTTGTGAAATTTTAGGCTTTTTGGCTTGAGTATCGCGATCGGTTGAGATTTGGTATCGCGATACCAAAACTCCCTTGTATCGCGATACTCACCGTAGTATCGTATCGCCGGGTATCAGTCCTGGTATCGCGATACCATTGTCGTATCGTGTCGCGAGACTGGTATCACGATCACACTATACTATAGTGGTATCGTATCGCTACCTACTGTGGTATCGTATCACCCACGTGCCATCTCGTATCGCGATACCATTTCAGTATCGTATCGTCCGCTTGCCTGAGTAATATCGCGATACCATCGTCAGAATCATATCGCCTTGGTTCTCTGGTATCGTATCGTGAGGATCGGGATATCGTATCGTTCCTGATCGTAGTATCGTATCGTTGACCCCAGCAGTATCGTATCACCGCTTGTTCTGGTATCATATCGTCTCCTTATCGGGGATCGTATCGCGATACCAAATTAGTATCATATTGTCAGTGTGTTTGGTATCGTATCACAGCCAAGTCCCGTATCGTATCGTCTGCTACCCAAGTATCGTATCGCCTCTATTGTGTGGTATCGTATCGTAGGACTTCCAATATCGTATCGTGATTGAAATCAGTATCGTATCGTCGCTGATGCTCTGGTATCGTATCGGGAGGATTGTTGGTATCGTATCGTAGCAATTGTCCAGTATCGAGTCGCCTGCGGCAGACAATATCGTATCGTGTTGACTTCAAGTATCGTATTGTGGCCATAGTGGTATTGCCCAGTGCAATATCACTTGGAAGTGGTATCGACCAGAGTGTTTGAAGCACTTTGTCATGTAACTAGAGGCATTGGAAGAGCTACACAAGGAGAGTCTCTGAGACTTAGAGAGACTTAGGAGGGTGAATGAACTTGAGGTCAGGGAGAGTGCTAAGTAGTCGAGAAGTGTCATATCCTCAGTGGGAAGTGCTGCCCAGGTTAGTCACCACTCCGCCTACTCAGAGACCTCAAGCGATTCCGAGGAGGAAATACCCATGGCTTCGGAAGACATGCAGGGTCCAACATCAAATAGAAATTTCATGTCCACAGACAGTACAAAGTCTGTTTGAACCTAGAGAAATGTGTCTTCATGGTGAGACAAGGGAAAATCTTAGGAAACATAGTCTCAAAAAATGGAATATCTACAGATGAGGACAAAATTAAAGTCATCTTAGACCTACCAAGACCTAAGAATGCAAAGGAAGTGCAAGCCTTTATGGGACATTGTGGATATTACCGTAGGTTTATTCACATGTATGCCATAATAGCAAAATCCTTGTATGGTCTCTTGACTCAATTTACTTGGACAGAAGAAAGCGAGAAGGCATTCACCGAGTTGAAAAAGAGGCTTAGCACAGCCCCAATTCTGAAATCACCCAATTGGAACAAGCCTTTTCATATTCATGTTGATGCTTCTAACTATGCCATTGGATGTATCTTAGCCCAACCAGCTGATGAAGGGAAGCTTGATCATCCAATTGCCTATGCTAGTAGACAATTGAATCAAGCGGAATGAAATTATACCACTACTGAACGAGAAGGGTTAGGAATGGTATACGCAGTGAAGAAATTCAGACACTACCTCTTAGCCAACAAGTTCAAGTTCTTCATAGACCATCAGGCTTTACTATACTTAGTCAATAAGCCTTGTAACACGGGAAGGTTAGTACGATGGTTCTTACTACTAATGGAGTTCGACTTTGAAGTGGTAGTAAAGAAGGGAAACACTCATGTAAGAGCAGACCACCTTTCTAGATTAACACACGGAGAACCACCAAGTGGAGTACTCGATGATCTGCTAGATACATATTTGTTTAATCTAGAAGTTTGTCCAAAGTGGGCAGAGAAATTGATCCCTATACTCACCCATGGCCCTCAACACTCAATCAATAAGAATAGCAAAAAGGAAATTCTTCAATCAAGGAATTTACACATTTTGCGGGAAGCGTGTACTATAAGGAGCCCATTGGAGTATTACTCAGATGTGTCGAGGAGGATGAACAAAAGCAACTAATCGAGCAAGCACATGTGAACAAATGGAGAACACACCAAGGGATTCATGGAACATTTTGAGAATTAAAAAGATTAGGAGTGTACTGGCCCGACATGCCCAAGAATGTTCATGACTACGTAAGTAATTGTGTAGAATGCCAAGAGACGATCCCAGACGATCATATGTCTCTACCTTTTTCAACCATAGCACCCAATTTGAGTAAGACACTGGTGAAATTCTTAAAGACAAAAGAGCATGAGGCAGGAGCTAGTTTGGCAAGAAAACGATCCCTAGAAGAAATGAGCAAGGATTATATACTCATGGGGAAGCAATTGTTTAGGCGTGGAAAAGACAACCAACTTCGATTAGGTGTGCATGAGGGAGAATATCTACCCATATTAGAGATGGCACATGCGGGTGCTGTAGGAGGTCATTTCTCAGCTGAGAGAACTGTCAAAATGATTCTCTTTGCCAGCTTGTGGTGGCCAACCCTACATATGGATGTTGAAACGTATGTACGAAGCTGCGAGACATGCCAGAGAGCTAAATACCCAATTCGGAGAGATGACATGCCTTTAAGACCTATGGTCTGTGCTAGAGCATTCTCAAAATGGGGTATTGACTTCATAGGACCCATCAATCCACCGGCCAAAGGATCACATTCGGAATACATCATAGTAGCCACTGATTACTTAACCAAATGGGTAGAAGCAAAAGCCACTAGAAAGAATGATGCTCAAACTACCGCCAGGTTTCTCTTTGAGCATATTTTCACCCGTTTTGGATTACCAATCGAGATTGTGAGTGATCGGGGAACGCACTTCCTCAATGAAGTAATTGAGTCGCTAATGAATGAGTTTTTAGTGATTCATAAAAAATCAGCCCCATACCATCCCCAAGCCAATGGACAAGTTGAGAGTTCCAACAAGGTACTGTGTACAGTATTGACAAAGATTGTCAATAATGGAAGGTCAGATTGGGACAAACAATTGCATCATGCAATTTGGGCCTTCCGGGTTGCATATAAAACGGCTATTGGAACTAACCCATTCAACTTAGTGTATGGGCAGAATGCAATTTTGCCAATTGATTTTTTAGTACCAACATTGAAAGTGGCCCAACAGTATGAGTGGAACGGACATGAATTATCCCAACAACTAGACCAAATCGAAAAGCTACATGAAACTAGGTTACAAGCAGTAGCAGGAATCTATGCAGCTAAAAGGAGACAAAAGGCATGTTATGATGCACATATAAAAGATAAGGGAATTAAAGAGGGAGACTTAGTCTTGGTGTACACCTTAAAACAACATGCCAAGAAGTTACAAAAATGTGGATATGGACCTTTGATCATAAATCGAATCTCGACAGGTGGTGCAATTAATCTAGCCACCCTAGATGGAGATATCCTTTCTAACTACATGAGCGGATGTAGAGTGAGACAATTCACTGAGCCTTTGACTGATCAAATGCTAGCACGTCTAGTAGGAGCCCAAAATAGGAAGAGAGAGGAGGAGCGAATTAGAGAGGAAGCTCGGCAAGAAGCACTGGAACGCATTAGGAAACGGAAAGAATGGATTAGGCAACGAGATGAACGCTATCTCCACGGAGAGGAGCCTATCCCTATGGCTAATTACCAAGTCCATAATCTTGATACAACGGGTGCGTGCAAGACACAACCTTACCTAAACCTAGGGATTGGCCAGACAGAGTACAAGTTGATAGATGCTTTGATAGACTCAGGAGCAGGACTTAGTTGCATACGAAATAGGGTCGTAAAAGATCTTCAACTGAGTATGAATTCCACAAAAGCCCGATTGATAGGAATTGGGGGTCAAACCCTAGATTGCATTGGAACAACAAATGTACCCCTCCACCTAGGAAATTCCTCTATGGAACAAAGAGTCTTAGTGTGCAAAGATGAGGATTTAATAGAAGATTTAATCCTAGGACATGACTGGATCATTGAGAACGAGGTGTGCATCAATCTAGCTCAAGGCTATATTTCGGCGAAAATAGGGCATAAGGAGATTTTCAGTTTATTAGGAGAGAAGCCTTTAATTCAACCAAAAATAGTCGAGAGTTTGGAGAGCTTCCAAGAAAAGACACTGAAGAATGATCCCAGTGCGAATATCTCCGAAACCAATCTAGAAGCAGCAAAAACTTCAAGTCCAATGATGTCCGCAATAGAGTCAAAATCATCACATTCAGTTGAGGAAAAGCCAGCCGCAAAGGAAACCAACTCCCCTGGACCTCCTCAACTAGACAAAAGATCACCATACTGGAAAACAACAAGCCGATACTCATATCAAGAGCAACACAAATACAAGTGGGTACGGAAGGATCGGGTGTAGAACCAGGAAAAATCAACACCCACTCTTAAAAAGGAAGCAGAAACCAAAAAGTCAGCTACACCAAAGTCCACACCAATAGGACTATTGCAGGTATGGATCCCCAAGTCTTTGATTGAAGCTCAGAGAGCACGACGTCAGATATGGATTCCCAAGAAGGTCACACAGGCAGCCAAGCAAGCGAGAAAAACTCAAGAGGATGAAATACATCAAAAAAGCCGAATAATGATGCCAAAACAGACTCGTCCTCGAAACAAAGGAAAAAACGTCCATACTACTAGAACGCAAATGGAAACAAAGACAACACCTGCAGACCGAGAAAGCAAAGAAAGAAAATGTACCATTCAAACAACCACGAAATGGATTTGGAAACCCAAGGGACTGCAGGGAGCGGACCAGCGACATGACAAAGATCCCAATTGCACCCATGAAGTGTCTAATGCACCTCAAGTATGCATAATAGGGCCACAATACGAGGCCAAGCATTTGGCACATACTAGTGGTGCACATTCTCCAAGTGAGATTAGGTCATAGCTTCAACTCTCTTAGGAATGAGCATACTGTGGACTTAAATAAATGCTTCGGCTATACTAACACTTGTTTTCTTTCAGGATAAGAAATAAAAAATGTGGTAAGAGATCTAACCTATGGAATCATGGGAAACGAAGTGATGCGCGACAACAACACACTGCAATGCACTACACTACTTGCTATACTTCCTTTCAAACTAATGCGCTTTTCATTACAAGTGCAGATGGCTTCTGAAGACTCGGAGGCTACGATCCAAGAGGAGGTGCAGGAATTCCCTCCCCAAAGTCTCACAAAAGCCAAGGGGCATTGGTTTAGAGATGAGCAACCAGTAGGAGAGTATCTCTTCTTGGCGAACATAAAGATCATGGACACAGAGCATCACTTTCCGATTATGTCCCAAGACTTCAGAGTATTACATGAACTACCCTCCACAATCGACATAATGAAGAAAGCAGCAATTCATAAGTATTTTGAATTGCCCATATATAAACCTGACTTCCAAAGATGCACGCAAGTCAGGAACACCTTACAGCCAGCACTGCATGATCCATTGGTGCCCGAAGCCAGAGTTATGGATAAAGGAGGTGAATGGGTGGTCATCCAATTTACACACGACTTAATTAAGGAAGCATTTGGATGGGAGAAGGACGGTGTCACTATGGTAAAGGAAGAGAGTCGTGGAGCAAAGACACGAACTTTTGTCGACATTAACAGAGTCGATATAGAAGAGGAAGTCAGACTGATTCACCAACACTTTTGCTTTCCAAACATGAATCGATACACGGCTCCCCAAAAGCTCATTGTTCAATTACTTTCCCATGCAATAAAGCAAATTGGCAATCAAATTAATCAGACTCCATATGTACAAGAAAGACTATTCGAGGCAAAAAAGCAATGGAATAATAAGAAGTTCCTCAATGGTACTATGGCCTTGACCATCTTGATCTACCATGCTTTGGGCATAAGAGAACACTTGCAGGAAATGCCATCTTCGACTGCTCTTGCTCAGTACGTCAAAGTCGCCACAGTCCCCAAAAAGACAAAAAGAATCAAGATCGTGGAAGAAGCTGAAACTAGCTCTCAACCCAGAATGAGAGGCACAAAAAGACTAAGGGAAGTCAAGCAAGTTGAAGAGGAAGTCCCAGCCACAAAAAGAACTCATGTACTCCCGAAGACAACACTTGAAGAGCAAAGACCGATTACAGAGGAAGAACTGGCAAAAGCCATTGAACAAACGCATCAATATACGGAAGGGCAAGTCAATCTACCGGTGCAAGGTCATCATTATCAACAGTCACAACAAGAATTGGACGCAAAAAGGAAACTCACCAAAGTCCATTGGTACCAAGAAATAGGATTGGATAATTCTAGTTCATCATCGGAGGCCCAAGAAGAGCCAGATACTTCATTATTAAATGTCGATATTCAAAGTGAATCAAAGGATGATGGACAATGGGTGGAACTCAATGAAGTTGACTACAATGAAGAACCAGATGGCCTCAAGACAAATGACCATGCCATACATATTGATCAAAGTAACACAAGTAAGAATGAACAGGAAGGTACGCATACTATAAAACTTAATGAAACTTCCACCATTCATATCAAGGAAGCCACACCACCCCGAGAGAAATCCACAAAGATACCAAAGAAGGAGCATCAAGAGGAGACAATAGAGGACGAGCAACCCTTCACACCAATGAGAGTAGTAGCAGAACCCTCCCCCATGGATGTCACGTTTCAAGGGAGTGCCGCAAAAACTAGTAAGAGGGATGAAGACAAAAATGAATCTCAAGTACATCTACAACTAAGACAACCACACAACGCAACCATTCATGTGGAGCAGGGAAGAGATGTGCTCACGGGAGAAGCTCCGAGCATACCCTGAACTTGGTTGAATGTAGACATTGCTCAACTCAAGCCTGTGGTACAAGATATGATTAGAACTGCTCTAGATACGCAACAACTCATGCTTAAGGCAGATGAAGACTACGACCGAGCAATGAACGACAAACATGAGCTTCAGGTAAAGAATAAGAATCTTTCGGGTGAATTGACCTTAGAAAGAGAGCACATCCGAAACAAAGAAAACAAAGTCCAAGAAGCTAAAAAGCAGTGCAGTGCGTTAATGACAGAATACAAAAGCTTAAAAGCACAACTGCAAGAAGTCAAGAGAAAATATGAAGCTAGTGAAACTGAAAAGGCAAGAATGAATGCTAGGAGCAAAATCTTGGAATCTTAGCTCAAAGTCTATATGGAGGAAGCAGAAAGCCTAAGGAACCGCAACAAGGAGCTCATGACAACTCTCCTCAGTGATCAGCCAATAGCGGCTACTGACAACTTAGAAGGGAATATCAAGGAATTGCAAGAAAAGATAACTAAAATGGAAGATCAGCTCAGACAGGAGCAAGAAGTCATTGCAGATTGGGAAAAAAGATACATGGAGGACACAACTGCCCTAAGAACTAAATGGAAAAAAGCGGAGAATCGTTATCTACTGCAATGTAAAGAAGACACCGATCATATGGATATCGTGGCACAAGAACTTCTCAAACATAAAGACACAATTGCAAAGGCTACTGACGAAATTAAGCAGAGAGATGAATGCATTAAACAGCTTCAGGAGCAGTTAGAGCAAAAAGCAAAGTAGGGGACACCAGTAGTTCCACTAGCTGCAGAGGCTACTGTGAAGACTAAGGTACGTCCTCTCTCTCCCCTCTCATATCATTCACCGATAAGGGAGGCTCAGGAGGTCCACATTGATCATGATAATCGGGACATTGCAGAATTGAGCCGACCAGAAAGGGCACTACTGGTGTCCCAACTCACTACTGATTTTGAAGATCAAATAATACACATCATGAAGGAAGCTCCCATAGAAAACAAACAACTAGAGCAAATTTTGAAGCCTTTCAATGTACCATATGGTCTTCTAAAGGAACAAACGCGGCATTATATACAAACTGCCACTAATAAAGAACCTGACAGCAACCTCCAGTTCCACAAAAATACTTTCAATTACACTCAAGAGGAGTTCGAGAAGGCGGATCCCATTTGGAGATGGAAAATTTTGGAAAAGAATCCTACACTGCGGGTACAGTGGGAAGCATCACCATATGTGCTTCAAGTCAATCCATCTTTTTGTCCTGTACCCCGCAGACGCTCCTGGACGCAATTTTGGGAAGGACAGCGCGAGGGCAACATAAATAATCAGTGGCTAAACTACCCATTGTTACCTAGCCCTCCACACAATTACCTACCAACAGAGGAGTATATGGTAAAAACAATGGAATTTTGGATTGCCAAATATGCTACAGTTCCAGATTTAGCTGTAAAAATGACTAATAAAATATTCAGTATGCTACTAACAGTCATTAGAGTTTTCCAGCATGCCAAATATACTTTTTTGAATTTCATTGGCATTACGCAAGGATTTGAAGCTCTCATTTTTTATCTATCTACTATACCCAGCTGCTTAACTCTTATGGCATATTATTCTCGACTCATGTTTTTGCCGTCAACATATATGCAAACTTTCGAGGAAGCATTTTTCATCGGCTTCTTTGAAATCGATTCAGAAATTTTCGTAAAAATGACTTCAAACCTGAATGCACGTCTGGTGGCTTATGAAACGAGTTTCTTTGCGGATCATCGACAAGCCCCAGAAGACGGAGTCAAGTCCCAACAGTGGAAAGAATTCATGATTTGTCATGCTAATCTGCTGAATCAACGAGAGCAAACGGCAATCCAGACATACACACGTCGCCACAAAAAGCCTGTCGGGGACGACAGAATTCAGGAGGAGGGACGTGTAGAGGGACAATCAAGCAAAAAGAAAAGAAGAAGGAAATCAAAGTTCAAAACTGCTCAATAAAGATCAAGAGAACCACTTTCTGTAAGAAGCCCTGCAGGGGTGCAACACCCATCTCTGCACAGAGCCCCACAGGGGCACACACACCAAGGAAAAGCACGCAGCTAGAAAGAGGAACCAGGGCCAACAAGTATCCATGAAGAAGTGCAAGAAGATATCAGGCGGTTCCATAGCCATGAGGGTGCTTCAACCTCTTGAGCAACAAAAGGTTTAGATCAAGGCTTAAGAGCTACATCCTCATATGTCTACTAATGGCATGCGTGGCAACCCGATTTAACAAGCAAACCAAATGCATCAGGCCTATAGGATGTCAAGACAAATATCATACAGGGCCATTAAAACGTAATGCCAGTCGAACAGACAGGCAAAACTGACCAAGGGTTGCGTGTGGGGAAAGAAAGTAAATAGGCCTCAGTAATACAGCAGGGTCCGATGTGTGCAACCAGGACAAATCAGAGGACCACTAAAACGTAATGCAAGACTAATGAAGAGGCAGAGCCAACCAAGAGACACGTGCGGACGACAAGAGGTAGATAAGAAAAAGAGCCTGTCAAGGGACGACAGAGACAAAGAGGGGGAGAGTGTTGCAGAGCAAAGGAGCATAAGAGAAGAGCCCCAAAATTTTCAAAATAATGGGCATAATTTTTCTTCTTCAAGGTCTTCAAGAATTCCCTCAAGCCATGTAAATGCACTAGAGGAGTCCTCTAGTTGCATAATCCCAATTTGTTGTAAAATATCCCTTGTAAATTAGTAGGAAATTCACTTTTCTAGTAGTAAAGTGCCGGTCTCTTGTGTGAAAGGACCAAATTTAGGGCACATGTATATAAGTCACTTGGTGACTCTTTGTAAGGACTTTTGGCCATTGTGAAGAAGGAGCTCTCTTGAATATTCAAATTTGCCTCTTTCTTGCAGATTTCTATCTTCTCTTTGATCTTGTATGTGTGTGTGATGTTTGGAATGTGTGTGTAGGACTGTTGTCTACCCCTCCCCATTGTTTTTGAGCTACTGTAGTGCTTGTACGAACTTGTAGGAGTTGTGGCGTGAGTGTGGGTGCTTCCCGCCATTCACCATTTTGGCCATAACTTGAAGCAAAGTTGTCAAAATCGAGTGAAACCACTTCCTGTAGATGCATCTCGTCGAGAGATTCGAAACGAGTACCCTACTGACTATATTCGAAGTTCGGAGCTGGGAGAAATCCTTGATTTTCTGAAAACTACTGTAAGAGGTATCGCGGCAGACACTTTCAACATTTCGGTGAGTGTGAGAGGTGGATTAGTCTTTTCTCAGGCATGCAAGCTTAACCACTTCATTTTCCATCATGTGTGCACATGTCCTCATACACTTGGTTAGGTCGTTCGGTCGGATTGACATTTAAATGTGTGTTAATTTCCCACTATATGCACTTGTGCTTCAATAGAGGTACAGTCTCATTGGCACGAGTCCTTGAGTCTTCTTGACTCAAGTACACACTACCCCAAACGCCATGGTTGAGGATTAGTTCTTAGTCCTTCCTTTTAGGGTGTTGTTAGCAGCCAAGGTAGACTAAGCCACCAAGGAAGCATGCAAAGGGATTAAAGGCAAGAGAGTCAGAGAGATGAACAAGAAAGACTAGTTAGACATAGAAGCCAACATAGTCATGGCAACCAATAGGCCTAACTACATTTTTTCAAATCAATCATATATTCAAACAATGATTTTCATCACTGCACACCATTTTAATTATTCGTTTTTGATAGTTTCCACTCCATTTTGTTCAATCCAAGGAGACCTCGAGCTTGAGGAGTGTTAGAAGAAGCTACATATCAAATTTTCATAATTTTTAGAGCTTTTTAGAGCCTCCATAATATTCTAGGAACCTAAATTTTAACTAGGTCAAACACTAGGTCTAAAGTAGGCAAAACTGGTCTAAAAACTATGAAAAGAGATAGACAGCTCTTTCTAGGGGTCAACTTTTTTGGGATTTGAGCTTGTATGAACTTGATTGTATCTTGAAATCAGGGAAATACAACATCCTAAACAACATGCACATAAAATAAAGAAGCATGGCTCTAGACCCATGATGATCAATAGGATATCAACAAGTGGAGCTATCTAGCTGGCCACCTTAGAGGGAGATTATTACCAAACTATATGAGTGAGTTTTGAGCCAAGCTCTATCAAGATTCTTTCATAGAAAAGATGATAATCCGACTCAATGTGGCTAAGAGATGCACAAAAGAAGAGCTAAGGGTACTAGAAGAAGCATAAGTAGAAGCCTTCGAGCACATTAGACGAATGAAGTTAAGATGACAAGGGGTAGATCAACCTAGGAACATGAATTATTAGTCTTATGCTGAAACCCTGAGATATCACATGGCTATATGTTAGGCTAAAAGATATTCCTCTTATAGCATTACCGATAGACATCTCTTTATCTCAATAGACTTAGGACAAGGCACGATTGCTAAGACAATCAAAACATTGATCGATTTAGGTGCAGCCACTAATGCAATAAGGTATTCTTGTTGTCAAGACATGGATTCGTCAATTAATCCTATTGAATCCTATCTTGTAGGATTAGGACCAGTGGAATACCCTTGCATGGGCAAGATGGAACTTCCCATTTCCATCCAAGATGTCCTTATAAAAATTAAGGTACTGGTTTGCCACTATGAAGATCTCACTGAGTCCTTCATCCTAGGTCAAAATTGGATCTATGATAATGTAATCAACTTAAATCTAGGAAGTCAATTTCTCTAGGTTTGGATAAATTAACAGAGTGTCAGGATACAACTAGAAAATGAATCAGTCATTGATCTAGGCATCACATGGGCTCTTGGTTTTCCTAAGATTAATCATGAAGAGAAAGATGTTGTATGTGTCCCAAGCTCTATGATGTAGAAGGAGTCAACAATTGAAGAACAAGTTCAAGAGCCAATGGAAGTCCCTTCTTTGGAAGCCAAGCAACATCTAGAAGCAAAATAGTTCATGGCATGAAGCAGATCTCTCTAAGAAAGGGTGAGCACCCAATTGCTCCCTTACTGAAGAAGCAATTGAAGAAACCAAGGCAACAAGTTGTAGAACACCAAATGTATCATTCGTAAAAATTACTCTCAATTTGGGTACCAAAGCAGTTGATGAAGGTTGGCCACAATCATCGATGAATTTGGGTGCCTAAGAATAGCTTAAGAGATCAAATCTCTACACATGAGCTCTTAGGGTTTAGTCAGTACTCATCAATCCCAACCCCCCAAAAACCTACATTCAAAGCTGTTGTAACCACATCATTGTGTAAAGTCAACCCTAGAGTAACTTAGAAACGGGTACCTAAAAGTCCCACGACCTATTCAAGTCCTCATTTAAACTCATATATGTACCAAAATGCAAAATTTGTAATCCCATAAGGGGAGTCTAGAAAGTCAAACCTTGTAACAAACCACTCGATCAAACCCTATAATATATTTTTGCACTACTAGAAAGATGTTGAGCTCTATGCATTACCGAAGTATGCATCTAGGTTACACATGAACTACACTAACCCTCACCCACACCAACTTCACACATCACTAACAAATTCATTAATTACACATAAACAAGGGTCAAGGGCATCATGTTGGTATTGTAAAGGGAACAAGGCATCATCAAGTTTCTGATACAATGCTAATGTGGTTATTCTTCTTAAAGAAGATCTACAAAACACATCCTTTACCATAGTAATCCATGGCTGAAATAGACACTAGCTCCCAACCAGTAGATAACAACACTTTTCCTATCTTTGAATGCCCAAAGGAAAGACATGAATCACTTCAACAACTGTGAACCATTCCCATCTAGGACCCTTTTGTAGAATACACGGCGAAGGTCAGCTCTCACTTCCTTTGGTTCTATGAAATGGCAGGACCCATAGGTGATGCATCCTATTTTTGGGAATCACGTTATGAGTTCAACATATGGGGCAAGTATCAATTCTTCACCTTCAAGTTTGAGTAGTTGTAGAAGACCCCAGAGGTTCAATCCATCCGATAGAAAGTAGGGTTGGCTGAATAATTTAGTGTGTATGTAGCAATGAGCTAAACAAATTTAGGCTTTCCCTTAACTTAGTTCAAGATGCTGTTAGCATGCAAGGAATGCATACCCATAGAGAAAGAGGCATTGGTACCAAAAAACATGAAGAATCAAAATCTTACTAAGCTCAAAGACATGGCAGCCATTACACCAAATATTTCTACTCTAGTCAGATTATGCATGAAATAGTTTGCATTTCCCAAGCAAGATCATTTTACACAACCACACAAAAGAACTTGGTTCATTCTGTACCTGGCAAACATCTCCAATCTAGCCATCAATCTCCCTATTTGGATTATTGAGAAACTCCATGCAACTAGCTGCCAATGGGTTCACAAAGCAATATTGAATGGATGTTGTCCCATCACACACATCAGTCATAGATGCTTAGCTTATGATATACCCATTCAGTGTGCATTATCATGGAATCGGATCCAATAGCTTAAAAGTCGGAAGACCTTTGCACCTCTATGGAATTCCATGTGCTCAACCAAGAGGAGCTACTTTGACCCCAGACATTTCACCTGTTGGGGAATGGACTATACGACCATTTACAATCTGGCTTCCATGACAAAGTACTGATGGAGAATCCATCACACAACAAATGGTACTAACCCCACCTACTAACTTTGAATTTCAAGGACCTATTGGTTTAGATGAGTTAGGCACTGTTGGTTTTGAGCAACTTCTTCTAGAGGTCAACCTAGACTCATAGACCAAATATGAAGGCAACCATCAACAACAACAAGAAGAACAACAACACTAAGAATAAAAACACCAAGAACAACAACAAGAAAGATAGGAAGAGGAAGAAGAGGGGGAAGAAGAAGGAGCCCCAACATATATAGTTGAACTCCTCCAATTACGAGAAACAATGGAGAGTGTTCAATCCAGAGGAAGACTCTCTGTGTAGAGTAGTCGTATGTTGATGAATCAAATCTTGGAAAAAGAAGGGGTGGACCCATAGTTCATTGAGTCACAATGACTCCTAGCAGAGACTTGTAGGATTGTGGATGCCATTGATTATATGTTGTAGAGACCCTGCACATAGTATGATGAGAGACACATCAACACAAGACAACGGCAAGGTAAGAATATCCAAATATCAATCACTCAAGTTGAAGAGGCCACAACGACTCAAGAGGTGATTACTATAGCGGCGACCCCTATCTCTACAACAACCATTGACCTAGCTACTGAAACTTTTGTATAGAGCTCCCCAGTCTTACTGCTTCACCCTCCATCCTTGACCAAAAATCAGGGACCCCAACCGGGTAAGAAAATAATCAAGAATAGTGTGAAGCAGAATATGATTGGTAGGTAGAGTAGTGAGAAGCAAAACACACTAATTGAAATATACACAGAAAGAGAGATAAAGAACTCCGATTCTCTAAATTTCCAACACTAATGTATATACAACTATGATACTGGCCACCCGTGTGCTCCCACTATGGAGCTTCCATGGTGTTTTTGGACAAACTCTAGACAAAGGGCTATATAGTGCGCACAATCAAGATTTCACCATAGTAACTGGGATGCCTAATCCTATGATTTAGGCATGATCAATGGGTTTGCCTGATGTTATGATCTAGTCATTCACATCGGAATCACTTGTAATCTGAAACATACCGAATTACCTCACAACTGGATTAGGTTGGACATCTCACCACCCACAAAATCTCCTCCAATAGCCACACTTCTACCTTCCCTTGTTCCCCCTCCACCAACATCACTTGCACCCACAACACCATCATGCACAACATCCACAATTCCCATCCCCAATCCCTTCCCCCCTCCATTTTCCCCTATACATATAGCATGCATGAATGTCCATATGGCCATCGATACAATGATTCATTATGCAAACATAGAATCTATCCGGTTATAGGAAAGAGTAGTAGAGTTATAGAAAAGCAACAAGACCCTACAAGATCAATACCAGACCGTGTAGAAGTCCCATAATGTGCTTGAATCCAAACTTTAGGATGTTGATCAAGAAGCTGTGAAGGTAGTCGAAAGCCACTTGCATTTGTAAATGAAATGCTAAAATCCAATGTAATATGGCCCTACTATGCCAACATATGGCAACTACACTTGAAGAGAACAAGCACTTACAATGACAAAATCAGGATAATTTAGAGGCAACCATGGAAAATACCCATGGTGCATAGTGTTGGAGATAGACGTTTGTGGAAGCACACAAACAACACAAGGAAGGAGAAGAAGTTTGGAGCACAACACACAATACTGAATGTATTACTAGAGAATGTACAAAGATAAGTATCCCATTAGGGAAATAGGCGTATATACAAGCCGAGGGAAAAAAACCTCCTAAAGAGGGAAAAAAGTGCCCCGGTAGTCCTAGTGTGTTCACACACATCACTACCTAAATATATCAACTAATCCCCCCTAGGAGTGATGCGGTGCACAAGGAGCTGGCACTCATGTATAAGGAAGTGTCAAGCTATGTGGAAGTCACTCCACAAAAGGAAGCAAGCCCAAAGCTTTGCAAAAAGCTTCAAACTTCTCCCTAGCTAGAGCCTTCGTGAAAAGGTCTGCAATGTTCTCCTACGTGGGCACATATGCTAAGCTGATCTCCCCAGCAGAGAACCTCTCCCTAACATAATGATAATGCACCTCAATGTGCTTAGTGCGAGCATGGAACACAGGGTTCTTTGCAACTGCCAATGCGCTCTGACTGTTAGTGGGAAGATGGTGGTGGTAGAAGACTGACCAACACCCAAATCAGCCATAAGGCGTCTGAGCCACACATACTCAACAGTTGCTATGAAAGCTGCCCTATACTCACCCTCACAGCTAGAAGTGGCCACAGTAGGCTGCTTCTTGCTCAACGAAGATATACATGAGCTACCAAGCATGAAGCAAAAGCCACTAGTGGATACATAAGTGTCATAGCAACCAACCCAATCAGAGTCAAAAAAAGCATTCAAATCTGGCGGTAGTGATCCCCCCTTGGGATAAAACAACCCAAGTAGCCGAGTACCACTCAAGTAGCGAAAGATGCGCTTAACCGCCTGCCAATGCTTGACTCCTGGGCAATGCATAAACCTTCTCATCTGTGAGAGAGAAAACTGAATATCTGGCCGAGTAATGCATATGTAAATCAAGCATCCAACAGCCTGCTGATAGAGAACAACATCAAATGCATCTCGAGCATCATGAAGACTCAGTCGTAAACCTGTTTCCATAGGAGTGGCAATAGGTTTACAATCTTCAAGACCAAAATGCTACAATAATGTGTCAATATATTTCGTTTGACACAAAGCCATTCCACCATCAACGTGCATAACTGAATGCCCAATTATGATGCAAATGCCCCAAATTAGACATCTCAAATGAGGCATGAAATCAGCCTTAAAATCAGCAATATGCTTCTCAATAGGACTAGTGAGCAGCACATCATCAACATAGATAACAATGATCAGAAGCACATCATTAGCATGCTTAACATATTAGGTGATTTCAGTTGCACTATTCTCAAAACCATGTGCAATCAGATAGGCATGTATCTTCTCATACCAAACACATGGTGCTTGCTTTAAACCATATAATGCCTTCTTTAACTTGCATACCTGGTTTTCATGCCCTTTCTGCACAAAGCCATGGGGCTGAAAAACATACACTTCTTTATGCAAGTCACCATTCATAAATGCTGTTTTAATATCCAGCTGATGTACGTTCCAACCATGATGGGCTGCAAGTGCACAGATGCTCCGAACAGTAGTTGTATGACATGTAGGTGCAAAGGTCTCATCAAAATCAATGCCTCTTTCCTTCGCATAACCCTTTGCAAAAAGCCTAGCCTTATACCTGTCAATTGTTCCATCAGGCTTACACTTCAGCTTGTAAACCCACTTCGTGCCAATGGCCTTCTTGCCAGGAGGCAAGTCACACAAAGACGAAGTACCATTCTTCATTATAGCATCATATTCAGATTGCATAGCAGCCATCCAATTTTCCAAATTTTCTGCTTCATCAAACGAAACATGCTCATTGTCATCACAGAGACTAGATGCAGCCATAGCATATCAATCTGATGCAAAAGAGGCACTATGAGAGCCTGAACGAGTATGATATGACAGAGGTGCATCTAATTTGCTATCACGCAAAGTCTGCACCAGTCATTTTGGCATAGTTCTTGCCTACTCAATATCAGCTCTCTCATCAACAAGTGCATCATGTAAATCTGCATAAAAAATGGAATGATCTGCATCATCACTTGAAACCTGCAAAGGCTAATAAGTTGCCTCATTAGGACCAGCACTAGACTGTCCACCTGTAAAAGCATGCATGCCAAAGCTTTGCATCTGACATAGCCTGAGAATCATGTACTGCACATGCTGAATCATTCACAGATCTTTCATAGTCTATGAGCTTATACAACCCACGACATAAAATTCCAAAAGCAATAATCACATCGCCATTTGACAGATCATGAACTCTACACCTGTCATTAATAAATTTCACAACCAAGCCAATCTTGGCTAATGCAAAAACTGATAACACGTTCTTCTTGATCCCTGGTACAATTAAAGCATCTGACAAAGTGAAAGAACTACCATAAGCACTAGTGAAAATGATCTTATCAACTCCCATAATAGGATAAGAGGAGTTGTTGGTGCATGTAACACTATTCCCTGTAGGGGCAGGCTCTAGTGAAGAGAAGAAATTGCACTGCGAGGTAATATGTTTGGTCGCCCCACAGTCAAAATACCAAACATCTAAGTCTACTACAGACATGCATTGCTCATGCGAAGATGGGTCAAAACTACAGACAGTAGTAAACACCCATTCTTCCTCCTACAGAAGATTAGCAGGCTCTAGCAGCAACCATTCTAGCCTCTTTCTTCTTTGCCTCTTTAGCAGCCAGCTTTGGATAGTTCTTTATGATATGATCATTCCCTTTACAGTACTTGCAAAACAATTTCTACTCTTTTGATTTCTTTTCATCTTTATCTTCGTTCTTTGAATGTGCAGCATTTGCAGACTTTTGCTTACTAATTGAAGAGCTCCATTTTCCTTTGCCCTTCTGACTAGCCAAGAAAGCTTGATCTGCAACATGCATAATGGAACTATTTTGCCTGGATTGATCTTCCTGCAACAGAATAGAGACTAACTCCTTAAATGAAAAGGCATTTGGATTGCCTTTCATCATTAACCGAAGAGTAGAAGCAAAACTCTGATACGAATCAAGAAGACCATTCAGAACGGTCTGCACAAGTGAGCTATCTGGTATAACCTCATCAGCAGAAATCAACTATTCCTTCAAGTCTTTGATCTTTGTTAGAAAATTGTCCATAGAATCACTGTCATTCATGTGCTCACTCTCCAACTGTTTTCAGAGGTAAGCAATACGAGCCTCATTCCTAGCTTGGTACAATGTGGTAAGTGTATCCCAAGCATCCTTAGCTATTCTGCAAGAGCGTATGTGAGGAATAACGGCACGTTTGGCAAACAAAGTTATCAATGCATGGGCATGGGATCTCTGCCATCCCTATGAATCTGCTCTACAGTAGGTGCAACAGAAACCGTAGCACGAACAAGAATATGCAGAATATCATCATCTTCAACACCTTCTGCATTAGCTTCAGTACCTATAGTTGCAATAGTTGCAGGTGTGATAGGATGTTTTTCAACACCCTGCACAATGTTCCATAGTCCTTTTGCAACCAATACATGTCGCATCATATAATCCCATAATGGGTAGTTGGTACCATCCAACTTATCATCAACAACCAACATAGGGAATACATCACTACTTTCAGCCATGGCCGGTGACTAAAATACCTTGATGCAGAAAATTGACTGTATGTCAAAAAGTTGAATAGAATTACCTAGACGAATTCCACTAGACTTGTAGCAGACTTCGAGATGCTTATATTGGCGAACAAAAATTGCTATATAGCTTTGACACAAAAAGACGAAATAGCGTGCATAAGCACTATGATAGTGCGTTCGAAGGTTGAAATGAGCTCAGATCACAATTTTGGCACCATACAACAAAGCTATTTTGATCTTGGAAAGATGTTGAGTATGCTCACCAAAATTTGTGCGATTCTAAGACTATAATTGGAGGAGTGTCGATGGCACCCTAGATGAAGGGATGACCTGCTCTGATACCAATTAATGGAGATAGAAATCTGCGGAAGCACACGAACAACATAAGGAAGGAGAAGAAGCTTGGAGCACAACACACAAGACTGAATGTATTACTAGAGAATGCACAAAGATAAGTAGCCCATTAGGGCAATAGGCATATATCAAGTCGGGGGAAAAAAACCTCCTAAAGAGGGAAAAAAGTGCCTCAGCGGTCCTAATGTGTTCACACACATAACTACCTAAATATATGAAAACATAGGTTAGTCCATCCCGATTTCAAGAAATACCATTCAAGAACATCCATACCATATTGAAAGAACATGCCAATCTCTTGGAATCTTATGAAAAATTATCAAAAGAGATAAATTCAATATGAGAAACCACCTTCATTAGAAGAAGCACTCCACCCCGATGAGCTCATAGAGATACTAGTTGAAGAAGCCTTTGAAGACACCTATGAACCCATAACTTGTGTTAGGAGGATTGTGTTAGCCCCTAGAACGGACTGACTAATATTTTGTAAAGTAATAGGAGAAGGTGTTTTATTGTGAGATCCAAAGAGTTATTTCTAGAAGTGTGATACCTTTTACATCAGGAAGTGCAGAATGGTGTGATATAGCCATGTAATCTATCCGTGCAGAGCAAAAGGAACGGAGAGAATGAAGAGACGAAAAATTTAGAATTATGGAGTACGAAAGACTATCTTACAGAACTGACAGTGATTGCAAAACTATCCGTATTATTGAAATAAGTTTGAAGACAAATGTAGATATCTGTATGTGATGTTTAGAGTGCAATGTTTGTTGATGTAAACCCAATTTCGATATTATCTCCAAATTCTATTGTATCTTCAAAATTTGTATCAGCAAATTTTGTCCATCTAAGTGAAGAATTATGAATCTTGCGGTGTATTGTCTATAATTTGTATTGTGTAATCATAATCCCTGTTCTCGAATTCATTCCTCTAGAGGTGATTGTATGTTATTCTGACACTATAATCACCAAAAAAATTGGTGATCATGATGGGATGGGGTTCACTCTTGAGATGGAGTTCTTCTTAAATTGATGCCATTGCTGAGTGGTAAGGAATACTTGTGTAGTGATGGACATCATGAATACTTAGATGAACTTATCAAGGAGACCTTAAGAACTCTGTGTTTAGAAGATATTTCAATTGTGGATTTAGTAAAGATCCCAAAAGAATTGCTGCTATGGGTGGAAAATGGTGTCTTGCCACAGTCAATCTTGGATGACTAGATATCTGAGTGGAAGAACCAAAATTTAGCTAAAGCTTTGCGAGAAAGGGGAGTCTAACAGAGCTAGCTGTAGGAAGAAAAGTGTGCTAAGAACCTAAGCCAAAAAATGGTGGCAACGGACCCAAGCTAGAGCTTACTTTACAACTGGTATCTATTGCTCGACTCAAAAAATTGGAGGACTTTACGTGAGACTCAACCACCAATAACCGCGAGGATTCTGAAGAAAAGATGTGGAATAGAAGTCCATTTTTGGGGTTACAATACACCCATTTCTACGGACGACCGGAAGAAGATCTTGATATACATGTTCCAACTTTTGAGAATCAGTACACATGTAATAATAGAATAATGCATGACAACAATCATAAGCAACAAGTATTCCAAGCTACCTTAGCTGGTGATGCAATTAAATGGTTAATTGAATACCCTTCGGACCATTTTACAAAATATGATCACCTAAAAGAGGTCTTTTTGGAGCAATTTTGGATTGCTAAAAGCGTTTCAAAATTATATGCAACATTACAATACACGATTGAGAAGAGTATGGTGCAACAGTACGCTTCAGACTTTTGATCAACCATGAGATAGTTTTTGGAAGATGATCTTCCTTCACAAAAACTACTGCAAGATTTCTTTATGGATGGATTGCAGCCAATGATTAAGGAAAAATTTATATGTATACATTAGAAGCAACAAGATTCTTAGAGCAAATAATTGATCTCACAAAATGAGTGGATAGAAAAATACAGCTGGCAAATTTGGGCTGTGGAAAAGCAAGTCCAATCATGAAAAGAGGGGTTCCCCAAGTTCAACAATTGTATAATCTATGATGCAGAAATGTGGGAGACATCATTGTTGATTGTGTTGCAAACCAAGTATTTTGTCCTATTTGCAACAAGATTAATCATAGCTTAGAAGAATGTCGATTTAATGGTAATAATACTTGGTTGCAACTACACAAGTCGAATCATCCTCGTGAAAAGATAATCCTACTAGATATAAGCCTCAAGTTCAACCAGGACCATGGATGGATAGTTAGAACGTGAGATTGTCCGAACCACCTCAATATTCTGGATCCCAGCATTTCTAGGACTAGGGGCGGTTGTGCCATCCCAACTTTCAAGATTATGGAAGATGTTGTAGATTTCAACAACCTAGACCCAGTAATTTTGGGAATCCACCAATCCAATGTCAGTTTTGCTTACACTATGGACATCATCGATTTGAACGCGAGGAAGCTAAAGAATATGATCAAAGGAAAAAGGAAGCCACATTGAAGAATCCCATGGCAAATTTAGTAACCTTAGAATATATGGAACCTTCAACAGCTGTTATCACAAGATCATGCCAAGAGTACTAGATAGTACAACAACATGAGCACTCATGGAGCAAAAGAAGCACTTAGAAAAATCCGTTCAGTGGGCCAAAGAGTACCCATCCTATTATGTCGATCCAAAATCAGTCATTGGGGGTAATATTAGCAAGGGTCGGACAGGTAAAATGACAAGGATAAAGGTTAAAAAAGAATGCAGACCCACGATGGTGGAGCGACAGTACAAGAAAATGGAATCTTTGGACATTTACCAGAAGCAATATCAACTAGGTTTGAAGTTCTGGAATTTCAGACATTCACTTCAAGTTTCTAGAACCCCAACACTAGAAAGTCAGATTGAACTTCGGAAGAATCACAAAACTAGGGCATTCCAGAATAGGTAGTGTCAGAGGAAGATAATTCTTGGCACTGGATAAGCAAAGCACAAATTCAATTTCCATTGGGTGCATTGCTAGAATTACTTCTAGCATTTAATGAGAAGTTAATGGTGTTGAAATGAACAAGGACTACTCCCACTCTACTAGTAATTACACAATTAACAAACTATGGAGGAAGAAATAAAAGATATGAAAACATGATGAAATGAATCAAAATAGAAATGGAAATGACTTACATAAGATGCTCTATGAGCATGGTGACTCCATGAGGAGTGGGAGCACACTCTTGGCAATGAGCTAGAGTGGAATGACTTGTGAGGAGTGAAGGGAGGCCTTGCTTATATGGAGTTTGGGAGAATTCCCTTGCATGTGGGATAAGTGAACTTGCATGAGAATGAAATTGAGTTTGGACAAAAGGGTGGAGCATGGAACTCTCAACACCCCCCCTCCATGTGATGACCCTTTTGTTTTTAATATGGGAGACTAGTGACATATGGGATCATTAAGTCCATTTGGTTTTTAGGATCCAAGGACATATGGGATCCTTGGACATAACTTGGACATATGGGATCCAAGTTTGGGACATATGGCATCTCTGGGATCTTGGGACATATGGGATCCCAAGAGATATTCTTGGACATTTGAGATCCAAGTGGTTTTTAATGGGATCTAGGGACATTGATCCCTAGACATGTACAAGGGTTTACATCATGGGGTAGGTAGTGTCTTTTGATCCATTTGCCACTTTTGATCTTTGTTTTCTTTGTTGTCGATGTAGTTTTCCTTGTGATCCATTGTTGGGATCCTTGGATGTCTTCTTCTTTGGTCTTTTACTCCTCTTATTAGTTCTTGTTGGTGATTTTGAGCTTGGCCTTGTAGTGGGCTTTAAGTGCCATGTGTTCAGGCCTTAGGGAAGGTCTTACTCTTTTTAGAGAGCAATGTCTACTCCCTTTACAATGGGCCATAAATGTTCTTGAACTTGACAAAATTCATACAAAATGAGGCTTTATGCATATGATGGTATGTGTTTGAGTGTATTATGGGTTATTCTGATCCTCTCCTTGATTTAAGGTTAGGTTTTCCCCTTGCTAGTACAAAGTGAAACTTTAAGAGACATTGTAATCTTTGAAGATTCAATGCACCACAAGTGTGCATCTAGAAGTAATCTTCTATGACATAACTGATGATGAAATTATAGTATCGATGCATGAATCCAGCTAATTCGAATTTGTATAACCATGCTATTTTGGGTTCATACTCCAGTAGCGCACGCGGGTAGGCCAGCTTCTAGAAGCAGCCAGCTGGCTGCTTGTAGGCCAGCTTCTTCAAGCAGCCATGGCTGTAGCCACTGTTGCAGCCTTACTCTAGGAGGGGCGACTTCTACATTTTTCCTTGTTTTCTTTACTCCTGACCTCAGATCATGTTTCATGTGATTCCGTAATTGAGACGCTACGCTGCAACCAGCTACACCTGCTCCTTCAACCATAATCTCTGAACTTCCATTGCTGCCACTTTGTAGCTGACATATAGTATGCGCACTTTGTTAATGATTCTGTATTCATTTCAGGCCTTTCGTCTACACAAGGAGGTAGTGAGGGCAACTGTTGTAGGCTGTTCTCTGTTATTGATGGAGCTTCACCATCCTCTTCTGGTGTTAGCCCTCGAACGCTGAGATATTGTTGAGATTTTTTCATCTCAGCACAGCGTTGGAGCATATTGACTTTTGCTTTCATTGAGGCGGTGCATTTCTTCATCTTCATTGTTGCTGAACCCAAACGCCCCGTTCTTTGTCCCTGTAGCTTTCCATGCAGTGGAGAACTTCTCGGCGGACTGGTGGAAACTTGTGGAGAACTCTCCCGCCATTCGTGAGTATTGGCTTGCGAAGAGGTTCAATCCTGACCTACAACTTGCCTTTGATTTTGACATGCTTCGCCTTCTAAATTTTGATAATAGTGACTAGGACCTTGATAATGATGATGGTTTTGAGTCAGGATTATATACATACATGCATCAGGAAGAGGGCTGCATCATCCCAAAATTGAGCAGACTATTGGGGATGGCCTCTTCAATCACATGTGTGCTACAGTGGTTAACTGGCAGCAGGGTCCTGAGCCAACTATGTCAAAGATATACTTGTTGCATCTCGCTTTCTCGGAGATAGTTATTCTGTGTTGGCTCAGTGGCATGCACCTGGACAGCCACTTGATCCACATCTGTATGAAGACTTGGAGAAGAAGTTTTCCAGCCAAGATGCCTTTGAAGAGAGAAATCAAGCAGCCTCTACTTCTAGCATTGAGATCAGTCAATCAAGCAGATGCCTACTTTTTGATTCTGCCAATGAAGCTCTGAGTTTTTGGAAGAAGAAACTGATACGCTTCCAAGTGCAAGTCCAAATCTGAAGGAGTTGTCACGCCAAAATAAGCCCTTGAAGGTCTCTCAGCCCCCAAAGCCAGCGCTGCGCAAGATTCAGCAACCCCGTTGAAGTACTTCTCTGTCGCTAATCTGCCCAACATTAGTAGCACATGCGAAATGGCTGGGACCACGTTCCTTAGGAGAAAGACTTTGAAGAACTCTCTCCAATGATCTCTGAGCCTTCACGATAGGCTTGTCTTGCTCCGACTAAAATGTTTATAAACACTTTTTATTGCAAAGTGGAATGCTCAACAGAGCACGTATTCTTGAAATGATTGCTGCTTAGAAACATCTTTATTGCAAAGAAGCAAAACTGACTATGATAAGAACAAGAAGCTCTAAACAACAAATAGAATAGTGCTATGATGAAATAGATTAGTGCTTAGAAGCACTCTTATTGAAGAAAACATGGGAGGGAGGGAGGGATTAACAAAGAAAATCAAGCTAATGATGAAGATAACAAAAACAAAACTCAAAAAGAGAAATAGTTAACCTATGCTCTAATACCATGTTGAAATGAACAAGGACTACTCCTGCTCTACTAGTAATCACACAATTAACAAACTATGGAGGAAGAAATAAAAGATAATGAAAACATGATGAAATGAATTAAAATAGAAATGGAAATGACTCACATAAGATGTTCTATGAGCATGGTGACTCCATGAGGAGTGGGAGCACACTCTTGGCAATGAGCTAGAGTGGAATGACTTGTGAGGAGTGAAGGGAGGCCTTGATTATATGGAGTTTGGGAGAATTCCCTTACATGTGGGATAAGTGAACTTGCATGAGAATGAAATGGAGTTTGGACAAAAGGGTGAAGCATGGAACTCTCAACAAATGGAACATTTACAAAAGGATCATTCTCTGAAACCGTTCAAGAAAGTAATTGTTGGTATGGTCAAAGAGGTATGGAACAAAGTGGTGGACTATGCAATTCCAATTATTATAGTATGGTACAGAAATAAAGCTATTCCAAAAGTGCTAATTGATGGAGGATCCAATATTCATATTGCATCTACAACCACTTACTGACAAATGGGTTAGACCAGCATTGAACCAACACCATTTTTTGTTTAAATGGAAGATCAATCCATAGTACAACCAGTGGGACTCATTAAGGATATTCCGATTGAAATTTCTTGCATAGTTTTTCCCTTACTTTTGTAGTGATGGAACTCAAAGGTAAAAATCCATACTATAATTTACTATTGGGAAGGCCACGATTGAGGAATGCTAAAGTGAGGCAAAATTGGGCCCCCAAAACTATCACTTTTTGGAAAGGACATGCTAAATTTTTTATCTTGTTGGAAGATGAATAGTTTTGCCTTTCAAAAAATAAATTTGTACTTGCAAAGCTACCACACATGCTTGAAGGACTCGAAGAGGATGAGGAGCAACAATTTTTAGAAGCTAATCAAGATTTACTTTCACTCGGTGTGGTAGATCTTGAACCTGTGATTCATTCAGCTTGTGGCGGTATGACAATGTCTATCTATACTGAACCGTTGTACCCAGATTTAGACAAAGATGCTGATGCTATCATCAAAGATCTGATGGAGCAAGGAAAGATACGTGTTGAAGAAGATCTCCTCGAAGTAGTTAATTTGGGAACGACAGAAGAACCACAAATGATGAGAATTTGTGCAGAGCTCACTCCAAAATTTTGGATTGCCTTGATTACCCTATTAAAAGAGTATAAGGATGTGTTTGCTTGGACCTATGCAGATATAAAAGGCCTTGATCCTGGACTCTATCATCATAAAATTTTACTTAAGCCAGATGCAACTCCAATTATGCAACAAAGATAAAGGATGAACCCTAATTTTGCAAAACAGGTAAAACATGAACTAGATCAACTAATCAAGGTAGCCTATATTATCCCTATTGGTAATTTGGAGTGGGTATCTCCAATATTGATTGTGCCAAAGAAAAACAAGCAGCTGTTATTTGTGTAAATTATCAAAAATTGAATACTGCTAATATACCAGACCCATTCCCACTACCATTTTTAGATAGTATGCTAGATGAAGTCACAGGATGGGAAATGTATTCCTTTTTGGATGGATTTAGTGGGTACAATTAGGTTTGTATGGTTGAAGAAGACATTTTGAAGAGATCATTTATCACTAATTGGGGAGTATTTTCTTGCACGATCATGTGGCTTGGATTACAGAATGCTCCAAGTACATTTCAAAGATGTATCCAGTAGATCTTTGCACCATGCTTAACTTCATTCATGCAGATCTTTTTAGATGATTTCTCTATTTCCAGATGAATTGTGGGTCATTTAGAACATTTCTGAGCATGTTTTGATGATTGTCAAAACTTATGACTCTATCTTAATCCGAATAATTCAGTCTTCACTGTCAAATGCAGAAAATTGTTCGGTCATATCATTTCTCACGATGGTATAGCAGTAGAACCTGACAAGAACCGTTTCATGTATTTGTGGATGCTTCAAATAATGCAATAAGAATTGTGCTTATGCAAAAATAAGGATGAAATTGGTTCCAACCTGTGTATTATGTTAGCAGAGGATTGACCTCGGCGGAACAGAACTACTCTACTATGGAATGCGAATGTCTGGGTCTAATCTACTCTATAAAGAAATACCATCATTATTTATTGGGAAAATCCTTTACTTTTCATGTTGAAACATAGTGCACTACTATATCTGAAGAAGCAACAAAGTCTAGTAGGCCGACTTGCTAGATGGGTCTTATTACTACAAGAGTTTGAGTATGATATTGTTCATAGGCTAGAAGCATTCATGCAATTGTTGATTTCCTATCATGTATCAATCATGGTGAGCCATTGGAAGGATTTGATGTCAATCTTTTGGACACGGATGTCTTTTCGGTTGCAAAAATTGAAGAGTCTCCGCAGATGCTAAGACTCTTCAATTGAAGAGTCTCCACAGATGCTGAGTATCCCCACCTGGTATGAGGAAATGCTGAGTTTTTGGGAAAAGGGAGTAGCACCCTCTCATTTACGATCACTAGCACAAAAGAAACTAGGACCCCAAAGCCACCGATTTACAATTATAATGGGGTAGCTATATCATAAAGACCCTAATGGTGTATGGATGTGCTATGTGCCTCTGCACAAAGTTTCTATTGTCATTCAAGAGGCACATGATGGGGAAGCTGGAGGACACTTTAATCATTCAATTATGGTCCAAAAGATCCAGCATGCCGAACTTTGGTGGCCTAAAATGTATGTAGACGTGCTTACTACACTACGGAATTGTGATCCTTATTAGTGTATTGGAGAACCACGGGACAATCATCATTTTCCATTGCAACCAATCCTCCCGTTGGATCCCTTTCAAAAATGGGGCCTCGATTTCATTGGTTCAATTAAACCCCCTGTAGCCCAAACTAGAGGGCTATACATTTTGACTTGTACTGACTACTGTACAAGATGGGCAAAAGCATGGGCTACATTGAATGATATGGCATGGATAGTAGCTAAGAAGATCGAGTATGAAATTTTTCCGCTGTTTGGTTTGCCACTAAAAATTGTGTCCGATCGTGGCACTCATATTGTGAATGAACTAATTTTGAACTTGACCGCACAATATCAAATTAAAAACTGATTCAGTTCACCATATTACCCATGAACCGATAGTCTAGCAGAAAGTATGAATAAGGTTCTTTTGCATATGTTGCAGAAAATGCTTTGGACTCTACGGATCAGTGGGAACATATACTTCCTATGGTACTATGGGCGTATCGAACCTCCTATAAAGTCTCCATAGGAAGTACACCTTCCAAACTCTTGTATGGATAGGAAGCCATTCTCCCCTTTGAATTTGTGGTACCTAGTCTACGGATTGTAGTGTAGAAATAGTTACTTCTGAAAGATTCTTTTGCCTACGCCATGGACAAGTTGCAATAACGGGAAGAAAATAGATATGCTAGTTTCTTCTTAAGTCCTTGGAAGATCATATTCCAAAGAATACAAATTCCACAACAGAGATAACCAGAGTCGTTAGAAGACCATATTCTGAAGAATACAAGTCCTGCCAACTTTCGGATGACAACCCACTAAAGCTAGGACTTCTCTTTATGTCCATGGTCATCAAGGTGCAGGTGAAGCACTAAAGGGTTTCCCAGTAGCTATACTCATTGGTGAAAGAATCTACAAAGACACAAGTGAAATGGGTAGAATGGATCTTCCAAAAAATGAAGAAGGATATCCGAAGAGTTTACAGACGGATAGGTCAGGGGGTGAATGCTACATTGGATATTAAGGTAGGAGCAATTTTCTCTTTACTCATTCTCAACAACTCTCCCTTCTTGCCTAGAGAATGTACAATTATTATGATAGAAGAAGTGTTCTTGCAAGCCCTAAAAAAGCGACTTGTGGAAAAAAATGTTGGTGCATGACAATCATCAATTGAAGGATTATGGAGAAATGAAGTCAAGGAGTCAAGAAGGAAACAAAGTCAGATGGTTGAAGGAAGGACAATTTCAGAAAACTCAAAGATATGTACACATATGTACATTAGCTAACTTATACCCTTGTTTAAGTCATACACTTGTATATATTCATCTATAAATATGTTTGAAAATGTCGGGCAAGTAGAGCAGAAGAGTTTTTTGAGAATAGGGAGAGAGAAATTAGTGTCATTAGACACATGAAGAGTGAGTGAATTGTCCATCCTCACTTAGATGTAAATTTTCTGAGAAATCGAAAAATTTTGCGCCCGATATTTTGCTGTCTGCTCCCTCTGTGTTTAATCTTTTGAGAAATCCTTTTGCACGTATCTAAGTCCATAGCTAATCTATCTATGGCTAGAATTTGAGAGGTTAATTGTAATCAGGCTGTGAGAATTTTGATTAGGAACATTCATATGTAAGAATGTTCTAACAGTCGAGAAATCTGGCGCACATTTCATCTTCAATGAAATGATCATTGCTCAGTCTACAGTGTAAAGTTTTACACAAATGAGGGCTTAAAATCTAAGTTGGAAGGTAAGCTATCTATGGCTAAAAGATCTTGATCAAACGGGATTTACTTTGGGAGAACCAGTGCTAAGAAGTTGCAGGTGTCAAAGTCGCCATTGCAGAGAAGTACTTCCAGACATAGGTAAAGTGTTTCACACATTTCTCAGTGTGTACTTAATATTTTTGAGAGATTTAACTTGGCAAAGTTGCGCAACCTTAAGGCAAAGTGTTGTGCAAAGTTTTATCAAAAACTTTACAGGATTGATTAGTCAATGAGTGACTAATCTGCAGCAGACTTTTCTGAAGAAACTGAAATTTTCAGAATAATCAATTTTCTGATAATTTGGTGAAGATTCTCTAAATTAGGTGGAGTCTAAAGTTGATCTTGGTATAGAGGTGATCTAAATTCAAGGTTAACTTGTTCTTTTGGAGATTAACACTCTCCATCAGTGGTATCAGAGCAGGTTGTGTCAAAATTGAAGTGAAGAAGACTCCGACTATTGCAGAAATACAAAACTTTACATTTTGAAGGTGCAGAAGAGTAAAGGTTGAAGAAAGATCAAAGGAAGACATACAAAGAGCATCAAAAGGATCAGAAGGAGCTACATTCGAAGTAAAGGTACATTTATTATCTGTAAAGGTTAAAGATTTGAAGCTACAGGTGAAGTAAAGATGGGAGATAGTCTCCAAATTGAAAAATTGGATAGAGAGAACTATCCTGCATGGTCTATGAGGATGGAAGCTCACCTTATGAGCAAAGATCTGATAGGATACATCACAGGAGATGAAGAAAAGCCAGAATTCAGAGATCCTAGTGTTCCAACTAGGGAGGAGCTTGCAGATTTGAAGAATTGGATGAAGAAGGATGCTCAAGCAAGAAGCATCATCTACATGGCAGTCAATGACTATTTGCTTCCTCACATTAGAGGACTTGAAAGTGCTTGTGACATTTGGAATGCTTTGGAAGAGCATTTCCAAAATACAACCAAATCAAGGAAGGCTTCACTATGGGCAGAGTTTACTACCTTCAAGAAGAAGGCCTCACAATCAATTTCTGATTATGTGACAAAGATGAAGGACATTGCAGATTCTTTAGGTGCAGTTGATGAAGATATTGAAGAAGACAAATTGGTAAGACAAATACTCACAGGACTAAGAGGAGATGAGAAATGGAAGCCTTTCATTTTATCTACAGAACTTTCATTAGATCACTTTACTCCTGATTTGAATCAATTGTTAGGTCATATGCTAACTTTTGAGAATGATATCAAAGGAGATGTTGATAAGAGTGCAGGTCATGCAATGTATTCTAAAGACAAGAAGAAAGTCAACAAAGGGAAGCAACAATCAGGTGAAGAAGAAGGTACATCAAACCAAGCAAACTTCATAAGAGGAAGAGGAAATGGCAGAAGTAGAGGAAGAGGCAGGAACAACAAAGAGAATGCAAGAGCTTGTTGGATATGTGGTAAGACCAATCATCTATCTCATGATTGTTGGCATAATAATCAAAACAATGGTAATTATCAGAACTTTAATCAAAGAGGAAGAGGAGGTAGATTTCAGAGAGGAAATTTCAGAGGTAGAGGTGGTAGGAATTCTTTTGGAAGAGGTGGTGGAAGAAACTTCCAAAGTCAATCCTATAATAACACCTACTACAACTATGCATCAGATCAAAAGGAGGATTCGACTCTCATTATGAATACATGTGAAACCTCACATGAGGACATGAGAGTGTTCTATATTGATTCAGGATGTAGTAATCATTTAAGTGGAAATATTGCTTTGATGACTGACCTAGATCATAATGCAATTAATCATACAGTGCAGACAGGTGATAATACAAAGCATAAGGTAAAGTCAATTGGTTCAGTCAAAGCTAAGGATGGGAGCACTCTTCTGAGTAAGGTACTTTATGTTCCCACAATTCCAAAGAATTTGATCAGTGTAGGTCAAATTGTGGAAAAAGGATATGAGGTAAGGTTCACAAATGATGGAGTTTATGTGGAAGACCCTAGTCAAGGGTATAAACAAGTTATTGCAGGAAAGAAAGAAGGAAGGCTTTTCACATTGAAGGTACAAGGAAATGTTGGACATGCTATGTTCACATATGGAGAGCAGAAGGTGTCAGAATTGGATCTTTGGCACAAAAGACTTGGACACTTTAATGAAAGAGGTATCAAAGAAATGATTAACAATGATTCAGTGCTTGGAATGCCTAACATTGCAGGTCAACACATGACATACAGATGTGAGGCATGTCAATTAGGTAAGGCTCATAAGCAATCCTATTCCAAGCATGGATTTATGTATTCAGAAAGACTTGAATTGGTGCATACAGATGTGTGGGGTCCTTCAAAGGACTTTAGTATAAATGGTTCAAGATATTATGTCATATATGTTGATGATGCTACCAGGTGGATCACAATTTATGTGATTAAGGAAAAGTCAGAAGTGTTTAATACATTTAAACACTATCATGCATATGCAGAAAGGATTACAGGTCAAAAATTGAGGAGACTAAGGTCAGATGGAGGGGGAGAGTATTTTTCAAATGAGTTCAATGATTATTTGTGGAATGCAGGTATAAAGAGAGAAGTTACTTGCAGGTACTCTCCTCAACAAAATGGGGTAGCAGAAAGAAGAAATAGGACTCTTGTTGAGTTTGCAAGGTCCATGATGAAAGAGAAGAATTGCCCAAATTATTTGTGGGCTGAGGCTGTTAATACAGCTACATATTTGGTTAATAGATTGCCTTGTAAAGCTTTGCAGGGTATGACACCATATGAAGCTTGGTGGGGTAAGAAACCTACCTTGGATCATTGCAGAATATTTGGATGCTTGACATATGCATATGTGCCATCTCAATTGAGGCATAAGTTGGAGCCTAAGGCAGAGAAGTATGTATTCATTGGTTATGATGATAAGCAAATGGGATACAGGTTGTGGAGTCCATCCACAAAGCAATTTATTGTATCCAAGGATGTTACATTTGATGAGCAAGGTACTTGGTATGCAGGTAAATATAATGTACATGCAGATGATGAAGAAGTAGTGGAACAAAGAAAAGGTAAAGCAAAGGTTCAATTACTTGATGAAAGTGAGAGTAATGAAGTGCAGATTGAAGTTGAAGAGAGGCCAAGGTTTGATCCAGAATGTGATGAACCAGAGACCTCAAGAAGTGCAGAAGTTAGGAGATCATCTAGGCACAAATGGCAACCTACAAGGTATAGCTATGACACTTCATTCTTGACTACTAAAGATTATGCTTATTTGGTAAAAGCAGATGAAGACCCTTCTACATATGAAGAAGCCAAAGGGAAGAAGAATTGGGAAGATGCTATGCAAGAGGAGTATGATGCATTGATAGAGAATCAAACATGGGATTTGGTTCCTAAACCTAATAGTCAGAAGATCATTGGATGTAAGTGGGTTTACAAGACTAAAAGATTTGCAGATGGAAGTGTGTCTAGGTACAAAGCTAGACTTGTTGTGAAAGGGTATGCACAGACATATGGAGTGGACTATGATGAGACTTATAGTCCTGTGGCAAAGATGACAACCATCAGGACACTCATTGCAATTGCTGCTTGTAAAGGTTGGAAGTTGTCTCAATTAGATGTTAAAAATGCTTTCTTGAATGGTTACATTTCAGATGAAGTCTACATGGAGCAACCAGATGGATTCAAAGATCAAGTGAGTCCAAATTATGTGTGTAAGATCAAGAGAGCTTTGTATGGGTTGAAGCAAGCCCCAAGGGCTTGGAATTATAGGCTTGTAAAATTCTTGAATGATCTTGGATTTCAAGCATCAAAGGCAGATAGTAGCTTGCTAGTCAAAGCAAGTGAAGATGGGTTTATTTATGTGTGTATTTATGTTGATGACATAATACTTACAGGAACAGATGATAAGGGGATACAAATGATCAAAAAGCAGATGGAGAAAGAGTTCAAAATCAGTGATTTGGGGAACCTATCATTCTTCTTGGGAATGGAGATCTCTTATACTCAACATGGAGTATATGTGACCCAAGAAAGGTATCTTAAAAATTTGCTAACCAAATTTAAAATGGAAGATTGCAGGGTTGCACCTACACCTTTGGAAGTGAACCATAAATTGTCTAGGTTTGGAGGAGAAGAGTTCAGAGATATGAAACTCTATCAAAGTTTGGTTGGTAGCTTGATTTATGCTACATTGACAAGGCCTGACTTGTCATATGCAGTTGGTGTGCTTTCACAATTCATGCATTGTCCTAGAAAGGAACATTGGATTGCAGGACAAAGAGTACTTAGGTACATCAAGGGTACACTCAAAGAAGGGTTGTACTATGGGTTTACTTCAGATACAAGAATCAAGATATATAGTGATGCAGATTGGGCAGGTAATGTGGATGATAGAAGATCAACACATGGATACTTGTGCTATGTAGGAGACAAATTGATTTCATGGTGTTCCAAGAAGCAACATACAGTTGCTTTGTCATCCACAGAGGCAGAATATAAAGAACTAAGCATATTGAAATACAGTATCATTTTCTGAGAGAGAAGGTCATTGAGAAAGAGATTGAAGTCATACACACTCCCACAAAAGATCAAGTTGCAGATATGATGACTAAAAGTCTAGATGGACCAAAACTACAAAGATTCAAGGATATGGCTGGAGTAAAGAAGATAGAAAAGAACCTCAATTAATGATTGAGGGGGAGCTGTTGGTGCATGACAATCATCAATTGAAGGATTATGGAGAAATGAAGTCAAGGAGTCAAGAAGGAAACAAAGTCAGATGGTTGAAGGAAGGACAATTTCAGAAAACTCAAAGATATGTACACATATGTACATTAGCTAACTTATACCCTTGTTTAAGTCATACACTTGTATATATTCATCTATAAATATGTTTGAAAATGTCGGGCAAGTAGAGCAGAAGAGTTTTTTGAGAATAGGGAGAGAGAAATTAGTGTCATTAGACACATGAAGAGTGAGTGAATTGTCCATCCTCACTTAGATGTAAATTTTCTGAGAAATCGAAAAATTTTGCGCCCGATATTTTGCTGTCTGCTCCCTCTGTGTTTAATCTTTTGAGAAATCCTTTTGCACGTATCTAAGTCCATAGCTAATCTATCTATGGCTAGAATTTGAGAGGTTAATTGTAATCAGGCTGTGAGAATTTTGATTAGGAACATTCATATGTAAGAATGTTCTAACAGTCGAGAAATCTGGCGCACATTTCATCTTCAATGAAATGATCATTGCTCAGTCTACAGTGTAAAGTTTTACACAAATGAGGGCTTAAAATCTAAGTTGGAAGGTAAGCTATCTATGGCTAAAAGATCTTGATCAAACGGGATTTACTTTGGGAGAACCAGTGCTAAGAAGTTGCAGGTGTCAAAGTCGCCATTGCAGAGAAGTACTTCCAGACATAGGTAAAGTGTTTCACACATTTCTCAGTGTGTACTTAATATTTTTGAGAGATTTAACTTGGCAAAGTTGCGCAACCTTAAGGCAAAGTGTTGTGCAAAGTTTTATCAAAAACTTTACAGGATTGATTAGTCAATGAGTGACTAATCTGCAGCAGACTTTTCTGAAGAAACTGAAATTTTCAGAATAATCAATTTTCTGATAATTTGGTGAAGATTCTCTAAATTAGGTGGAGTCTAAAGTTGATCTTGGTATAGAGGTGATCTAAATTCAAGGTTAACTTGTTCTTTTGGAGATTAACACTCTCCATCAAAAAATCCATTGGCAGGGACTTCTAATGATCAAGAGACAAGTGACAAGGATGTGGATGAAGAAGCTTGGTAGAAGCAAGTGGAGGAGAATCACCATAGGATGGAGGAAGAAATTTCCAAGAAGCAAGAAGAGGACCAGAAAGCAGAAGAAGAAGAAGAAGTGAGGAGAAAAGCAAAATAAGAAGAAAGGAAGAGGAAATCACAAGAAGAATAAACAAGGAGTAAAGCAACAAAAGAAGAAAGACTCCAGAGAGTGGAAGCAAAGGTGCAAGCAGAATGACTCTAGAGGCAAAACTCAGAGACAAATCAACATGCGGAGAGTTCCCAAAAACTTCTGGTACTCCCTACTTTCAGCTCCTCTAACCTTATAGACAAATGGAAGCAGAAGGATGGAAGAGTCAAGATACCACCGGTATGGTGCATTGACACAATGTATCCATGGATGTTCCTGCATGAGCCTTGTAAACCGGAGTATATCAAAAATATGGATAGGGCCATCCATTGGACCACATTTCATATGGAAGAAATATAGAAGAAATATCAGTCTTTAGTTGAGCAGAAGCAAGAGTGGTTAGAAGAAAGGAAAGGTATGGATGCGAAAATCAACCGCTTAAGGGAAAAAGTTGTTTATGCTGATGACGTGCTACTCTCTAGTCCTAGTGAGAAGCATATTGCCAATTTTAAGGCTGATTTGCATGCCTCATTTGAGATGTTAGGTTTGGGTAATTTGCATCATTGTTTGGGCATTCAATTTATGCAAGTTGATGGTGGAATTGGTTTGTGTCAAACAAAATATATTGACACATTATTGCAATGTTTTGGCCTTTGAAGGCTGCAAACTTATTGCCACTCCTATGGAAAAAAGTTTACGATTGAGTGTTCAGGATGTTAGAGATGCATTTGATGCTACTCTCTATCAGCAGGCTATTGGATGCTTGATTTACATATGCATTACTCGGACATATATTCAATTTGCTATCTCAGAGATGAGTAGGTCTATGCATTGCCCACGTGTCAAGCATTAGTAGGTAGTTAAGCACATTTTTTGCTACTTGAGTGGTACTCTGCTACTTAGATTATTTTATCCCAAGGAGGGATCACTACCGCTAGATTTAGATTTTTTTTTTTTAATTCTGACTGGACTGGTTGCTATGATACTTATGTGTCCACCATGTAGGAAATAATCAAGAATAATGATGCAACGGAATTTGATCGATAGGTAGAGTAGTGAGAAGCAAAACATAGTTACTAAAATATACATTGAAAGAGAGATAAGAACTCAGATTCTCAAATTGTCAACAATAATCTATATACAATGATGATATCCACCCTTGCGCTCCCACTATGGAGCTTCAATGGTGTGTATGATAGTCTCTAGACGAAAGGCTTTATAGTGCATACAGTCATGATTTCATTATAGCAATTATGTCGCCTAATCCAATGATTTAGGCATGGTCACCGGGTTTGCTTGATGCTCTAATCTATGCTTAACTATTAGGATCGTCTGTAATTCAAAACATACCAAATTACCTAACTACTGGATTGGGTAAGCCACTAGACTGAACCACCAAACTGGGTCATCAGACTTGACCATCGTAATTCCGGATTGGTTGACTACTGCACTGTCATACCCCCGAGATCCCCGTGTGACAAGTATATGCCTTGCCTAGCCTATTGACTAGACTCACATAGATCATCTAGTACTTTTGATGGTCTCATGCATACCGCATCACAAATGTCCAAAATCTCATGATGGCTTCTCCTCATAACGAGGGCCATACAACTTAGAGTACCATGGTTCATCTGTGTTCATGTGTGGGTGAAGTATTGAGCATATATTATTAAAAGGTAAAGAAGCAAGGCCATATATATTTTGCAAAAATGATTTTCTTCAAATAGAAGGAAAATACAAAAATGAAAAATGGAAGCATTTACTTCAACAAGTAGTGGAGGCCAAAAGAGAATCAATCCAAGACTTGAAACAAACAAGAAGAATGGCTGCTCAAAGAAGTGGAGGAGTTATGGAGAAGAGCTCACAAAGTCCTCATGAGAGCTCATGGTCACTTGGCTACAAAAGAGACAAGGGAGGACACTCAACTAGAGAGGAAGAAGGCACTGAAGTCCCCTTGTAGGTAGTTCATGGGTTTCAGTCATTTCATTTTCTATAGTCTCATAGACTATGTCCAGCCTCTCATCATTTCTAGGCAGCTTAATTGGGAGATTCATTTCTCTCGAGGTATGTATCCATTTTTAGAGTTTAAATATTTTTTCAAAATCTTATCTTGTGTAATTCTTGTGTCTAAAATAGTTTTGCTGAATTATTCATGCTCTATGAGTTATAAGGTCTTTAGTGAAGACCAATTTTCAACCTAATTGAGTGGATAGGTAGCATGTTTTGAGGCAAAGAGTTTCCAAACCAAAAATACTCCAAATTGAGTGGTTGATAGCTTATTCGAAAGCCTCAAGTCCATTGTGTTCTTTAATTGATACCCGTTTTCATTCTAAGGTTAAGCTTTAGGTAAAATTCTCAATCCTGAGAAGGTCTTCTACACTTTCTATTGCGCATAGGAGAGGAATTCTCCAACAGTTGGTATCAGATCTCAACAATAAAGCATTGGAGCTTGAAGAGGAAAAGCATTGGAACTAAAGTAAAGCAAAGGAAAAGCTATAAATCCAGGGGAGCTTCATAAAGTCAAGAAAGAGCACCACAACATATTTGAGGTAAACTTCAAACTTGGAAGTTTTCAATGGCTCATTTAGGACAACAAGTTGAGAAGTTAGATAAAGATAATTTTTAGTCTTGGAGGTATAGAATGACAAATTACCTTAAAGGTAAAGGTTTATGGAGTTTAGTTACTCGAGTTGATCTACAACGAGTGGACCTTAGGGATCCCAAGATCACTCCAGGACAAAGGAGACAATTTGCAGATTGGGAAGAGAGGAATTGAAGGGTGATGTTCCTCATTTCACAAGTTATTTCTACACTATGATTGGTCATGTGCAAAGCCTAAAGACAACTAAGGAAGTTTGGGAAGCATTGGAGAAGGTTTATTCTATCTCAACAAGGTCTCGAAAGATGCAACTCAAGAACGAGCTCAACAACATGAAGAAAAGCTCAAACCAAAGCATTAGTGAGTATACGTTGAAGATCATGGAGCTTCGAGATTAGCTAGCATCAGTTGGATGCAAGATAGAAGAGGAAGAAATTGTACAAAAAGCCCTCAATGGCTTGAGGAGTGAAGAGAAGTGGAAGCCCCTCATCACAAACATTCTTTATAGAGACCCTCTACCAACATTCAACAAGATTATACCAAATCTTGTGGCAAAAGAGGCTGCTTAACAAGAAGAAGGCAACAAAGGTAAGGAAAACCATAACCAAATGTTATGTGTAGGTCAAGGTAGAGGAAGGAACTCAAGAGGAGGCTTGAGAGGAAAATGAAGAAGCTATAACAACACAAATTCCAACCAACACAACTTGTAGGATAACAAGGACAACTCAAATGACAACACATATGGAAGAGGTCAAGGAAGGAATAAAGGAAGAGGTCCAGGTTCATAAAATCCTCATAAAGGTATAACATGTTATCATTGTGGTAAAGTAGGAAATTATGCAAATGATTGTTGGTAAAAGAATGGAAGGCCGAATGGAGGAAGCCAAAGGAGCCAAAATAACTATGCAAGTACATCAAGTGAAGGAGACAAGAAAACCATGCTTGCCATGAAGCATGAGTACAACAGCCTGAGAGGTGATGATAAAAAATGGTTTATAGATTTAGGTTGCAGCAATCATAAGTGCCAAGGAGATTTATTCACAAATCTACAAGCTCCAAGTGGAAAAGTATGTGTAGAGACCAGTGATGAAACTCAACACACAATTGATCATGTTGGAGAAATCAAGCTTTGAGACAAGAAGGTATTGATTGATGTTCTTCATGTTCCTACTATTGCAAAGAATTTGATTTCAATAGCACAACTGGTAGAGAAAGGATATCATGTTATCTTCAATGAAAAAGGTTGCTTTATAAAAAAACCAAAAGAAGGATTCAAGGTCATTGCTCAAGGAAGGAAAGAAGGTAGGATGTTCACTTTGGACATTCAACAACCAGATGGAAAGGTGATGTATATTCAGTTTGGAAACAAGAGGACTGCTGAAATTGATTTGTGGCACAAAAGGTTTGGACATATCAACATTCCCAAGCTTAAGGACATGAGCAACCATGAAGTGGTAATAGGTCTTCCAAGATTCAATGATGCTGGACTGCATGAGTTTTGTGAAGCATGCCATCTAGGAAAGCAAAGTCCACAACCATTCAAGAAGAGCAACTATGTGGCAAGGAATTTCCTCGACTTGATACACACGAATGTATGGGGACCATCACAGCAACCATCGATTGCTAGTAATAGATATTTTGTCACTTTTATTGATGATCATTCAAGAAAACTATGGATGTTTTGCATAAAACAAAAATCAAATATGTTCTCTATGTTCAAGAAATTTAAAGCACAGGTAGAAAAGGAAACAGGAAGTTACATAAAGACCTTGAGGTTTGATGGAGGAGGATAATATTTCTCCAAAGAATTTTTAGATTTTCTTTATGAATGACAATTTACATGTAGACACACGCCGCAATATAAAATTGTAGAAAGGAAAAATAGACATATCATAGAAGTTGGAAGATGCATGCTCAACAAGATGAAGGTTCCACTAAACTATTGGGCTGAAGTAGCTAGTACAACTATTTATTTGATGAACAAGTGCACAACAGCTGGAGTGCATAATTTAACTCCCAAGTAGGTTTATTGCGATAAGAAACCTGACCTTACACATCTCAAAGTTTTTGGATGTGTGTGTTATGTTCACATTTCTCAAGAACTGAGGACAAAGATTGAGCTAAAGTTGAAAAAATGTATTTTCATTCGATATTAATAAGAGCGAAAAGGATATAGGTGCTACAATCGGGTGACAAAGGAGCTATGAGTCTCACAAGATGTGGTATTTGATTAGTTACGACCATGGTTTGAAGACAAAGGAAAGAGAGGATTCTTGAAGAAGATTTTGAAGATGATGGAGGTGCTATCCAAGAAAAATTTCAGCAAACAAGCACTCAAATGTCACGTCCACAAGATTCTACATCACATGGAGAAAGCTCAACATGGAAGGGGAAACAAAGGAGTCATTCCTCATCACCAACGTCAGGTTATGAAATATTTGAAGCTGAAAGTGCTACCCGAAATAGTGATTCAAATGCAAGTGAAGAAGAGTATGAAGAGGTGATTACACCAAAGGTAAAGTTGAACCAGTTGGCAATATTCAAAAGGAAATTAAAGGAGGTCTTCAAGAGCAAGGTATCCAATTCAAAGGCTGAGCTATGATAGTTTTATTGCAAATCATTTTGCATATATGACACAGGTGGTCAAATACAAAGAACCAGATGCATATGAAGAAGCATGTACACAAAAAGAATGCCAGCAAGCTATGAAAGAAGAGATAGAAGCTCTCAAGGACAATCACACATGGGAGCTAGTTCCAAAGGTTGAAGGTATAAAGATTGTTCCAAATAAATGTGTGTTTAAGAGAAATCATGATGGTTCTCTAGCTAGGCATACAACTAGATTAGTAGCAAAAGGATTCAAACAGACTCACATCATTGACTATGAAGAGACTTTCAGCCCGGTTGCAAAGATGGGAACATTAGCAAGGTCTTGGCATCTAGTATATATGATTAAAAGAATTGTAAAATATTCAAAGTGAATAAAGAACAGAGAGCTCCCCTAGCATGACTATTTTGCACATATGTTTGTGAGAAGGTCAACTAGTTCCTAGGGGTGCACCTACTTCTAGCTATACTTTGGAGGTCATTAAACTCCAAAACCATCACCATTAGGGGACATATTTGGAAGAAATTTTATTCTTTTTTATGTAGAAAAGGAGCAAAGAGAAAGCCCCTCAAATAGAAATAAGCCAAGAATCACCTGCAAATGGACCAAACAAGGAAAAGGGGACACTTGGTGATAGAGCTACTCCAAGTGAAGAGAAAAAACCCAAAAGAAGATCTTACAAGTGCAAGTGAAGCCATTGGACATGCATGTAGTAGGGAGCAAAAGGAGCTTGAGAAGGCACACATAGCCCTTGCTCCTATGGAATCTGAGACTCCAAGACTATTTAAATCCATTAAGAAGAAGGTTAGTAATTTTCATCTATTAAAAATGGATGTAAAATTTAGATAAGAAGATTTACATATCATTGATAAAGCCTCCACATCCACTCTGGTTGCAAAGGCTAATGCTATTAGTGAGGGTAAAGTTAGAAAGGAAGCCCCCCTTACAGATTATAAGAGCCCGCAACTCACTATCACTATTAAAAGACAAAATCTACAAGGAGTTATAGTGGATGGTGGCTTAGACATTAAATTGATGTCTGAACATACTATGGAAAAGATTAGGTTCAACTATCAAGACCAGACAACTTCACTGTGACATCGATCAGCCAAATCAAAGTTAGACCAATGGGAGTAGTCCCCCAAGCTCCAATTGAGGTACAAGGTAGCATTTTTACTTTTGACTTCATTTATTAAGGATACCACAGGTAGATGGAGGTTCTCCATTATAGATTAGGAGACACTGGTGAAGGGCATGCCAATGTTTTACATGATTGGTGCAAGGATACTATGTGGATAAAGCATGAAGGAAAATATCATAAATAGATATATCTAGAAGAAGGACCAGATAACTAAGAACATATTAGCATAATGCAACCAATTGGCATTTTTATGAAAAAGTAGATGATGGACAACTAAGAATTGGATTTATTTGAGGAAGAAGACATTTTGGCCTAGTTGCAAGTGGGTAATGTTGGAGTTAGATGTCTGCGGAAGCACGCGAACATCACAAGGAAGAAGAAGAAGCTTGGAGCACAACACACAATACTGAATGTATTACTAGAGAATGTACAAAGATAAGTAGCCCATTAGGGCAATATCCATATATACAAGCCAAGGGAAAAAAACCTCCTAAAGAGGGAAAAAAGTGCCCCGATGGTCCTAGTGTGTTCACACACATCACTACCTAAATATATCAACAACTCCCCCCTCGGAGTGATGTGGTGAACAAGGAGCTGGCACTCATGTATAAGGAAGTGCCAAGCTATGTGGAATCAATCCACAAAAGGAAGTAAGCCCAAAGCTTTGTAGAAAGCTTCAAACTTCTCCCTAGGCAGATCCTTCATGAAAAGGTCTACAATGCTCTCCTATGTGGGCACATATGCCAAGCTGATCTCCCTAGAAGATAACATCTCCCTGACATAATGATAATGCATCTCAATGTGCTAAGTGCGAGCATGGAACACAAGGTTCCTCGCAACTGCGAATGCGCTCTGACTGTTAGTGAAGATGGTGGTGGTAGAAGACTAACCAACACCCAAATCAACCATAAGGTGTGTGAGCCACACACACTCAACAATCACTCTAAAAGCTGCCCTATACTCAGCCTCACAATTGGAAGTGGCCATAGTAGGCTGCTTCTTGCTCAACCAAGATATGCATGAGCTACCAACCATGAAGCAAAAACCACTAGTGGACACATGAGTGTCATAGAAACCAGCCCAATCAGAGTCAGAAAAAGCATGCAAATCTAGTGGTAGTGATCCCCCCTTGGGATAAAACAAACCAAGTAGTCGGGTACGACTCAAGTAGTGAAAGACGTGCTTAACCGCCTACCAATGCTTGACTCCTGGGCAATGCATAAACCTACTCATCTGTGAGACAACAAACTCAATATCTGGCCAAGTAATGCATAAGTCAATCAAGCATCCAATAGTCTGCTGATAGAGAACAACATCAAATGCATCTCCAACATCATGAAGACTCAGGCGTAAACCTATTTCCATTGGAGTGGCAATAGGTTTACAGCCTTCAAGGCCAAAATGCTACAATAATGTGTCAATATATTTCGTTTGACACAAAGCCATTCCACCAACAACGTGCATAAATTGAATGCCCAAATAGTGATGCAAATGCCCAAAATCAGACATCTCAAATGAGGCATGCAAATCAGCCCTAAAATCAGCAATATGCCTCTCATGAGGACTAGTGAGCAGCATGTCATCAACATAAACCACAATGATCAAAAGTACATCATTATCACGCTTAACATATAAGGTGCTTTTAGTTGGACTGTTCTCAAAACCATGTGCAATCAGATGGGCTTGTATCTTTTCATACCAAGCATGCGGTGCTTGCTTTAAACCATATAATTGATGGAGAATGTTAATCTCCAAAAGAATAACTTATTCTTGTGATTAGAGCACCTCTATACCAAGAATAAGTCAAAACTTTCCACTCATTTTGAGGATCAACTACTAATTACCAAAAGATTAACAAATCTGTGAAGAAGATGATACACAGAAAAGTCTGCTGCATTGTTCATTCACATTGACCTATCAAATCTGTAAAGTTTTTGATGAAACTTTGTACAAATCATCTCCTAGAGATTGCACATCTACTCCAAGTTGAATCACTTCAAAAGGTTAAGTATAACTTGAGAAATTGATTTCACAAGTTACCTATGTCAGAAACTGTCATCCAAAACAGTCGACTTTACACCTGTAACTTTTAAGACTTGGTTCTCCTTGAATAGAACCCGCTTTACAAAATGCTTCTAGATATGAGTAGCTTATCTTCCAACTTAAAGATTAAGCCCTCACTCATGCAAAACTTTAAACTGTGCTAGGAGAAATGATCAAAGCATTAACTTCGAAATATGCGCCTGTTTTAGGAATCAGTGAATACACTTCACATATGAATGTTCCTACACTTAATTCACTCAGCCTGATTACAATTGGAAGCTAAAAATTTGCACAGAGGTCAAGCAACTCTCAACTTAGACTTGTACAAAAGCATTTCACAACTGATCTACTGTAGAAGGAGAACACGCAGAAACATCGGGCGCAAAACTTTTCATTTACTCAGAGAAATTACAACTGAGTGATGAGAGCTAACTCAACTAACTTTTCCTCTATCACATGACTTCTAACTTCCTCATTCTTGGCTTCTAACTATTGTCACATATGCTCTCATACATGCCCCGACTTTTCTCAAAGTATTTATAGATAATTTGTACATGATTCTTACTGAACAAAAGATCTAAGTCATCTATGACTATGCTAATGTACATATGTGTACACTTCTCTTGTCCTCTGAATGTAATCTTCTTCCACACTTTAGGAATTGATTCTTCCTTCATCATTTGATCTTCCAAGCCTTCAATTGGTGATTGGTCTGCACCAACAGCTCCCCCTCAATCATCAATTGAGGTTTTCTCTGTCTTCTTTATACTTGCCATATCTTTGAACCTTTGTAACTTAGGTCCATCCAGACTCTTTGTCATCATATCTGCCACTTGTTCTTTTTTTGGAGTGTACATCACTTCAATCTCTTTATCAAGTACCTTTTCCCTCAAGAAATGATACTGAATCTCTATATGCTTAGTCCTGGCATGAAAAACAGGGTTAGCTGCCAAATACAAAGAACTCATATTGTCTCCAAGAATTATTGGAGTACTATGATTAGTCTCAAAACTTTTTATCAAGGTCTTCAACCATATCACTTCCTTTGCAGCTTCTACCATTCCCTTATACTCAGCTTCTGTAGATGATAAAGCAACTGTATGTTGCTTCTTTGAACACCAAGAAACTAACTTATCTCCAATATAACATAGATATCCATGAGTAGACCTTCTATCATCTGAGTCACCTGCCCAATCTGCATCACTAAACACTTTGATTCTTGTGTCAGAAGTGAAACCATAGTACAAACCTTCACTTAGGGTTCCCTTGATATATCTGAGTACCCTTTGGGCTGCAATCCAATGAGTCTTCTTTGGACAATGCATGAATTGTGACAACACACCTACTGCATATGATAGATCTGGCCTTGTCAAGGTAGCATAGATTAGACTACCTACCAAACTCTGATATTTCTTCATGTCATTGAATTCTTCACCTCCATACCTGCTTAATTTATGACTTACCTCCAATGGTGTGGTTGAGGTCCTGCAATCTTCCATGTTAAACTTGACTAGAAGATTCTTCAAGTATCTCTCTTGTGAAACATATACTCCATGTTGAGTATACATAATCTGCATTCCTAGAAAATAAGATAAGTTTCCCAAGTCACTTATCTTAAACTCCTTCTCTATTTGTCTTTTGAGTTCATTGATTCCTTGAGCATCTGTTCCTGTAACAATAATATCATCAACATAAATGCACATGTAAATGTATCCATTTTCACTTGCCTTCACTAGCAAGCTACTATCTGCCTTTGATGCTTGAAAACCACATTCATTCAAGAACTTGACCAATCTGTAATTCCAAGCTCTTGGGGCTTGCTTCAACCCATATAAAGCTCTTTTGAGCTTACACACATAATCTGATCCAATTGATTCCATGAAGCCTTCTGGTTGCTCCATATATACTTCATCTGCAATGTAACCATTTAGAAAAGCATTTTTCACATCCAATTGTGATAATTTCCATCCTTTGCAAGCAGCAATAGCAATCAATGTCCTAATTGTAGACATCTTAGCAACAGGACTAAAGGTTTCATCATAATCTACCCCATAAGTTTGGGCATAACCTTTGACCACAAGTCTAGCCTTATATCTAGACACCTTACCATCTGCAAACCTCTTTGTTTTATATACCCACTTGCATCCAATGACCTTCTGATTCTTTGGTCTTGGTACTAGTTCCCAAGTTTCATTTTCAAGTAGAGCATCATACTCTTCTTGCATTGCCTTCTCCCAATTCTGTTTACCTTTGGCTTCTTCATAAGTGGTTGGATCTTCTTCTGTTTTAACAATGTAGGCATAATCTTTTGTTGTTAGGAAAGATGTATCATAACTATACCTTATAGGTTCTTTCCTTTCCCTTGTAGATCTTCTGATTTCTGCACTTCTTGAAGTTTCAGCCTCATTTGATTCTGGATCAAATCTTGGCCCTTCTTCTACATAATCCTGCACTCTACATCTAGAGTCAACTTCATCAACAATTTCTTCACATACTTTTACCTTTGCCTTTCCTTTCCTTTGTATTTCTTCAACACCTGTATACTCATTTGGTGATCCTGTATACCACATGTTTTGCTCATCAAATGTTACATCTTTAGTAACAAGAAATTGCTTTGTGGATGGACTCCACAATCTGTAACCCATCTGTCTATCATCATATCCAATAAACACATACTTCTCTGCTTTTGGTTCTAGCTTATGTCTTAATTGTGAAGGAACATAAGCATATGCAATACATCCAAATACTTTACAATGATCAAGACTAGGCTTCTTACCCCACCATGCTTCATAAGGGGTTCCTCCATCCAAAGCTTTGCAAGGCAACCTATTCACAAGGTATGTTGCAGTGTTAATGGCTTCTGCCCATAAGTAATTTGGACAATTCTTTTCCTTCATCATGGCTCTTGCAAACTCTACAAGAGTCCTATTCCTCCTTTCTGCTACTCCATTCTGTTGAGGGGAGTACCTGCAAGTTACTTCTCTTTTGATACCTGCATTCCACAAATAATCATCAAACTCTTTTGAGAAATACTCTCCCCCTCCATCTGATCTTAGTCTCTTGAGTTTTTGTCCTGTGATCCTTTCTGCATAAGCATGAAAATGTTTGAATGTCTTGAAAACTTCTGATTTATCCTTGATTACATACAAAGTAATCCACCTGGTTGCATCATCAACAAACAACACATAATATCTGGATCCATTTATGCTATAGTCCCTTGAGGGACCCCATACATCTGTATGAACCAATTCAAGCATATTTGAATACTTGTACCCTGATTTGTTGTAAGAACTCTTATGTGCTTTACCTAATTGACAAGCTTCACACTTGTACACCATATGTTGCCCTTCAATGTTTGGCAATCCAAGCACCACCTGATTCTTTGACATCTCCTTTATAGCTCTCTCATTGAAATGACCTAGCCTCTTATGCCATAGGTCTAATTCAGACACCTTTTGACCTCCATAGGTAAACAATGCATGTCCCACATTACCTTGGACTTTGAGAGTGAACAATCTTCCTTCCTTTTTACCTGCAATTATGGTTCTATATCCCTGATTTGGATCTTGTACATAAACACCATCATTTGTGAATCTTACCTCATATCCTTTCTCCACAATTTGCCCTACACTTATCAAATTTTTAGGAATAGTAGGAACATAAAGTACCTTGCTCAGAAGTGTACTTCCACTCTTTGTCTTCACTGATCCAATGCTCTCCACTTTATGTTTGGTATTGTCACCTGTTTGAACTGTATGTCCATTCACCCTTGCTTCCATATCAGTCATCAAAGATAGATTCCCACTCAGATGGTTGCTGCACCCTGAGTCAATATAAAACACTCTTTGATCTTCTCCCATTGATTCATGAGTTGCATTCAAGATAAGAGTCATATCATCCTTCTGATCTGATGCATAATTGTAATAATTATTGTTGTAGGACTGAGATTGGAAGTTTCTTCCACCTCCTCTACCATATGATGTCCTACCACCTCTTCCTCTGAAGTTGCCTCTTTGGTTTCTGCCTCCTCTACCTCTTTGACTATAATTCTGATTATTGCTTCCACCATTTTGATTGTTATACCAACAATCATTTGCCAAATGATTTGTTCTGCCACAAATCCAACAAGCTTTAGCATTATCTTTGTTCTTACCTCCTCTTCCTTTACCTCTGAAATTTGTCTTCCCTTTTGTGAAGTTAGCTTGATTTGAATTCCCTTCATCATCATTTGATTGCTTTCCCTTGCCATTCTTTTTCTTGTCTTTGGAGTACATAGCTTGACTTGTACTTCTATCATTGTCTCCTTTAAGATCCTGCTCAAAGGTTAGCATATGTCCTAGCAATTGATTAAGGTCAGGAGTAAAGTGATCAAGTGACAACTCTATGGACAATATAAAAGGCTTCCACTTCTCATCTCCTCTCAAACCTGTAAGTATTTGTCTTACCAACTTTTCTTCTTCAATATCTTCATCCACTGCTCCCAAGCTATCTGCAATATCTTTCATCCTTGCCACATAATCTGAAATTGATTGTGAGCTCTTCTTCTTGAAGGTTGTGAACTCAGCCCATAGTGAGGACTTCCTAGACTTAGTTGTATTTTGGAAATGCTCTTCCAAGGCATTCCAAACATCTGTAGCACTTTCCAAACCTCTGATGTGAGGTAAAAGGTAATCATTTACAGCCATGTAGATGATACTCCTTGCTTGAGCATTCTTTCTCATCCAAGTCTTCAACATTGCAAGTTCTTCCCTAGTAGGAATACTTGGATATGCAAACTCTGGTTTTTCTTCATCTCCTGTAATAAATGATATAAGATCTTTGCTCATGAGGTGTGCTTCCATCCTCATGGACCATGCTGGATAGTTCTCCCTATCTAGCTTATCAATCTGCAAGCTTTCTCCCATCTTGTGTCCACCTGTGTATTGAAATCTTCAAGCTTTACAAACAATATATGTACCTTTACTTCCAATTGGACTCCTTTTGCCTTTCTTGATGTCAAATATTCTTCTCCTCAAGCTTTGACTCCAAGCTTTCACTTCTTAGTTCTTCAAGTGTTGAATTTCTTGAATCTGCAGCAGTCGGGATCCTCCTTTCTTCAAATTGATGTCTCCAGCTCTGATACCACTGATGGAGAATGTTAATCTCCAAAAGAATAACTTATTCTTGTGATTAGAGCACCTCTATACCAAGAATAAGTCAAAACTTTCCACTCATTTTGAGGATCAACTACTAATTACCAAAAGATTAACAAATCTGTGAAGAAGATGATACACAGAAAAGTCTGCTGCATTGTTCATTCACATTGACCTATCAAATCTGTAAAGTTTTTGATGAAACTTTGTACGAATCATCTCCTAGAGATTGCGCATCTACTCCAAGTTGAATCACTTCAAAAGGTTAAGTATAACTTGAGAAATTGATTTCACAAGTTACCTATGTCAGAAACTGTCATCCAAAACAGTCGACTTTACACCTGTAACTTTTAAGACTTGGTTCTCCTTGAATAGAACCCGTTTTACAAAATGCTTCTAGACATGAGTAGCTTATCTTCCAACTTAAAGATTAAGCCCTCACTCATGCAAAACTTTAAACTCTGCTAGGAGAAATGATCAAAGCATTAACTTCGAAATATGCGCCTGTTTTAGGAATCAGTGAATACACTTCACATATGAATGTTCCTACACTTAATTCACTCAGCCTGATTACAATTGGAAGCTAAAAATTTGCACAGAGGTCAAGCAACTCTCAACTTAGACTTGTACAAAAGCATTTCACAACTGATCTACTGTAGAAGGAGAACACGCAGAAACATCGGGCGCAAAACTTTTCATTTACTCAGAGAAATTACAACTGAGTGATGAGAGCTAACTCAACTAAATTTTCCTCTATCACATGACTTCTAACTTCCTCATTCTTGGCTTCTAACTATTGTCACATATGCTCTCATACATGCCCCGACTTTTCTCAAAGTATTTATAGATAATTTGTACATGATTCTTACTGAACAAAAGATCTAAGTCATCTATGACTATGCTAATGTACATATGTGTACACTTCTCTTGTCCTCTGAATGTAATCTTCTTCCACACTTTAGGAATTGATTCTTCCTTCATCATTTGATCTTCCAAGCCTTCAATTGGTGATTGGTCTGCACCAACAATAATGCCTTCTTTAACCTACACCTGGTTCTCATGCCCTTTCTCCACAAAGCCACGGGGTTGAAAAACATACACTTCTTCATGCAAGTCACCATTCAGAAATGTTGTTTTGATATCCAAATGATGTACATTCCAACCATGATGAGCTGCAATTGCACAGATGCTACGAAGAGTAGTCATTCGGCAAGTAGGTGCAAAGGTCTTATCAAAATCAATGGCTTTTTCCTATGCATAACCCTTTGGAGCAAGCCTAGCCTTATACCTGTCAATTGTTCCATCAGGTTTACGCTTCAGCTTGTATACCCACTTTGTGCCCATGGCCTTCTTGCCGGTAGACAAGTCACATAAAGACCAAGTACCATTCTTCATTATAGCATCATATTCACATTGCATTGCAGCCATCCAATGTTCAAAATTTTGTGCTTCATCAAACAAAACAGGTTCAATCTCATCACGGAGACTAGAGGCAGCCATAGCATTGCAATCTGATGCAAAAGAGACACTCTGAGAGCTTGATCGAGCACGATATGATAGAGGTGCATCTAATTTGCTGTCATGCAAAGTCTACACTAGCTATTTTGGCATAATTCTTGCCTACTCAATATCAGCTCTCTCATCAACAAGTGCATCATGTAAATTTGCATTAGAAATGGAATTTTCTCCATCATCACATGAAACCTGCAAAGGCTAAGAAGTTGCCTCATTAGGACCACCACTAGAGTGTCCACCTGTAAAAAGAGGCACGAAAGTATCATACATGTCTTTGGAGCTAACAGATGTCTCCTTGGTACATGAAAGCAATGGCTGAATAGCATCTTCCAAAAAACAACATCATGGCTAACTAGAATATGTTTATTCTGTGGACGATACAGACGATAGCCTTTACTTTTAGAATTGTGCCCAACAAAAATACATTTTACTGCTTTATCATCCATTTTTTTACAATGTTGTTCATGCACTAGTGCATATGCCAGAAAATAAAAAACACGCAGATGAGCAATAGATGGCTTGTGATCATGCTAAACCTCATATGGAGTGATAGACTGTAGTGCTTTAGTGGGACACCTATTAAGTACATATGTTGCACACATAACAGCCTCAAGCTAGAAACTATGTGGTAAGGCCTGACTATTGACCATACACCTCACCATCTCCATGAGTGACCTATTCTTCCATTCAAAAACTCCATTCTATTGAGGTGTATATGGCACTCTACACTAGTGTTTTATCCCACGTTTAGCCTGAAATACATTGAAATCAAAAGACATATATTCCCCCCTCGATCAGAACGGAGGGTGCCCATTTTACATGCTAACATATTTTCAGCCAAAACCAGAGACTCTTTGAAGCACATAAACACTTCAGACTTTGCTTAGAGTGGATATACCCATGCATGCCTGGAAAAATCATCAATGAAAGTCACGAAGTAAAGATAATTTCCAAAAGAGAGTGTCTACATAGGACCATAGACATCGCTATGAACAAGCTGCAATTTCTGAGTAGCTCGAACTGAACCATCTTTTGGAAATGAGGAACGTTGCATAGTGTGCATGCCAAAGCTTTGCATCTGACATAGCCTGAGAATCATGTACTGCACATGCCAAATCATTCATCAATTTTTCATAGTCTATGATCTTATACAGCCCATGACATAAAATGCCATAAGCAATAATAACATTGCCTTTTCACAGATCATGAACTGCACATCTGTCATCAATAAATTTCACAACCAAGCCAATCTTTGCTAATGTAGAAATTGATAACAGATTCTTCTTGATCCTTGGCACAAATAAAGCATCTAACAAAGTGAAAGAAATACCATCAGCAGTAGTCAGAATGATCTTACCAACTGCCATGATAGGATAAGAGGAGTTGTTGGCGCATGTGATAGTATTCTCTCTAAGGGTAGGCTCAAGTGAAGAGAAGAAATTGTGCTACGAGGTAATATGTTTGGTCGCCCCACTATCAAAGTACCAAACATCTGAGTCTACTGCAGACATGCACTGCTCATGAGAAAATGGGTCAAAAGTACAAACATTAGTAAACGCCCATTCTTCATCCTGTAGAAGGTTAGCAGACTCTATTTTTGGAGTAGAGGCCTCTACAACAACCATTCCGGCCTCTTTTTTCTTTGGCTCTTTTGCAACCAGTTTAGGACAATTCTTTATTATATGATCATTTCCTTTACAGTACTTGCAAAACAATTTCTGCTTTTTTGATTTCTTCTCATCTTTCTCTTCCTTCTTCAAAGGTGCAAAATTACTAGATTTCTGCTTCATAGTTGAAGAGCTCCATTTTCCTTTGCCCTTCTGACTAGCTAGGAAAGCTTGATCAACAACATGCATAATGGACCTGTTCTGCCTCAAATGATCTTCCTACAACAGAACAGAGACTAACTCCTCAAATGACAAGGCATTTGGATTGCCTTTCATCATCAAACAAAGAGTAGAAGCAAAACTCTGATATGAATCTGGAAGACCATTTAGAACGGTCTGCACAAGTGAGCTATCTGGTGTAACTTCATCAGCAAAAATCAATTATTCCTTCAAGTCTTTGATCTTTGTTAGAAAACTATCCATAGAATCAACCTTCATTCATGTGCTCACTCTCCAATTGTTTTCAGAGGTAAGCAACACAAGCCTCATTCCAATCTTGGTACAATGTGGTAAGTGTATCCCAAGCATCCTTAGCTATTTTGCAAGAGTGAATGTGAGGAATAATGGCATGTTTGAAAGACAAAGCTATCAATGCATGTGCATGAGCATCTCTGCCATCCCAATGAATGTGCTCTGCAGTAGGTGCAGTAGAAATCGAAGCACGGACATGAATCTATAGAATATCATCATCTTCGACACCATCTCCATCAGCTCCAACACCTATATTTGTGGTGCCTATATTCACACATGTAACAAGATGTCTTTCAACACCCTACACAATATTCCACATTCTTTTTGCAACCAATACATGTCGCATCATATAAGCCCATAATGAGTAGTTGGTACCATCCAACTTATCCTCAATAGCCAACATATGGAATACATCACTACTTTCAGCCATGGCCGGTGACTAAAATACCTTGATGCAAAAAATTGATTGCATCTCAAAAAGTTGAACAGAACTGCCTAGACAAATTCTGCTAAACTTGTAGCAGACTTTGAGATGCTTATATTGGCGAACCGAAATTGGTATATACCTTTGGCACAAAAATATGAAATAGCCTATACGAGCACTGTGATGGTGCATTCAGAGGCTGAAACGAGCTCATATTGCAATTTCGACACGACAAACCAAAGCTATTTTGATCTCTGAAATAGCTTGAGTATGCTCACCAAAATTTGTGCGATTTTGAGACTGTAACCGGAGGAGTGTTTACAGTATCTTGCACTTCAAATAAGGATTCTTCCTCTTCTTGTGTGGGGAATTGCTTCATTCATTTCTTCTCTTTACTCTTACCATCTATCTAGATAGCTAAAATTGCCTCACTCCTATGATCTTCCTGTTTTTCAAGTTTAGCCTCTACCAAGAGTAATTACTCTTCTTTCGAAGCACAAAAGGGCTCCATAATGATGGATTCAAAACCCTTATCACTCATTTATGCTAGTACTATTGTACTAGGTGCACATTCTTTGATGACAGGCTCAAACATGAGAGGTTCTAACATGAATACCGAGATATCATAACCATCTTTGTCACAATGGGGTGTCCATTGTTCCTCTTTTACAACTATGTCCATCATGTGGCTTATATATTTGCCCAATCATGGGGTTCAAACTATTTGTCTAGTCTCTAATCTTCTTCCATTGCAACTTTACACATCCATAAGTGTATATCCTTGTGCATCCATGAAAGATGTGATCCTACAGAATGCACATATTATGTCTTGCTTAATGATTTATGAACTACGTTCCATTGCAATGGTGGTATATCTCTATGAGATTAGTCCTTGATATTGACTTTGGTAGTTATGCCTAAGTGTTGTAAGTACAAACTATTGGTTCCCTAATATTTGACTATCTATAATTGCCTCATATATGGTCTAGCTAAAATAATCTCATAGACATGATTCTTTCAAAACTCGCATATTGCAAAATTGTGCTCAAACTCTACACCATAGGTAGTTAGAGTTATCCCATCTAGAAAGCCTAGGGCTTTCTCTACATGTCTATCTGCCATTTGCAACTTCATTCTTGTTGGTCTTAGAGTTGGTAAGGAGATGGTGGCAATGGAAACTCCAACTCCTAAATCTAAGAACTCCAACTCTTAAATCTAAGATTTTGTTTGTTGTATGGCCATGGTATGTGATAGGTAGATAAGTGTTTCCTTCTTTTTCCTTCACTCATATCTCCTATCTTATCTATAGGTATCACTGGTACATTCTTTTGAGATCCTACCTAAGAGTAGGAATTAGAAATTTCTGGTAGTTGGTTTGCTACATGCTTCCCGGACTCAGGTTTGACTTGTGGTAGTTCTTCTAAGGTGACATGGTAGTGCATCTTAGTGTTCTTAACTATCTTGATGTTCCTAGGTACAACTCATTCATCGTTTCTTACCATGATTGTAGGAGCTCTCATATGAATAGATTTACATTCCCATGGGCCTATAAAGTTAGAAAATTCTTGTAAGGAATTGGATTCAAAGACTTGTCTTTTACTCAATTGCCCATCTTTTTGCTCTCCATAGATAGAGGGACTGTCTTGAGGGAACTAATCATGAAGATCATCCACTTCTTGAATTGGAGGAGAGTTCTCTCTCTCCTTGGCCCATTTCGCCTCTTGTATCGCTCTCAAGAACTCTTGGGAGTAATGATTTATTGAGGAATAAACTGCACCATCCATAGAATTAGGAACATAAGCTTCCTATGGTGGTAAGATTATCCTTTCACTTCCACTATTTTGGGCTTCTAGAGTAGCTATAATCTTAGGTTTAGCTATCATCTCCTCTAACTTCTCAAAAAGTCCTTCAAAATTTAACTCTGATTTAACTCAGGTTGTATGGTTGAAAAGATGACTAGCATCGAAAATAGCTTGAGCTACTTCTACCATTTTTGCACAAAGCTTGATCTTTTTCATCTCTAGATCCACACTAGGATAACATGTATCCAAGTCAGCTACATTTGAACCTTTTTGAAGTCAAAATTGGTGGGCCATGAACATCATGTCCAAGCCTTCTAAAGTAGGATCTGCTAAGGCTGATCCTACTCTGTGTTGTGGTGGGATGGATGGTGAGATTTGATGAGGTGGCTTAAATGGTGGTGGTGTGCGAGAGGGAGTTTGAGATGCAAGTTCTACTATTTTTGTTTTTGTCTCTCTCAAGCTCTCTTCTAGTTCACTCAGGTTTTTAGCCCATTGCCATTTCATCCTTTCTTGACTATCTTTCCAAGACCTCATTCTCTTTTTATTTGTGCTCTCTCGCTCACTAACCTTTGATTTCTTCTCTTGCTCTAGGTCTAAGGTTTTCTATAGAGTGTGTGCTCTAGTGACTACCTGTATGACGGTGATATGAGTCAAGCTTTTGTTAGGTTCTACTACGAAGACAATGATGTTGATTGGAATGATCTTTTGTGTGTTAGCTCAATTTTTAGGACAATCTCTCAAGGGATTTTCATTTCCACAATAATATCAAAAGCCTTGGATCATTATGTGTTGAGGTTGCCTTGATGGGGCAAGTGGACAATCATGTATGAAGTGATCTAGCTAACATCCATAGCATGGTCATCTAGGGGCTTGAGGTCTCATTTGTCTTAATTGGGGCCTAGGGTTTGGATTCTTATACATTACATTGGAGTATTTGTGCTCCCAATCACGTTCCATCACTAGTGCTTCATATTGATATGTTTCATTATGCTCAAGAGATTTTGTATAGCAAGCCGATGGGCTATCTACATGGGTAGAGTCAAAACTTCGAGCATTAGGATCACTATCTAAGATCATAGGGGATGCTCGCACTATGGATATGCTTAATTTTTCTTCTATCATTACATATTTAATTGAGATTACATTGGCAAGGGGTGTTGATTGTTGACCTAAGAAGGGTTGAGGTCTCTACTGTGCTTGATAGTATGGTTGGTTGTTGTGGCCTATAGTATGGTTGTGGTTGGTACTAGTTTTGATATCTACTTGGATGCTAGTAGGGTTGTTGGAAGTTTTGGCTAAATACATGTTTATTATAGGGACAATCTTGGGTAGTATGGTTTGTGTACTTTATCTAAATGGTGCATTACTAAGCATTTAGATTTCTTGAATTCTAAGCTAGCAAGGGGCATACATTGGCCATGTGAGCTCCTCCACATGTGTATAATGCTTTATTGAGGCCATTCTAGGGGCTTGTTTGCTTGGTATTTCTAATCTTGAAGCCATTTGTTCTGCTAATTCATTTATTGAGGTTGAGGGTTTGGAAGTTAAACTAGTATAACAATTTGAATCCTTATATAGTTTAGAAAGTTCTAACTCTTCACCCAAATTATACTCAATATTTATGCACATCCTTACACATTGCTCTATTGTTTGGGGCTCCTTAAGAAAGACATATGATCGTACCTTTGCACTCAAGAGGCCATCTAAGAATAGGGAAACTTTCTTAGCTTGAGTAGGTAGCTCTAGGATTGTAGATCTTTCAATGTATTTTCTAAACCTACATCTCGCTAATCTCATAGATTCCTATGGTGTCTACTTAAAGCTATGTATCAATGAGGATGTATTCTGTTTGATCCCACTTTTTGAGAATGTGTCTATGAAGGTGTCACATAGTTGAGTGATGTTCCTAAACTACTCCTGATCTAATGGTTGAAATCATGTTAAGGCTGTGTTTTTCAATGTAAGTCAAAAATCCTCGTATTGATTGAACATATCATTAACTTGATGTGCTCTCAATACTTGCCTAAATTTGGCTACATGATCGTAAGGATCTCATGTGCCATCAAAGATACTCTTCATGGAATTCACTAGCTAAGTGGATCTCAAAATTCTAGGATGTTCTCTAGGTCTAGGTAAGGGAAAGTCATCCATGCCTCTTTAATTTCTATGCATTTTAGGTCTTTCTCATTATGTTGTATCAGTTTCTAGTTCTAATCTCTCTCTTCTTGTCATATGTGCAAAGCTCACTTCTAGTTGCTCTTTGGATTTCTCTTTGTTTGCTCAAAGGGAGTGAGAAGATCCATCCCCATGCTGACTATGAGGATCACTACACTTGTCCAAGGGGAGAATTGGTTCACCCTTCGAAGTATAAACATGTCTACTATGCTTCATTACTAAAAAATCCTTTTCGAAGTGTTATCCAACTAGATGATTTTTCTTGGGACATTAGGATCCTTGAATTCATATATGATTACTCCATCTACTTCATTTGGCTTTTCTAGTTTAAAGCTCCAAAATTCTTCATTTGTCTCTTTGTTAACAAAGAGTTCTATAATCTTGTTATCCTAAGGAGTCCAATCTAGAGTTATGATTCTAGATAGGATTGACTTGCCTCTAGGCATTCTAGGCTCTCTTCTTGGGTTTACTTGATCCAAGTCTCTTATTTATGACTCAAGGATAATTGATCCAAACTCATCTGTTCTCTCTGGTAAGATGTTTACCACATACATGGTTCCTTGCTTATCCATATAAGATCCTTTTCCAAATTCGACCACTCGGTGCTCAACTCTGAAGGGCTGTTTTGGGTTCCTACGTTGGAGAATTGAACATCTCAAATGATTGATCTATCAATTTCTTTTCCTTTATGGTTTTCCACAATTGTGATCTATTTACCCTTGAAATTGAGAAATTAGGTTTTCTTCAACTTTATTGATTCCTATCTTAGCCTATCATAGCCCTAATTAATCAATACCAATGAGCGCAATTAGCCTAACCTAAAATTGATTGAGGGGGTTGAGAGATCTTCCAACCTCAAGTCAGGTGCACTTGAAATAGCTCAGATGCTCAAGACACTCATTCATAAGCTTGCTTGATAGTGGTACCTTGCTTTGCCACACACATGCCTCCAAAGCTTTGTAAAAATCCCCAAAATTAGGCTCAATTTGGTCAAAATTTGAAAAATCGCAAAAATTGCCAAAGATCGTGTCTATCGCGATTGATAGTGTCTATCAAGATAGATGGAGTCCATCATGGATGATTGTTTGTCACGATAGAAAATCTCTATCATGGATGACCATCTGTCATGATAGATGGGTCTCGCGATAGACGTGTCTATCATGATAGATGTGTCTATCACAATAGTTACTATCGAACATCTATTGTATGTTCTAGTCTCTATCTATTGTGATAGAGGGTTCTATCATGATAGATGGGTCTATCGTCATAGATGGCCTCTATCGTAGGATCCTGTCTGTCACGATAGATAGGAAAAATGGGTATTTTTTTGTGATTTTTGTTTTAGAATGCTCATAAGGTGTCGTCTATTGTGCCTATGATCAAAATGCAAAATGCCAAAAGTTTTTGTCTATCTAGATAGGTAGAAGCTATCATCTCAAGATGCACACAAAGTTTTGTTGTACTTGATGATGTTGCTAGAGATGATGATGGAGTGGATTCCTATAGAAAATGATCTAAGACACACAAAAATAGTAAGCACAATGGCTCTCTCTCACTCTCTCTCACAAGTGGAATGCGTGAAATGAAGTGGGAGATGGGGATATGACCAAAAAGCTGAAAATTTCGTGATGAAGGAGATGCAAGGGGATGGAGAGTGGAGGTGGTAGAGATGGTGATGGAGAAAATGACGTATGTAACAGGAATTGACACACCATAAAGAAGCATTCTTAGAGATAGATTAAAGGAGCAAGAGAAAAATCAAGAGATACTCTACACTTAGAGAGCAAGAGACAGACTCACTTTGACAATGCGCAAAGAGATAAAGTGTGCAAAGAGAGAAATAAAGTGTGCAAATGACTTGACAAAGTATGTAGAGAGAGTGTGCAAAGAGAAACTAAGGTGTGACAAAGTATTGTCAAGGAGGTATTCATATCCCTTTTGGTTGCAAATTCTAATGCTATGAGCGAGGGTAAAGTTATGAGGAAACTCCCTTTATAGATTATAAGAGCCCATGACTCACTGCCAGTATTAAATTACAACATCTACATGGTGTTAAAGTGGATGGCGGCTCAGGAATTAACTTGATCCTTAAACGTACTATGGAAAAGCTTGGACTTCAACCATCAAGACCAACCAAGGATGTTGGCCAACAAAAGTAGAATAAGACCAATGGGAGTGGTCCTCAAAGTTCTAATTGAGGTACAAGGTAATATCTTTAATTTGGACTTCTTTGTATTAAGACAACCACATGTAGATGAAGGTTTTCCTCTGTTGATTGGGAGACGTTGACTAAGGCATGCCAGTGTGATTTGATACCACTTGAGATGTCCTAAACCGCCTGAAACACCCAAGGCCTCTAAATGCAGACCCAAGGCATGCACAACAAAAAACACACACAAAGATCCGGATTACTTTCGAATGTGACTACAATGGGATGTCTCTCTCTATCTCTCCCCCCCTCACTCCACCCCACACCCCCAAATCTAGTATAAAATTATACTAAGTTACAAACAAATATTTTATTTTATTTTTAGTTTACTTATTTTATTTATTTAATTATTATATAATTTCAATTTCTTTTATTTTTCTTTTTCTATTTTCCCTAGATTTTTTAATTTCATTTTCATATTTTATTTCTCCGCTTAATTTTTTTTTTTAAATTTTATCTTTTAGTTTTATTTTCATTTTTTATTCATAGTATAGAATTTTATACTATGGTCTAAAACATTTTTTTTAGTTTTTTTAAGATGCATACTACCTGGCTCTAGATTGCACTTCGGGTGGTTAGTTTTTTCTATCTTGGAGTCATTTTCATGTTTCTCGACGCCTCCCAACTCATTTTCATCATTATTTTCTCGACATCCAAACTATTTCCTTTTTTTTGTCAAAACCCCTCTTTTTTGTCCACATTAAACATGTGACTTCTCACAAGCACATGTTTCACATGGTCTATTCCCTCCATATTTTTGAAGATGTTTCACATATTTCACATGCATCCAATGCCCCTTCTCATTTTTTGACTTTATCCTTGTCACCAATCCCATCATGTCCTCCCTACTCCTTCCTTATTCACCACTAACCCACACCCACCCCTCCCTCCTCCTTGGCCCTTCCTTATTCACCCCTAACAAACACCTACCCCTCCCTCAAACTGTCTAATCCACCCATTCCTTGCTATCCCTCATTTCCATTGCTTCATCATAAATTTCTCTATACATCTTAGCTACTCTCTGGAGTCTATTTTTGATGTTACCTTGCAAGAGTTCCTTTTCCTTCTCAAGATGGATTGCTTTTATGTTCTTTTTAAAGTTTTCCAAAAACTTGTGTGGCGGTGGCATATCCTTGCTCGTGGTTTTGCTATTCAGTTGGAGAACCCATTAGGTGGTGGGCAACTATTGACCCATTCAAAGTGGTGACTTGGAGAATTGATGCACAAGTGGCCAAGGACATGTAAGCATAGGTAGTGCACAAGCAGTTTGCTCATGATGGTCTTGCAAGAAAACTTAAATGTAGGTTGCAAAAAGGTTTATTTGAAGAGTTTTAAAGGCTCTCCAAGTGTTATGAAAGGTCCAGGTGAACCCTCCCTTATGTGTACATTTTGGAGAACTAGGGTCAAAAGTGGAAAAGGTAGGAAGTGAAGATGATATGCAACAACTTATGTGAGGCCCCCAATTTATTTGTTTTCCATAAATTCACTACAAGACAAAATAGGGAGTTATTGGTCTTTGGATGAGAAGGTTCTTGGGACAATAGAGGAAGCATCAAGATAGACAAGCAGTTGGGAGCGACACACATAAGAGGAATTGACACGATAAAGGGGAATTCTTAGAGATAGACTAAGGAAGAAAGAGCATACACCACACTATGAGTGTAAATGAGAGCAAGACATATGCACTTAGGCAATGCACAAAGAGACAAAGTGTGCAAAGAGAGAGAGAGAGAAGAGAGAGTAAAGAGGCTGACATAGTATGCAGAGAGAGTACATAGGGAGCAACTAAAGTGTGCCAAAGTATCATCAAGGAGGTGTTGTAGCTACACAATATAAGTGACCAAGCCATCAAACTTATTGGAATCTTGAGTGCACCCAGTGCACACGGACAAACTAGTCCACAAGGTGAAGGACAGGCAGAAAGGTTAACTGCACAAGTAATTGTGATATATCTTTGTACTTGTGTGTACTGCATTCTCTTAAAAGGGGTTAATTAGAGAGATTTTATCTTATTCTAGACAAAGCTATTGTAATCTTTTATGCTAATCAAGGCACAAGGGCTTCCGATGCAATTTATTTTTCTTCTTCTTCTCTACTTTTCTCCTACAAACACTCAAGCCCCTTTCAACTAAATAATCCCTTAACACATTCCTTTTTTAGATTCAAAGAATCCATAAGTATCAATCATCGTCATTGGTGCTCAATCATCATCTGCCAAACACCAATTAAGAGATTGATACTCATACACATAGATTTATCTCTATATCTAATAAAACCCAAAAGAAAAGTCATCACTCCACTTACAGTCTCACAAATGTCAATAACTAGTAATCATCATCTAATCAAAGACCATCACAAGGAGCAGACATATCATTTCTCATAGAGTCATTAGATGTTAGTCAATCTAATGACTATGATTATATTTTCTCCTTGTTGTCTTTGATGGGATAGTGCCACTCCTTTGTGGACAATCTAAAGAGTATACAATGTCTTTGTGAAATCTCATCTAAAGAAGAGCATCCAAAAATGGAATGTATTCCATTTTTCCTTTCCCTTAACACTAGTTTGGTACCAAAACAGGACACTTAAGTTTCCTTTTTTGATAATTTTCCAAAAACTCACACACTTACAAAGATAATCTGAGAAAAAATCTTGTAACACACATATTAACTATGATTCAAAGGTTAATGAAAAATTAGAACATATAGTAAATCATGTTTGGTGTTCATGTTAGTAGCCTCTCAAGATTCTATGGTACTGAATAGAATGAAAATACCTAATCAAATGTGATCTTTATCAAAAGAAAAGAATCCATTATATGAAAGAAAAAATATTCAAATTCCTTGAAACATAGAGCACATAGTATGCTCAAATACACTTAGAAGAATCATTCTCAAGTCAAATAAAATCAATTATTTTGACTTTTTACACCAAAAAGAGCAACTAGTTGTACACATGGTTCAAACCAACTTATGGGAACCCACCAAGGTGTACAAATATGCGACCAATCAAACAAGGTATGAAGACAAAAACTAAGGTATACAAATGTAAAATCAACTACTATGACTCTAGTTACCAAAAACAAAAACTAAAACCTAGATACAAAGAATTTATGGACATCATCCAACGTGTACATGTTCAGGTTACCAACCCAAAAATGTGTGACATAAACAATTCAATGTTTACACATATAAGCCTAAATAATTTATGGACATCCACCAAAATTTTGACATCTTTGGACACAATAGAAAATCTCCAACTCTGTGGGCATCAACCAAATTCTACATATACAATAATGGATAGTTTGTAGACACATAACAAAGCATGTACATTCATGGAAGAGATCTAATTTGTTCACATGAACCAAGATCACAAGGCATAAAACAAGGTATACACATAAGCGAACTACCAATATGTGAAAATCAACTTAGCTTTTCACATCTATATTCTCCAAGAAAAGTAGATATATGTGTGGACACCAACCAATATATCCACATACAAATATTAACATCCAATTGAAATAATGCCAAATTGTAAACATTTATCTTGATATCCAATACAAAAAACTAGTTCCTACCAATAAACAAGAGTCATGTACACATAGAATCAAATGAAAATATAGTTTTAACATATTTAGTAAAAATTATTTTTTGGTAGTTATATGCATAAACAAACTATCCCATGCACACATCGAAACATGCTCAAAAGTCTCTGATATAATATTTGATATTATAAAAATTATATGATCACTTGAAAACATTTCATCATTTCAATCATGGATGCCAACTTCTTTTTCTCAAATGAAATATGTACACGAATTTTTCCATTCTCTTTACAATCAACATTGCGACCTATCACATATTATCTAACATGATTAAGAATGAACACATGGCATGAAAGTCATTTTTTGGAATGTTTAATACTTAGAATAAAATTTTAATAATTTTGAATCATAATTTTTTATTCTACCTCTCGAACCATGTTCTTTTCATGAACATGGAAATATATGCTTTTCCAATTGAGCATGAAATTCAACACCAAATGCAATGGCTATTATTTCAAAGTGGAGGCCTTCTAACTTTGAATAAAAATATGCATTCAATTAGCATGAGGGTTGTCCGCTGATAACTTGCCAATTCTCTTCAATCTCACTTACACACAAATTATAATGAGTCAGTCCTCAAAAGTTGCCATAAATGTCAATGATCTAGAGAGGACACATTTTGAGTCCATGTTTTTCACTTTTTGAAGTGTCCAACCTTATCATGAGATCCCCAAACACTTGCTCTAAACTACCAAATTCCATCAATAGTTGTCCATTTCCTAAAACATATACAAGTTATCAAAATGTTTGAATTGAGTTATTTTTTGAGTTATGCTAAAAGTTGAGGTTTTTAAGTCCCAACCTTTTCCTTATTCATAACTCGTATGAGGTTGAAAAATATTAGAGATTATATTTTTTCTCTAGAACTACATGATGTGGGATATCAAATCCAAGTGAATATGCCATCAAAGCCTCAAGTGTGTCATCAAGAAAAATCTAGCAAGTTGGTGTAAAAAGAGCACACATAAGTGTCCTTGGATGCTCAAGTGTCCTAGTACAAAAATAGTGTTAAAAGATACTTCAATGAATCCATTTAATCTACTTATCCATAAGGGAGAACATATCAATATGTTATCCATGTTTTCCAACTCCCATCTGAATGAGAACCTCAATGAAATTAGAGTAAATAAGTTCCTAAATAGAGAGATAACTCTACTTTTTGAATCTCAACTAAGAGATGTTCACCAAACAATATTCTGTCTAATGGAAATCATACCTAATGGATAATGAATTTTATTTACTCCCATTAGAGATGATTCCTAATCTTCTCTCATGCTCAGGGAGTAAAGAGATATGCTCCTCACAAGAGAAATCGCCTCACTACTCTCTAGGAGTAAAACATATTCACTACCATCCAAGAAATAATCATTTCCTTTGCTTTCTCTCTTTTAATGAAGATTTTCCCCAATTTCCCCTTTCGTCAAAAGAGATATTGATGAATTCATTTTCTCCTTTCTTCCATGAATAAAGCATAAGTAACCCCTCACTATATACCTCCATAGAGGTGGAGAACAAATCTCACATGAACAATGAAGCATTATCTCGTGAAGAATTGATCAAATAAATTCCTTGGACCAAAGCCCTCTTCTAAAATGGTTACTTATCATGTAAAAGGATAGCTTAATTAAAAATGTGTATTCATAATACAAAAATTGTCTATAATAACCATTTTCTAAGGATGAATATATAAGTATATTCACTCTAATAATCATCCTTCCCAAAAATTATAAGGTGAGTATGTCATATCTATGGAGATAAAATCCCCCATCACACACTCCATTGTTAAAAACACTCTTCCCTAAGCCATGAAGGATAACTCTAATTCCTAAGGAGATACCTATTAAGAGCTCTCCTCTGATCTAGTGAAATATGCTCCCATGAATGATGAGTCCTTTCCTCTCTATCCATACAATAAGAGGAGTGCTCTAAAACAAGTCTTTTCCACTATTCCATACCATTGAATCCTTCTTCCATTCCATGGAGTCAGATTTGCACTAAAGAAAATGCACATTTCATATTATAATGGAACTACATATGTGTTGGCAGTAGTCAAGGAACAGAAGGATTCACAAGACAAGGAAGCCTACGAAGGGAGTCGGAGCAAAGAGAAAGCACAAGCAGACACAATAGTCAAAGAAGATCTGGCAAGTAGGCCATTTAAATTTTTTAGGCATCAAAGAGTTGGGCACACAAGAAGAAGGAGCAAGTAGGGAGCTCCAAGAAATGTATGTCAAAATGTTAGAAGAAATCCCTACAAAAATAGTGATTTTCATCACTAAAAACCATTGTAAATACCATTTCATATTTTTGTAGCCCCATTTTGTGCAAGCCAAGGAGTCCTTGAGCTTGAGGAGCTTTAGAAGTACCTATCTATCAGTTTTCACATTTTTTAGACTCCGTTTGAACCTCCAAATAGGGCAGAGAACCTAATTTTTGACTAGGCCGGACACTAGGTCTGGACAAGGCCAAAACCTAGTCAATAACTATAAATAGAGCTAGAGAGCTCATTTTTGAGGTTAGCTTGTAATTGATTTGAACTTGTATGAGCTTGTTGAAAGTAATCTAAAGAACTCCATTGCTTCTCTCTCTTTGTCTTACCTCGTGTGCGCGTGTGTGTGTATGTGTGTGCATGTTTGTGTGCTTCTCACTCACGCACTTGTGCCTTCACTTGATCGAGGTCATCATACCATCCTCACCTCTTCCCGGATTGACATTAAAGGAGGTGCTACTCATCACTGAGCTACACCAAATTTTGGCGCCGTTGCCGGGGATCGAGCTTTGAGGACAAGCGTGTGATGGTAAGACGTAGAGTTGAGGCGTTGGAGTCATAGGTATTTTCTTCACTTTTATCTATTTTCTTTTGTTTTTATCATCTCCATCATCATCCTCACCATCTCCCACATCCATCTCCATCATCGCGAAAAATTTCAGTTTTTGGTCATATCACCCCACCCATACCATTTCCCTCATTTCACTTGTGAGAGAGAGAGAGAGAGCGTTTGTGTGCTTGTGATTTTCTGTGTTTTTTGAGATTTTCTACAGGAATCAGCATCCCCAGCAGCTGCACTAGCTTCAGCAGGTAAAAAATTTGACTGTGCAGGTCCCGAGGCGTTGACCTCTGTCAATCGCGACCGACAAAAAAGTTGACTATTTTGCAAAACAAAGTGTATAACCATGATGTGTAGGCCTAGGGCATCCTAAATGTGTGCTTGAAATTTTAAAATTCCTCAGTTTTCTGTCAATCACGATCGACCTGTCAATCGCGATCGACAAACCACAACGGACCTATCAATCGCGACTGACAAAGCTTGCGAACACGATTGACGGGCAAATTTGGCCAATTTTTTAGGGCAAAAAATAGTGGTCTAATTTTTTGGCAAATTGTGGGGAACTTTTAAGGGTTAGTAGAGCATTGTGAGGCCTATACCCAGAGCATTTTGAGAAGTCCTGTCTACCGGTTAACCTGTTTTAAATCCTATTTTAGCCCCAAAACCCTGAACGGACATAACCTCCTCATACGAAATCCGATTGACCATATCCCAGGGTAGGAAAACTAAGTTTCCCTTAGGATTGTTTTCCATAGAGGCAAAAGGCAATTGGGTCTGTGAATTACATGCATGAAAGTGATCTGTCTGTCAACTGAATTCAATTCTTGAGCTAATTGTGGACTTTTTCAGGTTCTTTGAGAGCATCAAAGGGTACTTGAAGCAAGAGTAAGTGCGAGCTTGGGAACACGCTTCCTGGGCACACGAGGGCAACACACAGGGAAAGAAACTCAAGGTTGGAACTTCTCAACACCCTCTGTCAATCCCTAGCTTAGGCTAAGTACGGATAGAGGTTTTGATCTATTAGGGATACGTTAAGAACGACCAAGTCCAAGAACTCTAATCACTCAAGTGCAAGTGTTAGGAGATTACAATGGCAAAACAACCAAGGGAAAATAATTTAAATCGGGCGACCACACTCACAGTACGATAAAACTTAAGTGTTCCTTGCGACGAAGATTAAATTGGACAAGAAGTGACACCCTAAGGGCAGTTAAAAAAAAAGAACAAGTGACTAATACAAAAGAACTCAGCAACGAAAAGTGTACTTGGGAAAACTGGGGATTAGTCAATTGGGCTTATGAACCTTAGATCAGGACGACAGCTAGGGAGAGATAGACAAAGTCTTAGATCTTCAGAGGCTAGTGTCAATCATACTGCTAGGTCCTGGGCCCAGCAGTTGAGCCATCATTCGTACTACCCTAGCTCTGAGACGAGTGAGTCTGAGATGTCCCATGGTATGGAGAGACCTACAGGAAGTTCAAGAGTGCCATATTTACATAGGGTAGAAGGCCCTTACAAAACCCAACTCGAATACCTTAGGACCAACCGATTAGGTGCTAGCATCTATGAGGACGGCCTAGGAAGATCTGTGGTCCAGATCAAAAACCCTGACCAATCCATTGGACTAGAGCACCCAGCTGTCAAGTTTGAAAACGGAGCATACCTAGACAAGGAAGGAACAATATATGTAGTCACCAGTCACTCAGATAGGATAAATGAATTTGGGAATGTGATCTCAGAAGCGGATTTAGGTGACCTGGAGCAAGGAAACATGGGTGTAGAACCTAGAACCCCCCGAGGCAAATCTGTTCTCACTAGGATTATCACACCAGAGTGGATTGCCCAAGACAATAAGAGCATAGATCTACTCCTGAACCGAGAGATTGATGAAGCCTTTTGGAGGTATAGATCTGATTAGCCGAATGAGGTAGGAACAATCATGATATATGAGTTCAAAGATCCTGATAGTCCAGGCAGAGTGACCTACTTGGATCATGCTTCAAAGAGGGTCTTTGTGGTTACAGAAAATGATAGGCATGCTTACACTTGGAAAGGTGAATTTATTTTCCCCCAACCAAGATCGAATGTGTCCTTTGGTCACCCAGGAGCTGGAACATCCCAAGTTCATGGAACTCAAAGAGACAGACATAGAGATAGACCGGAGGTAAGCTTTGCCAACCCAGTGGGAAGAGACAGAACGAGAACGGAAACAAATAGAGTGGAACCTGAGGGACTTAGAGCCCCAAGGAACCAAAGGAATGCTGATGATTTCCCTTTGCCAAGGCCTAGGGAACACACTAGGATTTTGAGACCGACTCACTTAGTTAAGTCCATGAAGAATTACTTTGATGGCACAGGAGACCCATATGATCATGTGGCCGAGTTTAGGCAAGTCTTGAGAGTTGAACAAGTTGAGGACCTGTTCACGCAATATAATGCCTTTGGTCTAACACTTAGGAACACAGCCCTTACATGGTTTCAACCATTGAATGAGAGACAGTTCATGAGCATAGACCAACTTTTAGAGGCTTTCATCACCGAATTCTCTAAAAGTGGCATAAGGCATAATACTTCCTCATTGATACACAGCTTCAAGCAGACCCCTCAAGAGACTGTGAGACTTGCAGGAAGAAGATTTAGGCAGTATCTTGAGAGATGCCCTGTTCCTGAGTTACCCACACATGCCAAACAAGTGGCTTTATTCTTGGATGGATTGCTAAGTACAAAGTTGCGATCCTATGTGTACTTGGACCCTAGGACCATAGAAGAGTGTTTACGCATGTGCATCCACATCGAGGATAATCTAGGGGAGGAATTAGAACTATAAAAAATCTACAAGGATTCAGATAGTTCTTCCAGCCTTAGTTCCATGCAATCCACCTCTATTGAGGAACTCGCGGAGAAAGTAGCTCAAAAACTAGGTGTCACTAGCAAACAAATCCCAAGGTTTGCCCCAGTAAAGAGGTGCTACACTTGCGGTGGTGACCATATGGCGAATGTATGTCCCATCATGGCTCAACCCCAAGTGAACCCTAGCAGCCAATACTGCACCATAGAACGGAGATACACAAATCACACAGCACAAGACTGTCCATACAATAAGCAAGCGGTTAGACAAACCTACCCTCAGCCCTATCCACAACAGAGAAGATACCAGAACCAGTACCCTCCACAACAATATGGTAGACCGCAACAATCCTATCAACAACCCTACCAAAACCAACAAAGGCCACAACCTGTGTTAGCTCAACAACCTCCAACCCCTGCTAATGTGATTCCTGTAAAGTATGCAGCAGCTGAGGAAAATTTGAATAGAGCTATAGTGCCAATAACACCATTGCTTTCAGAAAGTGATCCTAGTGACCATAGCTTTGATTCTACACATATTGATAGTCCCCAGGCTTACTATATGCAATCTCCTGAACATGGTGAGTCTTACTACAGTGAAGAACCAAGTGAACCTAGTTGGGAGCCAAAGTACACAAATGTAATGTACACCAACCCTAACTCTAGACCCCAACCTAGGCAGGTAAGACCCCCATTCCGTAGAGGACCATGCTACAGATGTCAAGGAGATCACCTCATTCATGATTGCCCCTTACCTCCACCTACGCAACCTCAATCAGTAACAATTCAGGGCTTTTGTCAAGATTGTGGGAAGGAGCATCTCTTACGAGACTTCCCAAAGAATCCCAATAATATGCCAAAAATAACTCCAATTAACGTTATTGGGTTAGTTGTAGACTCAACAGGAAGTGTCACTTCCACTGCACTAGTGCAAGTGGTCACTAGGGCCCAGGCTTTGCAGCAGAACCCAGGAGTAGGTCAAGAGAAGAGTGCGGAGGTTAGTGAAACTGAGAGCATAGCCAAGAAACGGTCGAGAGCCTGGAGGGATAGCCGAGAGAGAATGAAAAGACAATGGTCTAAAAAAATGAGTGACTTAGAAGAAAGCATAAGAGAAACAAAAACCAAAATTGTTGAACTCACCTCTCAAACAAACTCTCACATACCACCACCACCCTCATTTCCATCACCATCTAACCCACCATCTGTCCCCCTACCTCAGACCATCCCACCAACCCCTAGAGTAGGATCAGTATTAGCTGACCCCACTCCTGAAGACATAGACATGATGCTTAAGGCATATCAGGCCAGAATCCAAGAAGGGCCAAATGTGACGGAGCATGACAAGTGCTACCCCAGAGCTGACCTAGAGATAGAAAGAACCAAGCTTTGCACAAAAATGGTTGCATTGGCTCAGACCATGTTTGAAGCCAGTCGTCTCTTCAACTACTCTGGCTCAGCTAAGACACAATTGCACTTGGATGGACTCCTAGAGAAGTTAGAGAGCATAATTGCAAGATCTGCCAAGGAAGAAAAAAATCAAGGAAGAGATGAGGCAAGCAAAAGAATAAGCCTTCCCCCACAGGAAGCTTTTGTGCCCAATTCCACTCAACCAGACACCTCCTCTTCTATAAATAGGTACACACCAAAATTCCTACGAGAGATTCAAGAAGACAAATGGGCTAAAGAAAGTGAAATCCCTCCTCCCATTGAACTTGTGGATGGCACGCATGATCAATTCCCACAAGATATTCCCTCTATTTATGGAGAGCAGGATTTGAAGGGTGTTGACCCAGACATATGCTCACACACTATCCCCATGACCTCAGATGCCAAACCCTCCAAGCAAAAGCCATACACATACAATGATAATTATGCTGCCAAGTTCAAAGAAGAGATAGATCATCTGGTAGAAGCTGGATTCATCTATGAAATTGCGCACACTGAGTGGGTATCCCCCATTGTAGTGGTGCCCAAGAAGAATGGAAAGCTACGAGTTTGCATTAACTTGAAAAAGGTCAATGCAGCCACTATTCGAGATAATTATCCACTTCCTATCACGGATAATCTACTAGAAAGGGTAGCAGGCAAGGAAGTGTACAACTTCCTTGATGGATTTTCGGGCTACAATCAAGTAGCCATAGCTCTAGAAGATAAGCATAAGACAGCTTTTGCCACAGAATGGGGCATATTTGCTTTTAGAGTAATGCCATTTGGGCTTACCAATGCACCCGCTACCTTCGAGAGGCTGATGTGTCACGTGTTCAAAGAGTTCTTGAGGAAGAATTTGGAGGTCTATGTTGATGATCTCTGTGCTCATTCCAACATTAGACAAACACATATACCTGAACTCAGGCAAATCTTTGACAAGTGTAGAGAGTATCAAGTCTGCCTGAACCCAGAAAAGTGTGTTTTCATGGTCAGGCAAGGCAAGATTCTAGGACACATAGTGTCAAAGAATGGCATATCCACTGATGAAGAGAAAGTAAGAGCCATAGCCGAGTTACCTAGGCCAAAGAATGTCAAGGAAGTACAAGCTTTCATGGGGCATTGTGGCTATTACCGACGCTTCATACACATGTACGCCATCATTGCCAAGCCTCTGTATGGACTTTTGACTAATTTTGAGTGGACCGATGAATGTGAAAACTCCTTCAATGAGCTCAAAAGAAGATTGTGTTCAGCACCAATCTTGACCACACCGGATTGGAATAAGCACTTCCATGTTCATGTGGATGCATCCAATTATGCTATTGGATGTGTACTTGCACAACCTACAGGCGAAGGCAATATGGATCTTCCGATTGCCTGTGCTAGTAGACAGTTGAATGCGGCTGAACGAAACTATACAACCACTCAACAAGAGGGATTAGGCATGGTATATGCAGTTAAAAAGTTTAGACACTATTTGCTTGCAAATAAGTTTAATTTTTTTACCGATCATCAGGCATTATTGTACTTGGTAAACAAGCCATGCAATACAGGTAGATTAGTAAGATGGTTTCTCCTAAGTTGTGGCGAGGAAAGGGAAGACTCACTTGAGAGCAGACCATCTCTCTAGGCTCACATCGGGAGAAACCCCACAAGGAGTATCAGATGACCTTCCTGATGCTTACTTGTTTAATCTGGAAGTTGTACCTCAGTGGGCTAAGCCATTAGTGCCCGTATTGACCTACGGCCTAATCACCCAGTCATAAACACTCAAGATAGAGAGGTAATAAAAGCCTAGAAGTACCATATCATGGCAGGAAGCATGTACAAACAGACAGATCAAGGGATATTGGCTTGTTGTGTGGAAGAGGACGAGTACGCAAAATGGTTGCAATTAGCACATGTAGGTGCATTAGAGCAACACTACTCAAAGCAAAGAACTTTACAGACACTTAGGAGATTCGGAGTGCATTGGCCGACTATGGAGGCGGATGTCCACAAGTTGTGCAAGGAATGCCCAATCTGTTGCACTAAACCACCTGTGGAGCATGCCACTCTTTATCAAGTGTCCATAGTGCCAGATTGGAGTGAACCATTAGTAGATTTCCTAAGGACGAGAACATTCCCTCAAGTTATGACACTGGCCAGACAAAGAAGTCTAGAACAAGAAGCCCTAGATTACTCACTCATTGGTGATAATCTATACAAGAGTGGTAAAGATGGTTACGTGAGACTATGTGTCCATGAGAGTGAATATATCAAGATCTTGGAAACTGCTCACCAAGGTGTAGTAGGAAGACATTTTGGGCCAAACTGGGTGATCAAGGCAATACTATTTGCGGGCCTCTGGTGGCCAACTCTTCACATGGATGCACATACCTATGTGAAGAGGTGTGATGTCTGTCAGAGAACTCAGTACCCTATACGCAAGGATGAGATGCCACTGAAACCTATGATGGGTGGACGTGCACTCTCTAAGTGGGGAATAGACTTCGTAGGCCCTATTAATCCCCCGGCTAAGGGTTCACATGCTGAATACATCATTGTTGCCACCGACTATCTAACAAAGTGGGTAGAGGTAAAAGCTACCACAAAGAACGATGCTCAGACAACTGCTAAGTTCTTATTTGATAATGTGTTCACTAGATACGGGCTACCCATAGAGCTAGTCAGTGATAGAGGCACACACTTCTTGAATGAAGTTATTGAAAATCTTCTCCAAGAGTTCTTGGTAGTGCACAAGAAGTCGGCTCCCTATCACCCACAAGCTAATGGGCAAGCTGAAAGCACAAATAAGATTCTGTGCAATGTGCTGACCAAATTAGTGAATAATAAACGCTCTGATTGGGACAAACAGCTACACCATGCTGTTTGGGCATATCAAGTTGCCTATAAAACGGTACTCCAAGCCAATGGGCAAGCTGAAAGCACAAATAAGATTCTGTGCAATGTGCTGACCAAATTAGTGAATAATAAACGCTCTGATTGGGACAAACAGCTACACCATGCTGTTTGGGCATATCAAGTTGCCTATAAAACGGTGCTACCTTTGGACTTCTTGATTCCCACATTGAGAGTAGCACAGGAGCATGAGTGGACGGGTCATGAACTCTCTTCGAGAATTTTTTACCTTGAACGATTAGGTGAAACCAGACTAAGAGCTGCAGCAGGATATGCAGCTAAGAAACGACAGAAGGCGTACTTTGATGCCCATGTTAAGGATAAAGGAGTAAAGGCCGGAGACTTAGTTTTGGTATATACTCTAAAACAACATGCAAGAAAGCTAGAAAAACGTGGTTACGGACCTATGATCATCAATAGGATTTCAACTAGTGGAGAAGTACAACTAGCCACTTTAGAAGGCGATATTCTCCCTAGCTACATAAGCGGATGCAGAGTCAAGTTATATCAGGAACCTCTCACAGAGGAAATGCTCAATCGACTCAACACTGCCAAGAAACGTAAAGAAGAGGAAAAACGAGTTCGAGAAGAAGCTCAGGCAGAAGCCTTGGAACGCATCCGAAAAATGCAGATGAGAAGACAAGGACGAGATCAGCCAAGGATAGATGACTATGCAAACCCAGGATATCATATGGCTATGTGTAAAGTCTCAAGTGTAAGCCCCCATAGAATAGTTGATCGATGTCCTTTTGTAACCTTGGAGATAGGACAAGGAAAGGGTGCAAAGACTGCACGGGCCTTGATTGACTCAGGTGCAGCCACTAGTGCCGTTAAACTCTCTTACTGTCAAGAATTGAAGTTAAAAGTCAATCCTATAGAGGCATATCTCATAGGATTGGGAGGTGTGGAAACCCCTTGCATGGGCAAGGTGGAACTTCCCCCCTCCATTCAAGATGTTCTAATGACAGTTAAAGTGCTAGTGTGTCAAGATAAGGATCTCACGGAGCCTATGGTCTTGGGTCAAGACTGGATCTATGACCATGCAGTCAACTTAAACCTAAGAAGTGGACTGATTTAGGTATGGGTAAATCAGAGTCGAATCACAATTGAGTTAGATAATGGAACACTCAAGGAACTAGGAAAGGCACAGACGCCTGGTCCTTCCAGGAGTACACATGAAGTTGACCATGCTGTTCTTGTCCAAAGCTTTGTGATGCAGAGGAATGGTGATCTCAATAAAGAAGTCAAGGACTCAACGGAACGCCCTTCTTTTCCAAAGGCCAGAGGGAGGCAGCAACCAAAGATAGATCAATTACTGAAGACTACCTATGCTGGAGGCCAAAAGAACGTGCGAAGCACAAGGACTCAACCATTGAAACAATTGTGGGTGCGAAAAGGCGAGCGGCCTATTACAGTCAAGCGACAACAACCATCTCAACTTCCTATTAGTAATCAACGACATGATACTAATAAGAAGACATCCAAAACTTCTTTTGAGGAAGTGAAATCTATTTGGGTACCCAAGAAGTCGCTGAAGGCTGGCCCACAATCAAGACAAATTTTTGGGTGCCTAAGGCTTGCTTGCGGGCTCAACTAGTCACGCATGAATCACATCATACACGACAGGGTTCACTCACTCAAAGAGCCGTTACCCACTCTTGTTTAATACGCACGAACACACAGTCGCCCAGAAGCACGAACAGACTCACTTGTAAATGGGTCCCAAAAATGCCTCATTCCCAAGCAGACATACTCATAAAGCCCTCCAGAGTCTCCACTAAACCAAAACTGAAAGCCATCCATTGTGTTTGGTAGCCTAAAACTTGTAATAAAACCCCCGAACCCCATGTGTAAATTCATCCTCACTTGCTAACTACATCACTCATACACTGCATCTTTCCATCTAGCTCGTAGGACTATCCATTCATTAACTACACACACAATCATCGAGCACTCACTGACCCACTAACCCATTACTCACCTCATGATAATGTTGTAACGGGGACAAAAAGTGTTCTATCTTGTCCATTACAATATTAACACATGATTCTATATTCTCACAGAACCAGCAAGCAAGCAATAACAATGGCAGAAGCAGGAGGCACCAGTTCCCAGGCTGGGTCTAGCGCACAGATTGTGGACATTGAAACCCTCCTCCTTGAACCACCACTCACTAAGAGGCCTCAAGAACTTCAAGCGGTGCATGTGCTCCCTATTCAGGACCCTCCTCAGGGACACACTTCTCAAGTGGGGAAACATGCTCATTGGTTTAGTGATGTCGCAGGGCCATTGGGTGATGGCACCTACTTCTAGGAAGCAGAAATTGAGTTCAATGGCAAATGGGGACGCTACCATTTCTTCACTCGCGAATTTGAGAACTATCAGAATGCAGAAGTAATGCGATCGGTATGGACCAAAGCGGGCTTGGATAGCTATTTCAGGGCACATTTGCCTAAGCCAGATTTCCTACACTGCTCCTATCTTATCAGTACCATCACTCCTAGCAGGGCCAAGGGAGGCGATAGTACTTTTCTGCTACCCTCACTATTGCCAGGCCACGAACTCAAGAGATTCAAACTGACCCTCAATTTGGTACGGGAAGCATTGAACATGCAAGGTATGCATATTCCCACTAAGAAAGAAATGTTGGTTCCAGGCAGGATGAAGCATAAGGATCTCAATAAATTGAAGGACATGGTAGCAATGAAACCTACCATTGCTCTCCACCTACGAACGATCATGCAGCATTTTGCTTTTCCCGCCCAAGAACGCTTCACTATACCACCAAAAAAGACATGGTTTAGCTTGTACCTAGCGGAGACAGATAATCTCACCATCAATATACCACACTGGATCATCGATCAAATACACCTAGCCCATCAATGGTGGAAAAAGAAACAAAAAAATGTACTTCATGGATGTTGTGCTCTCACAAGAATAATTAACAGGTGCTTAGCGTACGACGTGCCCATTCAAAGAGCACTAGTATGGTCCAGGGCCCAAGAGTTCCAAAGACGGCTATCAACGGCGGGTCCTCCATCGAAGAAAATGAGAGGGGGAGTTCAATTACCATGTGCTCAAGCCACGGGAGCCACCACCACCCCAGAAGTTACCCCTCCACAAATGAGGCGTGTCCGACCATTTACCATTCGCCTACCCAGACCAAGTGCAGAAGGACCCAACCTGGTGTTCCCTCCGATTCCATCGGACTTGGAGTTCCCACAAGGTTACACCCTTGCTGATTTGATAGATGAAGAAATTGCCCGTTTGATCAATGAGTCTAACCTGGAGACAGAAGCAGAGCAGACCCAAGGACAACAACCCACTACTACAACTTCAGCCCCGACCCAACCAGGAGTAGTAGAAGTAGAAGAGGATGAAGAAGAGACAGAAGAAGAAGAAGAAGCAAACAAGGAGTATGATCAAGAATATGACGAATTTTCAGAACTAGCAAGTGCCCCGGCATACTCGGCCCAAATAAAAAGATTATACGAAACCATGAAGCGGGTCCAAGAACAACACAAACTGTCGCTCGAGACAGGAAAGATGATCATGAGCCAAATGTTAGTCGAGGAAGGCGTGGATGACATGCTTATTGAATCGATGAACCTGCACGCAGACACAGTAGGCTTTCATGCAGCCATGACTTATATTCATCGATTTGAGAAACGAGTGCCTACTCACCCCATGCGATCCGGCAAACAAATCCACATCAATGTATCAGAACCAGGAGGTAACACACAAACAGAAGCACATCAGGCGGAACCACTCCTACCCCCCACCTCACCTCTCACTACACAAATCACCTCACCACCTGGCACTACCACGCCTATTTCTGCCATTACCACAGTCGTCATGGGAATTCCTCTCTCTCCCGGCATCCAGCACAAAGGAATTACCATGCCCACTTTCACAACACTCTTCACAAATATCACATCCACCCCACCCACTGTTCCCATCTACAAGTCACACACACATTCGACACAATGGAAACATCACCAGCCACAGCACCACTCCCACCCCCCACGTAGCCTCAATCTCCCATACCCCCTCCACCTACCTCACCACTTGACTCCACAGCATTCACAACTCCCTTCCCCTTCCCCATTCCCCCTGCATCTTCATCTTTCCCTGCATCGTTTAATGTAAATAGTATATTCATGGCATTACATCAATGCGTGTATCAACTTCAGAATGAGTATAAGGCTCTCGAAGACCGTCATCATCAACTGACTACAAATCATCAACTACAGAGACGGCTTACAATTATAGAAGAAGAAAATGCAGACCTCAATCAACGTTACACCACACTCGAGCAAGCTCATCAAACCCTCCTGGATACACCCCAACCATCACAAGCGCCAGGTGTCAAACAACTCGAAGCCTTACTGGAGGTCTACCAGATAATCTGAGAGTCCGACGAAATTTGACTCTACTTAGAAAACACATGGCTACAGCCCTTGAAGAAAACAAGCGTCTGTAGAAGCAAAACAAAGAAAACCTAGAAGCTGCCATGGAAGGCTCTCCCCATGAAATCAACCCAGAACAATTCAAAGCAGTTCCCTCAGAAACAATGAAAACAATCTTGGAAAGCTATGCCGATCTATTAGAAGCACATGACAATTTGGAAAAGGAACGGGATGAGCTACGTCGCCAGCTCAGGGAACAGGAGGCACAACCCAAAGTCATAGAAACAACCTCGACTTCAGCGGAAGTAAAGGCATTAACAAAGCAGGTGGCGGAACTGCAGAAGAAGTTACTGGAATATGAAAGACAACCCTCTCCAGTTGTAGAACCAGAGCCAGATGAATTGGTACCCATTGAGGTGGACGAAACGTATGAGGAACCATATGTTCCTATGCCAATGCCAGATGGTCAGCAAACCTTAGAAGGAATGGACACCTTGGAAGTCGAAGTACCCGAATGGCTCCAGACACTAGAAAAAACAGCTACAACCCATGAAGATCGAGTGGCAATCCAAATCCAATCAATGGCCAAATTAGAAGACACCATCATAAAGTCAGAGTATTTCCGCAGTATGTCTCATCATAGATGGATCAGCACCAATGACAATCAGTATGTGCCATACTGTGTACTCCTGGCAGATTACAACGCAGAGATCCAACGACGATGTGGCAAGGCTCCAACTTTCGCCACACAATTTGGGCCCGATGATATCCCAGAGAGTGCTAAAAAAGGATCCATTCATCAACCCACCTAGAGGATCCGTCTTCTCGAGACCTACCCAGAGATGGTTCGTACTTGGACTAACATGCCACTCTTTATTAAATACAATCCCTGTTATGTTCCAGTCCTCCATAGACGCACCTGGCCCGAGTTTACCATTGCTGTCAAGAACATCAAAGGCTGTGCAAAGTGGTTAAATTATGTTTATCTAGCACCTCCACAAGGACCTCCCATTGTGAATTATATGATTTCTACCATCCCTCATTGGAGCATTCGACTACGGAATACCCCCGATGTGATGGCCCAAATGTGCATGAAAATCTTTGACTTAATGCTGATCACATTCAGAACATTCAAGAACATTAAAGACCCCCACTTCTAAGGAGTTGGCTTCCTTACAGGCAACCAAGATCTGGTATACGACATGAGCACCACCCCATCAATAGAGGTAATATACGCTTGGCACGCCAGAATCAAGTACCTCCCAGCTTGCTTTAAATAGACATTCGAGGAGATGTTTGTAACAGGATTCTGGGAATATCACTCAGAAATATTTGTACCCAGACCCTCACATCTCCTCCACTTATTCGATGTGGAAAGAACCATCCATTCAGAACAATTGCGGGTGCCACATCCAGACGTCCCAAGACGAGTGAATTGGGATGCATTGTTAACAGACCTAGCACGGGGGCTACGATTAGAAGAACACCACCTCGCTTCCGATGTTGTTCAATATTATGTCCAACACACAACTAGACAAGGGTCTGTTAGAGACGACAGACGCGAGAGAGGGGGGGGTGTTGGCAGTAGTCAAGGAACTCAAGGATTCACAAGACAAGGAAGCCTACGAAGGGAGTCGGAGCGAAGAGAAAGCACAAGCACACACATTAGTCAAAGAAGATCTCGCAAGTAGGCCATTTAAATTTTTCAGGCATCAAGGAGTTGGGCACACAAGAAGAAGGAGCAAGTAGGGAGCTCCAGGAAATGTATGTCAAAATGTTAGAAGAAATCCCTACAAAAATAGTGATTTTGATCACTAAAAACCATTGTAAATACCATTTCATATTTTTGTAGCCCCATTTGTGCAAGCCAAGGAGTCCTTGAGCTTGAGGAGCTTTAGAAGTACCTATCTATCAGTTTTCACATTTTTTAGACTCCGTTTGAACCTCCAAATAGGGCAGAGAACCTAATTTCTAACTAGGCCGGACACTAGGTCTAGACAAGGCCAAAACCTAGTCAAAAACTATAAATAGAGCTAGAGAGCTCATTTTTGAGGTTAGCTTGTAATGGATTTGAACTTGTATGAGCTTGTTGAAAGTAATCTAAAGAACTCCATTGCTTCTCTCTCTTTGTCTTACCTCGTGTGCGCGTGTGTGTGTATGTGTGTGCATGTTTGTGTGCTTCTCACTCACGCACTTGTGCCTTCACTTGCTCGAGGTCATCATACCATCCTCACGTCTTCCCGGATTGACATTAAAGGAGGTGCTACTGATCACTGAGCTACAATATGTAATGTGTAAGTGGATTCTAATGAATCCCATATCGTCAAGACTAATGCAGTTTGGTTGTAATTAATACATGATAATTGATATCTCTTTCTGATCCAAACTAACTTGTTCCTAGGTACCAGACTAAGTCTAAGTACATCTCTCTATATCTTGATGTATATCTATTGAGAGCCCCAACTATATCTTTCCTAGGTATCTATGCTCTAAATACTAGATCTAGTTCCATGACTATGGCCTTCTTAACCATCACTTGTGTCTCAATACCACCACTCCATGCCTTCTTATGAAACCCTTCCTTTTGATCCCTTTCACTACAACATATCAGGCATATACCGAGGCTTCTACCGGGGCAAATGCACGGGTGCAATTTTGCCTCGACGTCAGTTTAAGGGTCAACATAGACATCGGTAACAAAGCATTGGTGTTGGTGTAGGAAAATCAACAATTGATGATTTGGACAAGGTTTGAAGTCAAAGAGTAAAGCAAAGATCAAAATCTGAGCCTTGAAGATGAGTGCATGGTCAGAAGATGAAGACTTGTATATACATGTACATTAAGCATGTAATTAGTTCACTTATGTCTTTGTAATCGTGACAAATTTGTACATATATGCCTGTATATACTAGTATAGAGTCGAGACACAAATGAGAGAAGAAACATAGAACAAGAATAGATGAGTAGAAGAAGAAAATCTGTGATGAATGAATGAGATTCATCAATCACAGGTTTTCCATGAGAATAGAAGAAAACTTCTGAAATCTATGTCACGATTTTTTCTCCATCTCTCCTTCTATGCTTGATCATTTCAGAAATCCTTTTGTAGATGTCTAAGACTATGTTTAGTACATCTATGCTCAAGATTTGAGAGTCTAATTGTAATCAGGCTGTGAGAATTTCAAGTAGCAACATTTACATGTGTAAATGTGAAGAAGTGAAGGCAGGAACAAGCACAATCTCGATGGTCAATGTTTTGATCAAATCTCCTTCCACAGTGTAAGTTTTGAGCAACTAAGCACCCATTCTTTAAGGTGAAAGGTAACCTACTTGTGGCTAAAAGCATTTGAATAAACAGGGTCTAGTTTGGGAGAACCATGCATTAGAAGTTGTAGGTGTCAAAGTTGACTACACAGAAGAATAGTTTTTGACATAGGTACATTGTTTGGAGGAAATCTCATGATCTACTGAATCTTTTGAAGATATTTAGCTTGGAGAAGGTGTGAAAACTTTAGAAGACACCTTTTATAAAGTTTCATTGAAAACTTTACACATTTGATCAATCAATGAGTGAATTAAGTGCAGTAGACTCTTTTGTGTATTGAGTTTCTTCACAATTGACTCAATTTTTGATAATTTGGCAATAGATTTCCAAAATTGTTTGTGTATATGCATTGTTCTTGATATAGAGGTGCTCTAACATCAAGGATAATGTGTTCTCTTGGAGATTAATCATCTCCATCAGTGGTATCAGAGCAGGAATCATGAGATTTGAAGAAATAGAGGACCTCTACTGTTGCAGATATATAGAAATCAATCTTTGAAGATTGAAAAGGTGAAAGTTTGAAGTGAAAGCTAGAGAAGGAGGTCTCAAACCTATTAAGAGGATCAAAAGGAACTATATTCGAATTAAATGTACATTTATTATTCACAATGCTTGAAGAATTTAGTGCACAGGTGAAGAAAGGATAGGAGATTCTCTTCAGATAGAGAAATTGGATAGAGAAAACTATCTTGCTTGGTCAATGAGGATGGAAGCTCATCTTATGAGCAAAGATCTGATAGGATACATCATAGGTGAAGAAGAAAAACTAGAATTTAGGGATCCTAGTGTTCCAACTAGGGAAGATCTCTCATATTTGAAGACACAGATGAAGAAGGATGCTCAAGCAAGGAACATTATCTACATGGGAGTCAATGATTACTTGCTACCTCACAGTAGAGGACTCGAAAGTGCAAGTGGCATATAGAATGCTTTGGAGGAGCATTTCCAAAACACTAAAAAGTCAAGGAAGGCATCTTTATGGGCAGAGTTCACCACATTCAAGAAGAAGGCTTCTCAATCTATTTTTTATTATGTAGCAAGGATGAAGAATATTGCAGATGTATTAGGAGCAGTTGATGAAGATATTGAAGAGGAAAAATTGGTAAGACAAATTCTCACAGGTTTGAGAGGAGATGATAAGTGGAAGCCATTCATTTTATCCACTAAATTGTCACTAGATCATTTCACTCCTGATTTGAATCAATTGCTAGGACATATGCTAACCTTTGAGCAGGATGTCAAAGGTGATGTTGATAAGAGTACAAGAATGTATTCAAAGGATAAGAAGAAGATTAACAAAGGCAAGCAACAATTGAATGAAGATGAAGGTATTATGAGTCAAGCTAACTTCCTAAGAGGAAGAGGAGGTGGCAAAGGAAGAGAAAGAGGCAGAAGCAATAAAGATGGTGTCAAAACTTGCTAGATTTGTGGTAAGACTAATCATTTAGCTCATGAATGCTGGTATAATAATCAAAATGGTGGAGGATATAATCAAAACTCTAATTTAAGAGGAAGAGGTGGTAGAAATCAGAGAGGTAATTTCAGAGGTAGAGGTAGTAGAGGTTTCTTTGGAAGAAATGCAAGAAGATGCTTTCAAAGTCAATCCTACAATAATACCTACTATAATTATGCTTTAGATAAGAAAGAGGATTCAACCTTAATTATGAATGCAACATGTGAAAGACCAAGTGAAGATCAAAGAGTTTTCTACATTGGGTCAGGGTGTAGCAATCACATGAGTGTTAACATAGCTTTGATGGCTGATTTGGAGAATAAGGTGAGCAATCATATAGTCCAAACAAGTGATAACAAAAAACACAATGTGAAGTCCATTGGATCAGTAAAGGCCAAGGATGGAAGCACTCTTTTGAGCAAGGTTTTGTATGTCCCTATAATTCCAAAGAATTTGATAAGTGTAGGGCAAACTGTAGAGAAAGGATATGAACTAAGGTTCACTAATGATTGATTTTATGTTGAAGTTCCTAGCCATGGGTATAAACAAATTGTTTTCAGGGAAGAAAGAAGGAAGGCTGTTCACATTGAAGATTCAAGGCAACGTTGTTCATGCCTTGTTTACTTATGGAGAACATAAGATCTTTGAGTTAGATCTTTGGTACAAAAGGCTTGGACATTTCAATGAAAGAGGTATTAAGGATATGATTAACAATGGTTCAGTGCTTGGATTGCCTAATATTGCAGGTCAACACATGACATACAAGTGTGAAGCATGTCAATTGGGTAAAGCTCACAAGAAGACTTATGGTAAGAAAGGGTTTATGTATTCAGAGAAGCTTGAATTGGTGCATACAGATGTGTGGGCTCCATCAAAGGACTTTAGCATTAATGGTTCGAGATATTATGTGATTTATGTTGATGATGCTACCAAGTGGATCACTATATATGTGATCAAAGATAAATCAGAGGTGTTCAATACATTTAGATATTATCATGTGTATGCAGAGAGAATCACAAGCCAAAAATTGAAGAGATTAAGGTTAGATCGAGGGGGAGAGTATTTCTCTAATGAGTTCAGTGATTACTTATGGAATGCGGGTATAAAAAGGGAAGTTACTTGTAGGCACTCTCCTCAACAAAATGGTGTAGCAGAAAGGAGAAATAGAACTCTTGTTGAATTTGCAAGCTCAATGATGAAGGCAAAAAATTACGCTTATTATTTGTGGGCTAAGGCTGTGAATACAACTACTTATTTGGTTAATAGACTTCCATGTAAAGACTTGAATGGTATGACACCATATGAGGCATGGTGGGGTAAGAGACCTACCTTAGATCATTGCAAAGTGTTTGGATGTTTGGCTTATGCATATGTACCATCTCAATTAAGGCATAAATTGGAACCTAAAGCTGAAAAGTATGTGTTCATTGGTTATGATGATACACAGATGGGTTATAGACTGTAGAGTCCATCAACAAAGAAATTCCTTGTGTCAAAGGATGTCACATTTGATGAGCAAGGTACTTGGTATGCAGGTATAATTAATATTCATGTAGGTGATGAAGATGTCATGACCCAAAGAAAGGGGAAAGCAAAGATCCAAATTCCTGATGATGAAGAAATTGTTGATGCTCAAATTGATAATGAAGAGATGCCAAGGTTTGATCCAGAATATGAAGAACCAGAGACTTCAAAGAGTGGAGAAGTTAGAAGGTCAACAAGGAACAAAAATCAACCCATAAGGTATAGTTATGATACTTCATTTTTTACCACTAAAGATTATGATTACACAGTGAAAGCTGAAGAAGATCCTTATACATATGATGAGGCAAAAGGTAAGGAAAATTGGGAGAAAGCTATGCAGGAGGAGTATGATGCATTAATGGAGAATGAGACATGGGATTTGGTTCCTAAAACAAATAATAAAAAAATCATTGGATGCAAATGGGTCTACAAGACAAAGAGGTTTGCAGATGAAAGTGTGCCGAGGTATAAAGCTAGACTTGTTGTGAAAGGGTATGCTCAAACATATGGTGTAGATTATGATGTGAATTATAGTCCTATGGCAAAGATGACAACTATATGGACTCTCATAGCTATTGCTGCATGTAAAGGTTGGAAGCTATGTCAATTAGATGTGAAGAATGCTTTTCTAAATGGTTACATTTCAAATGAAGTTTTCATCGAGCAACCAGATGGTTTCAAGAATAAATGTTATCCAGAGTATGTATGTAAGCTCAAGAGAGCTTTGTATGGTTTGAAGTAGGCCCCAAGGGCATGGAATTATAGACTTCTGAAGTTCTTGAAGGAGCTTGGTTTCCAAGTGTCTGAGGCAGATAGTAGCTTGTTTGTTAAAGCAAGTAATGATGGGTTTATTTACATATGCATATATGTTGATGACATAATTCTTACAGGTATAGATGAGAAGGGCATACAAAGTCTTAAGAAGCACATGGAGAAAGAGTTCAAGATTAGTGAATTAGGAGACTTGTCATATTTCTTGGGAATGAAGATTTCATATACTCAACATGGAGTGTATGTGACTCAAGAAAGGTATTTGAAGAATTTGCTAATCAAGTTTAAAATGGAAGATTGCAGGGTAGCACCTACTCCAATGGGGGTGAATCATAAATTGAGCAGATATGGAGGAGAATAATTCAAGGACATGAACATGTATCAAAGTTTGGTTTGTAGTCTAATCTATGCTACATTGATTAGGCCTGATTTATCATATGCAGTTGGAGTATTATCTCAATTCATGCATTGTCCTAGGAAAGAACATTGGATTGCAGGACAAAGGGTGCTAAGATACATTAAGGGTACACTCAAAGAAGGTTTGTATTATGGATACATTAGATACAAAAATCAAGATATATAGTGATGCAGATTGGGTAGGTAACTCTGATGATAGGAGGTCAACCTATGGATATCTATGTTATGTGGGAGATAAATTAATCTCTTGGTGTTCTAAGAAGCAACATAGAGTTGCTTTGTCATCTACAGAAGCAGAATATAAAGCTATGGTTGAAGCTGCAAAGGAGGTTATATGGTTGAAGACTCTCATGAAGAGTTTTGACATCAATCAGAGTACACCCATTATTCATGGAGATAATATGAGTTCATTGTATCTAGCTGCTAACCCTGTGTTTCATGCTAGGACTAAAGATATTGAGACCCAATATAATTTCTTGAGAGAGGAGGTGATTGATAAAGAAATTGAAGTCATACATACTTTTACAAAAGATCAGATTGTAGACATGTGAACCAAAAGCTTGGATGGACCTAATCTTTAGAGATCGCATCTTGGTAAGTGGTGCACGTACACTTACTCTTTCTCTTTCTCTATGCTTTCCATTTTATAATTTCTCTTATCTTTGGTTTTGTAGGAGTTTTTGGGTGTTGATTCTTTAGAATTCAATGAGAGACCATGTTCATTAGGCTTTGATGACAGCGATCCAAAAGAGGGACATACCTATAAGTGATTGTTTTATTCTCTATTGATAGAGAGTAAGAAAGAGATAGAGAGAGAGAGATGAAAGAGAGAGAAAGAGAGAGAGAGAGAGAGTGAGACAGAGATATGAAAGAGAGAGAGAGAGACTAAGAGAGAGAGAGAGAGAGAGAGAGAGAGAGATAAAGAGAGAGAACGAGAGAGAGAGAGATAGAGATAGATACACACACATACACACATGCATACATACACACACATATACACACATGCATACATACACACATATATACACACATGCATACCTACACACATACATATACACACATGCATATACACACACACACACACATACACACATGCATACATACACACACATATACACACACATATACACACATGCATACATACACACACACATACACACATGCATACACATACATATGCATACATACATTCACACACATATGTACACACACATACATACACATATACATACACAAACATATGCATACATACACATATACATACACAAACATATGCATACATACATACACATACAATATTACATACACACATGCACATATTACATACACACATGCATATTACATACTCTCACACACACACATATATATATATATATGTATATATATATATATATATATATATATATATATATATATATATATATATATATATATATATATATATATATATATATATATATATATATATATATATATATATATATATATATATATATATATATATATATTACATACTCACATACACATATTCATGCATATGCATGCATACACACACATACATACACATATACATACACAAACATATTCATATATACATTCACACACATAAATATACACACAATATTGCATACACACATGCATGTTACATAAAAACAAGCTCTAAAGTAGTCTTGTGGATTTTATTAATTATTAAAAATGGTATATGGAAGCTTGTGGATCTTATTAGTTATGAAAAATAACATGTGGAGGCGTTCACATCTCCAAAGTTAGAGCAAAAATAGATAAAAGTAGATAAAAGTAGAAGGAAAGGAGAGGTGTCTATTTTTATACAAAGAAGGCGCTTATGTTGAAAGCCTCTCAATAAAAAGAGTGGTTCTCTTAGTGTAGGTGTTCAAATTGAGTGATTCTTGTTGCGTTGCAAAGCTTACAACTTGTACTATATAATTAGATCAGTTTTTTTACAATTTACAATGAGAAAACTCCGTGCAAGTAGGCATTTTTGCAGATCTTGTTTCTTGTGTCTATCCGGTGCCTCATCAGTGACATACCTCTCTTCAAACTTTCATATCTCAGTCGTTATGAGGTCTTTTTGAGTGATTTCACTTGGAGGAGTTTCCTTAGCTCTCATACTCTCTATCCATATCAAAATGGCTCATAGACCTTGAAGTTTTCTTGCTGCTGTACATCATTTTTCAATTCAGACAGTTAGTCATACCTTGTTGTTGCATGCTTCTTCTTACCTTGACTTCAAGCTGGTGATTTGGGAGCTATACTCCACTTTTTTTGAAGTTTTTGGTTCATGCTACTTAGTGTCTACTTTCAGACTATATGATTAGTTTTTTCAAATTCTACTCCGAGAGTTTCTGGTGATCATTTTGCTACAGTGACCTATTTCTATTTTTTGGAAAGTTTTGTGGAAAGTTTCTTTTTGAAGTTTGGAAATATTTGGTTGGTGTTTTAACGATCTTGGGAGGTCTCATCATGTTTCGTTGTGTACTTTTATGTTTACACGTTTGTAAACACAACATTGTGGTATCAGAGCTTTTGTTTTTTTGTTTTATCAAATCTTTCATACAACTTATTGAATTATCTTCTTTGTTTACAACAATTCAACATGGCAAATTTGAGTGCATCGATTGAGAAGTTATCTGATGGGAGAAATTATCCCATGTGGCAATTTAGAATGGAGTCTTATCTCATGTCTAAAGGTCTTTGGGGATTGATAACAGGTACAAAAGTGAAGCCGGTATTATCAGAAGCTCCTACACAAGCGGATCGAGCAAGAGAGCAAGAATGGATCGAAAGAGACAGAAGAGTTATGTTTATTATATCACAAACCGTTTCCAATACTATGCTTGGGCATATAAGAGGTTTGAATAATAATAGAGAGGCTTGGGAGTCTCTAGAAAGATTATTTGCAACTACCAACAGAGCGAGGCAAACACAACTTATAGGTGAGCTGACAAGAGTTAAAAAGAAGCCACGACAATCAGTTAATGATTATATTCTTGAGGTAAAATCTCTTATTGAAGCATTAGCCTCTATTGATGCATCTCCTAGTGAGGATATAAAGTTTAATAGCATGTTAAATGGCTTGAGAGAAGATGAAAGATGGAAGTCTTTCATTACGTCTATCATGACTCGAGAGAATCTACCATCCTTTGAAGATTTACAGACACTCATGATGACTGAAGAAATCAACATAGAAGGTGGGAACTCTTATCATTCGCAAAGAGGTAGTCAAGGACAAGCTCTTTATACTTCATCAAATAGATCAAGAGGTAGAGGAAATTGGAGAGGAGGAGGAAGATTCAACAACAATGCAAGAGGAAGAGGAAGCTTTAATGCGACTAGAGGAGGAAGAACAATACAATAAAGTCAACATACTCAACCAAATCAGCAAGGTAACTTTACCTTCCATTATTGTGATAAAGTTGGTCATTATGCTAGGGATTGTTTCTCCAATCCGAATAGAAGAGGTGGTTTTAGAAGATGACAAAGAGGAAGAGGCCAAGATCACATGCATGACAACAACAGCATAGTACAAGAGGAGGCTCAAACACAGAAGGAAAACGTTCTTATGGCTATGCATACAGAGACACATAAGAGGAAGGTAAACAATAAAACTTGGTATGTAGATAGTGGTTGCTCAAACCACATGAGTCACAACATGAATATGTTTGTGAACTTACACAAACCTGATTCAAGAGTCACAGTTGCTACAGGAGATAGTACTGAGGATGAAGTAGTTTACATTGGTGATTGTCCACTTAATGAACATGTCACTCTTAGAGATGTTTTGTTTGTTCCTACCATTATAAGAAATTTGATTTCAGTTGGACAGATGGAGGACAATGGAGTAAAGGTCGATTTTGACAATAATCAGTGGCAGGCTTATCAGAAGAAGGATGGAAATTTTGTTATAAAAGGACAAAAGATAAACAGATTATATACTTATGAAGTTGAAGTTCCACATTATGCAGGTTATACAATGGTTAATGGGACTCAAGTAAGTCAATTGGATTTATGGCATAAGAGATTAGGACACATCAGTGTTGGCAGGTTAAAAGATATTGCAAAGAAATCATTGGTTGAAGGTTTACCACAAGTACCTAAGCAAGATTTGGATTTTGTTTGCGAGGCATGTCAGTTTGGAACATAGGTACGGAGTTCTTTTTTAAAAGCAGGATTGCAAAGCAAAGGTATTTTGGACTTGATTCATACTGATGTATGGGGTCCATCTCAAGAAGAGTCCATGGCAGGTAGCAAGTACTTTGTCACATTTATTGATGACTTCTCAAAGTTTACATTCATTTATTTTATGAAATACAAATCCGAAGTGTTTGACATATTCAAAAAGTTTAAATCATTGTTTGAAAAGCAAACAGGTCGAAGCATAAGAAGGTTGAGATCAGATGGAGGAGGCGAATATTTTTCTAATCAATTTCTTGCATTTTTGGAGGAAGAAGGAATTAAAAAGGAGACTACAAACAGATACACACCTCAACAAAATGGTGTGGCCGAAAGAAGAATCAGGTCTATCTTGGAGATGGGTAGGTGCATGTTAAATGAAAAGGACTTACCACTTATTTTTTGGGCTGAAGCATGCAATATGACAGTTTATGTGATGAACAGGTTACCACCTACTCAAAGTCATGTACAACAAGCACCTTATGAATTGTTTTATGGATCAAAACCAGATATTGCTAATTGTAGAATTTTTGGAAGCATATGTTTTGTTCATGTTCCACAACAGTTAAGGTCAAAATTGGATCCAAGGTCACAAAAAATGGTTTTCATTGGTATGGCATAAGGGCAACCAGGATATAGATGTGTGAACCCAGATACGGGAGAGGTAATTGTTTCGAGAGATGTTATTTTTCATGAAGATAAATCTTGGTATAAACATGAAGTGCAGGTAGATGAAGAAGAAACTACAAGAAGTCACGAAGAAGAGCCAAGTTCTCCAAGTTCACCAGAGAGTCAAATTACACATGAAGAGGCAACTCCCCCCAATCAGAAGTTGAAGAAAATTCTTGATTTGATTTCAAAGGAAATTGAGTCACAGGAAGAAGAAAGTGAAGGTTCTACATCAAGAAGAACTCAAACTCGAAGGCAAGAAAAGCATGGTAGGACAAGAAGCCAATCAAGGTATCCAGTAAGAGAAAGAAGGCAACCGCAAAGATTCTCTCATGAAGCTTATATTGCAAAACTTCTTGAGGAGCAGGAACCAACAACTTTTAAAGAAGCGTCAAAGGTAAAGAAATGGGTTAAAGCAATGGATGAAGAAATGACAGCGTTGTATGAGAACAACACATGGATTTTAGTTCCAAGGCAACCTAACATGAAGGTAATTGGTAACAAATGGGTGTACATGATAAAGAGAAATAGTGATGGTTCAGTAAGTAGATATAAGGCAAGGCTTGTTTGTAAAGGTTATGCACAGAGTTATGGCATCGATTATGAGGAGACATTTTCTCCTATTGCCAAGATATCAACAATAAGGACATTAATAAGTGTTGTTGTAAGCAAGGTATGGAATCTTTATCAATTAGATATAAAAAATGCATTTCTCAATGGTGATTTAAAAGAAGATGTGTACATGGAGCAACCAGCAGGTTATGAAGATTCCAAGAAGCCTACTCATGTATGTAAACTCTTGAAAGCATTGTATGGTCTTAAGCAAGCTCCAAGGGCTTGGAATTTTAGATTGGTAAAGTTTCTTGAAAAGCATGGATACAGGTGTTCAAATGCAGATACTTCTTTGTATGTTAAGGTTGAAGGAACATTGATTGTTTATATCTCAATTTATGTGGATGACTTGATAATAACAGGAAACAATGAAGGTGAGATAGCCAGGATCAAAGCAGAGCTGGGATCTGAATTTAAAATTTCAGATTTAGGAGAACTGACGTACATTCTTGGAATCGAAGTTATGAAGAAGGAAGATGGCATATATCTTCTACAAAGAAAGTATATTTCAGATTTGTTAAGGAAATATGGCATGGAGCATTGCAAGAGTATCAGTAATCCGATGGAAGCTAATGTGAAGTACAGTGCTGAAGATGGTGAACCTTTTAGAAGATCCACTTATCTATAGGTCTTTGATTGGTTCTCTTATATATGAAACTTTAACAAGGCCAGATATTACATTTAGTGTAAGTACATTGTCTCAATTCATGAACAAACCCATAGATGTTCATATGCAAGCAGCAAAAAGGGTCTTGAGATATTTGAAGGGTACATTAAATGAAGGTTTGCGCTATAAATACCATGAAGGTTTGGATTTGAAAGCATACAATGATGTAGATTGGGCTGGAAATAAGGATGATAGAAGGAGTACAGGTAGATATCTGATATTTGCAGGTAATAATTTGGTTTAATGGAGTTCTAAAAAACAGCCTACAGTAGCACTTTCAAGCACAGAAGCTGAATATAGAAGTCTTACAAATGCAACATGTGAGATTATGTGGTATTTGAAGCTTTATGAAGATATGAATCTATCTACAACACGTCCACTACTCTTTGGAGATAATGTAAGTTCATTACAGTTCGCATCTAATCCAGTGTACCATGCAAGAACAAAACACATTGAAGTGCACTATCACTATATCCGAGAGAAGGTGGTGAATGAAGATATTGATATTCAACATGTTGGAACGAAAGATCAATTAGCAGACATACTCACAAAAGCAGTGGATGCTTAGAAGCTTAAGCGAATCAAAGTACTACTTGGAGTCAAAGCTTTGGATTTAGAGCTTGAGGGGGGCAATGTTACATAAAAATAAACTCTAAAGTAGTCTTGTGGATTTTATTAATTATTAAAAATGGTATATGGAAGCTTGTGGATCTTATTAGTTATGAAAAATAACATGTGGAGGCATTCACATCTCCAAAGTTAGAGCAAAAGTAGATAAAAGTAGATAAAAGTAGAAGGAAAGGAGAGGTGTCTATTTTTAGACAAAGAAGGTGCTTCTATTGATAGCCTCTCAATAAAAAGAGTGTTTCTCTTAGTGTAGGTGTCCAAATTGAGTGATTCTTGTTGCGTTGCGAAGCTTACAACTTGTACTATATAAGTAGATCAGTTTTTGTACAATTTACAATGAGAAAACTCCACGCAAGTAGGCATGTTTTAAGATCTTGTTTCTTGTGTCTATCCGGTACCTCATCAGTGACATACCTCTCTTCAAACTTTCATATCTCAGTCGGTATGAGGTCTTTTTGAGTGATTTGACTTGGAGGAGTTTCCTTAGCTCTCATATTGTCTATCCATATCACAATTTCTCATAGATCTTGAAGTTTTCTTGCTGCTGTACATCATTTTTCAATTTAGGCAGTTAGTCATACCTTGTTGTTGCAGGCTTCTTCTTACCTTGACTTCAAGCTGTTGGTTTGGGAGCTATACTCCACCTTTTTTGGCGTTTTTTGTTTCTAAAGCATGCTACTCAGTGTCGACTTTCAGAATATATGATTAGTTTTGTCAAATTCTGCTCAGAGAGTTTCTGGTGATCATTTTTCTATAGTGACCTATTTCTGTTTTTTGGAAAGTTTGGTGGAAAGTTTCTTTTTGAAGTTTGGAAATATTTGGTTGGTGTTTTAATAATCTTGGGAGGTCTCATCATGTTTCGTTGTGTACTTTGATGTTTACATGTTTGTAAACACAGCAATGCATATTACATACTCACATATATATTACATACTCACATACACATATTCATGCATATGCATGCATACACACACATACATACACATATACATACACAAACATATTCATACATACATTCACACACATAAATATACACACAATATTGCATACACACATGCATGTTACATAAAAACAAGCTCTAAAGTAGTCTTGTGGATTTTATTAATTATTAAAAATGGTATATGGAAGCTTGTGGATCTTATTAGTTATGAAAAATAACATGTGGAGGCGTTCACATCTCCAAAGTTAGAGCAAAAGTAGATGAAAGTAGATAAAAGTAGAAGGAAAGGAGAGGTGTCTATTTTTAGACAAAGAAGGCACTTCTATTGATAGCCTCTCAATAAAAAGAGTGTTTCTCTTAATGTAGGTGTCCAAATTGAGTGATTCTTGTTGCGTTGCGAAGCTTACAACTTGTACTATATAAGTAGATCAGTTTTTGTACAATTTACAATGAGAAAACTCCATGCAAGTAGGCGTTTTTTCAGATCTTGTTTCTTGTGTCTATCCGGTGCCTCATCAGTGACATGCCTCTCTTCAAACTTTCATATCTCAGTTGTTATGAGGTCTTTTTGAGTGATTTGACTTGGAGGAGTTTTTTTAGCTCTCATATTGTCTATCCATATCAAAATTTCTCATAGATCTTGAAGTTTTCTTGCTGCTGTACATCATTTTTCAATTTAGACAGTTAGTCATACCTTGCTGCTGTAGGCTTCTTCTTACCTTGACTTCAAGCTATTGGTTTGGGAGCTATACTCCACCTTTTTTTACGTTTTTTGTTTTTAAAGCATACTACTCAGTGTCTACTTTCAGAATATATGATTTGTTTTGTCAAATTCTGCTCAGAGAGTTTCTGGTGATCATTTTGCTACAGTGATCTATTTCTGTTTTTTGGAAAGTTTGGTGGAAAGTTTCTTTTTGAAGTTTGGAAATATTTGGTTGGTGTTTTAACGATCTTGGGAGGTCTCATCATGTTTCATTGTGTACTTTGATGTTTACACGTTTGTAAACACAACAATGCATATTACATACTCACATATATATTACATACTCACATATATATTACATACTCACATACACATATTCATGCATATGCATGCATGCATACACACATATACATACACACTCACATACATATACACACACTCATATATATACATACACAAACATATGCATGCATACGTTCACACACATACATACACACACATACATATTACATACTCACATACACATATTCATGCATATGCATCCATGCATACACACATATGCATACACTCGCATACATATTACATACACACATGCATATACATACACATTCACATACATATACACACACACTCACATATATACATACACACTCACACCTATACACACACACTCACATACATATTACATACATACATGCATATACATACACACACACATATGCATACACATGCATATGCATACACACACATATGCATATGCATATGTGTATATGTACATACACACTCACACCTATACAAACACACACACTCACATACATATTACATACACACATGCATATACATACACACACATATGCATACACATGCATAGACATACACAGACATATGCATATACATACACATGCATATGCATACACACACATATGCATATACATACACACACATATGCATATATATAAAAAATAGGATTTTAGTATAGATAAATAAATATAAAAATAGCTAGTGTTTTAATTAAATATATATAATGAAATATATAAAAATAGGATTTTAGGATTTTTATCAAATTAAATATATAAAAATAGGATTAGGGTTTTTAGGTTGTTTACACATGCATACACACATATATACACATAATATATATACACATACACATATATATACACATGCATACACACATATACATGCTTTAGGTCTAGGTTGTTACGATTAGGGTTTAAGGTTTTTGCACATGCATAACATATATACACATATACACATATAATACATATATATATACACATGTATGTACACATGCATACACACATATACATGTTTTAGGTCTAGGTCTTTAGGATTAGGGTTTTAGGTTTTTTACATACATATAATAAAAATAAATATACATAATTAAATATATAAAAATATGTCTTTAGTATATATATAAATAATATATATAAAAGTAGGTCTTTATTATAGATAAATAAATATATACATAAATTTAAATATATATAATCAAATATATAAAAAATAGGGATTTATAAATTTTTAATTAAATTAAAAATATATAAGAAAACGAAAAGAAAAAAATTAGAATATAAAATTAAATATATATATAAAATAGGATTTTAGTATAGATAAATAAATATGAAAATATCTTGTTTTTTAATTAAATATGTATAGTATTAAATATATAAAAATAGGATTTTAGGGTTTTGTATCAAATTAAATATATAAAAATAAGATTAGGGTTTTTAGGCTATCTACACATGCATACACACATATACACATATACACACATAATATATATACACAAACACACACACACACACATACATACATACATACATACATATATATATATATATATATGTATGTGCATACAAACATATACATGTTTTAGGTCTAGTTTGTTACAATTAGGCTTTAGGATTTTTACACATGCATAACATATATACACATATACACATATAATACATATACATATATACATGTATATACACATGCATACACGCATGTACATGTTTTAGGTCTAGGTCTTTAGGATTAGGGTTTTAGGTTTTTTACATACATATAATAAAATTAAATATATATAGCAAAATATATAAAAATAGGACTTTAGGATTTTTAGGGTTTATATATATATATATATATATCAAATATATAAAAAATAGGGTTTTAGGATCTTCTAATTCAATTAAATTTATATAAGAAAAAAATTAAGAAGAAAAATTAAAATAAATATAAATAAATATATATATAAAATAGGGTTTTAAGGTCTTCTAATTTAGTTAAATTTATATAAGAAAAAATTAAGAAAAATATGTAAGGAAAAAAATTAGAATATATATATATATAGAAAATAGAATAATTATATAGATAAATAAATATGAAAAGAGCTAGTATTTTAAATAAATTAACTAAATTATATAATTCAATATATAAAAAATAGAGTTTTAGATTAATATTAACATATATAGTCATATATTTTTAAAAATGAGAAAAGAAAGTACAGTATATAATCAGATATATACAAAAAATAGGATTATGGTTTTTAGGTTCTTTGCCACAAAGGTTCTTCACAATCCTCACAAAGGTTCTTCGCCACTTTCCTATCATTCCAAGAATTAAGAGCATGTTTAGATGCAAATCCATAGCTGAGTTAATATCATGGCATGTAAAAAGAAGGTCTACAGATGGTGTAATGTGAGTGCGTGCTGATTGTGATGCTTAGAAACAAATAGATAGTAAGTGGCCAAAGTTGGCTAGTGAGCTTCGAAATTGTCGTCTAGGCTTAGCTATGGATGGAGTAAATCCATTCTGTTTATGCAGCTCTTCATGGAGCACATGGCCTCTATGTTTGGTCAATTATAACATCCCTCCTGTTGGAGTTAGATGTGTGCAGAAGCACGCGAACAACACAAGGAAGAAGAAGAAGCTTTGGAGCACAACACACAAGACTGAATATATTATTAGAGAATGTACAAAGATCAGTAGCCCATTAGGGCAATAGGCGTATATACAAGCCGGGGGAGAAAAACCTCCTAAAGAGGGAAAAAGGTGCCCCCGTGGTCCTAGTGTGTTCACACATATCACTACCTAAATATATAACCAAATCCACCCTGGGAGTGATGCAGTGAACAAGGAGCTGGCACTCATGTATAAGGAAGTGCCAAGCTATGTGGAAATCACTCCACAAAAGGAAGTAAACCCAAAGCTTTGCAGAAAGCTTCAAACTTCTCCCTAGGCAGAGCCTTCGTGAAAAGGTCTACAATGTTCTCCTGCGTGGGCCCATATGCCAAGCTGATCTCCCTAGTAGAGAACCTCTCCCTGACATAGTGATAATGCACCTCAATGTGCTTAGTGCGAGCATGGAACACAGGGTTCCTCGCAACTGCCAATGCGCTCTGACTGTCAGTGAAGATGGTGGTGGCAGAAGTCTGACCAACACCCAAATCAGCCATAAGGCATCTGAGCTACACACACTCAACAGTAGCTATGAAAGCTGCCCTATCCTCAACCTCACAACTGGAAGTGGCCATAGTAGGCTGCTTCTTGCTCAACCAAGATATACATGAGCTACCAAGCATGAAGCAAAAGCCACTAGTGGAAATAGGAGTTTCATAGCAACCAGCCCAGTCTGAGTCAGAAAAAGCATGCAAATCTGGTGGTAGTGATCCCCCCTTGGGATAAAACAACCCAAGTAGCCGAGTACCACTCAAGTAGTGAAAGATGCGCTTAACCGCCTGCCAATGTTTGACACCTGGGCAATGCATAAACCTGCTCATCTGTGAGACAACAAACTGAATATCTGGCCGAGTAATGCATAAGTAAATTAGGCATCCAACAGCCTGTTGATAGAGGACAGCATCAAATGCATCTCCAGCATCATGAAGACTCAATCGTAAACCTGTCTCCATAGGAGGGGCAATAGGCTTACAGTCTTCAAGGCCAAAATGCTGCAATAATGTGTCAATATATATCGTTTGACACAAAGCCATTCCACCATCAACTTGCATAAACTGAATGCCCAAATATTGATGCAAATGCCCCAAATCAGACATCTCAAATGAGGCATGCAAATCAGCCTTAAAATCAGCAATATGCCTCTCAATAGGTCCAGTGAGTAGCATGACGTCAACATAGACAACAATGATCAGAAGCACATCATTAGCACGCTTAACATATAAGGTGCTTTCAGTTGGACTGTTCTCAAAACCATGTGCAATAAGATAGGCATGTATCTTCTCATACCAAGCACGTGGTGCTTGCTTTAAACCATATAATGCCTTTTTTAACCTGCACACCTATTTTTCATGCCCTTTCTACACAGCCACGGGGCTGAAAAAATACACTTCTTCATGCAAGTCACCATTCAAAAATGCAGTTTTAATGTCCAACTGAAGTACATTCCAACCATGATGAGCTGCAAGTGCACAGATGCTCTGAACAGTAGTCATATGGCATGTAGGTGCAAAGGTCTCATCAAAATCAATGCCTCTTTCCTATGCATATCCCTTTGCAAAAAGCCTAGCCTTATATCTGTCAACTATACCATCCGGTTTATGCTTCAGATTGTATACCCACTTAGTGCCAATGGCCTGTTGGTGCATATCAAGCCTCAACACTTGATTTGGACCCTTGAAGGATGATCTTACATAAAGCTTGGAACATGGAGTTTCAACTTGGATTGAAGAAAGAACCATAGGAATTAAAGTCTATGAGTTTTTAACTCTTCACTCATTGTAAAAGTCAATAATGACTTGGCATGATTTATGTAATCAAACCGACTTGTAAAAGTCGTGGAAATTGATTGAAGAGGTGGAGAGAATATCTCCCCATATGTAGAGGAGGTGAATGATTGAAGGAATCTTTCAATCAATAACCTTTTAGGTACATGATTATAGGAAAGTGGCAACCAATCATCTATCAACCTTTTATAAAACAAAGGAAAAAACTCGCGGGTCACAAGTCTTCAGTCCACCACCTTTTTGACACAACTCCCGAGGCAGAAATCTCTTGTAACTCTATGTGTGTTTGAGCTAAGTCATAGCCAACACCTTATCATCTCAATTAGCCTTGCTTATCAAGCTAATGAGATTGTAAAATCATTCATATCAATAGAACATATACATTTTGTATCTCTGGTTTTTCTCTGTATCATCTTCTCCAAGTCAGTCAACTTCAGAAAGGCATATCTCAAGATTTACTGAACCAAATTCAATGATTCAAAGCTTGTTGTAATCAGCTCAAGGTCTTCTACAACACTACAAAGTTTGAAGAACTTTCATTCAGCCAATTGTGAGAAAAGTCGATCGAAGCAGTCACTGGTATTTCTGTGTGTAGCTCCTAAAAAGTCGGGATCATCTCTTGTTTTGCTAAAGATAATTCTCAAAGCATAGTTTGTCAATTGAAGTGATTTAACTTGCAATCAATAGCTTGTTAAGTTAATTTAATTCCCTCAAAAGGAATTTGCCCAATTGTAAGTGTGCTGGACACACTGAGCATTAGACTGAGCAGGTGTCAAGACAAATTTAGCAAGTTTTCTCAAATTTTTGAAGTTTCAACCATCTGTTTTGATTTGATCATTGCACAAAGAGTTTGCAAAGTACATATGTGATTTCTTTGCATCATTTGGGACCTAAGCAAGTCTACAATACATATCTGAAGCAAAGGGTGGCTGGAGTCAAGCAGGTTTAGCAGCTCCAACTCCATCTTCTGAGTGTCTCCTACCATCACCTCTCACAGTGGTATCAGAGCAAAACAAATAAGGTAATCATGGGTGATGGTTTCCCTTCTTTTATTGACAAATTGGACAGGAATAATTACCAAGCATGGTCTCTGAGAATGAAGACCTATCTACAAGGAAGAAGTCTGTTTGGATTCATATCAGGAGATGAAGAGCTACCTACATTCAAAGCTAGAGGTCTACCCACCAAGGATGAGCAAGAGAGACTCAATCAATGGTGTGCAAAAGATGCCTTGGCAAGGTCATACCTTCTAAACTCTATCTCTGATTTCCTTTTACCACATATAAGGAATTGTAAGACTTCCCAAGAGACTTGGGAAACCTTGTCCAATTATTTCTCTTCCAACACAAGGGCTAGGAAGAATCAACTCTGGATAGAGTTTACAACCATGAGGAAGCAGCCCAAGCAATCAGTCTCAGAGTATGTGACAAAGATCAAAGATGTGGCAGACCAACTAGCAAGCATTGGAGAAGAAATTGAAGAGGAGCAAATAGTCAGGCAAGTGACAAATGGACTCAAGGCAGATGACAAGTGGGAGAGTTTCACCACTGCAATGGACTTATACATGGATATGCATACCCCTGATCTTACAACTCTTATGGGCCAACTCTTCACACATGAAGCCAAGTTTACAAAATCAGGAGAATCAAAAGGTAACAATTCCTCTGCTCTTTATACTGATAAGAAGTCCAAGGATAAGGGTAAAGGTAAAAAGCTTGATGAAGAAGGATCCACCTCTCAAGCAAACTTTGCAGGGAGAGGTAGATCTTCAAGAGGAAGAGGCAGAGGAGGTAAGTCAGGTAGGGGGAGACCCTACAACTCATCACCTTGCAATATATGTGGTTTGTCTAACCATACTACAGATGAGTGCTACAAGAACTACAAGAACCAAAGAGGAAGAGGTTACCAAAGAGGAGGCTACTCTCAAGGAAGAGGCAGATTCAATCAACATCATCAAGGCTACAATGGATACAACAACCAATACAACAACAACTACAATCACAACAACAATGGTGGATACAGAAATAGAAGGGATTACAACAATTACACAGAGGAGCAAGATGACTCCTTACTGATTATGAACATGACCTCCAAGGAAAGTACAAATGATGACAATTTATTTTATATTGATTCAGGTTGCTCTAACCATGTAGCTGGAAATGTTGCATTGCTATCTGATTTGGAAGAACCTAAAGGAAAGCATCAGGTACAAACAGGTGATGACACTAAACACTCTGTTATAAAAATTGGTAATGTGAAGACATGTGATGGCAAACAGAATCTTCTGAGTAGAGTACTTTATGTACCTACAATCACAAAAAATCTTATGAGTGTTGGTCAGATTGTAGAGAAGGGATTGCAGGTCAGATTCACACAACATGGAGTTTATGTGGAGGACCCAAAGAATAGTTTCAAGAGGATAGCAAAGGGAGAAAAATCAGGTAGGTTATTTACCTTTGAGCTTGAAGATACAAGAAATATTGCTTTGTTCAACTACAAGGATCAAACCTTATCAGAATTAGAGATTTGGCACAAAAGACTTGGACACATAGGTGAGAGAACCATCAAGCAAATGTGCAGGGATCAATGTGTGCTTGGGATACCTAATGTATCCAAGCAACACATGATATATAAGTGTGAAGCATGTCAATTTGGTAAGTCACACAGGTTGCCTTATTCAAAGAAAGGATTCATGCACCAAGACTACCTAGACTTGGTACACACAGATGTTTGGGGACCTAGCAAGGACCCTTCAATATCAGGATCAAGGTACTATGTATCTTTTATTGATGACTATAGCAGGTGGACAATTTTATACTTTATGAAGGGTAAAGATGAAGTATTTAATTGTTTCAAAAAGTATCTTGCACTTGTTGAAAACCAGACAGGTAGAAGACTAAAGAAGTTAAGGTCAGATGGTGGAGGAGAGTATTTCTCCAATGACTTTGAAGAATTTTTGCAGGAAAGAGGCATCAAAAGGGAGATTACAACCAGATACTCACCTGAACAAAATGGTGTGGCAGAAAGAAGAAATAGACTTATTGTGGAAACAGCTAGGGCTATGCTCAATGAGAAGAAGCTACCAAATTATTTATGGGCAGAAGGAGTTTCTACTGCAACCTATCTCATAAACAGATTGCCATCCAAAACACTTAATGGTATGACACCCTATGAGGCTTGGCATGGTAAGAGACCATCTCTGGATCACTGTAAAATTTCTGGTTGCATAGCATATGTGCATATACCCTCACAGGTAAGAGGGAAATTAGACCCTAAAGCTGAAAAGTGTATCTTCATTGGTTATGATTTAAACCAGAAAGGGTACAGATTCTACAACCCCACAAATAAAGGCTTCAAGGTAAGCAGAGATGTCATCTTTGATGAAAATGATTCATGGTATGAAAATGAGTGCAGGAAGGTAAGTTTACCATATGATATAGATGAAGACTTTCCAAAGCTAATTAAGCAAGAATCAATCAAAGAAGATGATTCAGAATCAGATGATGAAGACTCCATCAATCTTGAGGAGTTCAAAGCTTGGAAATCAAAAGGAAAGCTAAAGATGAAGGATATTCCAGAATCTTCAACTCAGGCTATGAGGAGGTCTCAAAGAGAAAGTAAGAAGCCAATTAGGTATGGTTATGATACTTCTCTTGTTACAAAGCATTCAGTATATCTTGCAAAGGATCTCTTGAGTGAAGAACCAGGTACCTATGAGGAAGCAATCAAGAAACCAGAATGGAAGGAAGCAATGGATGAAGAGATGGAAGCTCTTGAGGAGAGTGATACTTGGGACTTAGTACCCAAGAAAGAATCCATGAAGGTGATAGGATCCAGATGGATCTACAAGGTAAAGAGAAATTCAGATGGAACCATAAATAGGTATAAAGCAAGGTTGGTAGCCAAGGGTTTTGCACAAACCCAAGGCATAGATTATGAAGAAACATTTTCTCCTGTGGCCAAGATGCCAACTATCAGAGTTATGGTGAGTGTAGCTGCATCCAAGAATTGGAACATGTACCAATTGGATGTGAAGAATGCATTTCTGAATGGATGGATTTCAGAGGAAGTCTACATGTCACAACCACCTGGATATGAAGACCCAATTAAGGTAAATCATGTTTGCAAATTGAAGAAAGCTCTATATGGTTTGAAGCAGGCACCTAGAGCATGGAATTACAGATTGACCACTTACCTACAAGACCAAGGATTTGCAATGAGCAAAGCAGATACATCTTTGTTCATCAAAAAGACAAATTCAGAGGTAATCTATTTGTGTGTCTATGTTGATGACATCATTGTTACAGGGAATGATGTTCAAGGAATCAGACATATCAAGGCACAAATGATGAAGGAATTCAAGATCAATGATCTTGGATTATTAAAATATTTCTTAGGACTTGAGTTGATTTATACAGATACAGGTATATATATCACTCAAAAGAAGTATATACAAGACATGGTCAAGAAATTTGGTTTGCAGGAAGCTAAGGTATCAAACATTCCAATGGAAGTCAATCACAAGCTTAGTGCACATGAAGGAGAAGAAATCAAGGACATTACAAGTTACCAAAGCATGGTAGGAAGTCTCAACTATGCTACCTTGACAAGACTTGATATTTCTTATGGTGTTAGTGTACTTAGCCAATACATGCACAAACCCAGGACACCTCATCTTGAGGCAGCTAAAAAGATCATTAAATATCTCAAGGGAACTCTGAACCATGGTTTATATTATCCATATACATCAGATATTGATCTCAAGGTTTACTCAGATGCAGATTGGGCAGGATGCAAGGATGACAGGAGAAGCACCTCAGGGTATATTTGTTTTGCAGGTGATAAAGCCATTTCTTGGTCATCCAAGAAACAGCCTACAGTAGCCTTATCATCTACTGAGGCAGAGTACAGAGGTTTGGCAATTGCTACCCAAGAAGCAATTTGGTTGAAGCTACTATATTCAGAGCTAGGACTATTCACAAGGTCACCAACCATATTTGGTGACAACACAAGTTCTTTACACCTTGCAGCTAATCCTGTTTATCATGCTAGGACAAAACACATAGAAGTTCATTACCACTATGTGAGGGAAAAATTGATTAGCAAAGAGATTGAATTAAGTTATGTTTCTACTCACTCTCAATGTGCAGATTTGCTTACAAAAGCATTGGATGGAAGTAAACTATGCAAGTTTAAATCCATGATTGGATTACAGGACATCATTGAAGACCAAAGATGAAGACTCAAGCAAGTGTTTGGCTTGAGGGGGAGCTGTTGGTGCATATCAAGCCTCAACACTTGATTTGGACCCTTGAAGGATGATCTTACATAAAGCTTGGAACATGGAGTTTCAACTTGGATTGAAGAAAGAACCATAGGAATTAAAGTCTATGAGTTTTTAACTCTTCACTCATTGTAAAAGTCAATAATGACTTGGCATGATTTATGTAATCAAACCGACTTGTAAAAGTCGTGGAAATTGATTGAAGAGGTGGAGAGAATATCTCCCCATATGTAGAGGAGGTGAATGATTGAAGGAATCTTTCAATCAATAACCTTTTAGGTACATGATTATAGGAAAGTGGCAACCAATCATCTATCAACCTTTTATAAAACAAAGGAAAAAACTCGCGGGTCACAAGTCTTCAGTCCACCACCTTTTTGACACAACTCCCGAGGCAGAAATCTCTTGTAACTCTATGTGTGTTTGAGCTAAGTCATAGCCAACACCTTATCATCTCAATTAGCCTTGCTTATCAAGCTAATGAGATTGTAAAATCATTCATATCAATAGAACATATACATTTTGTATCTCTGGTTTTTCTCTGTATCATCTTCTCCAAGTCAGTCAACTTCAGAAAGGCATATCTCAAGATTTACTGAACCAAATTCAATGATTCAAAGCTTGTTGTAATCAGCTCAAGGTCTTCTACAACACTACAAAGTTTGAAGAACTTTCATTCAGCCAATTGTGAGAAAAGTCGATCGAAGCAGTCACTGGTATTTCTGTGTGTAGCTCCTAAAAAGTCGGGATCATCTCTTGTTTTGCTAAAGATAATTCTCAAAGCATAGTTTGTCAATTGAAGTGATTTAACTTGCAATCAATAGCTTGTTAAGTTAATTTAATTCCCTCAAAAGGAATTTGCCCAATTGTAAGTGTGCTGGACACACTGAGCATTAGACTGAGCAGGTGTCAAGACAAATTTAGCAAGTTTTCTCAAATTTTTGAAGTTTCAACCATCTGTTTTGATTTGATCATTGCACAAAGAGTTTGCAAAGTACATATGTGATTTCTTTGCATCATTTGGGACCTAAGCAAGTCTACAATACATATCTGAAGCAAAGGGTGGCTGGAGTCAAGCAGGTTTAGCAGCTCCAACTCCATCTTCTGAGTGTCTCCTACCATCACCTCTCACATGGCCTTCTTGCTAGGAGGCAAGTGACATAAAGACCAAGTACCATTCTTCATTATAGCATCATATTCAGATTGCATAGTAGCCATCCAATTTTCTAAATTTTGTGCTTCATCAAACGAAACAGGCTCATTCTCACCACAGAGACTAGATGCAGCCATAGCATAGAAATCTGATGCAAAAGAGGCACTATGAGAGCCTAGACGAGTACGATATGACAGAGATGCATCTAATTTGTTGTCACGCAAAGTCTGGACCAACCATTTTGGCATACTTTTTGCCGTCTCAATATCAGCTCTCTCATCAACAAGTGCATCATGTAAATCTGCATCAGAAATGGAATTATTTGCATCATCACATGAAACCTGCAAGGGTTGAGAAGTTGCCTCATTAGGACCAGCACTAGACTGTCCACCTGTAAAAAGAGGCATCAAAGTATCATACATGTCTTTGGAGCTAACAAATGTCTCCTTGGTACATGAAAGCAATGGCTGAATAGCATCTTCCACAAAAACAACATCACGACTAACCAGAATGCGTTTAGTCTGTTACACATGATAGCCTTTACTTTCAGAACTGTACCCAACAAAAATACATTTTATTGCCTTATCATCCAATTTTTTGCGATGTTGTTCAGGCACTAATGCATATGCCAAACAACCAAAAACACGCAGATGAGCAACAGATGGCTTGCGGTCATGCCAAGCCTCATATGGAGTGATATACTGCAGCGCTTTAGTGGGACACTTGTTAAGTACATATGTTGCACACATGACAACCTCAAGCCAGAAACTATGTGGTAAAGCCTGACTCTTGACCATACATCTCGCCATCTCCATGAGTGACCTGTTCTTTCTTTCAGCAACTCCATTCTATTGAGGTGTATACGGCACTATACACTGGTGTTTTATCCCATGTTCAGCCAGAAATGCATTAAAATTAGAAGACATATATTCCCCCGTTCGATCAAAACGGAGGGTGCCCATTTTACATGCTGACAGATTTTCGGCCAAAACCAAAAACTGTTTGAAGCACATGAACACTTCGGACTTTGCCTTCAATGGATATACCCATGCATGCCTGGAAAAATCATCAATGGAAGTCACGAAGTAAAGGTAATTTCCAAACGAAGGTGTCTGCATAGGACCACATACATCACTATTGTACAAGCTGCAATTTCTAGGTAGCCCGAACTGAACCATCTTTTGGAAAAGAGTGACGCTACATTTTGCCCAAAATACAGCCTTCACATACATGTTTTTCAGGTGCCTCAAGCTTGGGCAAAGAAGACACCATATCAGATTTCTATAGGCATAGCAAACTAGCAAAATTCAGATGAACAAAGCGTGCATGCCAACACTTTGCATCTGACATAGCCTGAGAATCATGGACTGCACATGCCGAATCATTAACAGATCTTTCATAGTCTATGAGCTTATACAGCCCACGACATAAAATGCAAGAAGCAATAATAACATCGCCATTTGACAGATCATGAACTGTACATCTGTCATCAACAAATTTCACAACCATGCCAATCTTGGCTAATGCAAAAACTGATAACAGATTCTTCTTGATCCCTGGCACAAATAAAGCATCTGACAAAGTGAAAGAACTACCATCAGTAGTAGTGAGAATGATCTTACCAACTCCCATGACAGGATAAGAGGAGTTGTTGGCGCATGTGATAGTATTCCCTATAGGGGCAAGCTCGAGTGAAGAGAAGAAACTGCGCTACGAGGTAATATGTTTGGTCGCCCCACTATCAAAGTACCAAACATCTGACTCTACTACAGACATGCACTGATCATGAGAAGATGGGTCAAAACTGCAAACAGTAGTAAACGCCCATTCTTCTTCCTGCACAAGATTAGCAGACTCTGTTTTTGGTGTAGAGGCATCTGCAACAACCATTCCAGCCTCTTTCTTCTTTGCCTCTTTTGCAGCCACTTTTGGACAATTCTTTATGATATGATCATTCCCTTTACAGTACTTACAAAACAATTTCTGCTTTTCTGATTTTTTCTCGAGTAGAAGTGGGTGACACAATGTCTGTCACACTGCCTCCACAACATCCACTCCCTCTAGAGCCACTTGTAGATCCACTCATGGAACCTCCTCCTCGAGAGCGTGACCTCGACCTATGTGATGGGCCAGCACGTGTATTGCTCTGAGGTATCGAATGCACACGTCTACTATTAGAGCCACTAGGGGATGGTTGAGAAGGTGGTCATGGTGGAGTCATAAAGCCATGAGACGTACCTTCGGTGGGAGTAGCCCCTCCCGCAAGAGTGATGCTAGTAGGAGTGATGTCGGTGGGAGTGATGCCAACGGGAGTGAGTCCATAAGGAGTGAGAATCAGGGGAGGGCTATAGTGAGTGATCCAGTACTATGATGCAAAGACCATATACGCGGGAGTCACGTGAGATATAAACTCCAAGAACTACTTCTTTGTCATGGAATGTGGAGTGACTATCATGGAATGTGGAGTGACTATCATGCAATGTGGAGTGATTGGAGGACTATGTCCCATCGTGCTCTGTAACAAAAGAACTCAAATGATTAGCATACGATAATAAAGGTAATATAGATAAATAGTAGTGTACAAAAGAACATAGCAAAAAAAATAAACACGAATTAGTATGTACAAGTGTTTGATTAAAAAATCCTCTATTCTATCATCCTCTTGGAGATCTGATGCATAGAGGATATCTATCTCTACATTGGCAACTTCTAGATCTCTTGGTATGCTAACTTCTTCTTGATCATCATCTATTGCTTCATCATCTATATCTTCTTCTTCAAAGACCTCTTCATCTCGGACAATGATATCTTCCTCCTCGACTACCGAATGAATCTCAGAGTCCACTATAGATGGACTTTCTTCTACATCTATGTTCTCACAAATTTCTCTGCTACGTGGAGAGACTTGTAAAACAAATAGCCAATCTCGTTCTTTCAAATCTCGCATAAAAACAACTTGCTCATAGTGTTCGAGAAGGACAAATATATCTCTTTCATCTGTCCATAACTTTGTGGAGTCGACTTGAATCAAACCACTCTTATCCTGCCTCACTTTTGCATTTTTTCCAGAGATGACTACTTTGAACCATTTCACATGAAAAAAAAGTAATCAAACTTCCTAAAGGATAGCTTGAAGATATCTTGAATCACTCCACAATAATCTAGCTGGCCTTCTTGAGCATTGTTGTCTCTTGCACTAGCTCTACTTTTTTGGAAAAAGTTCACCATCACCCCACTATCAAAAGTAGACCTATTTTCGTCGATTCGTGCGATCTGATAGTGTCATCCATGAGACCATAGTGCATCGTATTTAGAATACTCCCAATCATATGCCTTTGCAAGTTTTTCTTCTTCTTCAGAGATATCTTCACCCACTACCTTTGCTTGTGAAACCACTGTATCTAGCCATCTGCTCGTTGGAAACGATGGAAGAGGTCAAAGACTTTCCAGAAGGGGCAAAAATCGAGTGGAACGATTCTTTCAAAATTGTCTCCTTGGCAAGCTCATATCTTTCTAACCACTTTTGCATAGGCTTAGAGTTAACGATGAAAAACTTCATTGCCTTCTCTTTGAAACCTTCATACATTTTTCTTTGCATCCCTTTACCTTGAGATTCATCGCCAGCTACGAGACAAACATCTTCATCATCACTTCATAAGTGAGGCATTTCTGGGTCCGACATGCGTAGAAACTCATTTATGAATACAAGAGACTCTTGTATGAGCCATCCCTCTGCCATGATTCCCTCGAGAGGTGCTCTTTGCCGAAAAAACCCTTTTAATGTCTTCATGAAGTGCTTTAAGAAGAACATCCATCGACTATGGATAGTTCCTACTATTGCAACTTCATCTACCACATGAACCAGTTAATGAAGCTGAATTGTGAGAATACTTGTGGGAAAGTATTTCTCTACCATACAGAAAGCCTCTATAGCATTGAGTTTTGCGCTCTCTATGCTATCTTTATTTATCTCTTTAGAAGAGATCCACCATACCAAGGAACATATTTTATAAACGGTTGTTCGCACATCCTTTGAAAGACAATCTTTTAAATCTAAAGGGAGCAGAAACTATAAAAATTTATGCAAATCATGAGACTTGAGCCCTCCAAGATCATCGTTTCATGTGAAGTCAATCTTTAGACACAACATGCACCTTGTAGCTATCCAAAACTCTGAAATCATCTTCTTCACTTGTTGCTCTTCCATCCTGCAAAGTATCCAAGGAGCTCTTGGTAATGACACTATTTTGTTGGGCTTAGTAATTGCCCACAACTCTTGCATATGACCTCGCTCTTCCGAGTCCTCCCTTTGTGCTTTGCTTTCTTTCTTTCTGATCAAAATCTTCTAGAGAATCTCTCCCACGTTCTTGAAAATATGCATCAGGTCTAGCAAATGACTGATCAATAACTCACTCCAACAAGGGAGTTCGTGAAAGATCGACAATCATTTTATGCTAATGACTGGTGTTTCTGAATCCCATAGTTGTTTCGAATCACTAGTTTTCATTTGCAATTGTGCTTGTCGACCAATTTAGACCTTCACGTAAAACATATCCATCAAGAAAATATATATGATGTCCTTTAGAGATAATTTTCTGAAGTGCTTTGGAATAGCGTGCTTCGATTCATGGTCCGCATAGGGGACAAGCATGGTAACTTGAAATTGACAAACCTGAACATTCACCATAACCAAGCCAATCATGCATCATCCACATAAGTATGCCTTGCACTCACACATCTCATCTTCTTATAGGTTGAGACATGTCGTGCACAATAATCCCATCCCATAAGATGTGTAGCTCTTCCACAAGTGGTGCAAGGTATACATCCATGTTTTTTTACCTTATACTACCTAGCACAATAAGAGCTAATAATAAATGGACCTTCTTTGTGGCAAGTCATGGTGGTGTTGATATATTTAGGTAGTGATGTGTGTGAACACACTAGGATCGCCGGGGCACTTTTTTCCCTCTTTAGGAGTTTTTTTCCCCCGGCTTATATATACGCCTATTGCCCTAATGGGATACTGATCTTTGTATATTCTCTAGTAATACATTCAGTCTTGTGTGTTGTGCTCCAAGCTTCTTCTTCTTCCTTGTGATGTTCGCGTGCTTCCGCAGACATCTAACTCCAACAATTGGTATCAGAGCAGGTCGTCCCTTCATCTAGGGCATCATCTACACCCCTCCGTTTGTATTCTCAGATTCACACGAAATTTGGTGAGCATACTCAAGGTGTTTAAGAGATCAAAACAGCTTCGCTTTGTCATGCCGAAATCGCGATCTGAGCTTGTTTTGGCCTTCGAACGCACTATCGCAGTGCTTGTGCAAGCTATTTCATCTTTTTGTGTCAAAGGTATATACCAGTTTCTATTCGCCAGTATAAGCATCTCAAAGTCTGCTACACGTCTAGAAGAACTCATTTGGGCAGTTCCATTCAACTTTTTGAGATACAATCAATTTTCAGCATCAAGGTATTTAAGTCACCGGCCATGGCTGAAAGCAGTGATGTATTTCGTATGTTGGCTGTTGAGGATAAGTTGGATGGTACCAACTACCCATTATGGGCTTATATGATGCAATATGTGGTTGCAAAAGGACTGTGGAACATTGTGCAGGGTGTTGAAAGACGTCCTGTTGCACCAGCGACTACAGGTACTGTAAATACAGATGCTGAAGCCGATGGAGATGGTGTCGAAGATGATATTCTGCAGATTCCTGTTCGTGCTGTTGTTTCTGTTGCACCTACTGTAGAGCAGATTCGTTGGGATGGTAGAGATGCGCAAACACATGCATTGATAGCTTTGTCTGTCAAACGTGCCATTATTCCTCATATTCGCTCTTGTAGAACAACAAAGGATGCTTGGGATACACTTACCACATTGTACCAGGCTAAGAATGAGGCTCGTGTTGCTTACCTCGGAAAACAATTGGAGAGTGAGCATATGAATGAAGGTGATTATATGGAAAGTTTTTTGACAAAGATCAAAGACTATTTGAGTTAAGGCTCAAACCTATAATCTTATGATGTTTACAATAAGCATCAGGGTACAAGTGCAAGTAACCATGCCATCATCTTCTAAATATCATATAATTTTTGTATGCATGTTTTCTTAAACATGCATTCATTTTCCTATTTAAATCAATGTGTGTATATATTGCCATGTGAATGGAAAAAATTTGGCAACATCTCCACAAGGAAATGATGTTAACAAGAAATTAACCATAGCATAAAAAGTAAAGGCATTGCAAGCTCATGTCATGCAAACCATCAACAGTAAGTTAAGGCATTATAAGCCCATGGCATGCAAGCCATAAGCGATACTTTGATGCTCCATAACCTTCAAAAAACACAATATTCCTACAATAATATTTTTTGTTGCATATCCTTTTAACTACGTGTAATTATATATCCTACAAACATCAAATATATCTATACTTTGCATATTGATCCATTCTTCCTTTGTAATACATTTCAACTTTGCGTCCATACTTTGTAAACCATAAAACATAACAAAATATAAAGCCATTCAAATGCTTTATGTTAAAGCCATTCATATGCTTTATGTTTGTTTTCTAATCATGCACATGCAGAGTCCTCAAACACATGCATATGTATCATCTACATATCTAAAAAGTCAAACGAACGTAAAGAAGACTTCAAGTTGCTTCTTTCTCTCTTCTCGGTGAGACCTTGAACTCGTTCAACTCTTGAACATCATCCATGATCCACTCTAACACCTGAGTTTGAAAAGTAATGTTTGGTCATTTGTAAAGAAATGGACTGATCATCCATGATCCACTATAACAGCTGAGTTTGAAAAGTAATGTTTGGTCATTTGTAAAGAAATGGACTGATCATCCATGATCCACTCTAACAGCTGAGTTTGAAAAGTAATGTTTGGTCATTTGTAAAGAAATCCAGTCCATGTGTGACCCAGCCCATGTGTCACCCCTATGACACACTCTATGGTGTACCAATGCTTACCTACTACCTCATCTCCCTTTGATGAGGGTAGTTTTTTTTTTTTTTGAGAGTACAATGAATTCCAAATACACACTCACACACCCAACCTCGTAAGGTAGAGGCACCCATCATGAGAATCTTATGAACATGTCTAGCCAAGACTTGAACTCAAGACTTCCTCCCATAGCTTCAAAACATCAACCACTACTACTTCAAAGCATCAACAGCTAAAGGTGGCTTCACATTGGGGCGGTGGAACAAGGCTTAAAAAAGCTCAATTTCCACCTGGAAGTGAAAAACTTAAAGTGTGTCACCGCCCATGTCTTCACACTTAAGGTGAAACATTTGGATTTCAGTTGTGTCATTTATAATATTTCTGTGATTAAAAAATTCAATTGACAAATTTGCTGAACAGTACGTGCATTATATAAACATTATTCTTATTGTCCTTAGTCCACGTAAGCATTAGTGGATCGTTGGGGCGGAGGAGGGGGGTCGGAACTCTGATGCAAGTTTTGCACCGCCAAGTTAGCTACGAAATATGGTGTTCCACCGCGCAATCTGAAAGGCAAAGGTTGGAACAAAGGGACGTGGTAAATGCTCATTGAATTGAGCGCGCGGGCAGAGATGTGCCACCGCTCAATCTGAATTGGGCCTAAGCTACGTGGGCTCATACTTCGTCCCACAGCTTCAAAGCATGAGCCACTACTTCAAGGCATCAACCGGTAGGCTACGTGGGACCAGGTATTGTTCCACAGACCAGGTATTATCCCACTGTTGTTTCTCTGATTTATCTTCCGATTTCTCATCATATGATTCTTCCAGCTTGCGCCTCATTGCGCAGCTGCCAGCCACGTCGTGCTTGAAGAACTCATGGCGGTCCCGGACTCCCTCTCTAATGATGCTGCTGCTGTTGACTTCCTCCTCCATCGTTCGCCAAGCCGCCAGTGCGCGCAGCGCCACCCAGTCTCCCTCGTCATCTCGAATGAGACAATTTGCACTCCAGTGACCGAAGCCGAACCTTCTGTCTGTTGATGATGCGTCCCTGCTTTTCCCCCTCACATTTCTGTCTGCACTCAGTTTCAGTCCGCCACGACGATGAGGCCTCCTTCATCAAGCTGACAGCTAATGCGATGGTCGCGCAATCAGGCCCACATTGTGGAGACTCAAGAAATGCTTCAGACTCTGTCATGGCTCCGAGCTGACATAAGCCTGCTGAATGCCGATAAGACGAGGCGTGCCTATGGTGACGGAAGGTCGTCCATGGTAGGTCCTTCATCCATGAATGAAGACCTGCTGTCATCGTGGGTACTCATCTGTCATTTTTCAAGTGTATCCGATGGCTGATGCCCTACTCCAGTCTCCAAGTATAATCTAGCATGACGAAGTGCACCTTTGGATTCGGCAGCAGCTTCTTGCTATCCCTAGTGAGGTGTGATAAACCAACAAGCCACCTCTCTCTCAACTGAGCGCATCACGTTAACCCGTTGGGGGATGGATTGAGAGATCACGTTCAGAAGGTAAGATCACGTTCAGAAGGTAATGATACAAACTTACCAAAAAAAATGATTATATTAAAAAAACATGTTGAAAGTGATTACAAAACCGAAGCCGGCTCACATTAGATGTCGTATATAAACGTAGAAGGTAGCTGGCCACATTAAGCATCATGGGCAAATGCGCGGCAAACGGTGAATGTGAGACGTTTCTGATGGTCAAAGTGTAGTTTCAGGAAGGGGTGTGCTCGAGGGACTAAAGAGGGGCAAGAGCACGTTGAATGCAAGGTCATAATTTTGATCACTAGATGATTAATGAGGTCTCGATCATAGTTGTGCACAATTCGACGCCTCATGACAAACCACCCAGACACCAAGCTTTTTGGATAGAAATACGGCAAGGAGGGGGGGGGGGGTAGGGTGATTTCCCAAAGAGTGTTACACCAGGTCCCTTGCACAATGATAAACTGATGTTTACATGAGTGGAACAATGTTAGCTTAAACGGGTGAGTCTTTAACTTCTCATGAGCTTAAATGCGTTGACTCTTCACGACGAGTCTTTAAGAAATCGTTAATCTTCGGGTGTTAATGATTGTTCTCAAGAGTCATGTTTGTTGTCATAGAGTCGACTTCAATTCAAACCAATCTGTTTGTCTAACTTTAGAGTTGTCTCTATCTAGTTTTTATCCTTAATGAGTTTTCAGTGTCTGTCATTCCTACTTACATATTCAACCCTTGTTTTCGTGGGATTTGGAAGGTTCCACGCGTGCTATGCCCTTCATTATTGTACTTTCTATTAACTCAAAATAGAGTAGATTGTAAGGTCCCGTGTGTGCTATGTCTTTCTCTATTGTATGAAAAACAGTGTGTGCTATGCATTTAATTATTGTATAAGAAATAGTAGAATAGATCGTGAGATCGAACTTCCTTAAAAAAAGTTTTTTCAAGGGTTGCACCCTTTGTCCTCAAGTAAGAGATCCTAGCATATCTTAGACTCTCAATCATCCCGTTTTGTAAGCTTTTTGTTTCTTTATTGAAAATCACCATGCTCCCCTGAATCACACGTGTCCTGATCTTTAGCTCATTCATTCCATGCATGGGTGGTCTAAAACTCAACCTCATGTAGATATTTTGAAAGCCATGTTGACCTTTGGATAATATGAAATCTAAGAAATGGTCATTATTGTGACATATCCCCTCAAGAATGGTTCAAAATACATCAAAATCAAGAATTAAGTGAAGAATCAGAGTTGGAAGATCAGAATGAAACTGAATCATCAATGTGGAAGTGCAATGTGATAAGAAACCTTATAAATGGAAAAAGAAGATTAAGAAGAGAAGATTGTGTAGAAGGGAGAAAATTACAAGATGAGAGCTATATACCCCAAAAATTCAAAGATGAAGAATTTGAGCCTTATGGTTGGAACCAGATTTTGGCTACCATGGATCTAGCCAAAGATGAGTATGTGGGAGTGAGATTTCAAAATGAAGAAGGATATGATGTTTTTCACATAGGAATACAAATGATAAAGGTATCAAAAACAGAAGAGGACCAGGAAAAAGAAATGATATTGAAAAATGGGAAAACACAATATTTGGAAGAAGTAAAAGCTGAAGATGCAATAAAAGACAAAATCTCAAGAAAATATAAGAAAAAAAACACAACAAAATAGAAAAAGACCAAGAGGATGAAAAAAATGAGAAAATGACAAACAAAGATCAATAGTTTGATGTACCAGCAAATTTCAAGACTTATGAAGTAGAAGACATATTACTTCTAAAAATGAAACCAAAGAGAGAAAAGAGAAAAGGGGAGGTATATGACAATGAAGAACAAACTAAGAAGGTTATGATCACTCAGGAAGATGGGGAAGAAAGACATATTGTAATAGCTGATGACATGACAAAACAAGAAGAGGAGGCATTAAGAAATTTGGCCAGAAGCTATAGGGATGTGTTTGCTTATAGCTACAAAGATCTGAAAGATATTGATCCTAAAATCTGTGAGCATAAGATTCACAGATGCAAAACCTAGCAAACAGAGACATTACACATTCAATGATAAATACTCTGCTACACCTGATGCAAAACCTAGCAAACAGAGACATTACACATTCAATGATAAATACTCTGCTAAAATAAAGGAAGAAATTGACAAGCTGCTGGCTGCCAATTTCATCTATGAGATTGAGTATACAGAATGGATATCTCCTATAGTTGTGGTACCAAAAAAGAATGGGAAACTTAGGGTATGCATTAATTTGAAAAAAGTGAATGCTGCAACTATAAGGGATAGCTACCCATTGCCTATAACAGACCATCTTCTAGAAAGAGTTGCAGGGAAGGAGGTGTATAGTTTTTTGGATGGTTTTTCAGGATACAATCAGGTCCCCATAGCATTGGAGGACCAACATCAAACTGCCTTTTCCACAAAATGGGGAATTTATGCTTTTAGGGTTATGCCCTTTGGGTTAACTAATGCCCCAACAACTTTTCAAAGATTGATGTGTCATATCTTCAAAGAATTCCTGAGGAGTGTAATGGAAATTTATGTAGATGATCTGTGTACTTTTTCATTAAAAAGACAGGATCATTTGAAAGATTTAGAGAACATATTCAGGAAATGTAGAACATACAGAGTATGTTTAAATCCAGAAAAGTGTGTATTCTTTGTCAGACAAGGAAGAATGTTAGGTCACATAGTCTCCAAAAATGGAATTTCAACTGATGAAAGGAAAATTAAGGCCATAATGGAACTCCAAAGAACAACAAACATTTTTTGATGCCATTAATTTCAGCAAGAGCATTTAGTAAATGGGGGTTGGATTTCATTGGACCTATACATCCTCCAGCAAAACAATCCCATGTTGAATACATCATAGTGGCCACATACTATTTGACCAAATGGGTAGAGGCTAGAGCTACAAAAAAGAATGATGTTCATACTACTGCAAGATTTCTCTATGAAAACATCATTACCAGATTTGGACTACCAATTGAATTGGTAAGTGATAGGGGGACTCATTTTTTGAACCAAATCATAGAGAACATAACTGAATATTTCATGATTAGTCATAGAAAGTCAGCCCCATATCACCCACAAGCCAATGGGTTAGCAGAAAGCACTAATAAAGTACTGTGTACTGTATTATCAAAATTGGTGAACACAAATAGAAATGATTGGGATTTACAACTTAATCATGTCCTATGGGCCTATAGAGTGGCATACAAAACTGCATTAGGAACCACACCATTTAATTTGATATATGGACAAAATGCAGTTCTACCTTTGGAATTCATCATGCCAACACTAAAAGTAGGTAGTCAATACAATTGGACTGGACATGAATTATCTGAGAGAGTAATGGAATTGGAACAACTGGGAGCTTCTAGACTCCAAGCAATTATGAGTATATATGCAGACAAGAAAAGGCAAAAAGATTATCATGATGTTCACATAAAAGAAAAAGATCTACAAGAAGGAGATTTAGTTTTGACATACACTGTAAAGGAACATCAAAAGAAATTTCAGTAGAAAGGACATCGACCATATATTATCAATCAGATCAGTAATAGTGGAGCTATTCAGTTAGCTAACATATATGGGGAAATCATGCGAAACTTTATAAGTGGATGTAGAGTTAAAAGGTATGATCTTCCATTAACTGCTTCTGAATGGAGAAGATTACATCAAGCTCAAAACAAGAAAAAAGAAGAGGAAAACATTAGAAAAGAGGTCCAACAGGAGGCAAAGGAAAGAATAAGAAAAACTAAAAATCTTAGAGAAGTCCTTTTGTGTGACACACCTCTAAAACAAAAAGAACATTTGTCGGTGGTAACAATGAATTTTCAGGATGAAAAAATCAAGGTTTTGATAGACTCAAGAGCACAGGTAAATTTGATCAGTTCAGCCTTGTTGAATAATTTTAGCATAAGAAGGACTGAAAGTAAAACCTTTATCAAAACCTTGGAAGGACAAATAATACAAAGCATGTCTTCACCGTCTATTGAGGTCAAGTTCAATAAAGAATATATGAGAATAGACTGTGAAGAATGGCCTGATCACTTGATGACTGAAAAATTGATTTTGGGACAACCATGGCTAAAGCAAGGTAAAGTAATTTTGGATTTTGAAAAAATGAAGCTTAAGTTAACAATAAATGACAAAAGGTTTTTAATGTTTTTATTGAGTAATGAAGAACAAGAAGATCAACAGGATGTTCATGACCCAGACCTGGAAGGATTTACTTTTTCATTAGAAGACACACAGACATTACCAATACAATTACTAAATGATCAAGCTTCATTTAATCAAAACCAGCAAAAAATTGAAGGAGCAAAAGAGGGTGAAGAGACAAAAGCAAGGTGGCAACTATGGCATAGTCAGAAGCATCAAAGTATCAGAACAAGAAGGATGTGGAAACAAAGTATACACAAACCTTGTTCATCAACACAAAATTCTAGGACAAAATGGATATGGAAGCCAAAAAATTCCAAAAAAAGGCCTATTCAGGAAAAATGGGAATTACACAGGATTTTGAGACAGTTCTTTATGTTTGAATGTTTTAGTTTTTGACTCATTCACACACTACAACATGTTATTATCTTTTGATTGGAGTATATTAAATTGACACTTTTAATATCAAGGATAACTTTATTATAAATGGGGTATCAAGGTTAGGCTCAAACTTAATAAGTTAACATAGTAAGTGATATAAATGGGACTTGAATAATTCCCAAATTTCCTGAATTGGCCTTAAAACAGCTTACCAGAAGGAGATGTATATTTCCCTAAGACAAGGGTAGCAAGGGTTAAATATTATTGGGTAAAAAAATCAGATTTTATTCAATGGAAAAAGACCATCTATATTTGATCTGTATTTAGAATTTTTTAAAGAAGAAAATCAGAATGTTATAGAAAAGAAATCATGACATATTGGAAATTATGACAGATAATTCTACCTTATCCTTCTTCTAAGAAAAGAATTAGGAGGGGGAGAAAAGAGAAAAGAAAAAAGAGAAAAGAAAAAAAAAAGAAAAGAAAAAAGAGAAAAGAAAAAAGAGAAAAGAAAAAAGAGAAAAAATTATTCATTTTTCCTTTTTTAAGTTATATAACACAAAGCAAGATATAGATAGAAGGGTAGCAGGTTTCTATTTATTATTTTTTATTTTTATTGATTTTTTATGATTTTTTATTTTTTTATTCATTTTTCTTCTAAATATCTCCTTCCGGATAAGAACTGTCAGAAGAGAAGAGAGCACTAGACATCTTGCTACACATGTAATGATCACTTTAATTGAGTTTTTTTTAGGAAGTCAGGATTTAATTGAGATTTTATTTTCATTCTTCTTTCATGTCATATCACAACAAATGTCATTTTTTTTACATTCTTATGGCTCATGTGGGTGAAGTGTTTTCTTTTTTGTGTTATATTACATTTTCTCTAGAATGGTGAATTCAAAGGAACTACCAATCCATGAGTTCAAAGCAGACTTAGTCACTCTGTCTAGAGGACATTGGTTCTTAGACAATGAAGCAACAATGGAGACGGTAGAATTAGAATCTGATGAAGAGCAGGAGATTCCAGAAGCAGAAAAGATAGTCAAGGAACTCAAGGAAACTCTAGGTATTATTGGCCAGCACATATTTACAGTGGGAGTTGGAGGTTACAAGTACAGTATGCTGTGTCAGGAGTTTTACAAATTCTAGAAAAGTGCAGTCAATTACAAAAGATGGAAAGCAGTGGGATTACACAAGCTGCTGGATGAACCTATATTTTTCATAGATTTTGAAAGAGTGGCACAGGTGATGAACAGCTTGTTGGAAGTTGGAAGGGGCAATGAGGCGTATTTCAGGTGTACTGTCAAGAACAAAGAAAATCAGGAAGTGAACATCACAATAAAACCAGAGCATATCAGGGCAGCCCTTGAGTTTTATCCAATGGGAACTAAGTTGGATTACAGCTTTGTTAAGAAGAATAAAGAAACATATACATGATATTCTAAATTTCTTGATTTTAAGGGAAGAGAAATTGAGGAATATGCCATCAGAATGTTTTTGCAATATTTCTGTTTCCCAAAACTGCCTAGATACACCATGGCACACAAATCAATAACATTGATTATGTTCAATAATAAGGATAGAACTAAGCCCTTTGGAATAATGGATGTATCACCATATATACATGAGCAATTAAAGGAAGCAGCCAAACATTGGGAGCAAAAGAAGTATATGAATGGAGCCCAATTCTTAACTAGAATTATATATCATGTTCTAGGAATGGAGGATCAGTTACAACTGGCTCCAGCAGCCCAATATTTCAGAAATTTGATGGCAGGAATCAAAAGTCCTTCAAGGAAGATATTTGTAAGAGAATCAGAAGGCCAATCAAGCATGAGGGGAGCATAAAGGAAAAGAAAAGGAATTTTAGAAGATGTCATTCCAGTAAAGAAAAGAAGATTGGATCCAAGAAAAGTGGATTTGGAACAAGTAGAAGCAACTAAGGAAGAGCATGAAGCTGCTCAAAAGCAGGTACAGTCTTCAAATGACCCACACCCACCTCAGACAAGCAAGGAGCAGTTGTATACCTATTTGACTCAAGGAAATAATAAAAGGGCAGTATATGAAGCTCAATATCAAAAGATGTTGGAGGACTACTCTTGCAAAGCAACAGATTGGATTCAAGAGGAAGTAGAACATTATGAAGAGCTGCATGATTAGATGATGGCAGCTGAGACAGAGGAACTGTTTGTCAAAAAAGAAGTAGAACTGTTAGCATATTTCAAAGAGCTACAAGGACCTCCTGAAACAAGAACTACAGTTGTAGTGAAGAAGAAGGTTCAGAAGAAACCTGTACAGAAGAAGAAGTTAACCAAGAAAAGTAAAGAAAAATCAGTAGCAGAACCTGTACAAAGAATGGAGACAGAAGAAGAGGTAGTAGAAGAAAGAAACCAGAAGGAATCTACTCTTGTGGAAGAGTCAAGACTGGAAAAATCAGGAATAGCAGGCTCTTCACAATTTTCTTCAGACTCTGAAAGTGATATTGAAAACTTTTTGTTGAAAAGTTTGAATTTATCAGTGCCTAGTACACCCAATGTGATAACACAAGCCTCTGGAAAAAATAAAACACCAGAAGACTTGAGTGAGAAGCCCCAAGGAAAGCAAGTTCAAGAAGAAGTGGTAAAGCAGGTTAGTCTTGAAGAAGAGAGAAGATTACTAAAAGGAAAAGCAGTGATGTTGGAGGAAGAGATTGAAGTCAGGAAGGAATTCAGTTGTGGATTAGTGGACTCAGGATTAAAGACAATATGCACAAAATCTTTCCAGCAAACCCATTTCAAATTGGATGAAGGAAAAGTAGAAGAAGAAAAGGGAGTTCAGTTATGCAGTCCAGCCAATAAACAAAAAGATACAGATCAAATCAAGGAAACCGACGAGGAAATAGTGGAAAAGAAGAATGCTCAAGAAGTAGAAGAAGGAATTACGGAAAAAGAGATCAATCAACGCATAGAAGATATACTATATGACTTGAATCATAATGAGGAGTTCACAATTACAAAAGATCAAGGACAAGAGGAAGAGCTGGATCTCATGGATATAGACGAGCAAGAGGAAGGACAGAAAGAGCAGATAAGTAATGATCAGATAAAGCTTACTGAGGAAACTGAATCAACCCTAATTCAGGAAAAGGAAGTGCAGGTAAAGGAAAGACATCTCTTTGAAGAAGAACAACAAGTGATGGAGAACAAGAAGGCAGAAGAAACAAAGACAACTAAAGATACATCAGGACATGAGAATAAGGAGGATCAGGTATTGGAATATGAGGAAGATGTTGCAGACCAAGAAAAAATGGAAGCAGACAAGAGCCATGAAGAACAAAAGACCCAGGTCACAGAGTATGAGGAAGAAGATGAAGAAGAGCATGAGTGCAAAGAAGACAAGCAGATAGAAGTCAAACAAATGGAATTAGAAGTTGGGTTGGAAAGGATACCTAAAAATATAAGATCTGCTTGCAAGATCATTATGAGCAACATAGAGCAGTTCAGACCATCAAGTAGAAACATGATTATATCAGGTATGGTAGCAGAATCTGAGTTTGAAAAATATAGTAATATCATTAAGGAGCACAAAAAGGAAACAGAACAATTGGCAGAACAATTGAGGATTGTAAAGGAGAAAAATGAGGAATTGGCACATAGGATAATTTCTTTGGAGGAATTGGAGGTTTAGCAACAAAACAAAATTCAATATCTTGAAGAGAACTGTGCAAAACAGACAGAGCATAGTAGTAAAATGGAGATGGAGCTGAAGAAAATAGAAGGGAGATACAGAACTTTACAGAGTTCATATCAAATTATGGTCAAAGCAAATGAGGAAATCAACAAATTATTAATGGAAGAAGGCCAGATGAAGGAAGAAAGAAAGACTGTTCAGGTGACACAGGAGGAGAAGGAAGATTTGCACAAGGAAATCATGAGATTGCAAACAGAGTTGAAAGAAGCCAAGGAGTTGGAAAAACAAGCCAGTATACATGCTGCTACTTGTATGAGGGGATATAATAAGTTACATATAGACATAGAAAAAGAAAGAAGTGATTGGCAATTGAGTTTGGAAAAGGAAAGAAATGAATGGAAATCAGAAAGAGAGTTGTGGACTTCCCAAAATAGAAGCTTAATGTTGACAATAGAAGAACTACAGAAAAATTGGAAAAACCACAAACTCAGGTAGAAGAGCAGGTAGAGGCTACACAAACAGAAGAATATGAAGTAGGAGATGGTGACAGAATCCAACATGGTGGTGAACAAGAAAACAAAGCACCAGAAGAAGAATACTCAAAAGAGTTTGTTCAGAGACTTCTGACAGACAGAGAATCCAGAATGGAATTCATTAGAAAAATGCATGATGAATATGAGGAACAAATTGTTAATTTTGCTTTGAATAAAGGGATAAATCCGGATCAACATCATTGGGCTGCAGATGGCCTAGGAATACCCTTATGCATGATCATGGAAAGCATTAAAAACTATCAGTTGGCAAGGGTGGGATTACCTCCTAACAAGTATTTAGAATATGGAGAGGATATCTATGTGACAAAAGAGTTATTTGAAAAAGCCAATCCAAAATGGAGAAATAGGTAGTTGGATGCTAATAAAGAATGTAGAAAAATATGGAAAGAAGCACCTATTCAGCTGAAGATCAATCCAACATACTGCCCAATAGCAAGGAGAAGAGAGTGGACAGTTTTTTGGGAAAGAAGGAAAGAAGGACAGATTCCATCCAAATGGTTGAATTTTCCAAAGATAGCAGGTCCGAAGGCAAGAACATGGCCCACAAAGAAGTATATGGTGGACACAGCTGAGTCTGTTATATCAACATAGAAAGATGTTAATGACCCAGCATGTATTTTATTAATCAGAGTAATGAGACTTATCTTGGCATGTATAGAGACCTTTACAGATACAGATGTCAGAGTTCTCAATTACATTGGCTTCAATTCACCGACTGATGCTTTATTATTTGACCTCAGTGAAACCCCAGACAGGATATGCTTGATGGCTTACTATAGTAGAACAATATTTTTGGGTAGCCATTATCTTCAAATTTTTGAGGATGCATTTGATTATGGGTTTTTTGAAAGGGAATCAGAGATATTTGGAAACTTTTCAATAATAACAAAGTCTCGACTCACTGCCTATGAAGCTGCATACACAGAATATTTGAAGAAAGATGTAATAGATAAACCAGAGGCTATTGTGCAATGGAGAAAAGCACTATTTGAGATGGTAAACAACTTGAATGTTACTGAAAGGAAAAGCCATAACCTACTGTCACAGGTGTATCAAAGAAAAAAGAAATGAAGGAAGCATTCATGGAATATCAGCAAGAATCTCTTTTGTCAGGAGCCAAAAGGTCTAGGAGGGGAAGAATGTTAGAAGAAGTATTTTTTATGGAAAATAATTGTAAAATGCCAAAAAATTGTAAAAATATTTATGCAAATGATGTAAAAATGAGGAAGAGTCTTCCTCATGTAGATTAGAATCATATGTATTTTTTCTAGAATTTTTGGAAACTCCTCGGCTTGAACAAAATGGAGTTACTAAAAATAGATAATGGTATTTACAATGGTTTCTAGTGATGAAAATCACTATTTTTGTAGGGGATTCTTCTGAAAATTCGACATACACTTCTTGGAGCTCCCTACTTGCTCCCTTTCCTCGTGTGTCCACCTTTTGATGTGCTTCCATGCTTTGTCCTTGACTTTGAGCTTCAACACTTCAAAATTTGGTGTAGCTCAAGCGTAAGCACCACCTCCTTTACTTGTCAATCCGCGGAGACGTGAGGACCGGTATGAAGACCACGAGCAAGTGAAGGCACAAGTGTGTGAGTGAAAGCACACAAACATGCACACACATACACACACACGCGCACAAAGTAAGATCAAAGAGAGGAACAATGGAAAGCTTAGATTGCAAAAGAGTCTCTTACAAAAGTTCTATTCTCTCACAAGCTAACCTCAAAAATGAGCTCTCTAGCTCTTTTTATAGTTTTTTGACTAGTTTTGGCCCTGTCCAGACCTAGTGTCCGGCCTAGTTAAAAATTAGGTTCCAGGGCTTATTTGAGGGCTCAAACGAAGTCTAAAAATTATGAAAATTGGTACGATGGTACTTCTAATACTCCTCAAGCTCGAGGACTCCTCGGCTTGAACAAAATGGAGTTACTAAAAATAGATAATGGTATTTACAATGGTTTCTAGTGATGAAAATCACTATTTTTGTAGGGGATTCTTCTGAAAATTCGACATACACTTCTTGGAGCTCCCTACTTGCTCCCTTTCCTCGTGTGTCCACCTTTTGATGTGCTTCCATGCTTTGTCCTTGACTTTGAGCTTCAACACTCCCCCCCCTCTCGAGTCTGTCGTCCCTGACAGACCCTTGTTGGAAAGGCTGTTCTGTGTAGTGCTTTGAGAGGTGGTGTTCATCCGTTGTATGAGCTGGTTCCTTGGATTCCGACAAGAATGTGTCGTTGTGAGCTTTCAAAACTGCAAGTTGCTCAGAAGAGGTTGTCAAGAGTGATTTGGAGCAACTACTGGCTTCAATTTGCTTCCGAGATATGGATGTTGTTCCCATGATGTCCGCTAGCTCTTTTAAAGGATGAGGTTGAGAGCATTCATGCCAACTACTCATAACCCATAATGAATGATGGGTAAGTGTGTTCATGCCTGGGTTGAAAAAAGTATGTGCCTTGTGCACGGCCTTGTAATGTAGCCCTACGCATGCTTACTTGGAAAATGCATTGGAAGAAGTATGGTGCAAAAATTGCGGGTCTTGAGCTAAGTGCTCAAGGGTATGCTGACAAAGAGGTTTCCTAAACTATCATGGTTATGGTATTTCCAGAGTAAAGATACTTACCATGGCGAAGGTTGATGGATGTTTGCCTCTTCGTGTTGTACACTCGGCCTTTGGGATGGAACCTTGTTGATGAATGTCCATGTTGAATGTCCATGTTGATTGTTCACAGATGAGATCTTTTGAGTGGTGGGTCCCCTCTCCTCTTTTCAAAGCAACATTTGTCACGAACAATGTGCATTTCTGAGCTTGGGCTCATGCACGTTCACTTCCCTATATTGACACTCAGAGGAATATTGGACACGTGCCGATTTCTAAGAGATTACCATGCTGATTGACATAGACCATTCACCAGTGCTACTGTTCCATACTGGTTCAGGAAATACTGAGCATTGAATTGCTTTATATTCCTTGGCAAGCAACATCGGGTGACTACACCAAGCTGAGTTTCACATATTCTCTTTAGCTCACCATATGCAGGAATCTTCTCCTCCAGAACAACCTTGTGCAGATATCTCCTTGGATGCTCTAGTACATGAAGTAGTTAAGCATCCCTCAAGTTGCGGACCTTCAAGCTCTTCATTCCTACCATGGTAAGAGCAAATCATAGTTGTAGATGCCATGTTCATGCCAAATGCTTGTCATCTACCAGATAAGGCAGCAATAATCTCACTGCTGGCCGAGACACACTGGGAACAAGCTCTCTCCCACTTCTTTTTTTTTTTTTGCAAAAGAAAAAGGATATCACAAAACAAGAACACAAAAGTTAGTATCAATAGAAATGTTCGACATATGTCACTGTGCTCTTGTGCATGGGATTCTCAAGTGTGTCTATGCACGGCCGTGTAATGTGGCCCTATATTAATGCACACTTTGAAAATGCATGACATGAATGGTGCAAAAGACAGGGTTGTGCAAGGAGCATATGGTTGTCGCTCGTTCGAGGCTTTCGATGTTATTTGCAGATATTGATGCCATCGTTGTTGGAGGTACCCATTGTATCTCGAGAGGACAACTGATCATTCCTCCTTATCGGGATCCATTTGAGAACAGTCTGCAACTGGGTAGAGATCACCTTTGGCCACTTCGTGTTTGAATGATCTCCTGAGGGTTTGATCCATCGTGGCTGGCTCTTTATTTTGGTGGATGCTATCAGTGCTTTCGTCTTCCAAACCCATATCCTTGCAGAAGAGGTTCTTTGATCTTTATTGGAGCTCTGTGCTTGATTCAGTTCTTTACCTCGCCTTGGTGTCTTTGTTGTGCAGGTTGTTGCCTTGAAATCCCCCCTTGGATTTTGTATGAGCTTAGGCTTGATTGCTTGGGGTCCTTGGATTGGAAGTGGTCTTTCTTGAGGATAAGTCATGGTAGGCCTAGACCATAGATTTTGAAGTCTAGTGTGAGGGGACTGATTTTGTGCCAGGGCTTTCTTTGGTACCCATATCATAGTGCGATTTGGTTGGGCTCTAAGTAATTTCTTGGCCACCCAAATTTGCTTGACATTACCAAGAAAATGTGATTTCTGTTTCTTGATGTAAGGGTCTTTTGGGCCTTCTATGTGAGTTTTTTGAGAAAACTCATCCTTACATGGGGAGTGCAACAAGGGTTGATCTTCTATAACTACATCCGACTTATGCAAGGGATCAATGGGCTGTGTGGTTTGAGATTGATCTAGAGATTCATCGAGACATTTATCCTTATTACACATAGAATCCCTAGGTGTACAAATGGGTGATGGATTGTCATGATTCACCCTAGAGTCGACCTCCTTTTCCACATCAGTGATACACAACAGTGGTTGATCATCTCCTTCTTGACCATCTGAGTGCAGATCATCCCTACTTATGGCTTCATGAGGGGAATCCAAATTTACAAGAAGAGAGGGTCCTTCCACATCCCCCAAACACTTGGAGTCCTCCATATCTCCATTCTCTAAGGTTTCCTGTGATTTACTCAAAGAAGGATCAGATTCAAAAACATGAGTAGAAAGAAAAATTTTCTCAATAAAAGCACGCTCTGTGAAAAGATGATTTTGCCCCCAATCATCATAAGGTGGATAGTCATTAGGATTTTCCATAGACATATATGTAGAAGCATGGATGATAGGTGGAGAAGGCACCTCCAATTCTTGATGATTTTGTTTAATGAACCTTTGGGTGCCAATGACCAAGCCTTCATCTATACAATCCATGACAAAGAATGTTTCCGAAAATTGCATATCACCCACCATAACAGGCAACACAACTTGACCCATGCATTCATAATGTTCATCATCCATGAGGATAGAAGAATGAGTTGTTGGCTGTATGTTCTCAAAAATAATGGTCAAGAAGTCAATATGAATCAAATTCCACTCACAATGAGGATTGATATATGCACTCAACCTTCTACAGTCATATCCTATTCTTATATCCACCAACATATTGTGATATTCTCTTGTTGCAAATATGGATCCGACCCCCCTAGACATTTCCCCCGTTTCCTCGATTCCTTGCAATTTTCCTCTAAATGTTTTATCTTGATGTGATATTATCTCATGTATTTCATGTTTATCGCCCTCCGTTTTTTCGATCTTAGCCCCTTTTCTTCTATCTTTTGCTTTTTTCTTTCCCATGACACAATTTTCTCCCCCTTTGTATTGCTCAAAAATCCTTGGGAGCCCCCCTGGTTTCCTAGTCCCACTTGAGGGTCAACTTCAAATTATCCTATCTCAAAATCAACGCATTATTCTTGAAAAAAACAGTTGAGATCATGTAGGATTTGAAACGAGCTTTCCAACAAGCTATAGAGCTCAAAAAATGGACTTTGGATGAGAAAGTTATGTCAAATCAGGCTCTTGGGGGTCAAAACAGGCAAACAGGACCTTTTGAAAAAATCGCGATTTTGTACCTTCAGAATCGTGTTCACAAAATCGTGATTTTCACAAAATCGTGTTTTGAAAATCGCGATTTTGAGTAGAAAATCGTGTTGTGAAAATCGCGATATTGATCACAAAATCGTGTTTCTGAAAATCGCGATGTTGATCACAAAATCGTGTTTCTGAAAATCGCGATGTTGATCACAAAATCGTGTTTCAGAGAATCGCGATGTTGATCACAAAATCGTGTTTCTGAAAATCGCGATGTTGATCACAAAATCGTGTTTCAGAGAATTGCGATGTTGATCACAAAATCGTGTTTCAGAGAATCGCGATGTTGATCACAAAATCGTGTTTCTGAAAATCGCGATTTTGACTCAGAGAATCGTGATTCACAAAATCGTGTTTTTGACTGAAAATCGTGTTTTCTCAGAATCGTGTTTTTGACATGAAAATCGCGATTTTGAGCAGAAAATCGTGAATTGAAAATCGCGATTTTGAGCAAAAATTCGTGTTTTCTCAAAATCGTGTTTTTGACTTGAAAATCGCGATTTTGTCCCACAGAATCGTGTTTTTCTCAAAATCGTATTTTTGGCTGAAAATCGTGATTTGTGAGAATCGCGATTTTGAGCAGAAAGTCGTGTTTTTCACAAAATCGTGTTTTTTGCTGAAAGTCGTGATTGGTGAGAATCGCGATTTTGAGCAGAGAATCGTGTTTTTTGAAAATCGTATTTTTCACATGAAAATCGCGATGTTGAGCACAAAATCGTGTTTTTGAAAATCGCGATTTTGAGCAAAAAATCGTGTTTTCACAGAATCGCCTTTTTCACAAAATCATGTTTTTGCTGAAAATCGTGATTGGTGAGAATCGCGATTTTGAGCAGAGAATCGTGTTTTTTTTTTTTTTTTTTTTTGAAAAACACAGAATCGCGATTCTTTTCAACCAACTTTTAGGCGGGAAACTGAAAATCGTGATTTTTCAAAAAATTTTGAATTTTCACAGAATCGCGATTTTCATCACAGAATCGCGTTTTTTGGCGGGAAATTCAAATTTCTGAGCGCCGGCTATGGCGAGCTCCGTATGAGCAGAAAATCATGAAAAAAATACAGCGCTTGCTCTCCCTTGCACCTCCTAACTCCTTCACACACAATAATGCATGAAAAATGGAATGAAAATGGTGAAAATGCACTAAAAAACAAGAAATTTCTATTAAGAAGAAGATGGAAGAAGGTGGAGATGATGATGATGATGAAGATGAAGAGGAAAAAAACAGAAAATGAACTGAAATGATAGTTTTTTTACCTTCCAACGTCGCAAATCTACGATCTTACCATCACAACGCTCGTCCTCGAAGCTCTCTCCCCGGCAACGGCGCCAAAATTTGGTGTAGCTCAAGCGTAAGCACCACCTCCTTTACTTGTCAATCCGCAGAGACGTGAGGACCGGTATGAAGACCACGAGCAAGTGAAGGCACAAGTGTGTGAGTGAAAGCACACAAACATGCACACACATACACACACACGCGCACAAAGTAAGATCAAAGAGAGGAACAATGGAAAGCTTAGATTGCAAAAGAGTCTCTTACAAAAGTTCTATTCTCTCACAAGCTAACCTCAAAAATGAGCTCTCTAGCTCTTTTTATAGTTTTTTGACTAGTTTTGGCCCTGTCCAGACCTAGTGTCCGGCCTAGTTAAAAATTAGGTTCCAGGGCTTATTTGAGGGCTCAAACGAAGTCTAAAAATTATGAAAATTGGTACGATGGTACTTCTAATACTCCTCAAGCTCGAGGACTCCTCGGCTTGAACAAAATGGAGTTACTAAAAATAGATAATGGTATTTACAATGGTTTCTAGTGATGAAAATCACTATTTTTGTAGGGGATTCTTCTGAAAATTCGACATACACTTCTTGGAGCTCCCTACTTGCTCCCTTTCCTCGTGTGTCCACCTTTTGATGTGCTTCCATGCTTTGTCCTTGACTTTGAGCTTCAACAAAGAGGAAAGGATCAAAATTCAAGTGTGAAAAGGGACACTTGAAAATGTATAAAATACAATTTCCTCTATTATGAGAGGGTTGGTTATTTGTAATTGATGCTATCCAAGCAAAGAGAGAGAGTTTCTTGCAAAAAATCGTGATTCTTCCTTTTGTGTGGATTTCTTTGATTTGTTGAGTCTATTCTATGTGTATCCATGGAGATTTGCAAGCTTCTATTGTGTATTTCTGATGAATGTGCATGAAGAGAGTTGATTCCTGATGTGTTGAGTGAGAAATTGATGAAGAATGGTGCTGGAGATGAAAATCATCAGAATTTACAGAATCGCGATTGTCTGGTGAAGGTTATAGGTATCATTTTTGAGTTTTGACTTTATGATTGTGCTCTGCTAAGAAAATAACACACTTTAGACACCAAGATTATTGAAAATGATGGAGTATTGCTCAAGATAATCCAAACCCTAGAAATTCCTCTTCATTTTCATTATTTCTCAGAAATCCAGCCAGTTTTCTCTTATTTCTTGGATTCTATCATCTAGAAGGGGCTATGGTCTCATATATACTTCCAGGATTGACAAGTATAAGATGTATGGTTGATTCTTTATGCTAAATGATTGGAGAGGACAACTCCAAAGAACAACAAACACTCCCTTCACCATGGATAGAGGTGATACATGAAGTAAGAGGCCTTTGGCACCCAACCAACAATCTTTAGAAAACAAAAATCTCATGAATTATCCATAAAGGAATTCAAATCAATCTTACAAAATCCATGACTAGATTTGAGGCCTTGAATGTGCTCGATGTTAATACAATTTAGAGCACCTTGGATTATTACTCTCTTTTTCTCAAGAAAGGTCATTGCTAAAATGGAAGAGGCTACTCCTATTCTACTATCAAACACCATCCAAAAAAGCTATGGAGGAAGAAATAATAGACAAGAAAACATGATCAAATAAATAAATAGAAAGGAACTTACAAAGAATGCTTTATGAGCATGAAGACTCCACGAGGAAAGAGTGGAGAATTTGCCAAGGGAATGGGTGAATGAAATTATGGGGATTGAAGTAAGGTCCTTATATGGAGTTGAGAGCTAATGTCATTGCATGTAGGATAAATGAGTTTGGATGAGAATGAAAGTGACATTGGACAAAGGATGGAGCATGGGCAACTCCACACCCCCCTTACGGTGATGACCTCTTAGACATAACTTGGGCATATGGGATCCAAGTGTGGGACATATAGCATCCCTTGGTTTTCATTGGCATATGGCATCCATGTGGTATTTGTTACATGGACATATGGGATCCTTGGTGTTGCGATATATGGCATCCCTTTGATCTATGTATATATGGGATCCCTACACATATATTTGGACATTTGGGATCCACGTGGTTTTGTTGGGATCTACAAACATATGTGATCTCTATACATGTAGAAGGATTTAGATCATGTAGGTGGTGCCCTTGGATCCATTTTATTCCCTTGATCTTGCTTTGATGGAGACTTCTCCTTGTTCTTCTGTTGTTGTTGGTGTAGCATTTGTCCTCGTCTTATGAGCATGCATTGAAAATTGCCTTATATGTGTAGAGCTTGAGTCCTTCTTAACTTTAGTGGGATCTCTTTAACTTGAGCTTGACCTTGTAGTGGCCTTTATGTGTCGTATGTTTGAGGGAGTATATGTGCAACTCTATGATTTATGAGATACACATTTGAGAGAGAAAATTAAAATATAAGTTGTTGCAAAGCTCATAGGGAAGGTCTTACCTTCCTCAATGAAGGTGTCACTCTAGCACCATGGTGAGTACCAACGTGAGGAGATCCACCTCATAAATGTCAATCCGTGGAGACGTGAGGACTAGTATGAAGACTATGAGCAAGTGATGGCACAAGTGTGTGAGAGAGAAGCACACAAACATGCACACATATACACACACACACACGCACACACAAGGCAAGAACAAGGAGAGGAACAATGGAGTTCTTTGCATTAGTCAAAAAGTCTCTTACATAAGCTCAATTCACAAACAATCTAACCTCAAAAATGAGCTCTCTAGCTCTTTTTATAGTTTTCTGGCTAGCTTTGGCCTTGTCCAGACCTAGTATCTGGCCTAGTTAAAAATTAGGTTCTAGAGCCTATTTGAGGGCTCAAACGGAGTCTAAAAATTATGAAAATTGGTATGTATCTAACTCTAATACTCCTCAAGCTCGAGGACTCCTCGGCTTGAACAAAATGGAGTCTATTCTACCAAAAACGGGATTTACAATGTGTGTGTAGTGATGAAAATCACTTGAATTGGAAATTGTTTATGAAAAAAAATGATTGGGCCTTGTTGCCGAATTATGCACGACTGTTCCTTTGTGCCTGTATGCTCTGCTTATGACTTGTATGCCAACACTCCCCCCATCCTAGCGTCTGTCGCTCCTGATAGACCTCTGTTCTATAGGGTGGTCAATATAGTATTGGATGACATTGGTGGCTAGCTCGTGTTCTCCTATCCTTAATCCTCTTGCTAGATCAGCTTCCGAGGCATCCCAATTTATTGCGCCTGGGACATGTGGTTGCGGTGTAGTGTAGTACTCGGAGTACATAGCTTGTTTGCATGCAAAAAGATGAAGTAGGTGTGTAGGTTTTGGTGCGAAGACCTCCGAGTGATACTCCCAGAAACCTGATCTGAACATGTCTTCCAATGTTTGTTTATAGCATGCAGGGAGGTATTTGATGCGTGCATGCCAGGCGTAAGCCACACAAATGTTGGGGTTGGTGCTCATGTCATACACCAAATCGTAATTTCCATTGGTAAACCCCGGTAGATGTACCTATGGTGCAGCTGCATTTCTAAAGGTTTTCAGTACTACCTGCATCATATCCAAAATCTTAAGCATCATTTGGGCTGCCACATCTGGCATGGGCTTCAGTCGAGGCATCCAATGTCGAATTGTGGCCATCATGTATGCTATCGATGGTGGTCCCTGCGGTGGCGCTATGTACAGATTATTGAGCCACTCCTTACATTGAGCATTATTTTGTACCTTTATGTTGAATGCTTTCCATGATCAGTGTCACGGAATGGGGCCATAGCATGGATTGTAAAGTAGATGTAAAGGCACATTGTTCCATGTGCACAGCATTTCAGGATATGTCTCAAGAAGTTTTTGCCGCCATGTGAGTTGATGGATTTTGCCTTTTTGCACCTCTAGAGGAAGGTCTTCGGGTTGAAATTGGGTAGTAAAGGAAGGAATCTTGCCTGTGACCCTCTGTATTTTTGCATTGTAATCGGCTAGAATAACAAGTAAGGCCTATATTGGAGTTCTGATGAGAGGATAAGGTGTCTAGATGACAGGTTCTTGAAGTAATTGGATTGTAACACTGTTTCTTCTATGACTCTCATGGCCTAATTTTGTACTACTGTTCGCTCTTCATAAGAACTCTCCATTTCTTCCACTTGTCGTAGCCATGGGGGTCGTGGTGCTTTGAACGTATCCTGACCTTCTTCCGTTTGTTGTCCTCCTGGGAAGGGTTGTGGATCATATTCCTCTTCCAACATTTGTTCCACCGGAATGGAGACTGTCTCCTCGTCTGTGGGCACCTCAGGGGGGATGGTGGTCTTTCGTATTGGAGTAGACGTGCTTGCAATTCTGCGACTTGTTTTTGGAGATCTTGAAGGGCCTCCGAGTCTGTGATAAGAGAAGCGATTGAGTCAGTAGCCTGGGGACCTGCTGTCATTTCTTTCTGACTTGGCTGCTTTAGTTGACCTAGTTCTTTTGATAACTGGTCATGTGCATCAAGTAAAGTGGCATAGTCTTCAAGAATGATTTTGATGCTCTCTGGGGTCACTGTTTGAAACTTGGAAGGACTAATGGGAGCCCCGAGTGTGCTTTCGATGGCTGCTTCTAAGTTTTCCTGGTTCTGTTGTTGAAGCCGTCTATTTTCCTCGTGTGCGTCTGCAAGGTGTCGTTTGAGCAGGGCCATGTTGCACTGGAGCTTGGAATTTCTTTCCAATTGTATCTGCAAATGGCTTTCTAACCCTTGGATTGATTCCTCATCCACATTTTGAAATTGTGTCTTCAAAATGCCATGAGCCTCTTGTAAGGTTTGAAATTGAGTTTGGAGACTGGCTTTGTCCTCTTCCAGTGTATCGAGGCGTTGTTGTAGTACTTCGGAGTGTTCTTGTAACCTTTGATTATGTGACTACAACTGATAGTATTCTGTCCTTGACTACGACATACATGCAATCATGGTGTCAAATGCAGTGCCTATGGATGAAGGTGTGGTTTGTACAACGGAAGATGCAAGGGGAGGGAACTGGGGAATGGGAAGAGTGAATGTTGTGTCTACAGGTGATGTGTGTGCCGGTGAGATTGGTGGAGGGGGGATAGGGGAAGGTGGGAGTGTTGGGGGTGGTGGAGGTGTTGTGGGTGGCGAAATGTCCATGCCCTCAGGGGTGGACGTGAGTGTAGTGTCTACCATGTATATCAGAATGGTAGGTGGTGTGTGTGATAGTGGTGAATAAGTGTTGTGTGGATCGTCATCCCAATGTACATGGCGGCCTTCTGTGGATTTCCTCCATCTTTGGGAAGAGGTGCCCTGTTCTTCTATGTCCGAGAAGAATTCAACATCGGAGAGTTGGGTATTCTGCAAGAATGATTTGAAGTCGAAGGTGCTCATCCCTTCAACGTCTCCAGTCATAGCAAATTCAAATTCAGATGGGACAGGAGGAGCCGAAGGGGCAGCTTGTGATGTACCTTCAGATCTAGACCTGGGTATTCTAATGGTAAAGGGAAGTACAGTGGCCTCCCCTCGTGGTGAGACTTCTGGAGTAGTCAGAACTTCACGTGTCTGGACACAAGGAATCGAGCCCCTCATGCGCTTGGATTGATGTGTGGCAGTTTTGAGTCTCTTAAACATTTGTAGTTTTGCCCAAGTTAAAGCACGTTCAATGGGTACATCATATGCTAAGCATTTTTAGATAATGCGTGTGATTGCACAACAACCATTCACCACTAGTTTTCTAGATGACCTTTTATTTGCTTCATACAACTACTCCACAATCCATATAGGAAGCTTAATCGGTAATGCACCTGTCTTCGCCAAGTAAAGAGTGAACCATATTCTTTTGTGAGGTTGTGTGAATCGATCTTGACCAGGAAAAGCAAAATGTTTCATGCACATACGGAGAGGGATAGACACGTTTGGTGTGAGTGCTGCCATATCTTTCAGCTTTAGTAGTTTTCGGTCCTTCATGTTAGTGGGAATGAGAGCATCCTTCTTAGAAGGTATATGTGTGTCGTGCATATTCAAAGCAGAGCTCACTAATTCCAATGTAAGTTCAAACCTCTTCAACTCATTGTTGCCCAGCAAAGAAAAAAGAACGAACATCCCTGGTTTGTCCTTTTCTTCATTAGCCTGTAATGTTGAGACCAAATAGTAACATCGTAGGAGATCTGGTTTGGGTAAGGGTGCCTCAAAGTACTCGGACAGCCCTGCATGTTGCCATATGGTCTGAAGATCTTGTGTGTTCTTGAGAGTCTCAAACTCCTTGGAAAATAATTGGAATCAGACCCATGATCTATCATACTCGCACTTGGACTCCCAGATATACTTGGCCTCTCCTAAGGGCCCTGGCATGCCATTGAACCAATGAGAATTCGCATGGACTCTTTCTATTATTCCGGTGGGAGGGTCTGGTATAGGTATTTGTTGAAGGTGTTGCATCTCTACTAGTCGTTCAGTTGGTGGCACTTCCATAGGTAGACTCTCCACATTAATCCCTGCTGTACTTACTCTTGCCTGTGAGCTCGAACCAGCTGCTTCTGCCATGAGAGTGCTTGTAGTTGTTGATGCTTATCTGCTAGAAGAAGAGAGGCACAAAAGCATTGCATAGGAAACAGGATGTTATGGTGTTGCCTCCACAATACTAAAATGACATTCCGAGTGGTTAGAGGTTATTCGGTGAAGTGTTTGTGATGTGTGTAAATGTGGGTTAGTAGGTTAGTTTTCATCCTAGATACATACTTTGGATGTGCAATGTACTTAGAATGCACCTACATCAGAGGGGACTGATTTACAAAATTGGCTCAGGTGGTTTGATACAGGGTTTAAGTCTCCAAACTTTGATGGTGGAAGCGTAACTTTTAGTGGTGATGACATGTAAAGGTTTGTGGACTGGATTGTGTTGGATTTGGGACCTTTTGGGTACCCATTTCCATACCTTCCTAGGTGTGACTGAAAATGTGGTGGTGTGGAGTGTAGATGTTTTCTTTTGGATGGGAGCCAATAGGACTTGTGACTGTTGGTTCGATCTTGTGACTGGACGTGAAGTTATTTGAGCTCATAAGCAGGTCTTGGGCACCCATATTTGTCTATCGTTTGGGATAGCCTTCATTGACTGCTTTGGGACCCAAATAAAAATGGTTTGTCTAGAGTGATGCCTAGGGCATTCTTTCATTGTAATCTCCCACACTGGAGCTCGTTTGGTGCTTCTTTGGGATTCTGCCTCCAAAACCAAGGGTTGGTCACCCTTGCGTACCCAGATCTGCTTCATGCCAAGAGGTACTTTATAATGCATTGGTCGTTGCTCATGCTTCTTGATTATTGGCCTCCTCAAGGTCGTGTGTTGCCCGGCTTGCTTTCCTCGAATCCTCTTTGTAAAAGAAGGGAACTCCTCATTGACTTCTGCATGTTCGTCAAGAGTGACAATCTTTTGCACCATAGAACTTTGGACAAGAATAGCATCGTTATCTTCATGTGGGTTCCTCGAGGGACCAGGAGTTGGTGCCTTTTCTAGTGGCCTAAGTGCTTGATTTTGTAATTCCATCGTGATACGGTTTTGGCCTACCCAAGCCTGAAGAAGTCCACTTTTTAAGTTGAGGTTGAATGAATGATCATAGATCCAGTCTTGGCCCAAAACCAGAGGCTCGGTAAGATCCTCATCTTCACATACTAGCACTTTGACTACCATTAGAACCTCCTGAATGTAGAGGGGAAGTTCCACCTCTCCCATGCAAGGGGTTTCCACACCACCTAATCCTATGAGATATGCCTCTATAGGATTCACCTTCAATTGCAATTCTTGGCAGTAAGAAAGTCGAACTGCACTAGTGGCTGCTCCTGAGTCAATTAAAGCTCTCACAATCCTTGCACTCTCTCCTTGTCCTACTTTTAGGGTCACAAAAGGTCGCTGATCAACTATCCTATGGGAACGTTCACCTGAAGCCTTGCACATGGCCATGTGATAACCTAGAGATTCTTGGGTGTCAGGCATGGGCTGATCTCTACCTTGTCTCCTCAATTTCATTCGTCGGATGCATTCTAAAGCTTTTGCGTGTGCTTCTTCTCGAATTCGATTTTCCTCCTCTTTATGTTTCTTTGCCGTATTGAGTCGATTTAACATCTCCTCCGTGAGTAGTTATTGATATAACTTTGTTGATATATTTAGGTAGTGATGTGTGTGAACACATTAGGACCATCGGGGCACTTTTTTCCCTCTTTAGGAGGTTTCTTTCCCCCGGATTGTATATACGCCTATTGCCCTAATGGGCTACTTATCTTTGTACATTCTCTAGTAATACATTCAGTATTGTGTGTTTGTGCTCCAAGCTTCTTCTTCTTCCTTGTGCTGTTCGCGTGCTTTCGCGGACATCTATCTCCAAAAATTGGTATTAGAGCAGGTCGTCACTTCATCCAGGGCGCCGTCGACACTCCTCCGTTTGCAGTCTCAGATTGGCACGAAATTTGGTGCTCATACTCAGGGTGTTTTACAGATCAAAACGGCTTCGCTCTATCGTGCCAAAATCTTGATCTGAGCTCGTTTCGGCCTGCGAATGCATTATCATAGCGCTTGTGCAGGCTATTTCATCTTTTTGTGCCAAAGCTATATACCAGTTTTTGTTCACCAGTATAAGTGTCTCGAAGTCTGCTACAGGTCTAGCAGAATTTGTTGGGGCAGTTCTGTTCAACTTTTTGAGATACAATCAATTTTCTGCATCAAGGTATTTTAGTCATCAGCCATGGTCGAAAACAGTGATGTATTCCGTATGTTGGCTGTTGAGGATAAGTTGGATGGTACCAACTACCCATTATGGGCTTATATGATGTGACATGTATTGGTTGCAAAAGGATTATGGAACATTGTCCAAGGTGTTGAAAGACGTCGTGTTACACCTCTGACTACAGGTACTACAAATACATGTGCTGGAGCTGATGAAGATGGTGTCAAAGATGATAATCCGCAGATTCCTATTCGTGCTGCTATTTTTGCTGCACCTACTCCAGAGTAGATTCGTTGGGATGGCGGAGATGCCCAGGCACATGCATTGATAGCTTTGTCTGTCAAACGTGCCATTATTCCTCATATTCGCTCTTGCAGAGCAGCTAAGGATGCTTGGGATACACTTACCACATTGTACCAAGCTAGGACTAGGAGGGGGTTGCTGCACTAGGACTAGTTGTGGTCTTTGCTGCCCTTGATAGGGTGGTTGATAGGATTGCTGGGGCCTACCATACTGCTGTTGTGGGTACTGATTCTGGTATTTTCCTTGTTGTGGATATGGCTGCGGATAACTTTGTCTAACAGATTGTTTGTTATATTGGCACTCTTGTGTAGTGTGATTGGGGTGTATCTTCTTTCTATGGTGCAATATTGGCTGTTAGGGTTCACTTGGGGTTGAGCCATGATAGGGCACACATTAGCCATATGGTCTACTCCACAGGTATAGCATCATTTCCCTGGGGCAAATCCATGAATCTGCTTGCTAGAGACACCTAATTTCTGAGCTACTTTTTCTGCTAGATCCTCAATTGATGTGGATTGGGAGGAAGTGAGGCTAGTAGAACTATCTGAATCTTTATAGAACTTTGAGAGTTCTAATTCCTCCCCTAGATTATCCTCAATGTCTATGCACATGCGTACACATTCTTCTATGGATCTAGGGTCCTTTAAGTACACATATGATCTTAGTTTGGTGCTTAATGATCCGTCTAGAAATAAGGCCACTTGTTTGGCCGGAGTGGGTAACTCTGGAGCAGGACATCTCTCTAGGTATTGCCTAAACCTTCTTCTTGTGAGCCTCACTGTCTCTTGAGGTGTTTGCTTGAAGCTGTATATCAAGGAAGATGTATTATGCATAATGCCACTCTTAGAAAACTCAATAATGAATGCTTCAAGAAGTTGGTCTATATTTCTATAGTGATCTTGGTGAAGTGGTTGAAACCAAGCAATGCAGTGTTCTTGAGAGTTAGGCCAAAAGCATTGTATTGAGTGAACAAGTCTTCCACTTGTTCAGCTCTCAAAACTTGCCTAAACTCTGCTACATGGTCATACGGGTCTCCTATGCCATCGAAGCAATTCTTCATGGACCACCAATTGTGTGGGCCTCAAGGTCCTAGCATGTTCCCTAGGCCTTGGCAGAGGGAATTCGTCTGTATTTCTTGGATTCCTTGGATCCCTATGTCTCTCCCTGTCCATCCTATCAGTCTTTGTCCTCGTTCTCTCTCTTCCAAGTGGATTAGCAAAGCTCACCTTGGGTTTATCTCTACTCCTCTCTCTTTGTGTTCCATGAGCCTGAGATGTTCCAACTCCTTGGTGACCATAAGACATAGTGGATCGAGGTTGGGGAAAAACAAATTCACCCTTCCAAGTGTATGTGTGTCTTCCATGCTCTGAGACCACAAAGATCCTCTCCGAAGCATCATCTAAGTAGGCCACTTTGTCGGGGCTATCAAGATCTTTGAATTCATAGATGGTAAGTGCTCCCACTTCGTTGGGCTTCTCAGGCTTATACCTCCAAAAAGCCTCATCCGTCTCTCGATTCATGAGAAAATCTATGCTCCTATTGTCCTGGGGAACCCACTCTAGCATGATTATTCTCGTCAGAACCAACTTGCCTCGAGGGGTTTTTGGTTCCTTTCCTAAGTTCCCTTGCTCTATGTCACCTATTTTGGCCCAAGATCTAGCTGCATGGTTGACACTAGCCTCAAATGATCTAATACTCTAACGATCTCTCCCTAAGTGTCTTCCTGATCTAAAGTTCATATGCCCTTCCAATTAACCCAATGATCCTTGTACAACCACATTGCTGATTCTTTGATACCAATCACTTGTTCCCTTTGAGTTCCTTTGTATGTGTGTTCTTGTCTTTAATTTAGTGTCATCAGGAGTACTTGAATGCGTCGTACTTGATGTTCTTCGTCCACTTAGTTTAGGTTTTTTCCCTTTAAGTTGTTCCTTGACTGCAATTTAACCTATTCTTAGACTTGAGAAATTAGAGGCTCTTAGAACTTGAGTATTCCTATCGTACCCCTAGTCAATCAAGACCACTACTCGCACTTAGCCTATGCTAAGAATGGACTGAGGGGGTTGAGAGATGTTCCAACCTCAAGTCGCTTCTCCTTGCCATGCTTGTTTGCCCAGGAAGCGCGTTCCCAAGCTTGCACACAATGGCACTTGCTTTGATTCCTCCAAAAGCTCTCTATGATCTTGTAAACATTCCAAGTTTAGCACAAGTTTTTTTCCTTTAATTGACAAACAATTTGATACAGACACTTTTAATGACCCTTGTTCCCCCTTTTTTATTGCCAAAAAATTTTCCTCTAGAGCTCCCTTGGTGTACCTACCCCATAGAGAGTCAACTTCAAAATACCCCATCTAAAAATGGAGCTTTCTGATAAGCCCTAGAGCTCAGAAAATGGATTTCATATGAAAAAGTTATGACAGTTTAGGGTTTAGGGGGTTCAACAGACAATCAGGACCTTTCAGGAGTTTAGTGCATTTTTCTAAGGCCTTTGTAATGGTATAGGTGATTGAATATGCAAATATGCCCAATTTGTAGCCCAAATTTTCAAACAAATTACCCCTCTATTTTTTTGCCAAAAATGTCTGTCTATCGGGATAAACGGTGTCTATCGCGATAGACACTAGCTGTCACGTGGGGCTGTCTGTCGCGATAGATGGTATCTGTCGCGATAGACGGGGTCTATCGTGGGGTCCTGTCTGTTGCGATAGACGGGTGTCTGTCGCGATACACGCTGTCTGTCGTCTATCATAGGCCTATCTATCGCGATAGACGGTGTTTGTTACAATAGACGAGGTCTACCGTCCGTCGTGGTTTGGTCTGTCGTGATAGGTGGTGTCTGTCCCGATAGACGGTGTTTGTCGTGGGATCTTGTCTATCACGATAGATGGGTGTCTATCGTGATAGACTGAGTCTCTTGTCTGTCGTGGTCCTGTCTGTCGCGATAGACGGGTGTTTGTCGCGATAGACGGGTGTCTGTCGCGATAGACTGAGTCTTTCGTCTGTTGTGGTTTTGGTCCATCGCGATAGACGGTGTCTGTCACGATAGACGGTCTCTATCGTGGGCTCCTGTCTATCGCAATACACAGGTGTCTGTTACGATAGACGGATGTCTGTTGTCTATCATGGGCCTGTCTATCGCAATAGACGGTGTCTGTCGCGATAGACGGCCTCTGTCGTGGGGTGCTGTCTGTCACGATAGACGGTGTCTGTCGCGATAGACATTATCTGTCGTGATAGATTGTGTCTGTCCTGATAGACTGAAAAAAAAAAATTTAGAATTTTTTAGTGATTTGGAGTGCTCTCATGGTGTAGGTTATCGTGCCAAACATGCATTCAAAAAATATTAAGTTTTTCTCTCTGTCGCGATAGATAGAGGTCGTCATCTCGGGACCTATGCAGAGTTCTATTGTACCTGCGCAAGGTGCTGGAGATGGTGGTACAGCTAGAACCTATAGCAAAAGCTCAAAAAACACACAAAAACAGATAGCATGCAAGCTCTCTCTCACTCTCTCTCTCACAAGTGAAATGAGGGAAATGAGGTGGGGAGTGGAATATGACCAAAAACTGAAATTTTTGTGAAGATGGAGATGGAGGTGGGAGATGGTGGGGATGATGATGGTGATGATGGTGATGCAAAAACACGAAAAAATGAAGAAAAATAAAGAAAAGAAAGGATATTACCTATGACTCCAATGTCTCAACTCTACATCTTACCATCACACACTCGTCCTCGAAGCTCTCTCCCCGGCAACGGTGCCAAATTTGGTATCACTATAACACAATGGTGAGTACCAACGTGAGGAGATCCACCTCATAAATGTCAATCTGTGGAGACGTGAGGTCTAGTATGAAGACTATGAGCAAGTGATGGCACAAGTGTGTGAGTGAGAAGCACACAAACATGCACACACATACACACACACGCGCACACAAGGCAAGAACAAGGAGAGGAACAATGGAGTTCTTTGCATTAGTCAAAAAGTCTCTTACATAAGCTCAATTCACAAACAATCTAACCTAAAAAATGAGCTCTCTAGCTCTTTTTATAGTTTTCTGGCTAGCTTTGGCATTGTCCAGACTTAGTGTCCGGCTTAGTTAAAAATTAGGTTCTAGAGCCTATTTGAGGGCTCAAACAAAGTGTAAAAATTATGAAAATTGGTATGTAGCTAATTCTGATACTCCTCAAGCTTGAGGACTCCTTGGCTTGAACAAAATGGAGTCTATTCTACCAAAAATAGGATTTACAATGTGTGTGTAGTGATGAAAATCACTTGAGCTGGAAATTGTTTATGAAAAAAATGATTGAGCCTTGTTGCCGTATTATGCATGACTGTTCCTTTGTGTCTGTATGCTCTGTTTATGACTTGTATGCGAACAGAAGGTGTTGCCTAATCGCTAGAGAGCTTTTGATATATATGCACTAAGGAACTTTTGAACAAACTCGTGAAGTGACCATAACCTTTGAGTAAACCTTTATTTAAATACATAACATTTTGCTATAATACTCGAGGAAAAAACTCCCAACGTTATAATCCGTTGTTGATTGATTTAAAGATGATATGCACAAACTGAATTTTATGCCAAACCACTCATATCTATCTCTTCCTAAGTTGCAACTAAGACGTTTCAAAAAATCATTCCGTTGAGCTATTCTTAGGCCAACACTATTAATACTCATTATGTTTGCGCTATTGAGAATATGAGATTAAATCTTCATTTTGTATCTAGGAGACACTCCATTTCCATTTTATTTCTTTTTTATATAGTATCTCATTGTATTTGGGTACCTTACCATTTGCTTCTATGAGTGTATTCATTCTCTTTCAAGGGGAATTATCCCACATATAATGTACTTTGGAGATCCCTCTCTAACTCTATACAAGGAGGGCCTCTCCCCACTTTGATCTTGGTTAGAATCTTGAGGAGACTTCTTAATGCTCTGGGAAAGCTCACTCTAATCTGTGTGAGTTTTCCCATTTCATGGTCTACTCACTTTTGAGTCTCACACTCTTTAATTTTGTGACTACACTCTTCTTTTAATTTTTCTTCCATGCATGTACTCTCTACATGGTCTGAGAGCATTAGATGAAGGTATTAGTGGTGTGTTTGATGGTCGTTTTGTCGGTGATGCTAGTAGAGCTTGCTAGTGTGGATCTCCAATCATTGGGAGAGGTCTTTTTGCCATGATTTTGTGCTCTCTTTGGGATTTACATTTCCCATTTTCCCACCCTCCCACCCTTCCCCTTTCATCTATTTTCCCACACTCCCACCCTCCTGTGGTAATTGCATGCTCATTTGGAAATATTTTAAAGAGTTGCTATTGGATCTCAAAGCTTTTAAGTGTTTATTAACAATCTTGGGAAGACCCTTAATCCTATCTATCATCCTTTTGTTGGAACACTTTATCACGTAGAAGGAGCTATCTATTTGGTTGTTTTATCTCTAGTTTTTAGGCAATTGAGTTTCCTCCATGTTATAGTATGAACTATGGTAGTCTGAACTATGTTCAACCATTGAATATTCACAAATCGATTGAAGCACAATTACATTGCCATATTGATTATCTATGTTATAGCATTGATCTCCCTAGTTTCATGCACTAAGAGTCAATTTTATTCACCCATATTCTATTTGACACCATATTATCATATGTTGGTAACGATATTGTATTATCTCAGAACTTGATATATTCTAAGTAATTGAATCTCTCCACCCTTGAATCTCTACAACATGCCAACACTTGTTCTACAGGACCATGCGAGAAGCAATGCAAGAGAGAGTGATAGAAGGAGGGGTTCCGATATCAATAGGAGCTTCAAGGGGTTGTTGTTGATCTTTTGACAAGGAAAGAAGCAAAGCTTCAGGTACTAGCTAGAGCTTCTTCATCAACCTCACACGACATAAAATAAATAGCTTCGATAGAAAATGATGTGCTCTCTCCTAGAATCTCTAGAGCTATCAAGCCCACAAGAGCTATTGAAACATTGCCAGAGTGAAAAACAAGTCTGCATCTTTCCTATGGGGAAATTGCACAATGCCACAAGGCCTTTATTTTTGTCTTGAATGGCAACCCAATCGCCCAGAAGTCTATGCCCTACCTAACCTAATGGCTAGAATCACAAAGATCATGTATTACCATCAATGGTCACATGTAGAGCTCATCTAACTTGGAAGTTAAGGTTCCACAAATGTTATGGATCTTGTTGGGAATGATGGATGGACACTTCAAGAGGATGAGTAGGTACTGCCAAATCTTGCTTTGTACTAGCCCTTTGATGCTTCAGAGTTGATAAGTAGACCTTCTTATCTTTCCAATGACACCATAAAATGGCCTATGTACTTTGGAAATGATGTATAAAAAGAATGAATCAAAACAGACAACTTTGAACTTCAAGTCTTCAAGAAAACCTTCTATTTTTTACTATACACCTGCTACATCTTTTGCTCAGTATGACCAACAAAGTAGGAATTGGAACAATTCCTTTTAGGGGTATCTAATCAACTTAGTAAGCTAACTATTCCAAGTGGAATCACTTAAAAATATTAACTATGCTTAGAGAAATTCATTTAGCAAGTAAACCTTTACCCGCGATATTTTAGGACTATTGCAGACTTCAACCAGTGACCACTTCGACGGACTTTTCGCTGACATGGCTGAATAGAAATCCTTCAAATTTTGAGAGCATGTAGTATACTTTGAGCTGGTTCCAAAAAGCTATAGATCTTTGAATTTGGTGGAGGAATGAGTGAGATATGATCTCCACAAGTTGACAGACTTATAGAGATTATGACAGAGAACTCAGAAATGAACAATGTAGATATATGTATTAATGAACACTTGTATACAAAATCATTGGCTTGGAAACCATAGCCAAATGATGTGGTAAGGTGTAGGCAATAGGGTAGGCCTTACACACATATAGATATGGGAATGAAGAGCTCAAAAAGTGACTTGTACACCCGCAACTTTTTTATGATCACTTTTATATAAGTTGAGTTCAAAAGTTTGAATTTCAATTCAAACTTTTGGCTCTCTATAATCATGCTCCTACATCCTAGGAGATATTCTCTTAATTGATTGATGCTTTACAACTAATAAAGTCCACGACTCCCTTGGGTAGGTGGTTACAAAGATTCTAAGTCAAATATGACTTTTACAAGGAGTAAATGAGTAATTATCTCCTAGCATTGGTTCCCATGCTTCTCCATATGTGTATGAACTACAAGCCAAATGTGAAGGCTTGTGAATTGCACCAACAGCTCCCCCTCAAGCCAAACATTTTGGCTTGGTCTTCATCTTCAGTCTTCATGTATATCCTGCAATCCAATCATTGATTTGAACCTACAAAGTTTGGTTCCATCCAATGCTTTAGTTAACAAATCTGCACACTGCATGTTGGTTGATACATATGTTAGTTGAATGTCCTTGCTTAATAGCTTCTCTCTCACATAATGGTAATGGACCTCTATATGCTTGGTCCTGGCATGATAAATAGGATTAGCTGCAAGGTGAAGTGAGCTTGTATTATCTCCAAAGATCAATCGTGAGCTAGTATACAAACCCAATTCTGTATACAATAACTTGATCCATATGGCTTCCTCAGTGGCATTAGCCAGTCCTCTATACTCTACCTTTGTAGAAGATAAAGCAACAGTAGGTTGCTTCTTTGAAGACCATGATATTGGTTTATCGCCTGCAAATGAAATGTATCCAGAAGTGCTCCTTCTATCATCCTTGCATCCTACCCAATCTGCATCTGAATAGATCTTAATATCCAAGTCTGAAGTGTAAGGGAAATACAAACCATGATGTTGAGTACCCTTGAGGTACTTTAATATTCTTTTGGCAGCCTCCAAGTGAGGTACCCTTGGCTTGTGCATAAACTGACTTAGCACACTAACTCCATATGTATATCATCCTTGTTAAGGTAGCATAGTTCAAGCTTCCCACTATGCTTTGGTAACCTGTAATATCATCAAGTTCGTCACCTTCATGGGCACTTAGTTTTAGGTTTACCTCCATTGGAGTACTTGCAACTTTGGCATCCTGCAAATGAAACTTCTTCAACATATCCTATATGTATTTTTTCTAAGTAATATAGATTCCAGAGTTAGTATAGACTAACTCAAGTCCAAGAAAATACTTTAGTAGACCAAGATCACTGATCTTGAACTCCTTCATCATCTGATTCTTGATTTGTCTGATTCCATTGACATCATTACCTGTAAGTATGATATCATCAACATATACACATAGGTATATTACCTCTGAATTACTTCTCTTGATGAATAGAGAAGTTTCTGCCTTGCTCATGAAAAAACCTTGGTCTTGAAGGTATGTGGTCAACGTGTGATTCCATGCCCTAGGTGTCTGCTTTAATCCATAAAGAGCTTTATTCAATTTGCACACATATGTTACCTTGTTTGGATCCTCATAGCCAGGAGGTTGTGACATATATACCTCCTCTGAAATCCATCCATTCAAAAAGGCATTTTTTACATCCAATTGATACATGTTCCAATTTTTAGATGCAGCCACACTCACCAACACCCTGATGGTTGGCATCTTGGCCACAGGTGAGAATGTTTCTTCATAGTCAATGCCTTGGGTTTGTGCAAAACCCTTGGCCACCAATCTGGCTTTGTACCTGTTTATTGACCCATCAGAATTTCTTTTGAGTTTATAGATCCATCTGGATCCAATTACCTTCATGGATTCTTTCTTCCGTATTAGTTCCCATGTGTCACTTTCTTTGAGTGCTTCAATCTCCTCATCCATAGCTTCTTTCCATTCTATCTGAGTTTTTGCTTCTTCATATGATCCTGGTTCGTCAATTGACAACGCTTTGGCAAGATAAATAGAATGTTTAGTAACAAGAGAGGTATTATACCCATATCTGATAGGTTTTTTGCTCTCCCTTTGTGATCTTCTGATTGATTGATTTGAAGATTCAGGTATGTCTTCAAGTTTCTTCATCTTGAGTTTGCCTTTACACTTCCATGCCTTGAATTCTTCAAGATTGATAATGTCTTCATCATCTGAATTGGTGTCTTCATTCTGAGTAGGTTCCTCCTTAGTAAGACTTGGAAACTCCTCCTCCAAGTCATAGGGTAGTTTAAACTTCCTACATTCATTCTCATACCAAGAATCATTTTCATCAAAGACAACATCTCTACTAACCATGAATCCCTTATTTGAAGGGTTTTAGAACCTCTACCCCTTTTGATTGAGATCATATCCAATAAAGATACACTTTTCAGCCTTAGGGTCTAGCTTCCCTCTTATCTGAGAAGGAATGTGTACATATGATACACATCAAAATATCCTGCAATCATCAAGTGAGGGTCTCTTACCATGCCATGCTTCATAAGGGGTCATCCCATCAAAGGACTAGATGGTAACCTGTTTATGAGATAAGTGGCAGTAGATACACTCTCTGCCCATAGATAGTTAGGTAACTTTTTTTCATTTGTTAAAAGCACTTCGGTTAACTCGCTTTTAATCTCGGTTCGGGTTCTTGGGGATGGTTAGGGGTCTGACAATGCAGAGGCCCTTTATGTAATTTTCCCAAAATAACCTTCCACCAAACAGTACTATACTTCCAATTAATAACGTTCACTACACAGTATTACTGTTCGTATTACGGTTATTCCTTACACAGTGCTTAACACACGATTTAGCAATCACAGTCGCACAGACTTATTAATATGAATATAAAATTACTATATTAATGTTTAATACTGCAATTCAACAAACAACATACAGTACTCAGTAATTCAGCAATATCGGCACACGATCTTCTCCGCACGGTCACCCAGACAGACAGTCTGGCGAACCCGTCTCTTCTGCTGAAGAACACCGTAATGCCTTCTCATTAATAGATAAAAAATTACATCTCTTCATCACGGCCTTTTGGTGCGTGGGACTATGGAAATTAAAATTAGATTATTCTCATCTAGCGGCCTAACACTGGCACGCATGGTGGACTCGAACCTGCAAAGAAAAATAAAATTAAGGCTCATCAATTATGCCTTGTATATACATGGTTCGGGCTAATTTGAAAGTCCTAGTGATCTTCTGCTTTAAGGAATCCAGCATAAGCTTTAAAGTCTCTAGCTCCACCAGTTGCGCGTCAGTGCGTACTGAACTAGCTGTAATAACTTGACTCATCAATGCATCAGTCTTCGTTTGCAAAAATGCTTCTTGTAAATAGAAGTCGTTAGCTAACGCAGCATCTCTACGTAGTCTCATGTCAGCAATTTGACCATCAACTCTGGATAATCTCTCTGCTTGAGCGCCTAACTGCTTTTCTCTACGTTCCAGCTCCTGAGCTTGATATTGAATTGTTTTATAATATGCATCCCTTTCTTTCATGATTCCATCCATCTCCTTCTTTAACCGTAGATACTTAGCGATTTCCTCCGTAAACTCTTGATCTCCCTGAAACAATCTTTCAGTGACATTATGTAACTCGGCTTCTGCTTTAAGCACATTGGTCGCAAGTGATTTTGAAGCTTCTTCTAACACACTGAGAGTATCCTGGGTACGATGAAGTTCTTGTCCTAACGCAGTCATAGCATCTGTCCTGTCATTGAGATCCTGCTTCAGAGTAGTGATTTCTGTATCCCTTTGAGCAATCAAAGTTTCCCTCTCTGCTAATTGATCTTGAAGTTGCTGAACCTGAAGCTGCAGGGCATGATTCTCTGCTTTAATCACATTAGCTTCTTCCTGTAATGAAGCAATATCTGCCTCTAACAAATCAACTTTGCCTCGCAGATCTTGTCTGATATTGTCGGTTGCTAGCTTCATTTGAAGAGGTAACTGCTGAGAGAATTGAACCAGGAGACGACCCATAGACTCCAATTCATGGAACATCATAGTCGGAGGAGGAAGAACAAGAAGTGGTTGGGATGAAGAGGTTGTGAACAGATGAGGGGAGGGTGGTGGAGAGTAGTCGGGGGAAGAGAATGGAGGAGTGGGTGCGTTGGAAGGTGCATTGTCAATGGCACTAGTAGGGACTGCAACGGGCTCAATCGGGTTAGTTGGGGGAGGAAAGGGAAGAAGAGGATTCAGCATCAAGATGATGTTGATTGGATTCTGAGTTGTTGCCTCAGCTTATGTGATCATTACTTTGACGTTGGTAATTACTTCAGTGAGGAGTTCAACGACGATCTCCTTCACATTGTCCGCACTCTGTTGATGAGAGTCTGCCGGAGAAGAGACCTCTTCGGATTCTTCCCTGCATGCGCCTTGTTCCTGCTGGTTGATTGGAGAAGTGCTAACGGATGATTCGACGTGCAGAGACGTGGCAGTGTCGTGAGAAGTTTCATTTTCATGTCCGACTGTGGATCCCTGCACCTGGCTTTCAGAGGGACTAACGCATCTGCATTTTCGGTGAAGAAGTTGAAGCAGATCTTCATCGTCATCTTCCTCACCCTCCAGCATTTGAGTAGATTCTTCATGTAACAAGAAGGGGGCGGTTGGAGGTGGTTGCGCAGCTTGTAGCACCGGAAAGAGGAAAGTAAGGATGTGGGGTAAACGGGAACGAGGAAGGTCACCCTTAGTGACTTTTTTGATAACCGCTACACATTCACGGTGAATGTGCCAGAAATAAAAGGAGGCAAAATTGACAGACTCATGGGAAGCGGTATCTATCATCGAATAGAATGGGCGGGCAACACCATATGTGCGTTTCTGTAGATTTAGGGTGGCTACCAAAAATTGCAGAGCTGTACACTCTGGTTCAAGTCTACACAAAATGGCATACTCATTAGATGAGTGCTGGAGAAACAATCCTTTCATGATGGCCACAGAAAGAAGGGGACCATTCTCCAATCCTTCTCGAGGAAGTCAAAAGGCTTCAGCAAATGTAGCTAAAGTAATAACGACACGAGATTGGAAACAAGCAATAGGCCAACACTGCTCAGTAGCAGGTGTGGCGGCGATGGCAGAAATAATCTGCACATGGAATGGTTGACACTCCACTGAATGCCAAGGCAATTCAGCGAAGGCTAACAGACCATGGGTGTGCAAATACTCACTCACTTCTGGAGTGAGGACTGCATGGAATGTTGCGACATTCACGAGAGCTTCCATGGCGCACAAGTAAACACGAGAATACAGAATACACAGAGCACACAATCACACAGACACAATAACAATTATCAATAGAAAAAATAAGATTAAGTAAGAGCACGAGAAGCATCAGGTGGCAAAAACCCAATCGTAGCAACGGATTGGAGAGATATCCGTCATAATTATGACATGCATGCATGAACAGAAACAGTAACATAGGGCAGCTATTAATCATAGTTAGATACCAAAACGAGGATATTACGATCAGTGGTCAACCGAAATATGGGGATAAAAAGAAAACAAGTGAGACTCGAAAAAGAGTAAGGACACGTCAGAGGTTATCAGATGACTGGTGATATGGACGCAACTTAGAACCATTAATCACTTTTGGCAGGAGAACACCTGTTAAGGTCGCTAATTGAAAATTTGCTGGTCCCACTTGTTCAACAATCCGGTATGGACTGAACCACCATAATCTGTTTGCTTTAGTATTATAGAATAACACAAGTTGATCAACCGTAAAGACAGGGGTCTTTAGGAAGCGGTCATGAGTACGGGCTTGACGAAGCTGAACTTCTTGGAGAGTCATAAAGCTTGCCCAGCGGTGTTTATCCAATGCTCTGAGGGCATCCAACCGAAATGGCAAAGATTCTTGCGGCAACAATTTCTGAGCTAAGGCAACACGCAGACTCAGTATTACTTCCATGGGCGCAATAGCTTTTATACCGTAAGCAAGTTTAAACGAAGTTGTTCCGGTAGCCACTTTGTACGTAGTCCGGTAAGCCCACAAAACTGCAGGTAAGAGCTGGTCCCAACATTCCAGACACTCCAAGATCAATTTGTGAAGCATATGCAATAGAGTCTTATTGGTACTCTCAGCCAGACCATTAGCACGTGGATAGTACGGTGAGCTGAATTTATGCGTAATCTGAAAAGTTTGAGTCAACACTTGAATTAAGTTGTTGGCAAAATGTGTTCCTTGGTCCGTCAATAGTTCCAAAGGTAATCCATAACGCGGGAAGACATCCTTCATCAAACATTTTGCCACCGAAACAATTGTGGCAGACCGTAAATCCCAAGCTTCCGCCCACTTAGTGGCATAATCTGTACAAGTCAATATGTAGCGATTGTTGGTGAAGGTCGCGGGTGGTGTTATTGGACCAATACAATCTAGACACCACTTCTAAAAGGGTTCCAAAGGGAGAATTGGTTGAAGGGGAAAGAAGTGTTGCTGCAAAGGCTATCCAGACCTTTGACAGGCATCACACTGCTGCACAAATTTAACCACATCTCTATACATTATAGGCCACCATAGCCCACTTTGTAGAATTTTCCGGTGCGTAAGATCAGTTGTGAAGTGTCCTCCTAAGGGTAATGAATGAGCCATAACAATAACCGATTCCGCTTCATGTGGAGGGATACATCTAAGTAAAACACCAGTATGATCTATGTAATATAGTTGACCCACGATTAACCGGAATCGTCGACTGTAAACTGCAAGTTTCCGGCGCAGAGCAGTGGGAGTATTAGAAGGAAGACAGCCGTCAATGAGGAAAGTTAGTAACGTATCATAGTATGTAGTAGCAATAGGAGGTTCTGCAGATTCTTCAGTAGTCGTCTTGGTAACATAAATTGCCGGTGTAGTGTCATCAACCCCTACCAGAGACTCACCGGAATCCAGGCGATATAAAAAATCTGCCAAGGCATGTGCTGTTCCGGGTCGATGAATAACTTCATATTCGAACTCCTCTAATAGTAAAACCCATCTAGCCAATCTACCACCTAAATGTTGCTGCCGAACCAAGTACACCAGTGCAGCATGGTCCACATGGAAAGTAAATTTACGGCCCAACAAGTAATGCTGAAATTTCTTAACAAAGTACACCAATCCAAGACATTCGTGTTCGGTCATAGAGTAATTTATCTCCACAGGAGCTAATCGGCGACTCACATAGTACACAGGCCAAAACCATTTGTCAATTTGTTGCATTAGTACGCTACCAATGGCTATGTCCGAGGCATCCACAAAAACATGGAACGGACGTTCCCAATCAGGTGGTTGCAGGATAGGGGCCTGCGTCAATAAGACCTTCAATCGATCAAATGCACTTTGGCACTCTCGAGTCCATTCATACTTCCTCGGAGCACTGGTCATAAGCCGATTAAGCGGTGTCGCTAAATGAGCTAACCACCATAAGTGTCTGCCATGCCACCGGATTTGGCCAAGAAAGCGCATAACTTCTTTCGGTGTCGTTGGGACTGGTGCCTCTAACACGGCTGCTACTTTATCCGGATCAACCTGTATTCCTTGTTGAGAGATAATATGACCGAGTAGTTTGCCACAGGAGACCGCAAAAACAGATTTGGTCGGATTCAAGCATAATCGGTACTCTCGGCATTTTTCAAAGTAGCACCATAAATGATACAGGTGCACCGAAGTCTTGCCAAATAAGGAAAAATCATCCAAATATACTTGCATAAACATGATCAAGTAGGGTGAAAAGACTTCCTATATACATCTTTGTAGTTGGGGCATTCCGTAAACCGAACCACATTACGGTGCAAGCATAGACATACCAATTCGTGATAAAAGCTATCTTTGGTATATCTTGTTCTTCCATCCTCACTTGATTATAGCCACTGTAGCCATCCAAAAAAGAATACATTTCATGCCCTGCTACCCTGTCGAGCATTGTGTCCAGAAAGGGGAGAGGGAACGGATCCGGTACGGTGGCGGCATTGAGTTTTCAATAGTTGACATAGATACGCAACTGTTTATTTTTCTTCGGGACGATCCACTATTGGAGAGATCCGCTCAGCATGCTCAATTGGTACAATAAATCCCACCTTCAATAAATGATGAAGCTCAACCTTCACCTGTGCAACATAATTAGGGTTCATTCTGTAACTAGATTGTTTGATTGGCCTCGCATCCGGTTTGAGCACTACCCGATGTTGATAAATCTGTGGGTCAAGACCTTTCATGTCTCTATAATCCCAAGCGAAAACATCAGAGAATTCACACAGGAGTTGTACCAAATCATCTTGGAATGTCTCTGCTAAACCTGCCTTAATCTTAACTGGTCGTGGGTTGACCGTGTCTCCCAAATTATACATTACTAATTGATCTTCCGATACATAAGATTGATGAGGTTTTACCAAACCATCAGCTGGCTGCAATAGTTGATGTAAAATTGCTTCATCCATAGCTACGATGTCATCTACTTCTGCATCTTCGGTCACTGGTACGACCGTACAAACTGCCAGACTCCAATTGTCTGCTATCGACTGTAAGTCTACACTACTGAATGAGATCAGATCCTTATTGATCTTGAGGAAACGTCAGATAACCCCTCCAACATATGGATTGGCTCTACTACATATGGTCGTGCATGAAGATCACACGGTTGCATAGCATCCAATTGAACTACATATTTTCGGTGATTATCTTTGAAAATTAACTCTTGAGCTGACCAATCCTGTACAACTATGGCTTGCTTTAGCCATGGCTTGCCGAAGAGTAAGTTGTAGTCGAGGCTGGATTCTGGTAAGTCTAAGACTACAAAAGTCATTTTAAATGTGGTCCTCTGCAAGGTAATAGGAATATTACGTACTAATCCCATCGGATGGACTCGAGATTGGTCTGCCATTCGTGCAAAAAATTGTACGGGTTCAATTTGGGTCCAACCCAATTTCTTGCAGAGTGCGGCTGTTGCAATATTCACACCAGACCCGCCATCAGTTAACACTTGGGTAATCTTCTGGTTTTTATACCAAATGGTGATCAGTGGGACTGAATGATCCACCGTAGAATCAATTTCCGGTTGTATGGTTGCAGTCACCGGAGTACATGAAGGTTCGAGACTAACCTTCTATTGGAATTGTTGCGGTACTCCTAGCACTAAGGCAAGCAACTGTCCCAAAGGAAGTGTGATTGAAACCTTAGATAGGATGTCCCATACCTGATCTGTTTGGATTGTAGTTATCACCAATTCTGGTGATGATTCTAATGTGGTTGGGACAAAATTCTGTTCATTCAATCTTGCCTGTGGCAGAGGGACCTGTGTTACCAGAATGGGATCAGGAAACACAGTTGGCTCCTTAGCTACTCATTGACTAGCCCTTGCAAACATTCGCTGCTGCTCACGAATACCAGGCTCGAAAATGTCAGCTGCTGGTTGCAACTATTTACGTGATCGTGTCTGAACTATAGCTGCTTGCGACTCGACTGGTGAAATATAAACCATGTTGGTCATCGAATGTTGTCATTCCTTCTTCCTTTTGTCGTACTCTGCTGCTTCCTTTCAAAATCATCGGATGTGGCCAACCTTGCCGCAAAAATGACACTGAGGGGGTGGAAGAGAGGTACCTTCCGCTGATGTACCTGCTTGCCATCGATTTGAATTGAAATTGGTGTTCCGCTGACCCCGGTAATTCCTATATCCTTGCGGCTGATTGGTTTGCGACTGTGGAAACACATAATGGGTTGTTGGCTGATTTGGTTCCTGTATTATGGCGTTTACAACTTCTGTACCCTGCACATTTGCATTATATGCGCAGGTTTCCATTGAGTGTCTTGTTGTGTTACAGATGGCACAGTACATCTAGTTGAGGGCACATGTAGAACTGGTGCGACCTGGATTTTTGCACTTGGTACAATACACCTGTTTGGATGGATCATCAGTTACGTTCTTACTGGCTTTCAGCCAGTCCAAGTCCTCTGTAAAACCTCCAACTTTGTGCTCCAATTGTAAGGCCATCACAATTACTGCGTCCAATGTCATTCCGCCCACACAGCGAATGATCATGATTTGTCTTAATTGTGGATTCAATCCATTAATGAACCATTGGGTTATGACATCCTCTGGCAGATTAGCATGTGCCGGAGGTAGTTGCCTTAAGTGAGTTCTAAACAGTGTTGTGTATTCCTGGACAGTCTGATGCGGTTTCTGTCAATTGTTCTGCAAATAGTCAAAGATTTCGGTAGGATTCCTCTTCAAATGGAACCTCTGTAAAAACGCATCTCTCACATCATCATAGTTAGCGAAATGATTAATATCATATTCAATCAACCACCTTGTTGCTTCATTAACTAATGTGGCCTGAAATACAATAGCCTTGTATGCAGGATCGGGTGGATGATTCAACACTGCATAACTAATCCCGAATGTGCGGACATGTGCGTCGGGATCATCCCCTGGAAATCCACCGAATTTGGTATATGTCACCCCAGCCAGAACTCGTCGAAGTGGAATGATTGGTTGTGGTTGATGTTGTTGCTGTTGCTGAAACTGCGATTGCGGCTGTGGGGGTGTCTGCTGTTATGACTGTGAACCACTCATGGTGCTATTGTGAGTAGTGTTGTTGTTATCTGTATATTGAGGAGGTGTCACTTGTTCTTTAGAATCTGTATTGTTAGCCTGCTCACCTTCCGGTTCAAAAATGGCCTTGAATCTCAGACTTATCTCCAAATTAAATAGCCTGTCCTCAACTTTGGTATCGAAACTAGGTAAGCTTGCCCCAAAGATTGGTGAACGTAATATGGATCCACTAGGTAGTACCGCACTATCATCAAAAAATTTCAAAGTTCCACCAAAGGGCACCGAACTTCCACCGGAACTTATCGAACTTTCATCGCACCAGGTTACCTTTTCATCGGAAACGGTCTCACTCGGTAACACAACTTTATCACCGAAAATGGTCAAATTCTGACCCGATAGTGTCGGACTAACTACGCACTGCATCCCTGTACACCCAGAAGTCACTGTACCTTCTTTAGAAAGTACCAGATTCCCACCGGAATTCACCAGAATCTCATCATGTGTCACCGAACTAGCATCGGAATCGTTGCTAACTGACTCCGATCCTTCTACAACTGGGCTTAATTGGCCTATACTTCTAACACCTGGGGGTGTCCCTAATAGATCTGGAACTGCCCAGGGATGTTGATCTCTCCTATACTTTGGATAGGACTCGTTGGAACGAGTAACCGGCATATATCACTTCTGCACCGCTTGCCTTACATACTGCTCTTCCCTTACTGCTTATTCCCAATCTATTTCCATCTTCCCACAGATGGCGCCAGTGTTAAAAACACTTCGGTTAAGTCGCTTTTAATCTCGGTTCGGGTTCTTGGGGATGGTTAGGGGTCTGACAATGCAGAGGCCCTTTATGTAATTTTCCCAAATTAACCTTTCACTAAACAGTACTATACTTCCAAGTAATAACGTTCACTACACAGTATTACTGTTCATATTACGGTTATTCCTTACACAGTGCTTAACGCGCGATTTAGCAATCACAGTCGCACAGACTTATTAATATGAATATAACATTACTGTGTTAATGTTTAATAGTACAATTCAACAAACAACATATAGTACTCAGTAATTCAGCAATATCGGCACACGATCTTCTCCGCACGGTCGCCCAGACAGATAGTCTGGCAAACCCGTCTCTTCTGCTGAAGAACACCGTAATGCCCTTTCATTAATGGATCAAAAATTACATCTCTTCGTCATGCCCTTTCGGTGCGTGCGACTATGGAAATTAAAATTACATTATTCCCATCCGGCGGCCTAACACATTCAACATTGACCTAGTTCTTTCAACAATCAATCTATTTCTTCTCTCAGCTACCCCATTCTATTCAGGAGTATACCTTGTGGTGATTTCTCTCTTGATTCCTCTATCCATCAAGAATGCTTCAAACTCATTGGAGAAGTACTCACCTCCTCCATCTGACCTTAGCCTCTTTAGATTTCTTCCTGTCTGATTCTCAACAAGTGCAAGATATTTTTTAAAACAATTGAACACTTCATCTTTGTGCTTCATAAAGTACAATATAGTCCACCTGCTATAGTCATCAACAAAAGATACATAGTACCTTGATCCTGAGATTGAGGGGTCTTTGCTTGGTCCCCATGCATCTGTATGGACAAGCTCTAGGTAATCCTCATGCATGTAACCTTTCCTTGAGAATGGTAACTTGTGAGACTTCCCAAACTAACAAGCACCACATTTATAAATCATCTATTGTTTGGAAACGTTAGGTATTCCAATTACACATTGATCCCTGCATATTTGTTTCAAGGTTCTTTCTCCTACATGCCCTAATCTCTTATGCCAAATCTCAAGCTTTGAAAGTGTTTGATCTTTATAATTGTAGAGTGCAATATTCTTTGTATCTTCTAGCTCAAAAGTAAAACGTCTACCTGATTTTTCCCCTTTAGCTATTCTCTTGAACCCATGCTTGGGATCCTCCACAAATGCTCCATATTGGTTGAACCTGACCTGCAAACCTTTTTCCACAATCTATCCAACACATCAAGTTTTTTGTAATGGTTGGTACATATAGTACCCTACTCAACAAGTTCTGATTTCCATCACAAGTCTTAACATTTCCAACTTTAAGTACTAAGTGCTTGGTGTCATCACCTGTTTGTACTTGATGCTTACCTTTTGGTTCTTCAAGGTCAGAGAGTAGAGCTACATTGCCAGCCACATGATTTGAGCATCCTGAGTCAATGTAGAAGAGATGGTCATCATTTGTACCTAGTTTTGAAGTCATGTTCATGATCAAAAGTGAATCATCTTGTTCTTCTGTGTAGTTGTTGTAATCCTTTCTAGATTTGAATCGTCCTTGGTAGTTGCCATTGTAGTTGTTGTTGTAGTTGTTATTATAGTTGTTGTTGTACCCTTGATGATGGTTGAATCTGCCTCTTGACTGTGAATATCCACCTCTTTGATATCCTCTTCTTCTCTGGTTCTTGTACTTCCTGAAACACTCATATGTAGTATGATTTGATAAACCACAAATGTTGCATGGTGAGGAGTTATAGGATCTCCCCCTACCTTGCTTACCTCCTCTGCCCCTTCCTCTTGATGATCTACCTCTCCCTGCATAGTTGGCTTGGGAGGTAGTGCCTTCATCTTCTATGTTCTTGTTCTTTCCTTTATCTTTAACCTTATTTTTCTCAGTGTATAGGGCAGAAGAGCTATTACCTTTGGATGAGTCTCCATTCTTGTTGAGCTTGGCTTCATGAGTGAACAATTTTCCCATGAGAGTTGTAAGATCTGGAATCTGCATGTCCATGTCTAGGTCCATGGCAGTGGTGAAGATTTCCCATTTGTCATCAGATTTGATCCCATTGATCACTTGCCTTACTATCTGCTCTTCTTCAATCTCTTCTCCTATGCTTGCTAACTAATTTGCTACATCTTTAATCTTAGTCAACAACTCTGAAATAGCATGCTTAGGTTGCTTCCTTAGTGTGGCGAATTCAATCCACAATTGGTTTTTTCTAGCCCTTGTGTTGGAAGAGAAATAGGATGACAAGGTTTCCCAAGTCTCTTGGGATGTCTTACAGTTTCTAATATGTGGCAAAAGAAAATCAGATATGGAGTTGAGTAAGTAAGACCTTGCTAATGCATCCTTAGCACACCATGTGTTGAGCTTCTCATGTTCTTCCTTTGTTGGTAGTCCTCTGGTTTTGAGTGAGGGCAATTCCTCATCTCCTGAGATGTATCCATAAAGAATCCTTCCTTGTAGGTATGTCTTCATCCATAGAGTCCATGCTTGATAGTTGTTCCTGTCCTATTTATCAATAAATGAAGGAAAACCATCTCCCATTTTACCTTATCTTTGATCTGATACCACTGTTGCGAATGATGGATGGACACTTCAAGAGGATGAGTAGGTACTGCCAAATCCTGCTTTGTACCAGCCCTTTGATGCTTCAGAGTTGATAAGTAGACCTTCTTAGCTTTCCAATGACACCATAAAATGGCCTATGTACTTTGGAAATTGTTGATATATTTAGGTAGTGATGTGTGTGAACACACTAGGACCGCTAGGGCACTTTTTTCCCTCTTTAGGAGGTTTTTTTCCCCCGGCTTGTATATACGCCTATTGCCCTAATGGGCTACTTATCTTTGTACATTCTTTAGTAATACATTCAGTATTGTGTGTTGTGTGCTCCAAGCTTCTTCTTCTTCCTTGTGCTGTTCGCGCTAACTCTAACAATTGGTATCAGAGCGGGTCGTCGCTTCATCTAGGGTGCCATCGACACTCCTCCGTTTGCAGTCTCAGATTCGCACAAAATTTGGTGAGCATACGCAAGGTGTTTCAAAAAAAAAAAACAGCTTCGCTTTGTGGTGCCGAAATCGCGATCTGAGCTCGTTTCGACCTCCGAACGCACTATCGCAGCGCTTCTGCAGGCTATTTCATCTTTTTGTGCCAAAGGTATATACCTGTTTCTATTCGCCAGTATAAGCGTCTCAAAGTCTACTACAGGTTTAGCAAAACTCGTCTGGGTAGTTTCGTTCAACTTTTTGAGATACAATCAATTTTTTGCATCAAGGTATTTTAGTCACCGGCCATGGCTGAAAGCAGTGATGTATTCCGTATGTTGGTTGTTGAGGATAAGTTGGATGGTACCAACTGTCCATAATGGGCTTATATGATGTGAGATGTATTGGTTGCAAAAGGATTGTGGAACATTCTACAGGGTGTTGAAAGACGTCTTGTTACACCTGTAACAACAAGTACTGCGAATACAAGTGCTGGAGCTGATGAAGATGGTGTCGAAGATGATATTGTGCAGATTCCTGTTCGTGCTGCTGTTTTTGCTGCACCTACTGCAGAGCAGATTCGTTGGGATGGAAGAGATGCCCAGGTACATGCATTGATAGCTTTGTTTGTCAAACGTGCCATTATTCCTCATATTTGCTCTTGTAGAACAGCTAAGGATGCTTGGGATACACTTACCACATTGTACCAAGCTAGGAATGAGGCTCGTGTTGCTTACCTCCGAAAACAGTTGGAGAGTGAGCACATGAAGGAAGGTGATTCTATGGACAGCTTCCTAACAAAGATCAAAGACTTGAAGGAACAGTTGATTTCTGCTGATGAGGTTATACCAGATAGCTCACTTGTGCAGACCGATCTGAATGGTCTTCCTGATTCATATCAGAGTTTTGCTTCTACTCTTCGGTTGATGATGAAAGGCAATCCAAATGCCTTGTCATTTGAGGAGTTAGTCTCTGTTCTATTGCAGGAAGATCAGTCCAGGCAAAATAGATCCATTATGCGAGTTGTAGATCAAGCTTTCTTGGCTAGTTAGAAGGGCAAAGGAAAATTGAGCTCTTCAACTAGTAAGCAAAAATCTGCTAATTCTGCATATTCGAAGAAGGAAGATAAAGATGAGAAAAAATCAGAAAAGGGGAAATTGTTTTGTAAGTACTGTAAAGGGAATGATCATATCATAAAGAACTGTCCAAAAGTGGCTGCTAAAGAGGCAAAGAAGAAAGAGGCTAGAATGGTTGTTGCAAAGGCCTCTACACCAAAAATAGAGTCTGCAAATCTTGTGTAGGAAGAAGAATGGGCGTTTACTACTGTCTGCAGTTTGACCCATCTTCTCATGATCAATGCATGTCTGCAGTGGACTCAGATGTTTGGTACTTTGATAGTGGGGCGACCCAACACATTACCTCGTAGCGTAGTTTCTTCTCTTCACTCGAGCCTGCCCCTATAGGGAATACTATCACATGCACCAACAACTCCTCTTATCCTGTTATGGGAGTAGGTAAGATCATTCTAACTACTGTTGATGGTAGTTCTTTCACCTTGGCAGATGCTTTATTTGTGCCAGGGATCAAGAAGAATCTGTTATCAGTTTCTGCATTAGCCAAGATTGGCTTGTGTATCTTAGTGATGAGTAGCACCTCCTTTAATGTCAATCCGGGAAGACATGAGGATGGTATGAAGACCTCGAGCAAGTGAAGGCACAAGTGCGTGAGTGAGAAGCACACTAACATGCACACACATACACACACACGCACACACACACGGTAAGACAAAGAGGGAGAAGCAATGGAGTTCTTGGATTACTTTCAAAAAGCTCTTACAAGTTCAAATCAATTACAAGCTAACCTCAAAAATGAGCTCTCTAGCTCTATTTATAGTTTTTGACTAGGTTTTGGCCTTGTCCAAACCTAGTGTCCGGCCTAGTTAAAAATTAGGTTCTCTACCCTATTTGGAGGTTCAAACGGAGTCTAAAAAATGTGAAAACTGATAGGTAGGTACTTCTAAAGCTCCTCAAGCTCAAGGACTCCTTGGCTTGCACAAAATGGAGCTACAAAAATATGAAATGGTATTTACAATGGTATTTAGTGATGAAAATCACTATTTTTTGTAGGGATTTCTTCTAACATTTTGACATACATTTCCTGGAGCTCCCTACTTGCTCCTTCTTCTTGTGTGCCCAACTCTTTGATGCCTGAAAAATTTAAATGGCCTACTTGCCAGATCTTCTTTGACTACTGTGTCTGCTTGTGCTGTCTCTTCGCTCCGACTCTCTTCGTAGGCTTCCTTGTCTTGTGACTCCTTCGGTTCCTTGACTACTGCCAACACCCCCCCGCTCTCTCGCGTCTGTCGTCTCTGATAGACCCTTGTCTAGCTGTGTGTTGGACATAATATTGAACAACATCGGCAATGAGGTGGTGTTCTTCTAATCGTAACCCCCGTGCTAGATCTGTTAACAATGCATCCCAATTCACTGGTCCTGGTACGTCCGGATGTGGCACCCGCAGTTGTTCTGAATGGATGGTTCTCTCCATAGCAAATAAGTGGAGGAGATGTGAGGGCATGGGTACAAATATTTCTGAGTGATATTCCCAGAATCCTGTTATGAACATCTCCTTGAATGTCTGTTTAAAGCAAGCTGGGAGGTACTTTATTTTGGCGTGCCAAGCATATATTACCTCTATTGATGGGGTGGTGCTCATGTCGTATACCAGATCTTGGTTTCCTGTAAGAAATCTGATACCTGAGAAGTGGGGGTCTTTAATATTCTTGAATGTCCTCAATGTGATTAGCATTAGTTCGAAGATTTTCATGCACATTTGGGCCATCACATCGGGGGTATTCCATAGTCGAGTGCTCCAGTGACGGATGGTAGAAATCATATAATTCACAGTGGGAGGGCCTTGTGGAGGTGCTAGATAAACATAGTTTAACCACTTTGCACAACCTTTGATGTTCTTGACGGCAATTGTAAACTCTGGCCAGGTGCGCCTACTGAAGTCTGGAACATAACAAGGATTGTATTTAATAAAAAGTGGCATGTTAGTCCAAGTACAAACCATCTCTGGGTAGGTCTCGAGAAGACGGATTCTCTAGGTGGGTTGATGAATGGATCCTTTCTTAGCACTTTTTGGGATATCATCGGGCCCAAATTGTGTGGCGAAAGTTGGAGGTTTGCCACATATGCGTTGTAATCTGCAAGGAGTACACAATATGGCACATATTGATCATCGTTGGTGCCGATCCATCTATGATGAGACATGCTGCGGAAATATTCTGACTTTATGATGGTGTCTTCTAACTTTGCCATTGATTGGATTTGAATTGCCACTCGATCTTCATGGGTTGTTGCTGTTTTCTCTAGTGTCTGGAGCCATTCAGGTACTTCAACTTCTAAGGTGTCCATTCCTTCTGAGGTTTGTGCACCACCTGGCATCGGCATAGGAACATATGGTTCTTCATTCGTTTCGTCCACCTCAATGGGTACTAATTCCTCAGGCTCTGGTTCTACAACTGGAGAGGGCTGCCTTTCATATTCCAATAACTTTTTTTGTAGCTCCGCCACCTGCTCTGTCAATGCCTTTACTTCCTCTGAAGTCGAGGTCATTTCTATGACTTTGGGGTGAGCCTCCTGTTCCCTGAGCTGGCTACGTAGTTCATCCCGTTCCCTTTCCAAGTCATCATGTGCTTCTAATAAATCCGCATAGCTTTCCAAGATTGTTTTCATGGTTTCTGAGGGAACTGCTTTGAATTGTTCTGGGTCAATTTCATGGGGAGAGCCTTCCATGGCAGCTTCCAGGTTTTCTTCATTTTGTTTCTACAAACGTTTGTTTTCTTCAAGGGCTGTAGCCATGTGTTTTCGGAGTAGAGTTAAATTTTGCCGGACTCTCAGGTTATCTGTTTGGTAAACCTCCAGTAAGGCTTCGAGTTGTTTGACACCTGACTCTTGTGATGGTTGGGATGTCTCCAGGAGGGTTTGATGAGCTTGCTCGAGAGTGGTGTAGCATTGGTTGAGGTCTGCATTTTCTTCTTCTATACTTGTAAGCCGTCTTTGTAGTTGTTGATGATTCGTTGTCAGCTGATGATGACGGTCTTCTAAAGCCTGGTACTCACTCTGAAGTTGATACACGCATTGATGTAATGCTATGAATATACTATTTACATTAAACGATGCAGGGAAAGATGAAGATGCAGGGGGGATGGGGAAGGGAGTTGTGAATGTTGTGGAGTCAAATGGAGAGGTAGGTGGAGGGGGTATGGGAGATTGAGGTTGTGTGGGGGGTGGGAGTGGTGCTGTGACTGGTGATGTCTCCATTGTGTCGAATGTGTGTGTGACTGTGTAAATGGGAACAGTGGGTGGGGTGGATGTGATATTTGTGAAGAGTGTTGTGTAGGTGGGCATGGTGACTCCTCCGAATTGGATGCCGGGAGAGAGAGGAATTCCCATGACGACTGTGGTAATGGCAGAAATAGGTGTGGTAGTGCCAGGTGGTGAGGTGACATGTGTATTGAGAGGTGAGGTGGGTGGTGAGAGTGGTTCCTCCTGATGTTCTTCTGTTTGTGTGTTGCCTCCTGGTTCTGATACATTGATGTGTATTTGTTTGCCACATCGCATGGGATGGGTAGGTACACGTTTCTCAAATCGATTAATATAAGTCATGGCTGCATGAACAGCTTCATCTAAGCCCACTGCGTCAGCGTGCAAGTTCATCGATTCGATGAACATGTCATCCACACCTTCCTCCGCTAACATTTGGCTCATGATCATCTTTCCTGTTTCAAGCGACAGCTTGTGTTGCTCCTGGACTTGCTTCATGGTTTCATATATTCTTTTTATTTGGGCCGAGTATGTCGGGGCACTTGCTAGTTCTGAAAGTTCTTCATATTCTTGATCATACTCTTCGTGTGCCTCTTGTTCTTCTGTCTCTTCTTCATCGTCTTCTACTTCTACTACTCCCGGTTGCGTCGGGGCTGAAGTTGTAGTCGTGGGTTGTTGTTCTTGGGTCTGCTCCGCTTCTGTCTCCAGGTTAGATTCATTGATCAAACGGGCGATTTCCTCATCTATTAGATCAGCAAGGGTGTAACCTTGAGGGAACTCCAAGTCTGAAGGAATAGGAGGAAACACCAGGTTGGGTCCCTCTGCACTTGGTCTGGGTAGGTGAATGGTGAAGTGCATGGTGATTGAACTACCCCTCTCATCTTCTTCGAGGGAGGGCTCGCCGTTGATAGTCGTCTTTGGAACTCTTGGGCCCTGGACCATACTAGTGCTCTTTGAATGGGCACGTCGTACGCTAAGCACCTGTAATTTATTCTTGTGAGAGCACAACATCCATGAAGTACATTTTTCTGTTTCTTATTCCACCGTTGATGGGCTAGGTGTATTTGATTGATGATCCAGTGCGGTATGTTGATGGTGAGGTTCTCTGTCTCCGCCAAGTACAAGCTGAACCATATCTTTTTTGGTGGCATAGTGAACCGTTCTTGGGCAGGAAAAGCAAAATGTTGCATGATAGTTCGTAGGTGTAGAGCAATGATAGGTGTCATTGCGACCATGTCCTTCAATTTGTTGAGGTCTTTATGCTTCATCCTGCCTGGGACCATTAGTTCTTTCTCAGTGGAATAGGCATTCCTTGCATGTTCAATGCTGCTCGTACCAAATTGAGGGTCAGTTTGAATCTCTTGAGTTCATGGCCTGGCAATAGTGAGGGTAGCACAAAAGTACTATCGCCTCCCTTGGCCCTGCTAGGAGTGATGGTACTGATAAAGTAGGAGCAGCGAAGAAAATCTGGCTTAGGCAAATGTGCTCTGAAGTAGCTATCCAATCCCGCTTTGGTCCAAACCGATCGCATTACTTCTGCAATGTGATAGTTTTCAAATTCGCGAGTGAAAAAATGATAACGTCCCCATTTGCCATTGAATTCAATTTCTGCCTCCCAAAAATAGGTGCCATCACCCAATGGCCCTGCGACATCACTAAACCAATGCGCATGTTTCCCCACTTGAGAAGTGTGTCCCTGAGGAGGGTCCTGAATAGGGAGAACATGCACCGCTTGAAGTTCTTGAGGCCTTTCAGTGAGTGGTGGTTCCAGGAGGAGGGTTTCTATGTCCACAATCTATGCGCTAGATCCTGCCTGGGAACTGGTGCCTCCTGCTTCTGCCATTGTTATTGCTTGCTTGCTGGTTCTGTGAGAATATAGATCATGCATTAATATTGTAATGGACAAGATAGAACACTTTTTGTCCCCGTTACAACATTATCATGAGGTGAGTAATGGGTTAGTGGGTCAGTGAGTGCTCGATGACTGTGTGTGTAGTTAATGAATGGATAGTCCTAGGAGCTAGATGGAAAGATGCAGTGTATGAGTGATGTAGTGAGCCAGTGGAGATGAATTTACAAATGGGGGTCAGGGGGTTTATTACAAGTCTTAGGTTGCCAAACACAATGGATGGCTTTTGGTTTTGGTTTTGTGGGGACTCTGGAGGGTTTTATGAGTAATTCTGCTTGGGGATGATGCATTTTTGGGACCCATTTACAAGTGAGTCTGTGCATGTTTCTGGGTGACTGTGTGTTCGTGCGTATTAAATAAGAGTGGGTAACGGCTCCTTGAGTGAGTGATCCCTGTCGTGTATGGTGTGATTCGTGCGGAACCAGTTGAGCCCGTAAGCAAGCCTTAGGCACCCAAATTTGTCTTGATTGTGGGCCAGCCTTCATCGACTTCTTGGGTACCCAGATAGATTTCACGTTCTCAAAAGAAGTTTTGGAAGTCCTCTTATTAGTATCATGTCGTTGATTACTAATAGGAAGTTGAGACAGTTGTCGTGACTTGACTACAGTAAGCAGCTCGTCTTTTCGCACCCACAATTGTTTCAATGGCTGAGTTGTTTTGCTTCGCATGTTCTTTTGGTCTCCCGCATAGGTAGTCTTCAATAACTGACCTGCCTTTGGTTGCTACCTCCCTCTGGCCTTTGGAAAAGAAGGAAGTTCCGTCGAGGCCTTGACTTCCTTATTGAGATCTCCATTCCTCTGCATCACATAGCTTTGGACAAGAACAGCATGTTCAACATCGTGTGTGCCCCTGGAAGGACCAGGAGTTTGTGCCTTTTCTAGTTCCTTGAGTGCTCCATTATCTAACTCAACTGTAATTCGACTTTGATTCACCCATTCCTAAAGAAGTCCACTTCTTAGGTTTAAGTTGACTGCATGGTTATAGATCCAGTCTTGACCCAAGACCAGAGGCTCAGTGAGATCCTCATCTTGACACACTAGTACCTTGACTGTCATTGGAACATCTTGAATGGAGAAGGGAAGTTCCACCTCGCCAATGCAAGGGGTTTCCACACCTCCCAATCCTATGAGATATGCTTCTATCGGATTGACTTTTAATTTCACTTCTCGATAGTAAGAAAGTCTCACCGCACTAGTGGCTACACCTGAGTCAATTAATGCGTGCACTGTTTTTGCACTAACTCCTTGTCCTAACTCTAAAGTCACAAAAGGACGTCGATCTATTATCCTTTGGGAACTTATTCCTGAGACTTCACACATTGCCACATGATATCTTGGATCCTCATAGGCACCTGTCCTAGGTTGATCCCTACCTTGCCGTCTCAACTTCATCTTTCTGATGCGTTCTAAAGCCTCTGCTTGAGCTTCTTCTCGAACTCGTTTTTCTTCTTCTTTGCGTTTCTTAGCAGTGTTGAGTCGACTTAGCATTTCTTCTGTGAGAGGTTCCTGATACAACTTGACTCTGCACCCGCTGATGTAGCTCGGAAGAATATCACCTTCTAAGGTGGCTAGTTGTACTGCTCCACTCGTTGAGATCCTATTTATGATCATAGGTCCATAGCCACGTTTCTCTAATTTTCTTGCATGTTGCTTCAAAGTGTAGACTAAAACTAGGTCTCCGGCCTTTAATCCTTTATCCTTAACATGGGCATCAAAGTACGCCTTCTGTCGTTTCTTAGCTGCATATATTCCTGCTGCAGCTCTTAGTCTGGTTTCACCTAATCGTTCAAGGTCAAAAATTCTCGAAGAGAGTTCATGGCCCGTCCACTCATGCTCCTATGCTACTCTCAATGTGGGAATCAAGAAGTCCAAAGGTAGCACCGCATTTTGGCCAAATACCATCTGAAAGGGTGTGGCTTGGAGTACAGTTTTATAGGCCACTCGGTATGCCCTAATAGCATGGTGTAGCTGTTTGTCCCAATCAGAGTGTTTATTATTCACTAATTTGGTGAACACATTGCACAAAATCTTGTTTGTGCTTTCAGCCTGACCATTAGCTTGTGGCTGATAGGGGGAAGACTTCTTATGTACTACCAAGAACTCTTGGAGCAGATTTTCAATAACTTCATTCAAGAAGTGAGTGCCTCTATCACTTACAAGCTCTATAGGTAGCCCGTACCTTGTGAACACATTCTCAAATAGGAACTTAGCAGTTGTCTGAGCATCATTCTTCGTTGTGGCTTTTACCTCAACCCATTTTGTTAGATAGTCTGTGGCAACAATGATGTATTCAGCATGTGAACCCTTGGCTGGGGGATTAATAGGGCCTACAAAGTCTATTTCCCACTTAGAGAATGCACGTCCACCCATCATAGGTTTTAGTGGCATCTCATCTTTGCGTATAGGATACTGAGTTCTTTGACAAACATCACACCGTTTCACATAGGTACGTGCATCCAGGTGAAGGGTCGGCCACCAGAAGCCCGCAAATAGTATTGCCTTGATCACCTGATCTGGTCCAAAGTGTCCTCCTGCTACACCTTGGTGTGCAGTTTCCAAGATCTTGAGATATTCACTCTTATGGACACATAGTCTCAGGTAACCATCTTTACCACGCTTGTATAGATTATCACCAATGAGTGAGTAATCTAGGGCTTCTTGTTCTAGACTTCTTCGTCTGGCGAGTGTCATATCTTGAGGGAATGTTTTTGTCCTCAGGAAGGATACTAGTGGTTCACTCCAATCTGGCACTATGGACACTTGATAAAGAGTGGCATGTTCCACAGGTGGTTTAGTGCAACAGATTGGGCATTCCTTGCACAACTTTTGGACATCAGCTTCCATCGTCGGCCAATGCACTCCGAGTCTCCTCAGTGTCTGTAGGGTTCGTTGCTTTGAGTAGTGTTGCTCTAATGCACCTACATGTGCTAATTGCAACCATTTAGCATACTCATCCTCTTCCACACAACAAGCCAAGATCCCTTGATCTGTGTGCTTGTACATACTACATGCCATGATGTGATACTTTTGGGCTTTTATTACCTCTCTATCCTGTGTGTTTATTACTGGGTGGTTAGGCCCGTATGTCAATACTGGCACTAATGGCTTAGCCCACTATGGCACCACTTCCAAATTAAACAAGTAAGCATCAGGAAGGTCATCTGACACTCCTTGTGGGGCTTCTCCAGATGTGAGCCTAGAGAGATGGTCTGCTCTCAAATGAGTCTTCCCTTTCCTTACCACAACCTCGAAGTCGTATTCCATTAGTAAGAGAAACCATCTTACTAACCTACCTGTATTGCATGGCTTGTTTACCAAGTACAACAGTGCTTGATGATCAGTAAAAAATTTAAACTTATTTGCAAGCAAATAGTGTCTAAACTTTTTAACTGCATATACCATGCCTAATCCTTCTCGTTCAGTGGTTGTATAGTTTCATTCAGCTGCATTCAACTGTCTACTAGCATAGGCAATTGGAAGATCCATATTGCCTTTGCCCGTAGGTTGTGCAAGTACACATCCAATAGCATAATTTGATGCATCCACATGAACATGGAAGGGCTTATTCCAATCTGGTGTGGTCAAGATTGGTGCTGAACACAATCTTCTTTTAAGCTCATTGAAGGAGTTTTCACATTCAATAGTCCACTCGAAGTTAGTCAAAAGTCCATACAGAGGCTTTGCTATGATGGCATACATGTGTATAAACCGTCGGTAATAACCACAATGCCCCATGAAAGCTTGTACTTTCTTGACATTCTTTGGCCTAGGTAACTCTGCAATGGCTCTTACTTTCTCTTCATCAGTGGATATGCTATTCTTTGACACTATGTGTCCTAGAATCTTGCCTTGCCTGACCATAAAAACGCACTTTTTTGGGTTCAAGTAGACTTGATATTCTCTACATTTGTCAAAAATTTGTCTAAGTTGAGGAATATGGGTTTGTCTAATGTTGGAATGAGCACAGAGGTCATCAACATAGACTTCCAAATTCTTCCTCAAGAACTCTTTAAACACGTGGCACATCAATCTCTGAAAGGTTGCAGGAGCATTGGTGAGCCCAAATGGCATTACCCGAAAGGCAAATATACCCCACTCTGTGGCAAAAGCTGTCTTATGCTAATCTTCTGGAGCTATGGCTACTTGATTGTAGCCCAAAAATCCATCAAGGAAGCTGTACACTTCCTTGCCTGCTACTCTTTCTAAGAGATGTTCTGTGATAGGGAGCGGATAGTTATCTCGAATTGTGGCTGCATTGACCTTCTTCAAGTTAATGCATACACGCAGCTTGCCATTCTTCTTGGGCACCACAACAATGGGGGATACCCATTCAGTGTGCTCAATTTCATAGATGAATCCAGCTTCCACCAGTCTATCTATCTCCTCTTTGATCTTAGCAACATAGTTATCATTATATGTGTATGGCTTTTGCTTGAAGGGTTTGGCATCTGAGGTCATGGGAATAGTGTGTGAGCATATGTCAAGGTCCACGCCTTTCAAATCCTTGTAACTCCAAGCGAATACATCTCTGTATTCTCTTAGCAAGCCTATCAATTCATGCTCTTCGTCTTCCGTCAGGTCATGGCCTATGTACGTGCATCTCTCCTCTCCTTCTTCCACAGCTACCACAATTTTCTTGGTGGTTTCTTTGTTATCATAGGCCTCCCCTGATTGCGCCTCTCGTTTAGGCATTCTGATCATGAACCTCCTGTCATCTATCTCATACTTCTTAAAATTTTCCGGGACCTCAAACAAAGATTCTTCCTCTTCTGGTGTGACTTCTCTCTTCTTTCTTTTCTTTCCTTCTTCCTTCGGGGTCACATGTGTGGCTAGCCTTACATCATTTGTAAGCTCTCCGTGCCTCTGGGATTGAAATTCTACTTCATAGAAGTATTCTTCATCTGATGCAAAAGGTGGGTCCATAATGATTGACTCTAGATCGGAGTCGCTCGCATCCTTAAATGCATCAGGGCTAGGTTCACATTCTTCTAAAACTGCATCTCCCATGATTGGCTCTATGGAGAAAACTGAAATGTCATAGCCATCCTCATCACAGTGGGGTGTCCACTGTTCTTCATTGATGGCTACATCCATGGTTGCTAAAATTTTTGCCCAGCCGTGGGGTTCGAATTCTTCATCAGGAAATACCACAGGTGCATAAGTTGGGTCTTGAATGGATCTATGTGTTTCGTTTGCACCTATTTCTCTGGCTTTTTCTCTCTTCTCCTCTTCTACTACCACTTTGCACATCCATAAGTGAGTGTCTTCATGCATCCATGAGGATCCTGATCCTATGGAGTGCACCGACTCTGTATCATCTTTAGCTCTATGGATGGGATTCCATTGGATAGAAGGGACATCTCTATGAGAGTAATCTTTGAGATTCATTTTGGTCATAACACCTAAGTGTTGCAAATACAAGGAATTGGTTCCCCAATCCTGGACCACTTGCAACTGTCGCATAAAAGGTCTCCCCAAAATCATCTCGTAGGCATGATTCTTGCTAAAATCACAGATAGCAAACGTGTGCTCAAACTCTACACCACATGTAGTGAGAGTTATTCCTTCAAGTAGTCCTAAAGGCCTCTCTATGTGGCCATCAGCCATCTGCAATTTCATCCTCGTGGGCCTGAGTGCTGGCTTGCCCCACCGCTTCCATAGGGAAGTGGTGGCAATAGCAACTCCTGCACTTGAGTCCAGAATTACCTTGGTTGTGTACCCCTGATGGGTAATGGTAAGATAGGTGTTTCCTTCTTCACCTTCACTCATATCTCTTATCTTGTCTAGAGGAATTTCTGGCACTGTCCTATGAGAACCTACTTGGGAACGAGGTTTTGCTATCTCTGGTACTTGTTTGGCTACATGTTTCGATAACTTTGGCCTAACCTTGAGTAGCTCTTCTAAAGTGAGGTTGCACTGCACTTTAGTGTTTTTCACTACTTCTGCATTCCTAGGTATTATCGAGTCTTCGTTTCTTACCATGACTGTGGGTGCTCTCATACAAGTAGACTTGGCTTCCCATGGGCCTGTGAAGTGGGGTAATTCATGTAAAGAATTAGACTCAAAGTCTAATCTCTCTTGAGACTGGGTGCTCTCTTGTTCTCCATAAATGGATGGGATATCTTGTGAGAATTGATCCTGCGTGTCATCCACAAGTTCAATGGGAGGAGGGACTTCATTTTCTTTAGCCCATTTGTCTTCTTGAATCTCTCGTAGGAATTCTGGAGTGAACTTATTCATAGAAGAGGAGGTGTCTGGTTCAGTGGAATTGGGCACATAAGCTTCCTGTGGGGGATGGCTTATGTTTTTGCTTGCCTCATCTCTTTCTTGATTTTTTTCTTCCTTGGCAGATCTTGCAATTATACTCTCTAACTTCTCTAGGAGTCCATCCATGTAATTGTGTCTTAGCTGAGCCTGAGTAGTTGAAAAGGCGACTGGCTTCAAACATGATCTGAGCCAATGCGACCATTTTCGCACATAGCTTGGTTCTCTCTATCTCTAGGTCAGCTCTAGGGTAGCACCTGTCATGATCCGTCACATTTGGCCCTTCTTGGATTCTGGCCTGATATGCCTTAAGCATCATGTCTATGTCTTCAAGAGTGGGGTCAGCTAACACTGATCCTACTCTAGGGGGTGGTGGGATGGTCTGAGGTAGGTGGACTGATGGTGGGTTAGAGGATGATGGAAGTGAGGGTGGTGGTGGTATGCGAGAGTTTGTTTGAGAGGTGAGTTCAACAATTTTGGCTTTTGTTTCTCTTATGCTTTCTTCTAAGTCGCTCATCTTTTTAGACCATTGTCTTTTCATTCTTTCTCAACTATCCCTCCAGGCTCTCCACCGTTTCTTGGCTATGCTCTCAGTTTCACTAACCTATGCACTCTTCTCTTGACCTATTCCTGGGTTCTGTTGCAAAGCCTGGGCCCTGGTGACCACTTGCACTGGTGCAGTGGAAGTGACGCTTCCTGTTGAGTCTACAACTAAGCCAATAACGTTAATTGGAGTTATTTTTGGCATATTATTAGGATTCTTAGGGCAATCTCGTAAGAGATGCTCCTTTCCACAATCTTGGCAAAAGCCTTGAATTGTCACTGACTAGGGTTGTGTAGGCGGAGGTAAGGGGCAATCACGAATGAGGTGATCTCCTTGACATCTGTAACATGGTCCTCTAGGGAATGGGGGCCTTACTTGCCTAGATTGAGGTCTAGGGTTGGGGTTTGCATACATGACGTTTGTGTAATCTGACTCCCAACTCAGTTCATTTGGCTCTTCACTATAGTAGGACTCACCATGTTCAGGAGACTGCATGTAGTAGGCCTGGGGGCTATCAACATGTGTAGAATCGAAACTATGGTCACTGGGGTCACTCTCTGATAGCAATGGGGTTACTGGCACTATGGCCCTATTCAGGTTTTCTTCTGCAGCAGCATACTTTACCGGAATCACATTAGTAGGAGCAGGTGGTTGTTGTGCTAGCACTGGCTGAGGTCTCATTTGGGCTTGATATTGAGGTTGGTAATTTTGCTGAGGCCTCTGTTGTGGCGGGTATTGACTCTGGTATCTGCCTTGTTGAGGGTATGGCTGAGGGTAGGTTTGCCTAGCCGCTTGCTTATTGTACGGGCAATCTTGTGCTGTGTGATTTGTGTATCTCCGTTCTATGGTGCAATATTGGCTGCTAGGATTTACTTGGGGTTGAGCCATGATGGGACATGCGTTCGCCATATGGTCACCACCGCAAGTATAGCACCTCTTTACTGGGGCAAATCTAGGAATTTGTTTACTAGAGACACCTAGTTTTTGAGGTACCTTCTCCGCAAGTTCCTCAATCGATGCGGATTGTGAGGAAGAGAGGCTAGAAGCACTATCGGAATCTTTGTAGATTTTTGAAAGCTCTAGTTCCTCCCCTAGGTTATCCTCAATGTCGATGCACATGCGTACACACTCTTCTATGGTCCTAGGGTCCTTCAAGTACACATAGGATCGCAACTTTGTACTTAGCAATCCATCCAAGAATAAAGCCACTTGTTTGGCAGGTGTGGGTAACTCAGGAACAGGGCATCTCTCAAGATATTGCCTAAATCTTCTTCTTGCAAGTCTCACAGTCTCCTGGGGGGTCTGCTTGAAGCTGTAGATCAATGAGGAAGTATTATGCCTTATGCCACTCTTAGAGAATTCGGTGATGAAAGCCTCTAAGATTTGGTCTATGCTCCTGAACTGCCTCTCATTCAATGGTTGAAACCACGTAAGGGTTGTGTTCCTAAGTGTTAGACCAAAGGCATTATATTGCGTGAATAGATCCTCAACTTGTTCAGCTCTCAAGACTTGCCTAAACTCGGCCACATGATCATATGGGTCTCCTGTGCCGTCGAAGTGATTCTTCATGGACTTAACTAAATGAGTCGGTCTCAAAATCCTGGCGTGTTCCCTAGGCCTTGGCAGAGGGAAATCATCAGCATTCCTCTGATTCCTTGGGGCTCTAAGTCCTTCAGGTTCCACTCTATTTGTTTCCGTTCTCGTTCTGTCTCTTCCCGCTGGGTTGGCAAAGCTTACCTCTGGTCTATCTCTATGTCTGTCTCTTTGAGTTCCGTGAGCGTGGGAGGTTCCAGCTCCTGGGTGACCAAAGGACACATTCGATCTTGGTTGGGGGAAAATAAATTCACCTTTCCAGGTGTAAGCATGCCTATCATTTTCTGTAACCGCAAAGATCCTCTTTGAAGCGTGATCTAAGTAGGTTACTCTACCTGGGCTATCAGGATCTTTTAACTCATATATCATGATTGTCCATACCTCACTCGGCTAATTAGGTCTATATCTCCAAAAGGCTTCATCAGTCTCTTGGTTCAGGAGTAGATCTATGCTCTTATTGTCTTGGGGAATCCACTCTGGTGTGATAATCCTAGTAAGAACAGATTTGCCTCGGGGGGTTCTAGGTTCTACACCCATGTTTCCTTGCTCTAGGTCACCTAAGTCCATTTCCGGGACCACATTCCCAAATTTACCAGTCCTATCTAGATGACTGGTGACTACGTATATGGTTCCTTCTTTATCCAGGTATGCTCCATTTTCAAACTTGACAGTTGGATGTTCTAGTCCAATGGATTGGTCAGGGTTTTTAATCTGTACTACAGATCTTCCTAGGCCGTCCTCATAGATGCTAGCACCTAAACGGTTGGTCCTAAGGTATTCGAGTTGCGTCTTGTAAGGGCCTTCCACCCTATGTAAATATGGCACCCTAGAACTTCTTGTAGGCCTATCCATACCGTGGGACATCTCAAACTCGCTCGTCTCAAAGCTAGGGTAGTACAAATGATGGCTCAACTGCTGGGCCCAAGACCTAGCAGTATGATTGACGCTAGCCTCTGACGATCTAAGACTTTGTCTATCTCTCCCTAGGTGTCGTCTTGATCTAAGATTCATAAGCCCAATTGAATAATCCCAAATTCTCCCAAGTACACTTGCGTTGTTGAGTTCTTTTGTATTAGTCACTTGTTCTTTTTTAATCCCTTAGGGTGTCACTTCTTGTCTAGTTACTCTTCGCCGCAAGGAACACTTAAATTTTTATCGCACTTTGAGTGCGGTCGCTCAATTTAATTTCTTTTCCCTTAGGTTGCTTCGCGATTGTAATCTCCTAACACTTGCACTTGAGTGATTAGAGTTCTTGGACTTGGTTGTTCTTAACGTGTTCTTAATTAATCAAGACCTCTATCCGTACTTAGCCTATGCTAGGGATTGACAGAGGGTGTTGAGAATTTCCAACCTTAAGTTTCTTCCCTTGGTTGCCCTTGTATGCCCAGGGAGCGTGTTCCCAAGCTGACACTTACTCTTGCTTTGAGTACCCTTCGATGCTCTCAAAGAACCTGAAAAAGTCCACAGTTAGCTCCAAAATTGAATTCAGATGACAGACAGATCACTTTCATGCATATAATTCACAGACCCAATTGCTTTTTGCCTCTCTGGAAATCAATCCCAAGGGACCCTCAATTTTTTTCCTACCCGGGGATATGGTCAACTTCAAATTATCCTATCTAATAATCCTGACATTAATTCTATCGTAACCACTTGAAGTTTTGGTTGTATTCCCCACGAGCTTTCCAACAAAACAAAAATCACCGCAATCAAATTTCGTATGAGGAAGTTATGTCCACTCAGGGTTTTGGAGCCAAATCAGGGTTTTAAACAAGTTAGCAGGCAAATAGGACTTCTCAAAATACTTTGTGTAATGGCCTCATAATGCAATGATGAACCCTAGTATTTGTCCCATAATTTGTCAAAAATAGACCACTATCTTTTGCCCTAAAAAAATTGGCCAAATTTGCCCTTCAAACGCGTTCGCAAGCTCTGTCAGTCGCGATTGACAGGTCAATTGCGATTGATGTGTCGATCGTGATTGACTTGTCCGTCGTGGCTGTCAGTCGCGATTGATGGGTCCGTCGTGGCTGTCAGTCGCGATTGATGGGTCAATCGCGATTGACATGTGGCCCCAATTTTTAGTCAGTCATGGTCAAAGGGTCGTTGACTCTGTCAGTCACGGTTGATGGGTCGATCGCGATTGACAGGTCCTTTGCGAGGGTTTGTCCGTCGTGGTCAAGCAATCGTTGACTGTGTCGATCGCGATTGATAGAGCCGTCGGGGCTGTCAGTCGCTATTGACTGGTCGATCGCGATTGATGACTTGATCGCGATTGACATGTGTCACGCCTAGATTATGTCAGTCGTGGTCAGCCGGTCGTTGACTCTGTCGATCGTTATTGACGTGTCGGTCGCGATTGACAGAGCCGTCCGCATGTGTCCGTCGTGGTTTGTCGATCGCGATTGACAAAAATCTAAGGAATTTCAAAAATTTAAACACATTTTTTGGGAATCTCTAGGCCTGTAGATCATGGTTATGTACTTTGTTTAGTAAATAGAGCATTTTTTCTGTCGGTCGCAATTGACAGAGGTCATGCCTCGGGACCTGCATGGTCAGATTTTTTACCTGCTGGAGCTGGTGAAGCTGCTGGGGATGCTGATTCCTGTAGAAAATCTCAAAAAACACAGAAACTCACAAGCACACAAACGCTCTCTCGCTCTCTCTCACAAGTGAAATGAGGGGAATGGTATGGGTGTGGTGATATGACCAAAAACTGAATTTTTTTGCGATGATGGAGATGGATGTGGGAGATGGTGAGGATGATGATGGTGATGAGAAAAACAAAAGAAAATAGATAAAAGTGAAGAAAATACCTATAACTCCAACGCGTCAACTCTACGTCTTACCATCACACGCTCGTCCTCAAAGCTCGATCCCCTGCAACGGCACCAAAATTTGGTGTAGCTCAGTGATGAGTAGCACCTCCTTTAATGTCAATCCGGGAAGACATGAGGATGGTATGAAGACCTCGAGCAAGTGAAGGCACAAGTGCGTGAGTGAGAAGCACACTAATATGCACACACATACACACACACGCGCACACACGGTAAGACAAAGAGGGAGAAGCAATGGAGTTCTTGGATTACTTTCAAAAAGCTCTTACAAGTTCAAATCAATTACAAGCTAACCTAAAAAATGAGCTCTCTAGCTCTATTTATAGTTTTTGACTAGGTTTTGGCCTTGTCCAAACCTAGTGTCCGGCCTAGTTAAAAATTAGGTTCTCTACCCTATTTGGAGGTTCAAACGGAGTCTAAAAAATGTGAAAATTGATAGGTAGGTACTTCTAAAGCTCCTCAAGCTCAAGGACTCCTTGGCTTGCACAAAATGGAGCTACAAAAATATGAAATGGTATTTACAATGGTTTTTAGTGATGAAAATCACTATTTTTTGTAGGGATTTCTTCTAACATTTTGACATACATTTCTTGGAGCTCCCTACTTGCTCTTTCTTCTTGTGTGCCCAACTCTTTGATGCCTAAAAAATTTAAATGGCCTACTTGCCAGATCTTCTTTGACTACTGTGTCTGCTTGTGCTGTCTCTTCGCTCTGACTCTCTTCGTAGGCTTCCTTGTCTTGTGACTCCTTCGGTTCCTTGACTACTGCCAACAGCTTGGTTGTGAAATTTGTTGATGATAGATGTACAGTTCATGATCTGTCAAATGGCGATGTTATTATTGCTTCTGGCATTTCATGTCGTGGGCTGTATAAGCTCATAGACTATGAAAGATCTGTGAATGATTCGGCATGTGCCATTCATGATTCTCAGGCTATGTCAGATGCAAAGCTTTGACATGCATGCTTTGGTCATCTCAATTTTGCTAGTTTGCTACGCCTATAGAAATCTAAAATGGTGTCCTCTTTGCCCAAACTTGAGGCACCTGGAAAACATGTTTGTGAAGGCTGTATTTTGGGCAAAATGCAGCATTCCTCCTTTCCAAAAGATGGTTCAGTTTGGGCTACACAGAAATTGCAGCTTGTACATAGTGACGTCTGTGGTCCTATGCAGACACCCTCTTTTGGAAATTACCTTTACTTCGTGACTTTCATTGATGATTTTTCCACGCATGCATGGCATATCCACTCAAAGTAAAGTCCGACGTGTTCATGTGCTTTAAATCGTTTTTGGTTTTGGCTGAAAATTTGTCAGCATGTAAAATGGGCATTCTCCGTTCTGATCGAGGGGGGGGATATATGTCTTCTGATTTTAATGCATTTCTGGCTGAACGTGGGATAATACACCAGTGTACAGTGTCGTATACACCTCAACAGAATGAGTTTGCTGAACGAAAGAACAGGTCACTCATGGAGATGGCGAGGTGCATGGTCAAGAGTCACGCTTTACCACATAGTTTCTGGCTTGAGGCTGTCATGTGTGCAGCATATGTACTGAACAGGAATGACCGCAAGCCATCTGTTGCTCATCTACGTGTTTTTGGTTTTTTTGCATTTGCACTAGTGCCTCAACAACATCGCAGAAAATTGGATGATAAGGCAGTAAAATGTATTTTTGTTGGGTACAGTTCTGAAAGTAAAGGCTATCGTCTGTATCATCCACAGATTAAACGCATAATTGTTAGCCGTGATGTTGTCTTTGTGGAAGATGCTATTCAACCATTGCTTTCATGTACTAAGGAGACATCTGTTAGCTCCAAAGACATGTATGATACTTTGATGCCTCTTTTTACACGTGGACAGTCTAGTGTTGGTCCTAATGAGGCAACTTCTTAGCCTTTGTAGGTTTCAGGCTGGTGCAGACTTTGCGTGACAGCAAATTAGATGCAGCTTTGTCATATCGTACTCGTTCAGGCTCTCATAGTGCCTCCTTTGCATCAGATTGCTATGCTATGGCTGCGTCTAGTCTCTGTGATGAGAATGAGCCTGTTTGTTTTGATGAAGCACAAAATTCAAAAATTTGGATGGCTGCTATGCAATCTGAATATGATGCTATAATGAAGAATGGTACATGGTCTTTATGTGACTTGCTTCCTGGCAAGAAGGCCATTGGCACTAAGTGGGTATACAAGCTGAAGCGTAAACCTGATGGTACAGTTGACAGGTATAAGGCTAGGCTTGTTGTAAAGGGTTATGCGCAGGAAAGAGGCATTGATTTTGATGAGACTTTTGCACCTACATGCCGTATGACTACTGTTCGGAGCATTTGTGCACTTGCAGCCCATCATGGTTGGAATGTACATCAGTTGGACATTAAAACAGCATTTCTGAATGGTGACTTGCATGAAAAAGTGTATGTTTTTCAGCCCCGTGGCTTTGTGCAGAAAGGGCATGAAAACCAGGTGTGCAGGTTAAAGAAGGCATTATATGGTTTAAAGCAAGCACCACGTGCTTGGTATGAGAAGATACATGCCTATCTGGTTGCACATGGTTTTGAGAACATCCAACTGAAAGCACCTTATATGTTAAGCGTGCTAAGGATGTGCTTCTGATCATTGTTGTCGATGTTGATGACATGCTACTCACTGGTCCTGTTGAGAAGCATATTGTTGATTTCAAGGCTGATTTGCATGCCTCATTTGAGATGTCTGATTTGGGGCATTTGCATCACTATTTGGACATTCAATTTATGCAAGTTGATGGTGGAATGGCTTTGTGTCAAACGAAATATATTGACACATTATTGCAGCGTTTTGGCCTTGAAGACTGTAAGCCTATTGCCACTCCTATGGAGACAGGTTTACGATTGAGTCTTCATGATGGTGGAGATGCATTTGATACTGTCTCTATCAGCAGGCTATTGGATGCTTGATTTACTTATGCATTACTCAGCCAGATATTCAGTTTGCTGTCTCATAGATGAGCAGGTTTATGCATTGCCCAGGAGTCACGCATTTGAAGGCGGTTAAGCGGATCTTTTGCTACTTGAGTGGTACTCGGCTACTTGGGTTGTCTTATCCCAAGGGGGGATCACTACCGCCAGATTTGCATGATTTTTTTTACTCAGATTGGGCTGGTTGCTATGACACTCGTATGTCCACCAATGGTTTTTGCTTCATGCTTGGTAGCTCATGTATATATTGGTTGAGCAAGAAGCAGCCTACTGTGGCCACTTCTAGTTGTGAGGCTCAGTATAGGGTAGCTTTGACAGCGACTGTTGAGTGTGTGTGGCTCAGACGCCTTATGGATGATTTGGGTGTTGGCCAGTCTTCTACCACCACCATCTTCACTTACAGTCAGAGCACATTCGCAGTTGCGAGGAACTCTGTGTTCCATGCTCGCACTAAGCACATTGAGGTGCATTATCACTATGTCAGGGAGAGGTTCTCTGCTGGGGAGATCAGCTTGGCATATGTGCCCACGCAGGAGAGCATTGCAGACCTTTTCACGAAGGCTCTTCCTAGGGAGAAGTTTGAAGCTTTTTGCAAAGCTTTGGGCTTACTTCCTTTTGTGGAGTGATTTCCACATAGCTTGGCACTTCCTTATACATGAGTGCCAGCTCCTTGTTCACCGCATCACTCCCAGGGGGGATTTGTTGATATATTTAGGTAGTGATGTGTGTGAACACACTAGGACCGTCGGGGCACTTTTTTCCCTCTTTAGGAGGTTTTTTTTCCCCGGCTTGTATATACGCCTATTGCCCTAATGGGCTACTTATCTTTGTACATTCTTTAGTAATACATTTAGTATTGTGTGTTGTGTGCTCCAAGCTTCTTCTTCTTCCTTGTGATGTTCGTGTGCTTCCGTAGATGTCTAACTCCAACAGAAATGATGTATAAAAAGAATGAACCAAAACAGACAACTTTGAACTTCAAGTCTTCAAGAAAACCTTCTATTTTTTACTATACACTTGCTGCATCTTTTGCTCAGTATGACCAACACAGTAAGAATTGGAAAAATTCCTTTTAGGGGTATCTAATTAGCTTAGTAAGCTAACTATTCCAAGTGGAATCACTTAAAAGGATTAACTATGCTCAGAGAAATTAAGTTAGCAAGTAAACCTTTACCCCCGATATTTTAGGACTGTTGCAGACTTCGACTAGTGATCACTTCGATGGACTTTTCTCTGAAATGGCTAAATAGAAATCCTTCAAATGTTGATAGCGTGTAGTATACTTTGTGTTGGTTCCAACAAGCTATAGATATTTGAATTTGGTGGAGGAATGAGTGAGATATGATCTCCACAAGTTGGCAGACTTATAGAGACTATGACAGAGAACTCAGAAATGAACAATGTAGATATATGTATTAATGAACACATGTATACAAAATCATTGGCTTGGAAACCATAGCCAAATGATGTGGTAAGGTGTAGGCAACAGGGTAGGCCTTACACACATACAGAGATGGGAATGAATAGCTTGGAAAGTGACTAGTACACCGACGACGTTTTTATGATCAGGTTTATATTCGTTGAGTTCAAAAGTTTGAATTTGAATTCAAACTTTTGGCTCTTTATAATCATGCTCCTACATCCTAGGAGATATTCTCTTAATTGATTGATGCTTTACAGCTAATAAAGTCCACGACTCTCTTGGGTAGGTGGTTACAAAGATTCTAAGTCAAATATGACTTTTACAAAGAGTAAATGAGTAATTATCTTCTAGCATTGGTTCCCATGCTTCTCGATATGTGTATGAACTACAAGCCAAATGTGAAGGCTTGTGAATTGCACCAACAGATCTCACAATGGTTTCTCCTCCTAATGGGGGCCTCACAACTTAGAGCATCATGGATGATTTGTGGTCACTTGAGGGTGGCATATTGACTCTATCTAACAGTTCCATGCTTATAGTAACAATTATATGGGACTTAAAATGACTCAGCTAGTTATTTTCCATGCTGAGATGCATGAAGAAGTGTATGTTTTTCAGCCCAATCATTGTCAAAAAAAGCATGCAAATCTAGGAGTAGTGATCTCCCCTTGGGATAAAACAATCCAAGTAGCCGGGTACCACTCAAGTAGCAAAAGATGCGCTTAACCACCTGCCAATGCTTGACACCTAGGCAATGCATAAACCTACTCATTTGTGAGACAACAAACTGAATATCTAGCCGAGTAATGCATAAGTAAGTCAAGCATCCAGTAGCCAGCTGATAGAGAACAACATCAAATGCATCTCGAGCATCATAAAGACTCAACTCTAAACGTGTTTCCATAGGAGTGGCAATAGGCTTACAATCTTCAAGGCCAAAACACTCCAATAATGTGTCAATATATTTTGTTTGACACAAATCTATTCTGCCATCAACTTGCATAAACTAAATGCCAAAATAGTGATGCAAATGCCCCAAATCAGACATCTCAAATGAGGCATGCAAATCAGCCTTAAAATCAGCAATATGTGTGTCATGAGGACCAGTGAGCAACATGTCATCAACATATCCCACAATGATCAGAAACACATCACTAGCATGCTTAACATATAAGGTGCTTTTAGTTAGACTTTTCTCAAAACCATGTGCAATCAGATAGGCATGTATCTTTGCATACCAAGCACGTGGTGCTTGCTTTAAACCATATAATTCCTTCTTTAACATGCACACTTGGTTTTCATGCCCGTTCTGCACAAAGCCATGGGGCTAAAAAACATACACTTCTTCATGCAAGTCACCATTCAGAAATGCTGTTTTAATGTCCAACTGATGTACATTCCAACCATGATGAGCTGCAAGTGCACAGATGCTACGAACAGTAGTCATTTGACAAGTAGCAAAGTTTTCATCAAAATCAATGTCTCTTTCCTGCACATAACCCTTTGCAACAAGCCTGGCCTTATACCTATCAAGTGTTCCATCAAGTTTATGCTTCAGCTTCTATACCCTCTTAATGCCAATGGCCTTCTTGCCAGGGGGATAGCATCATATTCAGATTGCATTGCAGCCATCCAATGTTTTGAATTTTGTGCTTCATCAAACAAAAATGGTTCAGTCTCATCACAAAGGCTAGAGGCAGCCATAGCATAGCAATCTTATGCAAAAGAGGCACTATGAGAGCATGAACAAGTACGACATGACAGAGGTGCATCTAGTTTTCTATCACGCAAATTCTGCACCAACCATTTTGACATATTTTTTGTCTGCTCAATATCATCTCTCTCATCAACAAGTGCTTCATGTAAATTTGCATAAAAAATGGAATGATCTGCATCATCGCATGAAACCTACAAAGGTTGAGAAGTTGCCTAATTAGGACCAGCACTAGACTCTCCACTTGTAAAAAGAGGCAGCAAAGTATCATACATGTCTTTGGAGCTAATAGATATCTCCTTAGTACATGAAGGTAAGGGTTGAATAGCATCTTCCACAAAAACAACATCACGGCTAACTATAATGCATTTAGTCTATGGATGATATAGACAATAGCCTTTGCTTTCAGAACTGTACCTGTTGATATATTTAGGTAGTGATGTGTGTGAACACACTAGGACCACCGGGGCACTTTTTTCCCTCTTTAGGAGGTTTTTTCCCCCGGCTTGTATATACGCTTATTGCCCTAATGGGCTACTTATCTTTGTACATTCTCTAGTAATACATTCAGTATTGTGTGTCTATGCTCCAAGCTTCTTCTTCTTCCTTGTGTTGTTCGCGTGCTTCCGCAGACATCTATCTCCAACACTTGGTATCAGAGCAGGTCGTTGCTTCATCTAGGGCGCCGTCGACACTCCTCCATTTGCAGTCTCAAAATCGTTCGAATTTCGGTGAGCATACTCAGGGTGTTTCCGAGATCAAAACACCTTCTCTTTGTGGTGCCGAAATCACGATCTGAGCTCGTTTTGGCCTCCGAATGCACTGTCGCAGTGCTTGTGCAAGCTATTTCATCTTTTTGTGCCAAAGGTATATACCTGTTTCTGATCGCCAGTATAAGCGTCTCAAAGTCTGCTATAGGTGTAGTAGAACTCGTCTGGGTAGTTCCGTTCAACTTTTTGAGATACAGGCAATTTTCCGTTCTTCTTCCTTGTGCTGTTCCCGTGCTTCCGCAGACATCTATCTCCAACAGTACCCAACAAAAATACATTTTACTACTTTATCATCCAATTTTCTATGATGTTGTTCAGACACCAATGCACATGCCAAACAACAAAAAACACGCAGATGAGAAAGACATAGCTTGCAACCATGCCAAGCCTCATATGGAGTGATAGACTGTAGTGCTTTAGTGGGACACCTGTTAAGTACATATGCTGCACACATGACAACCTCAAGCTAGAAACTATCTGGTAAAGCCTAACTCTTGACCATACACCTTGTTGTTACCATTAGTGTCCATGTGAAAGACCAAATGGCCATCAGACACTTCTTTGTATATGTTCCTTAATAAAACATATAGTGGTGTGGTCAGTCACAGACTGTAAGTTCGACCGCATTTGTAAGACCTAAGAAATCTATCTTCGTGCACCCTATGTACTGTGTTTTTTGTGTATTCTACAGTCTCTGTGCGGAGTACCGTGTGCAGCCTTAGGAGGTTCGTTTTCTACTCTGAGGATATCACCGTGTAGCTCTTAATAAGGAGAGCGCACCATGGTGCATTGCCACCAAAACCCTTCATAGATATCAGAGCACTTCGATGCAAAAGCTTTGGACTTTTTATGCGAGTGAAGCGAGCACCCCCTAGCTTACAACTAAGGCAACGACCAAGGCATAGACCTTGGCATACCTTGTCATCCGAGTCAGCGAAGTCACTATTGGTGCCGTTGGCTACGTGCGAGGGAGGACCTCAACGATTAAGTAAGATAGAGGTTCCCGATACTTCTTGGGAGGTCACCCATCCCAGTATTGTTCCCCCCAGAGCTCGCTTAACCGTGGAAATCTCTTTCCACTAAGCTACACTCTTGTGGTGTCTAAAGAAGGAAAGACTAAGGTTGACATTACCTTGAATATGTTATGCTCCCTCAAAGCTTCATTCTTTGCTTTCAAAGCCTATTTTTGAAGCATTTTTGGGTGTCTTTTGGAGCCATTTTGGAGTACTTTTGCACATAGTTCTCTTCACACGGGTCCAAGAACATCAAGAAGAGTGTTCTTTGTACTTCTCCGACAATAAATATCAACCTTTTGGGGATGTGTTTTCAGCCACACTCGTAAAACTACAGGTTTCTCGAAAGGTTTCCAGCTTTGGTGGGAGCAGTTGTTGAAAATTTATGCGGGTTTTTTGAGCTTAAAACCTTAGAGTTGAAAGACACCTGCAGGTGTTGTTGGCTAGTTTTTGGTTTGTGCGTTCAGCCTTTTTAGTGTCATATTACTGCATATATTGAGCACATACACACCATGTACGCTTCTATTGATATCGCTTATGTACGTCCATGTGGTCATTGATATAGCAGTTACGTTTTTGCATGAAGCCTTCTAAGTTTGATAAAGAGGGTTGTGGAGAGATTTTCTTAACTGGGAGACACCCAGATGTCGGAGTCTCTTGAATGATGTAGGTGGAAGACTTACTCAGCCTCACCATAGGAGATGTATGATAGTTGTTCATAAGTGCTCAATAAGCCTAATTGGCTTCTGTTGGGTAACTAATTATATGCAGTGGAGTTAGTGATTCACTATGCACAAAAACATGAGAGTACTTGAAGTTTTATGATATTTTGACACTAGTCATATGCTCATTTTGCAGGGGATGCTCTAACAAAATTTCTCCAGACTTTTGGTTTAGCCAACTATACAGTGGTCGATTTACTCCTTGATATGCTTATTTGTTGGTATTTGGATCTTCTAGCTCCATTATCGTTATATCCAATTCTCTACCATCATGGCATCAGAGGTCTGAGGCACATCTGGTGGATCAGGGTCTAGTGTGAGTGTTCTGAGAAGGAGCTATAACTTGCAAGGCAAAGACCATTTTGAGATCCGAAAATTTAATGGCACAAACTTTTCTCTATGGAAGAATCAGATTAAAGATGTGCTGATTCAAAGGAGGCAATGGAAGCTAGTAAATGGGATTTCAAAGAAGCCTGCTGACATGGATGAAGATGATTGGGATGAGTTAGATGAAATGGCTAGGTCTACCATTCGTTGGCATGTGGCAGATAATGTTTACTTTACAGTATTAGACTGTGAAGTGCAGAGGAGCTTTTGAAGAAGTTATGCAATACATATGAAAAAGAGACAACATCAAATAAAATGTATCTGATGAGAAAATTATATGACCTTCACATGAAGGACATAGATAGTGTTGTTGCTCATCTAAATGAGTTCGATGCTATATTCTCCCAGTTACAGGCTAAGAAAATGGATATGGATAATGAGATGAAAGTAGTATTGCTGTTATGCACCCTACCATCATCATGGGACACTTTCTCCACAACTATTAGCAATAGTGCACCTAGTGGTAAACTCGTCTATGATGACATATGTGGAGCAAACCTGAGTGAGGAGATTCATAGGCACTCAAAGTGGAGATGCATATAATGTTCGTGATTCTTATCAAGGAAAGAATCAGCAACGTGGCAGGAGCAAGAACAAGGAAAAGAATGGTCAACAGAATAAGAGTAGAAGTAAATCAAGGAAGAGGGATATGGAATGCCATTATTGTCATAAGAAAGGACATATGAAGAAAGACTGATATGCATTAAAGAATGCTAAAGGTAAAGGACAGAATGTTGATGGGCATGTTAAATAGTTACCTGCACCATCTGCTTTGACTGTGAAGATTGAAGAAATTAATGCTATTTCTGATGATGCTGATGTGTTGACACTTGATAGTACTATGCCAACTGAGGCACTTACTGACTCTCTTTCCCACACGTGGCTGCTAGATTCTGGTGCTTCTTTCCATGTGACACCACACAGAGAATGATTCTCTAATTATGCAGCAAAGTCTCTCGGTACCGTGAGACTTGGTGACTCTTACTAGTGTGACATTATGGGGATTGGAGATGTGGTTGTGAAATTCATTGATGGTTCAAAATTTACTATGCATAATGTACACCATGTACCTCAGTTATCACACAGTTTAATGTTAGTTGGTCAACTTGATGACCTTGGTTACAAGGTAGTTTTCTATGCTCAGCCCTTTCATATATCAAAGGACAATATGGTTATTGCAAAAGGAAGAAAAGTTGGCTCACTTTATCCTTTATTTGTATCACAGAAAGAACACTTGTTAGCTGTTACTGAACAACCTATGGCTTGTATTTGGCATGGTCGTTTGGGCCATATATCTCGTAGTGGAATGGAAAATCTTTCTCATTCTGGGTACTTACCTGTGTTATCTTTCTCTGATTTTTCATTTTGTGAGCATTGTCAATATGGAAAGCAAACCAAAAATGTGCATAGAATGCACATTGACTCTTCAATTCAGCCTTGAGATCTCATCCATACAGATGTGTGTGGTCCTATTCCCACTAGGTCCTTAGGTGGTTCTCTTTACTTTGTCACTTTCATAGATGATGCTACTAGAAAAGTCTAGGTATATCCTATCAAATCGAAGGATGCAGTATTCCCTACTTTTAGAAAATGGCTTGCTTCAGTTGAGACTAAAAGAGGAACTAAGCTTAAGGCTTTACATTCAGAGAATGGGGGTGAGTATACCTCACATGAATTTAGCCTTTTCTATCAGTCTAGAGGGATTCGTAGAGAGTTTACAACTCCTTATACCCCAGTACAGAATGGTGTAGCTGAAAGGATGAATAGGACTATTCAAGATAGAGTATTTTCTATGTTGCATCATGCAAACCTCTCACAAGGCTTTTGGGCAGAAGCAGTATTGACTGCAGTTCATGCGATTAACCTTTCACCTAGTATTGCCAAAGGTCTGAAAGTGGCACAAGAGTATGGACAGGGAAGCCACCATAGGTGTGAAGCATATGTTCATATACCCAAGAACCATAGACAAAAGTTGGACCATAAGTCAAAGAAATGGATTTTTCTTGGATATGGTCGAGAAGGACAATTTGGATATCGCTTATGGGATCTTGAAACACAGTCAGTGATCAAAAGTAGTGATGTCATTTTCAATGAGTCTTAGATGCATAAACAACCCATTAAGGAGGTTGAAGTGAGAAGAGTGTGTTTGAGGATACTAGTCCTCTGGTTAGCATGCATAAAGATGCTGCACATAGGGATGTTCAAAAGAATGTCCATTCAGATCAGTCTGCACATATTCCTGTTCAACAACCATTGAGACGTTTTGCACGTGTCTCACATCCACTTGATAGATATGTTCCAGGTTTAGATTTTGTTATGCTAATAGATGCCGGTAAGCCTTCTTGCTACAAAGAGGCTATGCAGACAGAGGATCATCTCAAGTAGGAGTGTGCCATGAAGAGTGAGTTGGATTCTATTCACAAGAATGGTACACGGGATTTAGTACCTTTGCCAAAGGGCAAGAAAGCTTTACCATGTAAATGGGTATATAACCTGAAATTTGCATCAGGTAGTGCTTCTTCAAAGTATAAAGCACGACTTGTTGCAAAGGGTTTTAAGCAACAACATGGTGTTAATTTTGAGGAAATCTTCTCTCCAATGGTCAAGATGACTACCTCACACATGTTTCTTGGATTCGTTGTAATGGAGGACTTAGACCTAGTCCAAATGGATGTGAAAACTGCTTTCTTGCATGGAGATCCTACAGATGAGATCTATGTGGAACAACCAGAGGGTTACGTAGTTCCTGGCAAGGAAACTCTAGTTTGTAAGCTCAAGAAGAGCTTGTATGGACTTAAACAACCCCATAGACAATGGTACCAAAAGTTTGATGCTTTTATGAAGTCTCAAGGCTATTCTGGAAGCAATGAGGATCATTGTCTCTTCACAAAGAGTGCTCAGATGGCACCTTGATACGTTTGATACTTTATGTCGATGATATGTTGATTGTTGGGAAGTCCTCTTATGACTTTTCAATTCTCAAAACAAAGTTGAGTCAGACATTTGATATGAAGGATTCGGGAGATGCCAAACATATTCTTGGCATGCGCATTACTTGTGACAGGAGTAAAAGATGCATAAACTTGTCTCAAAATGAGTACATATCCAAAGTACTTCACAGATTCAATATACAGGGTGAAAAGGCATTGAATACACATTTACCCACATATGTGAAATTGAGCAAGGATGATTGCCCCAAATCAGATGAGGAAAAAGAATTCATGACCAAAATTCCCTATCAGTCTGTTGTTGGTAGTCTCATGTATGCTATGGTAGCTATGAGACCAGACATTGCATTTGGAGTGGGAGCTGTGAGTAGATATATGTCTAATCCTGGCAAGAAACATTGGGAAGCGATGAAGATGATTTTGAAATATCTGAGTGGCACCAAGGACAAGTGTCTATGCTTACGTCGAGGGAAATTATCCATTATTGGTTACACAGATTCTAACTATGCTGGTTGTGTAGACAACCGTAAGTCTACATCAGGGTACATTTTTCATTTTGTTGGAGGTGCTATCTCTTAGAGATCTCGTCTTCAAGAATGTACAATTATTTCCACCACATAAACAAAGTATGTTGCAGCAAGTGAGGCATGTAAGGAAGCATTGTGGCTTTCTTGTCTTGCTTGTGATATGGGTTGACCTCAACATGTACCTCATTTGCTTAGTGATAGTCAGAGTGCCATTGCTTTGGCTAAGAATCTGGTGTATCATGGAAAGACCAAGCACATTGAGGTGAGGTATCACTTCATAAGAGATTGCTTAGCCATTGAGTGCATTATTCTTCAGAAGGTTCACACTCGAGATAATGTTGCAGATGCTTTGACTAAAGCTCTACCACATGATAGCTTTCGATACTATTGTCACTTGATGGGGTTTACTTGATTCATGATCTTACACAGTCACTTGTATACTATGTAACATGTCCATCAGGTGGGAGGTATAGTTTGTATACTGACACTCAGGTATTCTTTATCATTCTTTATATTTTCTCCCATGATTAGTTTGGCCATATTGGCCTTTAGTGGGAGATTGTTACCCTTAGTGTCCATGTGAAAGGCCAAATGGCCACCAGACACTTCTTTGTATATGTTCTTTAATAAAACATATAGTGGCCCGGTCAGTCACATACTGTAAGTTTGATCGCATTTGTAAGACCTAAGAAGTCTGTCTTCCTGCCCCCTGTGTACTATGTTTTTTGTGTATTTTGCAGTCTCTGTGCAGAGTACCATGTGCGGCCTTAGGAGATCCGTTTTCTACTCTGAGGATATCTTCGTGTAGCTCTTAATAAGGAGAGCGCACCGTGGTGCATCGCCATCAAAACCCTTCACTCGCCATCCCCTTGAGTGACATGTTCTTCCGTTCAACAACCCCATTCTATTGAGGTGTATACGGCACTCTACACTAATGTTTTATCCCATGTTCAACTAGAAATGCATCAAAGTCAGAAAACATATATTCCCCCCCCCCTTGATCAAAATGGAGGGTGCCAATTTTACATGCTGACATATTTTTAGCCAAAATGAGAAACTGTTTGAAGCACATAAACACTTCGGACTTTTCCTTCAATGGATATACCCATGCATGCCTAGAAAAATCATCGATGAAATTCATGAAGTAAAGATAGTTCGCAAAAGAAGGTTTTGCATAGGACCACAAACATCACTATGTACATGCTGCAATTTCTGAGTAGCCCGAACTGAACCATCTTTTGGAAAGGAGGAACGCTGCATTTTTTGCAAAATACAACCTTCACAAAAATGTTTTCTAGGTGCCTCAAGTTTGGGCAAAGAGGACACCATTTCAGATTTCTAGAGGCGTAGCAAACTAGCAAAAATCAGATGACCAAAGCATGCATGCCAAAGCTTTGCATCTGACATAGCCTGAGAATCATGTACTACACATGCCAAATCATTTATAGATCTTTCATAGTCTATGAGCTTATACAGCCCATGACATAAAATGCCAGAAGCAATAATGACATTGCCATTTGACAGATCAAGAACTTTACATTTGTCATCAACAAATTTCACAACCAAGACAATCTTGGCTAATGTAGAAACTGATAATAGTTTTTTCTTGATCCGTGGCACAAATAAGGCATCTGACAAAATGAAAGATCTACCATCAGTAGTAGTCAAAATGATCTTACCAATTCCCATAACATGATAAGAGGAGTTGTTGGCACATGTAATAGTATTCCCTGTAGGGGAAGGCTCAAGTGAAGAGAAGAAACTACGCTGCAAGGTAATATGTTTGGTCGCCCCACTATCAAAGTACCAAACATCTGAGTCTATTGCAAATATGCACTACTCATGTGAAGATGGGTCAAAACTAAAAACAGTAGTAAATAACCATTCCTCATCCTACACAAGATTAGCACACTTTGTTTTCCGTGTAGAGGGCTCTTTAGCAACCAGTTTTGGACAGCTCTTAATGACATGATCATTTTCTCTTTACAGTATATGCAAAACAATTTCTTCTTTTCTGATTTCTTCTCATCTTTGTCTTCCTTCTTCGAATGTGTAGCATTTTCAGATTTCTGCTTACTAGTACAATAGCTCCACCTTTGCCCTTCTGACTAGCTAGGAAAGCTTGATCTGCAACACCCATGATGGACCTGTTCTTCCTAGGTTGATCTTCCTGCAACAGAACAGAGACTAACTCCTCAAATGACAAGACATTTGGATTGCCTTTCATCATCAAACGAAGAGCAAAAATCTGATATGAATCAGGAAGACCATTAAGAACGGTCTACACAAGTGAGCTATCTGGTATAACTTCATCAACAGAAATCAATTGTTCTTTTAAATCCTTGATCTTTGTAAGAAAATTGTCCATAGAATAACCTTCATTCATGTGCTCTCTATAAGATGCCACATTGATTTTCCACCCGGAAAAAAAAAAAGATGTGTAGGTAATAATGAAATTTTATGTTTAGGATATTCTGATCATGTCTGCAAAATTTTGTAGCAATAAGTTTTTACATTCTCTCTCTAGAAAGTTGTCGCATGAAATTTGTATGTTAATTTCGAGCATGAAGATGAAGGAATCTGAAAAAGTATTGTACGAGAGAAAGGTAGAGTAATCTTAGTAGAAAAACTTTACTTGATTGAATTTTTTGTAGTTCCTATGTTTTATGTCTCATTTGGTTCCATGAAGATAGGTTAATGAAGATATTTTTCATGTTTTTTCATCTCTCTCTAGAATTTTCAATTTTGCAGGGCCCAAAAGTGATATCTGGAAGCAGATTTGGACCTGAGGCATCTCTAACATTATTGTACGGATTTAAGAACTGAATATTTTTGTCTCTCACAAGCTCAAGCTGATTCCTCACTGTTTTTGAGTTACAGGGTTTCGAAAAGTGCCGTTTTCCAACACTTAAAAAAAAAAAAAGAGAAGCCTTCATTCATTCATCTTATTCATTTTCGCGGATTTAGAAAACGCACCTGGGTATATGGGTTATTTTTGGGTGATTGACGTGTGTGTGAGTGCGTTGCAGGGATCACCTCTATTTTTGCAGGTACGATTCTTGATGGTGGACTTGAAAAGTAGATGCATGGGTGGTCTGGAAGCCTTGCATGAGACATGCGAAAAGATGCTATCTTGGAGCATGCAGATTCTAAAAGTGCGGGTCTAGGAAGGCGTGATTGGTCGTGCGCTGGCGAAAGGCGGAGATCCCAAAAAGACGAAGACTGAGAGATAGAAAAGGATGATGGTCGTACAATCATTACGATCATTTTTCGGCTTCTAGAATTGCGATTGAGATTGAGATTGAGATTGAGATTGTGATTGTGATTGAGATTGGGATTGAGATTGTGATTGTGATTGAGATTGGGATTGAGATCAGCTCGGGGGTGGTCGAGTGGATGAGGCTTCACATTGAAGCAATCTGATAGATTTTGTAACACAGATCAGAACTACTTGCAAATCTGCACAGATAATAAATTCTCTCTCTTCTTGTTCTGCGTATACTCTGTTTTCCTTCTTTATATCTTGTGGTGTCAAAACCTATTATTCTGTGTGAGATTGTGATTCAAGTTTAGGAGACTTGTTACAAGTGGTATCAGAGCAGAGTTGGATTCCGGGACAAGATGCAGGCTTTGAAGAAGAAGATAGAAGAACAAGAGGAGCTTATCCGTAGATTGAATGCAGAATTACATAAAGAAAGATCCAACAAACAAAAAGAGGCTACTGCAAATGCTTTTATGGACCTCAATGCTAAAGGTGGTAATGGTGCGGGCACATCAAACGCACGTAGAGCTAGACGACAATGTGAACCTGAAGAGGACGATGATGCAGGTGAATCTGCACTCAAGCAAGTGTTCAAAAGAGCAAAATTAAATGAATTTGATGGTGAGAAGAAAACTGGAGAGGATCTTGAAGCATGGATTGAGGAACTTGAAGATTTCTTTGACCTGCGCGTATTTAGTGAGGAATCAAAAGCAAAGGTGGAAATTCTGCATCTACGAGGAGTCGCAAAACTGTGGTGGAAATCTTACATACAGACAAGAACACGTGAAGGTCCGATCCTCTGGAAAGAATTTTGAGAGCAAGCAGAGAATTGTTATTGTTCTCCACATTATCGGATGGAAAAGAAAATGGAATTCTACTCTTTCAAGAAGCATGAGGATGATAGATATAACTTGTCCGTTGAAGAATATAAGGAGAAATTTTTGCGTTTACATAAGTATGCACTAGAAGTTTCTGGAGATGCACTGAAAAGCAAGTTTATTGAGGGTTTGCGGGAAGAGCTTCACTATCAAGTAAAGGGGTCCGGATGTGTAGATTTTCTTGATGCGGTTGCAAAAGCAGAAAACTTTGAGAAGATGGAGAAGTTTACCATGAAAAAGGCATTCAAATCAAGGTTTATCTCAACAGGACATTGTCCCCCAAGACCTATTTCAATAAATCAAAATGGACAGAGATCGACTAACTCTATTAACGGTCAAGGAGGAAAACCAAAGCCGAAGCAAACGGATACACCTAAGAAGCAAGAAGTTGTGCACTGGCAACGTGATTCTGATTTCTTGGAGCAGGCTAAGAGGCTGGGACTTTGTTTTCGATGTGGAGAACAAGGACATCGCACTTTTGAATGTCCAAACAAGGCCATCAACCATTCTATGCAAGCGAAGATAGCTCATCTACAAGAAGAAAACATGACAATTGAGGAAGCGGATGATCAAGGTAAGTGTTCTAGCCCTAGACTTCAATGCATGAAAACTTCTTCTCATTCAAGGGCATCGGTGATTAGGATTATGGGGGACATATCCTCACGTAAGGTTAGTTTCTTGATTGATTCGGGTAGCACAAATTGTTTCCTTTCACTTAAGATGGCAGAAGCTTTGGGGTTGCATATCGAGATGTAGACTAAAAGACTTGTACAGATGGCTAATGGTAGGATACACTATACTCGAGGCTGTATTGAGAATCTTGATTTTATGTTAGGAGAGCATAAGTTTTTGGGTACCTTCCATGTAATTGAAATGAGAGAATGTGATGTAATCATCAGAATGGACTGGCTAGTCCATAACAGTGTCGTGATTGATTGTGAAAGCGGGATCCTTACTTTGAAAATAGAAGGGAAGGAGCATCGTCTTGCAGGCAAGTGTAATTCAAGTTTTTCCCCTATTTCTGCAATAAACTTGATTAGGGGTATTTGACAGGGTTGTGAGACATATTTGGTTTATGTGCATGACCTTCAGGAGAAGAAGAAAGAAGAGGAAATACCGGAATATGTTAAAAAACTTTTAGATGAGTACACAGATGTATTTCCTGATGATCTACCGGGCATGCCTCCTTCTAGGAAAATTGACCATGCTATAGACCTTTATCCAGGAAGTGAGCCTTATTCTAGAGCACCTTATAGGTTCAATATTGATGAATTGAAAGAGTTGAAGCTCCAATTGGATGATCTATTGAAGAAGGAGTTGATAAGACCTAGTGTTTCACCTTGGGGAGCACCTGTTTTGTTTCAGAAAAAGAAAGATGGTTCATACAGACTTTGTATTGACTATAGGGGATTGAACAAGAAAACCATTAAGAACAAGTATCCACTGCCACACATAGATGAACTACTGAGTCAATTGGGTGGTGCCACAGTATTCACTAAAATTGACTTAAGATCGGGATATCATCAAATTAGAGTAAAGTCTGAGGACATACCCAAAACCGCTTTTAGAACACGATATGGTCATTATGAGTTCACAGTTTTGCCTTTTGGATTGACAAATGCTCCTGCAACATTTATGTGTTTGATGAATAATGTGTTTCATGAATATCTCGATGAATTTATATTAGTTTTTCTTGACGATATTTTTGTGTATTCTAAGGATGATGATGAACATGCATTGCCTCTCAAGAAGACTTTACAAAAACTAAGAGAGCATAAAATATATGGTAAGATGAGTAAATGTTTTTTTGCAAAAGGGGAAGTGACTTATTTGGGGAGAGTTGTTTCTAAGGAAGGGATTCATATAGATCTTGAGAAAGTTAAAAGCATAGTTGACTGGCCTACACCCAAATGTGTGAGGGATGTGAGAAGCTTCCTTGGTTTGGCACAATATGAGAGGGCACACATTAGGGAGTTTTCTCGAATTGCAAATCCTCTTACAGAATGGACAAAGAAAAATAGAGAGTTCACATGGAACGATGAGTGTCAAAAGGCGTTTGACGAATTAAAACAAAAAGTTATCAAAAATTGTGTGCTAAAGATACCTGAGTTAGGGAAGCCTTTTATTGTTGCATGTGATGCTAGTGGAAGCCAAATCGGATGCGTACTTTCACAAGAAGGGAGGGTAGTGGCTTATGAGTCAAGGAAATTAAGGAAACATGAATTAGATTATACAACACATGAATTAGAAATGCTTGCAGTTGTTCATGCACTTAAACATTAGAGACACTTATTGCTAGGAGTAAAGTTTGAATTAAGAACAGATCATCAGAGCCTTAAATACATATTTACTCAACCTTTACTTAACAATAGACAAAAACGATGGATCCAATTGCTAAGTGAATATGATTTTGATATTAAATACTTAGCAGGAAAAGAAAACAAGGTGGTCGATGCTTGAGTCGTAAACCCTTATGCAGTTCAATTTCTATTTTATCCTCTGATTTTGATATTGGAAAAGAATTAAAAGAAGATTTATTTTATGGAGCAATCTTGAACTTTTTGGGTATGAATCCAGGTTCTATGTTTGAGGGAAAATTTCATTTGAGAAATAATGATTTGTATTGTAATTCTCGTTTATGTATTTCTTCAGAATCTGTTTTGAAAGAAAAGATCCTACATGAATGTCATGATGCACCTTTCTCTGCACACCCTGGTTTTTCTAGAACTTATGCAAAAGTGAAAGCTTCATATTATTGGCCACATATGAAATATGATATTAAGAGGTATGTGGAAGAATGTTTGAAATGTCAACAGGTTAAGGCCGAATTTAAAAGGAGTCCTGGCATGTTACAACCATTAGATGTGCCTGATAAAAAATGGGAATCCATCTCTATGGATTTCATAACAAAGTTGCCTGTGACCAGAAGTGGGCATGATACCATCTTTGTTGTCGTGGACCGTCTTACAAAGATGGCACATTTTCTTCCCATGAGGAAAACTGATACAGCTTTGCATGTTGCTAAACTTTCATAAAAGAAAGTTTTAGGTTACATGGTATACCCAAAAGTATAATTTCTGATAGGGATGCAAGGTTCACATCTAATTTTTGGAAAGCAACATTTCAATCCATAGGAACAGAATTGCGCATGAGTACTGCATTTCATCCTCAAACCGATGGTGAGACCGAGAGGGTTAACAGGGTGCTTGAGGATACGTTACGCATGTATGTGAATGATAAGCAAAACAATTGGACTGAATATTTGCCCTTGGTTGGGTATGCATATAATAGTGCATGGCATTCCTCTACTAAGATGACACCTTTTGAAGCAATGTATGGTTATAATTGCTTGCTACCGCATTCACTTTTTAATTCACAGAATCAGGTTGAAATATCCAAACAGATGCTTGAAAACATGGATTTGTAGCTAAATAAGGTAAGGAAAAACATGAAAGATGCATAGAAACATCAGAAATTATATCATGATCTCAAAAAGAGACCCTTGGAATTTAGAACAAATGATCTGGTTTTTTTGAAAGTGAGTCCTTCTAAATCAAATCTGGTTTTAGGCAAAGATCGTCGATTGTCTCCTCGTTATGCTGGTCCGTTCAAAATCTTAAAGAAAATTGGTTCTGTTGCATATTTACTTGACCTACCTAATACTTTGAAAATTCATCGAGTCTTCCATGTTGGATTACTTAAAAAGTATGTTCCTAATGCTGATCATGTTTTGCAGGACAAATCTAAGTTGAAGGAAGATGCCACTTTTGAGCTTGAACCAGAAGTTATAATGGATAGGATAATTAGAAATCTTAGGAATCGTGAAATAGTGGAAATTTTAGTAAAGTGGTTTGCATATCCTATTGAAGATTCAACATGGGTTGGTTTAGATGAGTTTATGGAACATTATCCTTCTTTCCAACTCTGAGGACAGAGTTCTTTAAAGAGGTGGAGAATTGTAAGATGCCACATTGATTTTCCACCCGAAAAAAAAAGATGTGTAGGTAATAATGAAATTTTATGTTTAGGATATTCTGATCATGTCTGTAAAATTTTATAGCAATAAGTTTACATTCTCTCTCTAGAAAGTTGTCGCATGAAATTTGTATGTTAATTTCGAGCATGAAGATGAAGGAATCTGAAAAAGTGTTGTACGAGAGAAAGGTAGAGTACTCTTAGTAGAAAAACTTTACCTGATTGAATTTTTTGTAGTTCTTATGTTTTATGTCTCATTTGGTTCCATGAAGATAGGTTAATGAAGAGCTTTTTCATGTTTTTTCATCTCACTCTAGAATTTTTGATTTTGCAGGGCCCAAAAGTGATATCTAGAAGCAGATTTGGACCTGAGGCATCTCTAACATTATTGTACGGATTTAAGAACTGAATATTTTTGTCTCTCACAAGCTCAAGCTGATTCCTCATTGTTTTTGAGTTACACGGTTTTGAAAAGTGCCGTTTTCCAACACTTCAAAAAAAAAAAAGAGAAGCCTTCATTCATTCATCTTATTCATGTTCGCGGATTTAGAAAACGCACATGGGTATATGGGTTATTTTTGGGTGATTGACGTGTGTGTGAGTGCGTTGCACGGATCACCTCTATTTTTGCAGGTACGATTCTTGATGATGGACATGAAAAGTAGATGCATGGGTGGTCTGGAAGTCTTGCATGAGACATGCGAAAAGACGCTATCTTGGAGCATGCAGATTCTAAAAGTGCGGGTCTAGGAAGGCGTGATTGGTCGTGCGCTGGCGAAAGGCGGAGATCCCAAAAAGATGAAGACTGAGAGATAGAAAAGGATGATGGTCGTACAATCATTACGATCGTTTTTCGGCTTCTAGAATTACGATTGAGATTGAGATTGAGATTGAGATTGAGATTGAGATTGTGATTGAGATTGGGATTGAGATTTTGATTGTGATTGAGATTGGGATTGAGATCAGCTCGAGGGTGGTCGAGTGGATGAGGCTTCACATTGAAGCAATCTGATAGATTTTGTAACGCAGATCAGAACTACTTGCAAATCTGCACAGATAATAAATTCTCTCTCTTCTTGTTCTACGTATACTCTGTTTTCCTTCTTTATATCTTGTGGTGTCTAAACCTATTATTCTGTGTGAGATTGTGATTCAAGTTTAGGAGACTTGTTACACTCTCTCTCCAATTTTTTTTGGAGGTAAGCAACACAAGCCTCATTCCTAGCCTGGTACAATGTGGTAAGTGTATCCCAAGCATCCTTAGCTATTCTACAAGAGAAAATGTGAGGAATAATGGCATGTTTGATAGACAAAGCTATCAATGCATGTGACTGAGCATCTCTACCATCCCAACAAATTTGCTCTGCAGTAGTTGCAATAGAAACAGCAGCATGAACAGGAATCTGCAGAATATCATCATCTTTGACACCATCTCCATTAGCTCCAATAATATTCGTAGGTGTAACAAGATGTCTTTCAACACCCTGCACAATATTCAATAGTCCTTTTTTGACCAATATATGACACATCATATAAGGCCACAATGGGTAATTTGTACCATCCAACTTATCCTCAACAGCCATCATATGAAATACATCACTACTTTCAGCCATGGCCACTGATTAAAATACCTTGATGCAGAAAAATGATTGTATCTAAAAAAGCTGAACAGAATTGCCCAAACAGGTTCTGTTATACATGTAATAGACTTCAAGACGCTTATACTGGAAAACCAAAACAGGTATATATCTTTGGCAGAAAATGACAAAATAGCCTACACAAGCACTATGATAGTGTGTTCCGAGGTCGAAACGAGCTCAGATTGTGATTTCGGCACCACAAAGTGAAGCAGTTTTGATCTCTCAAACAACCTGAGTATGCTTAACAAATTTTGTGTGATTCTGAGACTACAATGAGAGAGTTGTAGACAATGCCCTAGATGAAGCGAGACCTGCTCTGATACCAATTTTTTGCGTGCTTCCACAGACGTCTAACTCCAACAATTTGCATGTGCATTTATCTATAACTTTGTTGCTTATCAATCACATAAGCCAAATTACATTGGTCTATGAGCTTTCAAAATATGTGATACCATAAATATTGCCTTACTACCAAGAAAAAAAAGATGAAACATTGAAAGTTCTCACAAGATGCAAAAAATTGAGCATACAAGCATTTCCCCATTATATCCTCACCAAAAAATCTCACTCTACCCATTTTAGTCCATTGGAGTTAGATTGACCATTAATTTGTTAGTGCAATCATTAGCTAATGGATTCTCTTCATGTCTTAAAGTTAATTCAATGCCACCAATAGATGGATAAACAAACTATTTAGTGCACCAAAACAATATAGACCTGGTATACTGTAACTCTTTCATAATACTTTAGAAATAACCATGTTAATGGATTATATGCTTTGAAGCAAGCACCACGTGCTTGGTATGACAAGATACATGGCTAATTGATTGCACATGGTTTTGAGAATAGTCCAAATGAGAGCACCTTATATGTTAAGCATGCAAATGATGTGATTATGATAATTGTTATCTATGTTGATGACATGCTGCTCACTCACTGGTCCTCATGAGAAGCATATTGCTAATTTTAAGGCTGATTTGCATGCCTCATTTGAGATGTTAGATTTGGGGCATTTGCTTCACTATTTGGGCATTTATTCTTACGCAAGTTGATGGTGGAATAGCTATGTGTCAAATAAAATATATTGACACATTATGGCATCATTTTGCCCTTGAAGACCCTAATGCCGCTCGTATGGAAATAGGTTTATGGTTGAGTCTTCATGATGTTGGAGACACATTTGATGTTTTTCTCTATCAGTAGGCTATTGGATGCTTGATTTACTTATGCATAACTCGGTTTGATATTTAGTTTGTTGTCTCATAGATGAGCAAGTTTATGCATTGCCTAGGTGTCAAGCATTGGTAGGTGATTTAGCACGTCTTTTGCTACTTGAGTGGTACCCGAACACTAGGATTCTTTGATCCCAAGGGAGATCACTACCGCCAGATTTACATGCTATTTCTGATTCTGATTGGGCTGGTTGCTATGGCAATCGTGTGTCCACTAGTGGTTTTTGCTTCATGCTTGGTAGATCATGCATATCTTGGTTGAGCAAGACGTATCCTATTGTAGCCACTTCTAGTTATGAGGCTAAGTATAGGGGAGCTTTCACACCAATTGTTATGTGTGTGGCTCAGACACAATTTGGCTAATTTGGGTGCCAGTTAGTCTTCTGCCACCAACATCTTCACTGATAGTCAGAGCGCATTTGTAGTTGCGAGGGACCATGTGTTCCATGCTCCCACTAAGCACATTGAGGTGCACTATCATTATGTGCAGGAGAGGTAGGTTGCTGGAGAGATCAATTTGGCATATGTGCCCATAAAGGAGAACATTGTAGACCTTTTCACAAATGCTCTGCATAGGGAGAAGTTTAAAGCTTTCGACAAAGCTTTGGGCTACTTCTTTTTGTGGATTGATTCCACATATCTTGGCCTTTGCTCATACATCAGTGCCAACTCCTTGTTCACCGTATCTCTATGAGGGGGGTGTTGATATATTTTGATAGTGATGTGTGTGAACACACCTAGGACTGCCAAGACACTTTTTTCCCTCTTTAGAATGATTTTTGCCCCAGCTTGTATATATGACTATAACCCTAATGGGTTACTTATCTTTGTACGTTCACTTGTTAATACACTTAGTATTGTGTGTTGTGCTCCAAGATTCTTCTTCTTCCTTGTGTTGTTCGCATGCTTCCGTAGACCTCAAACTCCAATAGTAGGAAGCAACACCCTAAGCACACTTCATGGGAATGAGTAGAGGGAAGAATTTAAAAAACTGAAAAGGGAGAAATGAAAACAAATCAGTGAAATACATAAGGATATTTTCACTAATCGTTGCATTAATTCAATTATTAAAAATATAAGCAGTAAAATTTATAATCCTTAGAAGATCAACGTATGATCATGGAGTGGTGAATGAAGGAACATCCTTACATGTTGTGTGTGAGAAGATCAAGAAAGGGGGGTCATTGATCAAAACATAGGACTAGAGAACATTTAGAAAGTTAATTTTCGTGTTTCATGGATTGTAAGAGTAGAACTCGATAGTGATTAATTGTGGAGGAACCAAACTACGGAATAGTTAGAAAGATAGAGAGGACGAATTGGAGCTTGTCATAAGGTAGATGGAAAAAATAGGCGCATTAGCAAGTAATTTGCTAATTGTGGGAGAAGGCATTAACCTCCCTTGATCATTATGTAGCTTCATTGACACTAATTTCTAAAAGTTGAGGGTATTGTAGAGAGATTAGGTGCACAAGGGATTAAGCTAAATTGCATATTTGATAAAGAAAAATTATGTGCTGCACACGTTTTTTTTTTTCCTTTTTGCACAAAACCATGAGGCTGGAAAACATACACTTCTTCATGTAAGTCACCATTCAGAAATGCATTTTTAATGTCCAAGTGATTTACACTCCAACCATGATGGGCTGCAAGTGCACAAATTCTATGAACGGTAGTCAATCGACATGTGGGTGCAAAGGTCTCATTAAACGCAATACCTCTTTCTTGAGCATAACCTTTTGCAATAACTCTAGCTTTGTATGTGTCAAATTTTTCATCAGGTTTATATGTCAGCTTGTATACCCATTTAGTGGCAATTGCCTTTTTGCTAGGAGGCAAATCACATAAAGACCAGGTAGCATTCTTCATAATATCATCATATTCTAATAGCATAGGAGCTATCCAATTTTTTGAATTTTGTGCTTCATCAAAAGAAACATGTTGATTCTCATCACAAGGACTAGAGGCATCCATAGCATAGCAATCTGATGCAAAAGAAGCACTATGAGAGCTTGAACAAGTATGTTATGACAAAGGTGCATCTAATTTGCTATCTTGCAAAGTCTGCACTAGCCATTTGGGCATAGTTTTTGCCTCCTCTATATCAGCCCTCTCAACATGTGAATCATGTAAATATGCGTAAAAAATGGAATGATCTATGTCATCATGTGAAACCTCTAAAGGTTGTGAAATTGCCTCATTTGGAATAGCACTTGGCTATGCACCTATAAAGAGAGGTAGAAAAGTGTCATACACATCTTTGGAGCTAACTGATGTCTCCTTGGTAAATGAAAGTAATGGTTGAATTGCATCCTCCACAAAAACAACATCACAACTAACCAAAGTGCATTTAGTATGTGGATGATACATAGAGATATCAAAAATGCATTTAGTTCCCATTTTACATGCTGAAAGATTTTCAGTGAAAACCAAAAAGTGTTTGAAACACATAAACACTTCTGACTTTGCTTTCAGTGGATACACCCATGCATGCTTGGAAAAATCATCAATGAAATTCATGAAGTAGAGGTAGTTCCCAAAAGAGGATGTCTGCATAGGACCACATACATCATTGTGAGCAAGCTACAATTTCTAAGTAGCTCAAAATGAACCATCTTTTGGAAAGGAGGAATGCTACATTTTGCCCAAAATATAGCCTTCATAAACATGTTTACAAAGTGCATCAAGTTTGGGCACAGGACACCATTTCAGATTTCTATAGGCATAGCAAACTAGCAAAATTTAGATGAACAAAGTGTGCATGCCAAAGCTTTGCATCTAACATAGCCTAAGAATATTGAACTGAACATTCTGAATCATTTATAGATTTTGCATAATCTATGAGGTTATAGAGCCCATGATATTAAAATCTAGAAGCAATAATGACATCACCATTTTACAGATCATGAATCATACATTTTTCATCAACAAATTTCACAACCAAGCCAATCTTGGCTAATAATAAAACGGATAACACATTTTTCTTGATTCCTCACATAAATAAAGCATCACACAATGTGAAAGAACTACCATCAAGAGTAGCTAGAATGATCTTACCAACTACCACAATAGGATAAGAGGATTTGTTGGCACATGTGATAGTATTCTCTATAGGGGCAGGCTCAAGTGAAGTGAAGAAATTGCACTACGAGGTAATGTGTTTGGTTTTCGCATTATCAAAGTATCAAGCATCTAAGTCTACTGCAGACATACAATGTTCATCAAAAGATGGGCCATAACTGAAAACAATAGTAAATGAATGCCCATTCTTCATTCTACATAGGTTTTGCAGACTCTATTTTAGGTGTAGAGGCCTCTACAACAACCATTCCAGCCTCTGTTGTAGCCATTTTTGGACAACTCTTTATGAAATGATCATTTCCTTTACAGTATTTGCAAAACAATTCCTACTTTTTGTTTTCTTATCATCATTCTCTTCCTTTTTTGACAGTGCAAAATTAGCAAATTTTTGCTTACTAGTAGATGAGCTCCATTCACCTTTGCCCTTCCTACGAGCTAGGAAAGATTGATGTGCAACATGCATGATGGACCTGCCCTTCCTAGACTGATCTTCTTGCAACAAAATAGAGACTAACTCTTAAAATTTTAAGTCATTTGGATTGCCTTCCATCATCAATTGAAGAGTAGAAGGTGTTGATATATTTAGGTAGTGATATGTGTGAACACACTAGGATTGTCGGGGCACTTTTTCCCTCTTTAGGAGGTTTTTTCCCTCAGCTTGTATATATGCCTATTGCCTTAATGGGCTACTTATCTTTGTACATTCTAGTGGTAATACATTAAGTATTGTGTGTTGAGCTCCAAGCTTGTTCTTCTTCCTTCTATTGTTCGCGTGATTCCATGGACATCTAACTCCAAGAATTGGTATCAGAGCAGGTCGCTGCTTCATCTAGGGCATCGTCGACATCTCTCCGGTTGTAGTCTCAGAATCACACGAATTTTGGTGAGCATACTCAGCGTGTTTTCGAGAACAAAGGTGCTTCGCTTTGTGGTGCCAAAATCGCGATCTGAGCTCATTTAGGCCTCTGAACGCACTATCGTAGCGTTTGTGCAGGCTATTTCATCTTTTTGTGCCAAAGCTATATACCAGTTTTGATTCGCCAGTATAAGCATCTCAAAGTCTGCTACAGGTCTAGCAGAATTCGTCTTGGCAGTTTTGTTCAACTTTTTAAGATACAGTCAATTTTTTGCATCAAGGTATTTTAGTCACCAGCCATGGGTGAAAGCATTGATGTATTTCGTATGTTGGTTGTTGAGGATACGTTAGATGGTACCAACTACCCGTTATGGGGTTATATGATGAAACATGTATTGGTTGCAAAACAACTGTGGAACATTGTGTGGGGTGTTGAAAAATGTCCTATCACACTTGCAACTGTTACAACTGCAGGTACTGAAGCTGATGCAGAAGGTGTCGAAGATGATGATATTCTGCATATTCCTGTTCGTGCTGCGGTTTTTGTTGCACCTTCTATATAGCAAATTTTTTGGGATGGCAGAGATGCCTAGGCACATGCATTGATAGCTTTGTCTATCAAATGTGCCGTTATTCCTCACATTCACTCTTGCAGGACAGCTAAGGATGCTTGGGATACACTTACCACATTGTACCAAGCTAGGAATGAGGCTCATGTTGCTTACCTCCAAATACAGTTGGAGAGTGAGCACATGAATAAAGGTGATTCTATGGACAATTTTCTAACAAAGATCAAAGACTTGAAGGAACAATTGATTTTTGTTGATGAAGATATACCAGATAGCTCACTTGTGCAGACCGTTTTGAATGGCATTCCTGATTCATATCAGAGTTTTGCTTCTACTCTTCGGCTGATGATGAAAGGCAATCCAAATGCCTTATCATTTGAGGAGTTAGTCTTTGTTCTGTTGTAGGAAGATCAGTGCAGGCAGAACATGTCCATTATGCATGTTGCAGATCAAGCTTTCCTCGCTAGTCAGAAGGGCAAAGGAAAATGGAGCTCTTCAACTAGTAAGCAAAAATCTGCTAATTCTACACAATCAAAGAGGGAAGACAAAGATGAAAAGAAATCAGAAAAGCAAAAATTGTTTTGCAAGTACTATAAAGGAAATGACCATATCATAAAGAACTGTCCAAAACTGGCTACTAAAGAGGCAAAGAAGAAAGAGGCTGGAATGGTTATTGTAGAGGCCTCTACACCAAAAATAGAGTCTGCTAATCTTCGACAGGAAGAATAATGGGTGTTTACTACTATTTGTAGTTTTGACCTATCTTCTCATGAGCAGTGCATGTCTTCAGTAGACTCAGATGTTTGGTACCTTGATAGTGGGGCGACCAAACATCCTACATCGCAGTGAAGTTTCTTCTCTTCACTCGAGCCTGCCCCTACAGGGAAAACTATTACATGCGCCAACAACTCCTCTTATCTTGTTATGGGAGTTGGTAAGATCATTTTTACTATTGTTGATGGTAGTTCATTGACTTTGTCAGATGCTTTGTTTGTGCCAGGGATCAATCAAAACCTTTTATCAAATTTTTTCATTAGCCAAGATTGGCTTGGTTGTGAAATTTATTGATGAGAGATGTATAGTTCATGATATGTCAAATGGCGATGTGATTATTGCTTCTGGCATTTTATGTCATGGGCTTATAAGATCATAGACTATGAAAGATCTGTAAATGATTCGGCATGTGCAGTACATGATTCTTAGGCTATGTCAGATGCAAAGCTTTGGAATGCACGCTTTGTTCATCTGACATAGCCTGAGAATCCAAAAGATGATTCAGTTTGGGCTACTTAGAAATTGCAGCTTGTACATAGTGATGTGTATGGTCCTATGCAAACACCTTCTTTTGGAAATTATCTTTACTTCGTGACTTTCATGGATAGTTTTTCTAGGCATGCATGGGTATATCCATTGAAGGCAAAGTCTAAAGTGTTCATGTGCTTCAAATAGTTTTTGGTTTTGGCTAAAAGTCTGTCAGCATGTAAAATGGGCACCCTCCATTCTGATCGAGGGGGAAATATATGTCTTCTGATTTTTATGCATTTTTGGCTAAACATGGGATAAAACACCAGTGTACAATGCCATATACACCTCAACACAATGGAGTTGTTGAACGAAAGAACAGGTCACTCATGGAGATGGCGAGGTGTATGGTCAAGAGTCAAGCTCTACCACATAGTTTGTGGCTTGAGGTTGTCATGTGTGCAGCATATGTACTTAACATGTGTCCCACTAAAGCGCTGCAGTCTATTACTCCATATGAGTCTTGGCGTGATTGCAAGCCATCTGTTACTCATCTACATGTTTTTGGTTATTTGGCATATGCATTAGTGCCTGAACAACATCGAAGAAAATTGGATGATAAAGTAGTAAAATGTATTTTTGTTGGGTACAGTTCTAAAAGTAAAGGCTATCGTCTGTATCATCCATAGACTAAATGTATTCTGGTTAGCTGTGATGTTGTTTTTGTGGAAGATGCTATTCAGCCATCGCTTTCATGTACTAAGGAGACATTTGTTAGCTTCAAAGATATGTATGATACTTTGTTGCCTCTTTTTACAGGTGGTAGTCTAGTGCTCGTCCTAATGAGGCAATTTCTCAGCCTTTTTAGGTTTCAAGTGATGATGCAGATCATTCCATTTCTAATGTAGATTTACATGATGCAATTATTGATGGAGAGCTGATATTGAGCAAGCAAGAACTATGCCAAAATCGCTAGTGTAGATCTTGCGTGACAACAAATTAGATGCACCTCTGTCATATCGTACTCGATCAGGCTCTCATAGTGCGTGTTCTACATCAGATTGCTATGTTATGGCTGCGTCTAGTCTCTGTGATGAGAATGAGCCTGTTTGGTTCGATGAAGCACAAAATTCAAAAAATTGGATGGCTGCTATGCAATTTGAATATGATGCTATAATGAAGAATGGTACTTGGTCTTTATGTGACTTGCCTCCTCGCAAGAAGCCCATTGGCACTAAGTAGATATACAAACTGAAGCATAAACCTGATGGTACAGTTGACAGGTATAAGTCTAGGCGTGTTGCAAAGGGTTATGTGCAGGAAAGAGGCATTGATTTCGATGAGACCTTTCCTCCTACTTGTCAAATGACTACTGTTCGTAGCATCTGTGCACTTGCAGCCCATCATGGTTGGAATGTACATCAGTTAGACATTAAAACTACATTTTTGAATGTTGACTTGCATGAAGAATTGTATGTTTTTCAGCCCCGTGCCTTTGTGCAGAAAGGGCATGAAAACTAGGTGTGCAGGTTAAAGAAGCCATTATACGGTTTAAAGCAAGCACCATGTGCTTGGTATGAGAAGATACATGCCTATCTGATTGCACATGGTTTTGAGAAGAGTCCAACTGAGAGCGCCTTATATGTTAAGCATGCTAATGATGTGCTTCTAATCATTGTTTTCTATGTTGATGACATGGTGCTCACTAGTCCTATTGAGAAGCATATTGCTAATTTTAAGGCTGATTTGCATGCCTCATTTGAGATATCTAATTTGGGGCATTTGCATCACTATTTGGGCATTCAGTTTATGCATCTTGATGGTGGAATGGCTTTGTGTCAAACGAAATATATTGACACATTATTGTAGCATTTTGGCCTTGAAGACTGTAAACCTATTGCCACTCCTATGGAGACTGGTTTATCACTGAGTCTTCATGATGCTAGAGATGCACTTGATGCTTTTCGCTATTAGCAAGGTGTTGGATGCTTGATTTAGTTATGCATTACTTGGCCAGATATTCAATTTGTTGTCTCACAAATAAATAGGTTTATGCATTGCCCAGGAGTCAAGCATTGGTAGACGTTTAAGCGCATCTTTTGCTACTTGAGTGGTACTTGGCTACTTGGGTTGTTTTATCCCAAGGGGGGATCACTATCGCTAGATTTGCATGATTTTTGTAACTCCCATTGGGCTGGTTGCTATGACACTCGTGTGTCCACTAGTGGCTTTTGCTTCATGCTTGGTAGCTGTTGGCAGTAGCCAGAGGCATAGACGACGCGGAAGTATGTGAAGATAGAGCACAATGAAGAAGTGGGGAGCCAGTCGGATCATTTTTTCAAACAAATATGTTTAAAAACACTTTTTCAAATACTCAACAGTGATTTTCATCACTCTTGTACCATATGTAACATAGAACAATAGCTTTCGTAATTCATAGCTCCATTTTGTGCAAGCGGAGGAGTCCTCAAGCTTGAGGATCTTAGGTAGAACAAGCCTACCAATTTTGGCTATTTTTAGACCTCGTTTACCCTTTCAAATAGCACCTAGAACCTATTTTTTAACTATGTCGGTCACTAGATGTGAAACCAGTCAAAACTAGTCTAGAATCTATAAAAAGAGCTATAGAGATCATTTTTGGGGTGAGCTAGTGTAGCTTGTATGAGTAGGGAGAAGAGCTTAGAGCTATTTTGAGCTTGTAAGAGTGTTCTTGAGTAATAGAGTCTATTTTCCTACCTTCCATTGTGTCTTGCTTGTCTCCTACATGTGTGTGTGTATGTGTGTGTGCATCTCTATGCTTCTCACCTTCACTCTCACTCCATCTCACATTCACAATCTTCATATCACTCCTATCTCTTTTGCGGATCGACATTAAGGAGGTGGAGCTTCTTAACGTGGTACTTACCATTGTGCTAGAGCAACACCAAATTTGGCATTGTTGCCAAGGATCGAGTCTAGGACGAATGTGTGATGGTAAAAGTATAGCAAGAAGTGGCATTGGAAGGTAAAAAATTCAGTTTTTGTTGTTGTTTTGACTTATCTTTTTGTGTTTTTCATCTCCTTTACACTCCTTCACCACCGCATCATCATCTTCCACTCCAAAAAAATCAGAAAATTCACCATATCCACCCATTCTCCTCATTTCCCCTCATTTGTGCATGCGAGAGAGAGAGAGAGAGCTTTTGTGCTTGCAGGTACTGTGCTCCAGAGCAGCTGGACGGCTTCCAAAAGGTAAAAAATCCACTTTTTGTCAGAATCTGCCGTGTGTGTCAGACCATCACGATAGTCTGCCAAGTTTAGCATTTTTGGTAAGCGACCACACCACAAGGTAGGCGACACTAGCGCATACACGAATCCACAAACGCATTCCAAAAATTTGGATTTTGGTGGACCATTGCGATGGGCTCATGCCATCGCGATTGTGTCACACCACTGCGATTGGCGCACGCCATCACGACGGCTCGGCTGGACCATCACGACGGTCTCACGCCATCACGACGGTTCACTTGAGCCATCGTGAGGGTCTCACACCATTGTGACAGTTCACTTGAACCATCATGACGATCCCGTTGACCCCACACCATCGCGATTGGCCCACACCATCACGACGACTCATCTGCCACGTGTCAAGCCAGACCATCGCGATGATACCAGGTACGCCATCGCGATGCCTCGAAGTTGGACCATTGCGATTGGCTGAAGCCATCGCGCCTTCTGACCATCACGACGGTTGTGTTGACCGTTGACCGATGCCATCGCGATTGCTCGCCGATTAGACCATCATGACACCTCGCACCATTGGACCATTCTGATTGTACCATGCCATCGCGACGGTTCACCTGAGCCATCGCGACGGTCCCAGACCATCGCGATTGTCCCAGACCATCGTGATTGTCCACCCCAAATGCAAAAATTAGGGTTTGATTTTTTTGGGAAAATTTGGGGCCATTTTAAGCAAATTTTTGGGTGTCTAAGCTCATAGGAGACTACTTAGCTCATGCTTGAAGAAAAAGCTAATTGTTAGTTTTTAGCCCTGAGGGCCTGAACGCTCATATCTTTTTCTTCCGAAGTCCGTTTTTTGAGCTTTATAGCTCGTTAGCAAGGCAGTGAAAAACGCAAGCTTGGGAAGTGCGACTTCCTAGGCAATAGAGCAATCAAAGGAGCGGACTCGAGGTTGGAAGAATACTCAACCCCCTGAGTCAATTATTAGCTTAGGCTAAATGGTAGCATTGTGGATAACGACGATATGAACACATCAAGTTCAAGAGACTTAATTTTTCAAGTCCAAGACTACAGTAAAAGTGTGCGATATGAAACCTAAAGGAAAGAGCTAAAGTCTGACGGAACGAGAACTCAAAAGTACCACGAAAAGTCGATTCTTGACATATACATTGAAACAAGACAAGGACTTAAAAGGAATTCACAAAGAAACAAGTAATTGAGAGCAAAGAACCATTGACGATCAGAGAGTGCCAAGAAGTAAATTCATGAACCTTAGATCGGGCAAGCATATAGGTAAGTCAGACCGACGAAGCCTTAGATCATCAGAAGCAAGTGTAGGAACTATTGCACATTCATGGGCACAACAATTGAATAGTTATCCTTACGAGTTGAGCTCAGATACGAGTGAGTCAGAAATGGCTTTTAGCAGAGAAAGACCGGAAGGAGGGTTAAACATAGCATATTTGGAAAGACCTGAAGGACCCTACAGAACTCAATTAGAATTTGTCCGAACCAACCGCTTAGGTGCTCGCATCTATGAGGATGGATTGCGAAGATTAGTGGTGCAATTGCACAATCCTGATCAACCCATTGGATTGGATTGCCCAGTGGTAAAATTTGAGAGAGACACATACATAGACAAAGAAGGAACGATGTACATCATAAGTACTCAGCCAAATAATACAAATGAGTTTGGTGTAATTCGGTTAGAGACGGAAGCAAGGACCCAAGGAAAAGAACCTGTAGGAGAAGAACCTAGGTCACCTAGAGGGAAATCTGTACTAACAAGAGTGTTAATCCCAGATTGGATCCCTCAGGACAATAGAAGCAGAGAGTTTTTTGTGAATAAGGAAACTGATGAAGCATTTTGGAGATACAGAATGGAACAACCTAGTAAGGTAGGCTCCATCATGATCTATGAATTCAAGGACCCAGATGCACCTGGAACAAATGTAGACACGGGCCATCTTGAACACATGGAGAGGCGATTTAGTATTCCCCCCATCTCGAACAAATGTAAACACAAGCCATCAAGGTGCTGGAACATCATCAGCCCATGGCCTTCAAAGAGAGAAGAATAAAGACAAACCGGAAGTGAGTTTCACTCATTCCATAGGGAGAGGTAGAACCACCATGGACACCGATAGAGTGGAAAGACAAAGGGAACCTAGAATACCAGATGGTAGAGATGATTTTCCTCTACCTAAGCCACGTGAACACACAAGGGTACTAAGACCCACTTAGTTAGTAAAGTCCATGAAAAACTATTTTGATGGGACAGGAGATCCCTATGACCATGTTGCGGAGTTTAAGCAAGTACTACGAGCAGAGCAAGTAGAAGACATGTTTACGCAATACAATGCATTTGGACTAACGTTAAAGAACACGGCTTTAACTTGGTTCCAAACATTGCACCAAAGGCAATTTAGAGATACCCATCACTTGTTAGAGTCATTAATCACTGAATTCTTTAAAAGTGGAATCAAGCATGATACATCTTCGTTGATTCATAGTTTCAAGCAGACCCCTCAGGAACCAGTCAGACTTGCAGGACGTAGGTTTAGACAATATGTGGAGAGATGTCCGATGCAAGAGTTACCCTCACAGGCCAAGCAGGTGTCATTGTTTTTAGATGGCCTCTTAAGCTTTAAACTACTCTCCTATGTGTACTTGAAGGAACCCAGAATGCTAGAGCAATGTGTGAGAATTTGTATAGACATTGAGGACAACCTAGGAGACGAGTTGGAACTCTCAAAGGTCTATAAGGACTTAGATTGTTCATCTCTAGTATCCTCAAAACTGTCGAGCTCGATAGAAGACCTAGCAGAAAAGTGGCCCAGAAACTAGGAGTTTCTAGCAAACAGATGCTTAGGTTAACAACAAACAAGCATTGTTACACCTATGGTGGAGATCATATGGCAAATGTGTGTCCCAATGCAACACAACCGCAAGCCAACCCTAGTGGCCAATACTGTACGATTGAGCAACGATGCACGAATCACACGGCTCAAGACTGCCCATACAACAAACAAGTAGTACGACAGAACTATCCGCAAGCATACCCACAGCCAGGTAGGTATCAAGGCCAATACAATCCTTAGCCTCATTACTATAGGCATCCTTAGAACTATCCTTATCAGGCTCAACAGAGACCACAACCTGTATTAGCTCAGCAGCCACCCCCACCAGCTAATGTCATCTCAGTCAAATACGCTGCTGCAGAAGAGAATCTTAATAGGGCTTTACTTCCCTCTTCACCCCTGATCATAGCAAGTGACCCTAATTCTAACAGTTTTGACTCTACTCATGTAGATAGTCCACCCACATATGATTCAGAGTCACCAGAACATGTGGAAACATATCAGTATGATAGTCCACCATTGGAACCCAGTTGGGAGCCCGATTATGCAAACGTGATGTATGCCAACCCCAATCTGCGGCCCCAATTGAGACATCAAAGACCAGAGGGCCCTAGAGGACCATGCTTTAGGTGCCAAGGAGATCATTTCATAAAGGATTGTCCACATCCTCCGATAGCAAGACAATCACAATATTATAACATACAAGGCTTTTGTGCCGAGTGTGGTAAAGAACATATCATCAAAGATTGTCCCAAGAACCCTACAAATGCTTCAAAAGTGACACCGATCAACGTGATAGGTATTGTGCACAACACAGATGGATCCAACCCTACATACGTGCCTATCCAAGCTATAACAAGAGCCTAAGCGCTCTTACAGAATCAACATCTTAATCAGGAGAAAATAGCTGAAACTAGCGAAGTTGGAGAATCTAGTAATAAAAGGACAAAATCTTGGAAAGATTCCAGAGAAAGAATTAAGAGAAAATGGAGCAAAAAAATATTTAAGTTGGAAGGAAGTTTAAAGGAATCGAGAGCCAAAATCCTAGAATTGACTTCGCAAGAATCAAATCAGGAGAACCTAGCTCAGAAATCAGGATCAATTCTAGCAGAACCCATACGAGAAAACATAGACATGATGTTTCGTGCATATCAAGATAGACTAAAAGAAGGACCCCAGATAGCTGAAATGGGTAAGAATTACCCTCAAGTAGACTTAGAAATTGAGAGAACTAAACTTTGTATGAAGATGGTAGAATTAACACAAACAATGTTCGAAGCCTCTTGTTATCTTAATTGGAACAACATGGCAAAACCCGAATTACACTTTCAAGGACTACTGGAGAGGTTAGAATACTTGATCAATAGACATGAGAAAAAGAATCAGCATAGGAACCCTATTGCCTAAGAGACCCAAGAAAAGAATGCACCATCCCTCTCTCAAGTACCCAACACAGAGGGTGAAGACGACCTGTCTTCCATACATAAATATTCACACGAATTTCTGAGAGAAATCCAAGAAGAGAAATGGAGAAAAGAACAAGGAACCTATCCTCCTATTCAAGAAATAGATGACTTGTAGGAACAATTTCCCCAAGACATCCCCTCTATTTACGATGATGTAGAGGAAGAGCAACTGAGTGAACACACATGTTTTAAATCTAATTCTTTGCAAGAATTACCTCAACTCACAGGACCTTGCGAAGCCAAGTCTATTAGCATGAGAGCAACCGCGATAATAGTGAGGAATGAGGAATCAGTGATTCCTAGAAACATGGAAGTGATCAAGAACACTAAAGTATAGTGTCACCTCACTCTAGAGGAATTGTTGAAGCTTAAACCAGAATTGTGGAAACACGTAGCAAATCAATTCCCTGAGCTTGCTACTACGCCCTCACAGATAGGATCACACAAGAAGGTACCAGATATACCCGAAGAAAGAATCGGAGATGTGAGCGAAGGAGAGGAAGGTAACACTTATCTTCCAATAACCCATCAGGGCTACACCACCAAAGCCATCTTAGATTCAAGAGCCGGAGTAGCCATCGCTACCACCGCTTTATGGAAACATTGGGGTAAGCCAACATTAAGACCTACCAGGATGAAGCTACAAATTGCTGACGCACATATAGAGAAACCATTAGGCTTACTAGAAGGCATATCTCTCACCACTTGTGGTGTGGAGTTTGAGCATACTTTCGCCATTTGTGATTTTGGGAAAAATCATGTTTACGAGATGATTTTAGGACGACCATTCATGCATCAATTGAAAATCATACAAGATTGGGGAACCAATTCTTTGTACTTGTAACATCTAGGAGTGACTACTAAAGTCAATCTTAAAGACTATTCCCATTGAGATGTACCCCCGATACAATGGAATACCATCCATAAGACACAAGAAGAAACAAAATCCGTACTCATTGGAATCAGACCCCTCATAGTTGCACGAGGACACTCATCTATGGATGTGTAAAGTATCCAAACAAGAGGAGGAACGGTTAGAAGCCAAAACTTTAGGTTCAGATCAACATCCACGAACCCTTCATGACCTAGCTTATGCACTTGTAGTATTTCGAGACGAGGAATTCGAGCCTCATGGTTGGGTAGCAACAATGGATGTAGCCATCAATGAAGAAAAATGGACACCCCACTGTGATGAGGATGGCTATGACATTTTAGTCTTCACAATAGATCCAATCATGTGTGATTTCATTATTGAAGAATGCGAACCTAGCACTGATGCATTTGAGGATGCAAGCGACTCTGATCTAGAGTCAATCATTATGGATCCACCCTTTGCATCAGATGAAGAATACTTCTACGAAGTAGAAACTCACCCTCAGAGACACGAAGAAATTATGAATGATGTGAGGTTAGCCACACAAGTGACTGTCAAAAGTGAAGGTAAGAAAAGAAAACAGAAAGAAACCAGGTCAGAAGAAGAAGAACCACTCATGGAAGTACCGGAGAACTTCAAGACGTATGAGATAGAAGATAGATGAATAATGGTAAGAATGCCTAAAAGGAAAGCTGATGTTGGAGAAGTATATGATAATCGAGAGAAAACCAAAAAAATCATAGTCACCATAGAAGGAGAAGAAGAAAAATTTACATACATAGGGCATGATTTGACGAATGAAGAAGAAGAAGAGTTAGTTGCCTATGAATCCAGATGCAAAACCGACGAAACAGAAACCATACATGTAGAATGATAACTATGCTGCGAAGATTAAAGAAGAAATAGATCATTTGATAGAAGTAGGATTCCTTTATGAAATTGAGCATACTGAATGGGTATCCCCCATTGTGGTAGTGCCCAAGAAGAATGGAAAATTGTGTCTGTGTATTAACCTTAAAAAAGTTAATGCCACCACGATTAGAGACAGTTATCCTCTTCCTATCACGGAACACTTATTGGAAAGAGTTGCGAGTAAGGAAGTTTATAGCTTTCTTGATGGTTTCTCAGGATATAATCAAGTAGCCATTGCTCCAAAAGATCAACACAAGATGGCTTTTGCCACAGAATGGGGCATATTTGCATTTCGCGTGATGCCATTCGGGCTGACAAATGCACCCGCTACTTTCCAACGACTCATGTGTCATGTTTTCAAGGAATTCTTACGCAAGAATGTGGAAGTTTATGTCGACGACATATGTGCACATTCGAATATGAGAGAGACTCATATCCTAGAACTAAGGCAATTATTTGACAAATGTCGAGAATATCAGGTTTGATTGAACCCAAAAAAATGTGTTTTATGGTCAGACAAGGCAAAATTCTAGGAAACATTGTGTCAAAGAATGGGATTTCTACAGATGAGGAAAAAGTAAGAGTAATTGTAGATCTACCTAGACCCAATAATGTAAAAGAGGTACAAGCATTTATGGGACATTGCGATTATTACAGATGGTTCATACACATGTATGCAATCATAGCCAAGCCTCTGTACTCTCTTTTGACCAAGTTTGAGTGGACAGATGAGTGTGGGAATTCATTCAATGAACTTAAACGATGTTTTTGTTCAACACCTATATTAACAACCCCAGATTGGAGCAATCCATTCCATGCACATGTGGATTCATCCAACTATGCCATAGGATGTGTGTTGGCACAACCAACGAATGAAGCTAATATAGATCTCCCCATAGCTTATGCAAGCACACAGTTGAATACAACAGAAAGAAATTATACCACTACACAACGAGAAGGATTATGAATGATCTACACAGTAAAGAAATTCAGGCATTATTTGTTGGAAAATAAGTTCAAATTCCTTACAGATTGTCAAGCATTATTGTACTTAGTCAATAAGCCATGTAATACAGAAAAACTGTTACATTGGGTTCTATTGCTCATGGAGTATGACTTTGAAGTTGTAGTCAGGAAGGGAAAGACACACCTGAGACCTGATCACCTCTCAAGATTAACCACAGGAGAAGCTCCTCAAGGAATAGTGGATGAATTATCCGATGCATACTTGTTTAACCTTGAGATAGTACCAGAATGGGCTAAGCCTATTGTTCCTATTCTCATATATGGACCCAAGAGTCCTAGGATAAGGATCAAGGAAGGAGAGATTACCAAGTCACAAAAATATCAAATAATAACAGGAAGTATATATAAACAGGACAATCAAAAGATTCTTGCTTATTGTGTAGATGAATCAGAACATGCAAATTGGTTGCAATTAGGACACATAGGTGCATTAAAGCAATATCACTCATGCCATCATACATTGTAGACTCTGCATAGATTAGGAGTATATTGGCCTTCGATGGAAGCAGACATCTACAAGTTGTGTAAATAATGCCATGTTTGTTGTGAAAGATCACCAATAGAACATGCCACGTTATATCACATGTCTCTCACACCAGAATGGAGTGAACCCTTAGTGATGTAGTTGAGGACGAAAACATTCCCTCAAGGAATGACCTTAGCACGGCAACAAAGTCTAGAGCACGAAGCTCAAGACTATTCACTTATTGGCGACAATATATACAAACAAGGACGAGATGGATACCTAAGACAATGTGTTCATGAAAGCGATTATTTGACTGTACTAGAGATTGCACACCAAGGTGTTGCAGGAGGTCATTTTGGCCCCGATAGGATAATCAAAGCCATCCTCTTTGCAAGATTATGGTGGCCCACTCTTCACATGGATGCACATACCTATGTTAAGAGATGTGATGTGTGCCAGAGAACTCAATTTCCTACTCGCAGAGATGAAATGCCATTGAAACCCATGATGGGAGGACGTGCATTTTCTAAGTGGGGTATAGACTTTGTAGGACCCATTAACCCCCCCTTAAAAAGGTACACATGCTGAATACATTATTGTTGTGATAGATTATCTTACCAAATGGGTAGAGGCAAAGGCCACAAAAAAGAATGATAAACACACGACTGCGAAATTCTTATTTGAAAATGTCTTTACAAGATATTGATTGCCTATAGAGTTAGTGAGCGATCGAGGAACTCACTTTCTAAACCAAGTCATTGCATATTTGTTACAGGATTTTATGGTGATTCACAAGAAATCCACACCATATCATCCTCAGGCCAATGGTCAAGCCAAAAGCACTAACAAGATCCTTTGTAATGTACTGACAAAACTCCTGAACAACAAACGTTCAGATTGGGACAAATAGTTACATCATGCTGTTTGGGCATATCGAGTGGCCTACAAGACCGTACTCAATGCAACTCCCTTTTAGATGGTTTTTGGTCAGAATGTTGTGCTTCCTTTGGACTTCTTGATACCGACCCTTAAGGTTGCATAAGAACATTAGTGGACCGGCCATGAATTATCATCAAGAATAATGGACTTGGAATGATTAAGAGAAACCAGGTTGAAGGCAGAAGCAGGAATATATGCAGCAAAGAAGCGACAGAAAGCCTATTTCGATGCACATGTGAAAGATAAAGGCTTAAAAGGAGATTTAGTCCTAGTGTATAGGCTGAAACGGCATGCACAGAAATTAGAAAAGAGAGGTTATGGACCTATGATCATCAACAGACTCTCGACAAGTGGAGCAGTACAATTAGCCACCTTAGAAGGAGACATAATGCCTAATTACATTAGTGGTTGTAGAGTCAAGCTTTATCAGGAACCTCTTACTGAGGATATGCTTAGACGACTCACGTTGGCAAAGAAGCGTAAGGAGGAAGAAAATAGAATACGAACTGAAGCTCAGGTAGAAGCTTTAGAACACATTAAGCGCATGAAGCTAAGAAGACAAGGACTAGGGAGAGAACATTATAACCATTTGGAAACAACACCCAGATACCCCATAGCCATGTGTCAAGCAAAGTCAACCACTCATCCTAGCATAGTGGATAGGAGACCACTAATTACAGTCAGGCTAGAGCACAGCAACCTATGTGGCCAATTGAGGCATACATCATAGGGTTAGGAGGCATGGAAACCCCTTGCATGGATGAGGTGGATCTTCCTATCCTCGTACACGATGTGACCATGATAGTGAAGCTACTAGTGTGCCATGATGAGGACTTGATAGAACCCCTAATCCTTGGCCAAGACTAGTTATACAATCACTCAGTGGACCTAAATCTTAGACAAGGCTCCTTGCAGATTGGAACCTTAGAAAAGCAGCGAGTGATACCGCTTGACTTCCCTAAGAACACTCCGCTTGAGGTATGTAACCCTAGACCATATGAAATGCATGTGACAGAAGGCCGAAAGATCTTTGGCCAGATCCCTAGGCTAAGCACGCGCATTCCAAAGTCAACCCATGAGAGCTTGGCGATGGATAGTTGCCAGATAAAAGAGGGTCAATAGATTTTCCCCTGGTCTTTCAGCAGTGGTCAGGTGGGTTACATCAGTGGTCAGGTGGACTGCATCAGCAGCCACATGGCCAAAACACCCTGCGGTGCCCATCCTTCCACACTTACTATGGACTGGCCTAGATTTTTTATACAAAACGAAGCACTTCCTAATGGGCGAGTTTTGCAAGTGTTGGACCTCCCTTCTTTTCCAAAGCAGAGTGCCCATCTGACCTCTCAACCTCAACCACAAAGGAGTCAACCACAACAGAGGAACCCAAACTGACGACCCTACCAGACGACACCAAATAAGCAGCAGTATGAGCACCACAAAGCAAGAGGCACAAGAAAAATATGGGTGCCAAAAGGACAAAAACCACCAACATATTTCAACAAAGCAGCAAAGGATAAGAAGAAGTTTCAGCAAAATCAGAGCCAGTATCCAAAGTCTTCTCAACCCTCTTCGACCTTGACGATTCGATAGATTTGGATCGCCAAGAAGTACCTTACAAATCGACCCACATCCACATAGATATGGGTACCCAAACAGTGTATCATAGCTCAACACTCCAACCATGTAACATATACCCCTCAGAAATCTTTTCACCCCTCAATACAACCACATCCAATACCATCTTTTGCTCCCGAGCAGAAACATACCACCCCCTCAGCAACTCTTAGGAAATGGATACCGAAACGTATCCGATGTCTCCTCAATACCTGTTGTCTAACATAACTCCCACCCCGACTAATCTCCATCCTTGTAATAACTCATTCACAATTGAACTTTGTACAAATTCACACACTATCACCCAACATCATTTGTAATAACATCTCATGAAGCAATGTATGCACTATCTGAAGCATGTAGGTGTCTAGAGACCTGCATTAGTTTTGCAAAAATCATTCCATAAACCACTTCACTACACTCGGTTACACAGGTTACACATCGGTTATGGAAAGGGTTTGCGGTCTCACTTTAATAGGATCATCATTAATTTCCATAATAATGTGCTAATTTTTTGTAGCAGATCTTCTACACACTCGCATCATTCATCATGCAAACAGAAGGACCATCTGAAGCTGGCCCCAGTGTACCTGTGGTCAATTTTGATGAACTATTGGCTGAATCATATCCTACTGAACAACCACCAGAATTTCAAGGATTCCCAGGACCTATGCCGATTGATGACCCTCCTAGGGGATATACCGAAAAAGTTCATCATAATTCACATTGGTTCCAAGGTTTAGCAGGACCTTTGGCAGATGCACATTTTATTTTTGATGCCAATTTGACCTTTGATAGCAGTAAGTGGGGAAAGTATCAGTTTTTCTCTAGAGAGTTTGAAGCACTCTAGAATATAGAAGACTTAAAGCATGTTTGGGCGAGGGCAGGCTTCATTGAATACTTCAGTGATCCATGCCTAAACCAGATTTCTACAGATAATACTACTTGGTAACCACATTGATAGCTTCTGAGAACAAGGATTTGCCAGGCACTTTTATTTTGTTGTCTTTAGTAAATTACCCACCGTTTAAGAAGTTTTATCTTTCTAAAGATTTGATTAGAGCTGCAATCAAGATACATGGAACGCACGCTCCGACAAAGCGAGAAAGGCTAATTCCAGAGCCTATGAAGCGTGGTGATGTTTCTAAATGGGAAGACATCTTGGCAATCACACCTGAGCTATCTAAGCCACTAAGAATTTGTATGCAACATTTCGCATTCCTAGCTCAAGATCGATTCACCATGCCCCACAAACACATTTGGTTTGGACTATATTTAGCTTGTATTGGGCGCCAAATAGTCGATCTTGCAAGTTGGATCATTGATCAGTTGTATTTAGCACAGCACAGATGGGAAAGGAAAAAAATCATCCATGGATGTTGTGATCTCACGAGAATTGTATATATGTGTTTGGCATACGACTTGCCTATAGAGCGTGCAATGAAAAGTGAAGAATTGAAGGCATTTAAAGGGACCACCAAGAAGGCCAAAAAGTCTAGCAAGGGACGACCACACAAGCGCATGCGAGGATCTATCCCATGCCTACAAGTTCCAGAGTCCCCATCACCTCAACCATCTCCAGAACAGTCACCTACGGAACCCCCTGCAGTGATACAACCCATTCGCATACGACTCTCATGACCTGTCATCATGGAAGGCACTACCAGTGCAGTTACCTCTCAGGCAACCTCAGTTCAGGAACCCACCACCACAGCAGTAAAAATTCCCACCACCATCGGTGCGGAAGCATTTACTTTTTTGATACCCAATCTAGAAGCAGAACCAATGAGTACCACATTCGATTTTGAAATGCCAGATGCTTTTTCAAATGTATTTCAGTTTTGGAAAGGACAATTTTTCTCTCAGGAGTATGAACGTCCAAGTTACCCTACAACTCCCCTTGATCAACCGCAAGGGCAAGTAGTTTCCAGCTCTGATCAAGAAAGGATAGAGACTGATGATGAAGACAGAGACGATGAAGCCAGCCAGGCCAATCATGAATCTCAAGAAAATGAACAGACTAACACACAAGAACAACAAACTGACACCTAGGGTGACACAAGCACACATGAAGATGAAACATTTGAAGCTGCAACCTACACCTTGGCAATTAAGAAGTTATACCGCACCATGGAAGCAGTTTGGGCACGTAAAAAGCTATTGGAAGAAGAAAGCTAAGCGCTTGTAGAATAGGAACTAGCCACAGGAGGTTTTGAAGAAGCCTACATTCAAGGATTCAGAGAACTGGTAAAGTCAGTAGGCAGTAACAAAGCATTGCGCTATTTGCAGAGAAAGCCTCTATCGTAGTTTGACCCATGTCGAATTCGCTTACTATCAAAACCGGGTCAATATATTCGTGTACCAACGGATGGCCAGTCATCACAACAGGCCAGGGAAGCACACCTCGACCCTGAAGAATCTTTTGCAAAAGAAACAATCGTCATCGACTCCCTGCCCCATAGTTCTATTGTAAATACCACCATTGTAGTTGAAATACCCACCACCCCAACCGTGCCTCTTTCACCTCCCACCCCTTCAATCTCTCCTGTACACCCTGCTTCTCCCGGACCATCCACATCCTTTGATAGTGCAGTCGCAGAAGCCTTCGTTACCTCCATTCTTCCCAACCTCTCCGCACCCACCCAACCCAACCTCCCTCCTAGGACATCCACCCTTCTATCTAGTCCATTTCTCCATCCATCCTTCCCTTCCTTCCCCAACCCTCCAAGACCCCTATTCCCATTTCCCCCTCCATTGACCTTCTCCCCTGTCTCACCTCCCTGACCCACTCTATTTCCTCTCTCCCCTCTACACCAAGCAATACAAGAGGCCCCAATTGTAAATTACTTGGCAACCTTTGTAAACCCTGTATTCACACCCACTCACGCACCCACTATCACTCCACTATTCACAGTCACTGCACTTGACACCACGTCCAGTGATATGGACATATCACTCCCCACTGCACCACCACTCACCTCATCCATTTCACCACCACATTTTGACACATCACATTTTTCCACTATCACCACTACATCCACATTTCCATCCCTATTTCCCCTTCCCCTTGCATCAACACCCACACCCACAGCATCCTCACTCACTCCACCATTACTATTATCACCCACCATCGACACTGCATTCCGTTAGATGTTTGCATGCATGACACAAAGTGAGAGATGAATTCACATCTCTAGGCACCAACTACTAGACATTGTAGCAGACCACAAATAACTTACAGTCGTAGCTAAATTCATTAACCATTGAGAACGCCTCCCTTAACACCCGCTACCAAGAGCTACGCCACACCTACCACAAACTTGAGCTCAAAAGTGAACAGAAGACAAAAGAGGCCGTTACAGATATTGAAAATTTGCTAAGAGCCCAAACTATTCGGAATGCAATGCTCACTAGAAACATGGGACTACTCAGACGCCACCTAGCAGCAGCAAAGGAAGAGAATCAATGCTTATAGGAACAGAATAGAGAGAATCTCAAAGCTGCTTTAGACCAACCGGATGAACCACTGTGTCCTAGTCATTTCAAAGCTGTCCCCTCTGAATCTATGAAGATGTTATTGGAAGATCATGTTAGACTACTAGAGGAGTATGACAATATGAATGAGGAATACCAGAAGCTCAGAGAGGAACACAAATTAATACACTTACGAGCACCTGTACAACCCCTACCACCAGCTCTTGCAGCCACATCTCTTGAGATCATAGAGAAACTCAATGCTTTACGGGCCCAGGTATTGACTCTTCAAACACAGATAGCAGCTTACAAAGCACCCCCTAGGCTTGAATCCCCACCGGAACTACCAGCGGATGAAGAAACAGTGACTATCCCAATGGAGGACACTTTTGAAGAAGCTTACGAACCAACCCATCCCAGGTAGACGCATCATGACTGAAGGCCAGATGACCTTTGAACTCCCAACCCCCACGTGGATGAAGACTGTGGAAGAACTTGGCAAGACCCACTCCGCAAGAGTGGAATCACAATCACACACCATGGCTATGATAGAAGAATGAATTTTACAATCCCCTTATTTCGCTCACTTGGCCCCTCACATGTACATATCTGGGCATGAGCTGCAATACAAGCCATACTTTATGTTAATGGAAAAATATTAGCTAGCCATCGAAAAAGAGACAGGCAAGAAACCCTCCCGTGCAACTCAGTTTGAGCCTGAAGACTTGCCAACAGACGTGCAGAGAGGAGAAGTATATCAACCAACTTGGCACCGAGACTTATTACAGCAATATCCATAAATGATGAGCACATGGGCCAAGGCACCACTCCATTTAAAGTATAACTCATGTTAGGGACCAATGCCACATCGCCGCTCTTGGAAGGCCTTTGCAATCAAAGTAGTGAACAACAAGTAGTGCCAGGACTGGCTCAATTACCCACATTTCATGCCACCCACTAGACCACCAACAGTTGGATATATGATGGCCATGATTCGCCACTGGCTCCCCCGATTACGACGAATGGATGATGTAGCAACGCATATGATTGTCAAAATATTTGACATGATGCAGATGGTATTCAAGGTTTTTCATCGCGTCAAGGCACCACATGTGAATACCTCGGGCTTCGAGCATGGCAATGAAGATTTAGTGTATGATATGAGTACGACACCCTCGCTACGAGTGTGTTATGCCTGGCATTGTCGCATCAAATATTTACCTCCGTGCTATAAAATGACCTTCGAAGAGATGTTTACTACAGGATTTTGGGAATACCATTCAGAGGTGTTCATAAGCAGGCCTACACATCTACTCCAATTATTTGCCTGTGAACAACTAGTTTACTCCACGTACTACAAACTCCCACCACCAGATGAACCTCAACCCATCGATTGGGAAAAACTCGAAGCAGATCTTGCCAGAGGAATTCGCATTTCAGAGCACACCCTCGCTCATGACCTACTACATAATTATATCCGACAGACCCCACAACAAGGTTATGTCGTGGACGATAGAAGCGAGAGGGAGGGGGGTGTTGGCAGTAGCCAAAGGCAGAGACAACGCAGAAGTATGTGAAGACAGATCACAATGAAGAAGTGGGGAGCCAGTCGGATCATTTTTTCAGACAAATATGTTTTAAAACACTTTTTCAAATACTCAATAGTGATTTCATCACTCTTGTACCATATGTAACATAGAACAATCACTTTCGTAATTTGTAGCTCCATTTTGTGCAAGCTGAGGAGTCCTCAAGCTTGAGGAGCTTAGGTAGAACAAGCCTACCAATTTTGGCTATTTTTAGACCTCGTTTACCCTTTCAAATAGCACCTAGAACCTATTTTTTAACTATGTTGGTCACTAGATGTGAAACCGGTCGAAACTAGTCTAGAATCTATAAAAAGAGCTAGAGAGCTCATTTTTGGGGTGAGCTAGTGTAGCTTGTATGAGTGGAGAAGAGCTTAGAGCTATTTTGAGCTTGTAAGAGTGTTCTTGAGTAATAGAGTCTATTTTCCTACCTTCCATTATGTCTTGCTTGTCTCCTACATGTGTGTGTATGTGTGTGTGCATCTCTATGCTTCTCACCTTCACTCTCACTCCATCTCACATTCACGATCTTCATATCACTCCTATCTCTTCTGCGGATTGACGTTAAGGAGGTGGAGCTTCTTAACGTGGTACTTACCATTGCACTAGAGCAACAATAGCTCATGTATATCTTGGTTGAGCAAGAAGCAGCCTAGTGTGGCCACTTCCAGCTGTGAGGCTAAGTATAGTGAAGCTTTCAATGCGACTGTTGAGTGTGTGTGGCTGAGATGCCTTATGGCTGATTTGGGTGTTGGTCGGTCTTCTGCCACCACCATCTTCATTGAGAGTCAGAGCACATTGGCAGTTGTGAAGAACGATAAGCAGCACGAGCCTCATCTTGCTTGGTAAAAAGTGTTAAGTGTATCCCAAGCACCCTTAGTTGCTTCACAGGGGGAATGTGCAAGATAATGGCACATTTGATAGATAAAGCAATCAATGCATGTGCCTGAGCATCTTTGCCATCCGACAAAATTGCTCTACAATAGGTGCAACAAGAACTCCAGCACGAATAGGAACTTGAAGATCACCATCTTCAACGCAACCTTCAGTAATTGTATTTGCAGGTGTAGTATGTTGTCTTTCAACACTCTGCACAATATTCCATAGTCCTTTTGCATTGAATATATGATGTATCAGATATGCCCACAATGGGTACAACAACAGACATACGGGATACATCATTGGTTTTAGCCATGGCCACTGACTAAAATATTTTCTTGCAAAAAAAATGATTGTATCTCAAAAAGTTGAACAAAACTACCCTCTCAAGTTCTATTAAACCTTTAGCAGACTTTGAGGTGCTTGTAATTGTGAACTAAAACTTTTTTTGGCACAAAAAGAAAAAAAATGCCTGCACAATCATTGCAATAATGCATTTGGAGGTCGAAACGAGCTCAAATCACAATTTTGACATCACAAGAGCAAAGCAATTTTGAACTCCTAATCACCTTGAGTATGTTCACCAATTTTTGTGTGATTTTTAGACTGTGATTGGAGGGGTGTCGATGAAACCCTAGATGAAGCAATGACCTGCTCTAATACCAATTGTTGGAGTTTGAGATTTGGACAAACACATGAACAACACAAGGAATAAGAAGAAGAAGAAGCTTGGAGCATAACACACACTACTAAATGTATTACCAAGTGAATGTACAAAGATAAGTAACCAATTAGGGTTATAGGCGTGTATACAAGCCGGGGGAAAAAGCCTCTTAAAGAGGGAAAAATGTGCCCGATGGTCCTAAGTGTGTTCATACATATCACTAATGAAATATATCAAAACCTACCGCTTTGTGCACTAAGATTCCAAGCCATTAAGACTCTCCCTTTCACTAACTATGCATAGTTCACCTTAACTTCAACACTCCACTATCATTGTTAATAAGATGCAAACATTATGGTGAATTACACTCTTTGAAAATCTTTTTCTTTAATCTCCAATGTGATGGTTTCAACCATTCTATGCTCTCCCAATAAAAACCATAGTTAATCCTTTCAATTCATCATAACTCCATGAGATTTTTTTGTTGTAAATCAATTGTGAACCTCAAGATTAATATCTTTCTAATTCTCTTCTCAATGGTCTAATCTAAATAAAGAGGCATTCTCATGGTAGTATCTATAGGTACAAAACAGGGTTATATGCCAACAGCTTTTTTCTTAAACTTCTCGCATTGATTTTGCAGTAGAAAGAATGGATAGCATAAGAATTGTTTTAGTAGAAAGAATGGATAGCATAAGAATTGTTTTAGGAATTGAAGCAAAAATAGGTCGGGAAGTATATCAAATACACATGAGGAATGCCTTCCTTTTGTAGGAGACTATACATGGGTTTTCAGGTGAAACAAGTACTAATATTTTGTGATAATCTAAGTGCTATGCATCTAATATAAAGACCTATTTTTCACGTAATATCATTGCACTTTATAACGGTATAAGGTGATAAAAGGAGGAGTAAAGGTGGACCATGTGAGGACAATGGAACAATATATAGACGTGTTAAAAAATTCTCTTGGTATGAAAAAGCTTACAAATTTCAAAAGGTGCATTGACATGAAGAATCTAGGCTGAAATTAAGGGAGAATACTGAAAATTAAGCTCTAACCTAAGGATATTCAAAGGATCATTAAAGTAAATCTTCAAAGGATAACTACGCATTTAACCACCAATTTCTATACCAAATCAATCAGCTTGGCTGATTACAAAAATATACTTTTACCTGATTGGCAGTTAGATCCTAGAGTTAGGGGGCTCAAGTGATGAATCATGAAGGGCATAAATGAATTTTTACAAACCTTCCATCCTCTTCTTACTTGTACTAACTTCCAACATTGAATGTGAGAAATAATGAAGCAACCGCTAGCTTACGTATTGGTGCCAAAAATTGAATGATTCCATGCATGCTTTGGTTATTTCCAAATATGCTTTAAAATCTTCAATTTCAAAGTAAAAAGTTTGAGTGAGGTGAGAGGAATATACATATAATTGTACTTGTATAAGATAGAGAATCCCTATGAGGACCTAGGATCTTCCAAAGCTACTTTGTTTCTATCCATCTCCCATCAAGGGGAAGGGTAAATCACATATGAATATTATTTTTTATTAATTTAATTTTCTTATATTACTAAGAACTATTATTTTACTTTTTTGTTTTCTAATCATATATCTTAAGAGCCCTTTTCTCATGGCTTAAAACCAAAATATATCAACAAATCCCCCTTGGGAGAGATGTAGTGTACAAGGAGTTGGCACTCATGTATAAGGAAGTGCCAATCTATGTGGAATCAATCCACAAAAGGAAGTAAGCCCAAAGCTTCACAAAAAGCTTCAAACTTCACCCTAGGCAAAGCCTTTGTGGAAAGGTCTACAACATTCTCCTGTGTGGGCACATATGCAAAACTGATCTCTCTAGTAGAGAACCTTTCCCTCACATAATGATAGTGCACCTCAATGTGCTTAGTGTGAGCATGGAACATAGGGTTCCTCACAATTGCAATCTTCTCTGATTGGCAATGAAGATGGTGGTGGCAAAAGAGTGACCAACACCCAAATTAGCCAAAAGGTTTCTGGGCCACACACACTCAATAGTCGCTATGAAAGCTTCCTTATACTCAGCCTCACAACTGGAAGTGGCTACAATAGGCTGCTGCTTGCTCAACCAATATATGCATGAGCTACCAAGCATGAAGCAAAAACCACTAGTGGAAACAAGAGTGTCATAACAAACAACCGAGTTAGATTCAAAAAACACATGTAAATCTGGCATCAGTGATCCCCCCTTGGGATCAAACAATTCAAGTAGCCAGATACCACTCAAGTAGCGAAAGATGTGTTTAAGTGCCTACCAATGCTTGACACGTAGGCAATGCATAAACCTACTCATCTGTGAGACAACAAAGTGAATATCAAGCCATGTTATGCATAAGTAAATCAAGCATCCAATAGCCTACTAATAGAGAACAACATCAATGCATCTCCAACATCATGAAGACTCAACCATAGACATGTTTCCATGGGTGTGGCAATAGGTTTGCATTCTTCAAGGCCAAAATGTTGCAATAATGTGTGAATATATTGTGTTTGAAACAGAACTATTCCACCATCATTTTGCACAAACGGAATGCCCAAATAACGCTGCAAATGCCCCAAATGTGACATCTCAAATGAGGCATGCAAAACAACATTAAAATTAGCAATATGCTTCTCATTAGAACAATCAGTAGAATTTCATCAACATAGAAAACAATGATCATAAGAACATCATTTGCACACTTAACATACAAGGTGCTCTGAGTTGGAATGTTCTCAAAACCATGTGCAATCAGTTATGCATATATCTTTGCATACCAAGCACATAGTGCTTGCTTCAAATCGTATAATGCCTTTTTCAACCTGCACACTTTGTTTTCATGCCCTTTGTACACAAAACCATGAGGCCCGAAAACATACACTTCTTCAAGTAACTCACCATTGAAAAATGCATTTTTAATATCCAGATGATGTACATTCCAACCATAATGGGTTATAAGTGCATAGATGCTATGAACAGTAGTTCATTCAACATGTGGGTGCAACAGTCTAATCAAAATCAATGCCTCTTTCTTGAGCATTAGCTTTTGCAACAAGCCTAACTTTATACCTCTGAATCGTTCCATCAAGTTTACATTTCAACTTGTATACCCATTTAGTGCCAATGGCCTTTTTTCTAGGAGGTAAGTCACATAAAGGCGAGGTACCATTCTTCATAATAGCATCATATTTTGATTGCATATAAGCCATCCAATTTTTTGAATTTTTTGCTTCATCAAAAGAAACATGTTCATTTCATCACAGAGACTAGAGGAAGCCATAGCATAGCAATGTGATGCAAAAAAAGCACTATGAGAGCTTGAATGAGTACAATATGACAAAGGTGCATCTAATTTGCTATCTTGCAAAGTCTACACCACCATTAGCCATAGGTTTTTCCTCCTCTATATTAGCCCACTCATCATCAAGTGCATCATGTAAATCTACATCAGAAATGGAATGGTTGGATCATCATGTGAAATCTGTAAAGGTTGAGAAATTACCTCATTTGGAACAACACTGTTGACTCTCCACCTACAAAGGTGCGATATGACAAAGGTGCATCTAATTTGCTATCTTGCAAAGTCTGCACCACCATTAGCCATAGCTTTTTCCTCCTCTATATTAGCCCACTCATCATCAAGTGCAAATTGCATCTTCCACAAAAGCAACATCACACCTAACCAAAATGCATTTAATATGTGGATGATAGAGACAATAGCCTTTGCTTCAGAACCGTACCCAACAAAAATACATTTCACTACTTTATCAATCAATTTCCTATATTGTTGTTTAGGCACTAACACATATGCCAAACAACTAAAGACATGAAGATGATCAACAGATGGCTTGCAACCATGCCAAGCCTCATATGGAGTGGTAGAATGCAATGCTTTGGTGGGACACCGATTGACTACATATGTTGCACTCGTAACAACCTCAAGGGAGAAGCTATGTGGTAAAGCCTAACTTTTGACCATGCACCTCACCATCTCCATGAGTGACTTTTTCTTCCTTTCAACAAATGCATTCTATTGAGGTGTATATGGTATTGTACATTGTTGTTTTATCCCATGTTCAACCAGAAATGCATTAAAATCAAAGGATATGTATTTCACCCCTTGATCAGAATGGAGGGTTCCCATTTTACATGCTGACAGGTTTTCAGCCAAAACCAAAAGAATTTTGAAGCGCATTAACATGCCAAACTTTGATTTTAGTGGATAAACCCATGCATGCCTAGAAAAATGATCTGAATGAAAGTCATAGAGTAAATGTAGTTCCCAAGAGAGGATGTATGCATAGGACCATAGACCTCTATGAATAAGATGCAGTTTCTGAGTAGCTGGAACTGAACCATCTTTTGGGAAGGAGGAACGTTGCATTTTTCCCAAAGTACATCCTTCACAAACATGTTTACAAGGTTCCTCAAGTTTGGGTAGAGAGAAATCCATTTTAGATTTCTGCATGCATAGCAAAATAGCAAAATAGCAAAATTTAGATGAACAAAGTGTGCATGCCAAATCTTTGCATGTGAAATAACATGAGAATCTTGAATTGCACATGTTGAATCATTCACAGATTTTGCATAATATATAAGCTTATACAACCCATGACATAAAATTTTAGAAGAAATAATGACATTCTCATTTGACATATTGTGAAGTGTACATCATCAAAAAATTTCACAACCAAGCCAATCTTGGCTAATGCTGAAACGCATAACACATTTTTCTTGATCCCTGGCACAAATAAAGCATCCAACAATGTAAAAGAACTACCATCAATAGTAGGCACAATGATCTTACCAAATCCCATGATAGGATAAGCAGATTTGTTTGCACATGTGATAGTGTTCCCTATTTCCCCAGTATCAAAGTACCAAACATGTGCATCTACTGTAGACATACACAGTTCATGAGAAGATGGGTCATAACTGCAAACACTAGTAAATGCCAATTCTTCATTCTGCACAAGATTAGCAAACTCTGTTTTAGGTGTAGGGGCCTCTACAACAACGATTCCATCCTCTTTTTGCTTTGCCTCTTTTGCAGCTAGTTTTGGACAACTCTTTATGACATGATTGTTTCCTTTACAATATTTGTAAAACAATTTGTTCTTTTTTGTTTTCTTCTCATCATTCTCTTTCTTTTTTGAATGTGCATAATTAGCAAATTTTTGCTTACTAGTAGATGAGCTCCATTTATCTTTGCCCTTCTAACTAGATAGGAAAGCTTGATCTGCAACATGCATAATGGGCCTATCCTACCTAAACTGATCTTCCTGCAACAAAACAAAGACTAACTCTTCAAATGCTAAGGCAGTTGGAAATACTTTCATCATCAATCAAAGAGTAGAAGAAAAAATCTGATATGAATGTAGAAGACCATTTAGAACAGTCTCCACACAAGTGAAGTGTCTAGCAAGACAACCTTTGCGTGTTTCATGTAATGATGTAGATCATTCCATTTTTTATGCAGATTTACATGATGCACTTGTTGATGAGAGAGCAGATATTGAGGAGGAAAAAACTATGCCAAAATGGATGGTGGACACTTTGCGTGATAGCAAATCAGATGCACCTTTTCCATATCGTACTCGTTCAAGCTCTCATAGTGCCTCTTTTGCATCATATTGCCATGCTATGGTTGCCTCTAGTCTCTGTGATGAGACTAAGCCTCTTTTGTTTGATGAAGCACAAAATTCTGAACATTCGATGGCTGCAATGCAATGCGAATATGATGCTATCATGAAAAATGGTACTTGGTCTTTATGTGGCTTGCCTCCTAGCAAGAAGACCATTGGCACTAAGTGGGTATACAAGCTGAAGCATAAACCTGATGGAATAGTTGACAGGTATAAGGCTAGGCTTGTTGCAAAAGGTTATGCACAAGAACGAGGCATTGATTTTGATGAGACATTTGCACCTACATATCGAATGACTATTGTTCGTATCATATGTGCATTTGCAGCTCATCATGGTTGGAATGTACATCAGTTGGACATTAAAACAACATTTCTGAATGGTGACTTGCATGAAGTGTATGTTTTTCAGCCCCGTGGCTTTGTGCTGAAAGGGCACGAAAACCAAGTGTGAAGGTTGAAGAAGGGATTATATGATTTAAAGCAAGAACCACGTGCTTTGTATGAAAAGATACATGCCTATCTGATTGCACATGGTTTTGAGAACAGTCCAACTGAAAGCACCTTATATGTTAAGCGTGCTAATGATGTGCTTCTGATCATTGTTGTGTATGTTGATGACATGCTGCTCATTGGTCCTTGTGACAAGCATATTGCTGATTTTAAGGCTGATTTGCATGCCTCATTTGAGATGTCCGATTTAGGGCATTTGCAACATTATTTGGGCATTCAATTTATGCAAGTTGATGGTGGAATGGCTTTGTGTCAAAAAAAATATATTGACACATTATTGCAGCATTTTGGCCTTGAAGAGTGTAAACGTATTGCCACTCCTATGGAGACAGGTCTACGATTCAATCTTCATGATGCTGGAGATGCATTTGATGTTGTTCTGTATCAGTAGGCTACTCAATGCTTGATTTACTTATGCATGCTCAACCAGATATTTAGTTTTCTATCTCACAGATGAGTAGATTTATGCATTGCCCAAGTGTCAAGCGTTGGCAGGATTAAGCACATCTTTCGCTACTTGAGTGGTACCCAAATACTTGTTTTGTTTTATCCCAAGGGGGGATCACTACCGCTTGATTTACATGCTTTTTTTGACTCTGACTAGGCTCCTTCCTACAACACTCGTGTCCACTAGTGGGTTTCGCTTCATGCTTGGTAGGTCATGTATTGTTGATATATTTTAGGTACTGATCTGTGTGAACACTCTAGGACCGTTGGGGCACTTTTTCCCTCTTTAGGAGGTTTTTTTCCCTCGGCTTGTATATATGCCTATTACCCTAATGGGCTACTCATCTTTGTAGATTCTCTAGTAATACATTCAGTATTGTGTGTTGTGCTCCAAGCTTCTTCTCCTTCCTTGTGTTGTTCGCATGCTTCCACAGACGTTAAAGCAGGTCGTCGCTTCATCAAGGGCATCGTCGACACTCCTCTGATTGGAGTCTCAGATTCACATGAAATTTGGTGAGCAGATTCAGGGTGTTTCAGAGATCAAAACTACTTCGTTCTCTGGTGCCAAAATTGCGATCTGAGCTCGTTTCGGCCTCCAAATGCACTATCACAGTGCTTATGCAAGCTATTTCATCTTTTTGTGCCAAAGGTATATACCTATTTCTGTTCCCCAGTATAAGCATCTCAAAGTCTATTACAGGTTTTGGTAGAACTTGTCTGGGTAGTTTCGTTCAACTTTTTGAGATACAATCAATTTTCTGCATCAAGGTATTTTAGTCACCGGCCATGGCTGAAAGTAGTGATGTATTTCGTATGTTGGCTGTTGAGGATAAGTTGGATGGTACCAACTACCCATTGTGGGCTTATATGATGCGACATATTGGTTGCAAAAGGACTGTGGAACATTGTCCAGGGTGTTGAAAAATGTCCTATCACACCTGCAACTATTACAACTGCAGGTACTGAAGCTAATGCAAAAGGTGTCGACGATGATGATATTCTACATATTCCTGTTCGTGCTACGGTTTCTGCTACACCTACTGTAGAGCAGATTCGTTCGGATGGCAGAGATGCTCAGCCACATGCATTGATAGCTTTGTCTGTCAAATGTGCCGTTATTCCTCACATTCGCTCTTGCAGAATAGCTAAGGATGCTTGGGGCACACTTACCACATTGTACCAAGCTAGGAATGAGGCTCGTGTTGCTTACCTCCGAAAACAATTGGAGAGTGAGCACATGAATGAAGGTGACTCCATGGAAAGTTTCCTAACGAAGATCAAAGACTTGAAGGAACAATTGATTTCTACTAATGAGGTTATACCAGATAGCTCACTTGTGTAGACCGTTTTGAATGGTCTTCCTGATTCATATCAAAGTTTTGCTTATACTCTTCGGTTGGTGATGAAAGGCAATCCAAATGCCTTGTCATTTGAGTCTCTGCTTTGTTGCAAGAAGATCAGTCCAGGCAAAATAGGTCCATTATGTGAGTTGCAGATCAAGCTTTCTTGGCTAGTCAGAAGGGCAAAGGAAAATGGAGCTCTTCAACTAGCAAGCAGAAATCTGCTAATTCTGCACAATCAAAGAGGGAAGATAAAGATGAAATGAAATTAGAAAAGCAGAAATTGTTTTGCAAGTACTATAAAGGAAATGATCATATCATAAAGAACTATCCTAAACTGGCTGCAAAAGAGGCCAAGAAAAAAGAGGCAGGAATGGTTGTTGCAGAGGCCTCTACTCCAAAAACAGAGTCTGCTAATCTTGTGCAGGAAGAAGAATGGGCAGTTACTACTGTCTGCAATTTTGACCCATCTTCTCATGAGCAGTGCATGTCTACAATAGACTCAGATGTTTGGTACTTTGATAGTGGGTTGACCAAACATATTACCTCGCAACACAGTTTCTTCTCTTTAGTCGAGCTTGCCTCTACAGAGAATACTGTTACATGTGCCAACAACTCCTCTTATCCGGTTATGGGAGTTGGTAAGATCATTTTGACTATCGCTAATGGTAGTTCTTTCACTTTTTGAGATGCTTTATTTGTGCCAGGGATCAAGAAGAACTTGTTATCAGTTTCTGCATTAGCCAAGATTGGCTTGGTTCGGAAATTTTTTGATGACAGGTGTAAAGTTCATGATCTGTCAAATGGCGATGTGATTATTGCTTCTGGAATTTTATGTCATGGGCTATATAAGCTCATAAACTATGAAAGATCTGTGAATGATTCGGCATGTGCAGTACATGATTCTCAGGCTATGTGAGATGTAAAGCTTTGGCATGCACGTTTTGGTCATCTGAATTTTGCTAGTTTGCTACGCCTATAGAAATCTGAAATGGTATCCTCTTTGCCCAAACTTGAGGCACCTGGAAAACATGTTTGTGAAGGCTGTGTTTTGGGCAAAATGCAGCGTTCCTGATTTCCAAAAGATGGTTCAGTTCGGGCTCCTCAAAAATTGCAGCTTATACATATTGATGTATGTGGTCCTATCCACACACCTTCTTTTGGAAATTATCTTTACTTCATGACTTTCATCGATGATTTTTCCAGGCATGCATGGGTATATCCATTGAAGGCAAAGTCGGAAGTGTTCATGTGCTTTAAACGGTTTTTGGTTTTGGCTGAAAATCTATCAGCATGTAAAATGGGCACCCTCTGTTCTCATCGAGGGGAGGGAATATATGTCTTCTGATTTTAATGCATTTTTGGCTGAACGTGGGATAAAACGCCAGTATACAGTGCCATATACACCTCAACAGAATGGAGTTGCTGAACAAAAGAACAGGTCACTCATGGAGATGGCGAGGTGTATGGTCAAGAGTCAGGCTTTACCACATAGTTTCTGGCTTGAGGTTGTCATGTGTGCAACATATGTACTTAACAGGTATCCCACTAAAGCGCTGCAGTCTATCACTCCATATGAGGCTTGGCATGACCGGAAGCCATCTGTTGCTCATCTGTGTGTTTTTGGTTGTTTGGCATATGCATTAGTGCCCGAACAACATCGTAGAAAATTTGATGATAAAGCAGTAAAATGTATTTTTGTTTGGTACAGTTCTGAAAGTAAAGGCTATCTTCTATATGATCCACAGACTAAACGCATTCTAGTTAGTGGTGATGTTTTTTTTGTGGAAGATGCTATTCAGCCATTGCTTTCATGTACTAAGGAGACATCTGTTAGCTCCAAAGACATGTATGATACATTGCTACCTCTTTTACAGGTGGACAATCTAGTGTTGGTCCTAATGAGGCAACTTCTCAACCTTTACAGGTTTCATGTGATGATGCAGATCATTCCATTTCTGATGCAAATTTACATGATGCACTAGTTGATGAGAGAGCTGATATTGAGCAGGCAAAAACTATGCCAAAGTGGCTGGTGTAGAGTTTGCATGACAACAAATTAGATGCACCTTTGTCATATCGTACTCGTTCCGGCTCTCATAGTGCCTCTTTTGCATCAGATTGCTATGCTATGGTTGCATCTAGTCTTTGTGATGAGAATGAGCCTGTTTCGTTTGATGAAGCACAAAATTTAGAAAATTGGATGGTTGCTATGCAATCTGAATATGATGCTATAATGAAGAATGGTACTTGGTCTTTATGTGACTTGCCTCCTAGCAAACATGGGCACTAAGTGGGTATACAAGCTAAAGCGTAAACGTGATGGTAGAATTGAAAGGTATAAGGCTAGGCTTGTTGCAAAGGGTTATGCACAGGAAAGAGGCATTGATTTTGATGAAACCTTTGCACCTACATGCTGTATGACTACTCTTTGGAGCATCTTTGCACTAGCAGCTCATCATGGTTGGAATGTACATCAGTTGGACATTAAAACTGCATTTCTGAATGGCGACTTTCATGAAGAAGTGTATGTTTCTCAGCCCCGTGGCTTTGTGCAGAAAGGGCATGAAAAATAGGTGTGCAGGTTAAAGAAGGCATTATATGGTTTAGAGCAAGCACCACGTGCTTGGTATAAGAAGATACATGCCTATCTGATTGCACATGGTTTTGAGAACAGTCCAACACAAAGCACCTTATATGTTAAGCATGCTAATGATGTGCTTATGATCATTGTTGTCTATGTTGATGACATGCTGCTCACTGGACCTATTGAGAAGCATATTGCTGATTGTAAGGTTGATTTGCATGCCTCATTTGAGATGTCTGATTTGGGGCATTTGCATCACTATTTGGGCATTCAATTTATGCAAGTTGATGGTGGAATGGCTCTGTGTCAAATGAAATATATTGACACATTATTGTAGCGTTTTGGCCTTGAAGACTGTAAGCCTATTGCCACTTCTATGGAGACAGGTTTACGATTGAATCTTCATGATGTTGGAGATGCATTTGATGCTATTCTCTATTAGGAGGCTGTTGGATGCTTGATTTACTTATGCATTACTTGGCTAGATATTCAGTTTGCTTTCTCACAGATGAGTAGGTTTATGCATTGCCTAGGAGTCAAGCATTGGCAGGTGGTTAAGCGCATCTTTCGCTACTTGAGTGGTACTCGGCTACTCGGGTTGTTTTATCCCAAGGGGGGATCACAACCGCCATATTTGCATGCGTTTTTTGACTCTGATTGGGCTAGTTGCGATGACACTCATGTGTCCACTAGTGGATTTTGCTTCATGCTTGGTAGCTCATGTATATCTTGGTTGAGCAAGAAGCGCCTACTGTGGCTACTTCCAGTTGTGAGGCTAAGTATAGGGCAGCTTTCACAATGACTATTAAGTGTGTGTGGCTCAGACGCCTTATGGCTGATTTGGGTGTTGGTCAGTCTTCTGCCACCACCATCTTCACTAACAGTCAGAGTGCATTGGCAGTTGTGAGGAACCCTGTGTTCCATGCTCGCACTAAGCACATTGAGGTGCATTATCATTATGTCATGGAGAGGTTCTCTACTGGGGAGATCAACTTGGCATATGTGCCCACGTAGGAGAACATTGCAGACCTTTTCACGAAGGCTCTGGCTAGGGAGAAGTTTGAAGCTTTTGGCAAAGCTTTGGGCTTAGTTCCTTTTGTGGAGTGATTTCCACATAGCTTGGCACTTCCTTATACATGAGTGCCAACTACTTTTTCACTGCATCACTCCCGAGGGGGATTTGTTGATATATTTTAGGTAGTGATGTGTGTGAACACTCTAGGACCACCGGGGCAGTTTTTTCCCTCTTTAGGAGGTTTTTTCCCCTCGGCTTGTATATATGCCTATTTCCCTAATGGGTTACTTATCTTTGTACATTCTCTATTAATACATTCAGTATTGTGTGTTGTGCTCCAAGCTTCTTCTCCTTCCTTGTGCTGTTCGCATGCTTCTGCATACGTCTATCTCCAACATGTATATCTTGGTTGAGCAAGAAGCAGCCTACTGTGGCCACTTCTAGTTGTGAGGTTGAGTATAGGGCAGCTTTCTTTGTGACTTTTGAGTGTGTGTGGCTCAAATGCCTTATGACTGATTTGGATGTCGGTCAGTCTTCTACCAACACCATCTCCACTAACAGTTAGAGCGCATTGGTACTTGCGAGGAACCGAGTGTTCCATACTCACACTAAGCACATTGAGGTGCATTATTATTATCTCAGGGAGAGGTTCTCTGCTCGAGAGATCAACTTGGCATATGTGCCCACGCAGGAGAACCTTGCAGACATTTTCATGAAGGCTCTCCCTAGGGAGAAGTTTGAAGCTTTTCACAAAGCTTTCGGCTTACTTCCTTTTTGGATTGATTCCACATAGTGTGGCACTTCCTTATACATGAGTGCCAGATCCTTGTTCACCACATTACTCCCAAGGGGGATTTGTTGATATATTTAGGTAGTGATGTGTGTGAACACACTAGGACTTCCGGGGCAATGTTTTCCCTCTTTAGGAGGTTTTTTTCCCGGGCTTGTATATTCGTCTATTGCCCTAATGGGTCACTTATCTTTGTACATTCTAGTGGTAATACAATCAGTATTGTATGTTGTGCTCCAAGCTTCATCTTATTCCTTGTGCTATTTGCATGCTTCCGCAGACCTTGAACTCCAACAATTTAGTCCCGTAGCAAAGATGAGAACAATTAGGACACTCATTGCAATGGTTGCAAGCAAAGGATGGAAGCTCTTCCAATTGGATATCAAGCATGTATTTCTCATTGGGCACTTGGAGGAAGAGGTATAATATTTGGAGCAACCACTAGGTTTTGTTCATAAAAAGCTTCCGCATCATGTTTGTAGGTTGAAGAAGGCACTCTATGGCCTAAAGCAATCTCCAAGGGCTTGGAACCAAATATTGGTGGACTATTTGATCAAATGTGGTCACAATCAATGCAAGGAGGATCCATCTCTCTTCATGAAACAAAGAGGAGAACTTGTAGTCTACATGTGTGTATGTAGATGATCTTATCATTATAGGTAATGATACAAAAGGCATTAAGGAGATCAAGGAAAAGCTTGGAAAGGAGTTTAGGATCTCTGATCTTGGAGATCTTAGGTATTCTCTTGGCATTGAATTTGCTTAAAAATAAGAAGGTATTATGTTTACATTCCATCCAAAGCCGTTGCTGACATGTTTACAAAGGCTTTGGATGGAATGAAAATTGATGGAGAGTGTTAATCTCCAAAAGAACAAGTTACTCTTGTAATTAGAGCACCTCTATAACAAGAATAACTCAAAACTTCACCAAATTTAGAGGATCAATGATCAATTATAAAGATTTTGAAAAATCTGTGAAGAAGATGACTACACAAAAAGTCTGCTGCACATATCTCTCATATTAACTTACCAATTGTGTAAAGATTTTGATGAAACTTTGCACAAGGTGTCACCTACAGTTTGCACACCTTCTCCAAGTTGAATCACTCCAAAAGATTCAGTATATCTTGAGAAATGATCTCAACAAGCTACCTATGTCTAAAACTGCTCTTCTGAGAAGTCGATTTAGACACCTATAACTTTTAACACTTGGTTCTCTCAATCTAGAACCCGTTTATGAAAATGCCTTTAGCCACAGATAGCTTACCTTCCAACCTTAAATATTGAGTGCTTGTTTGCTCAAAACTTTACACTGTGGAAGGAGAACTGACCAAAACATTAACATCAAATTTTGCGCCTGTTTCGAGAACCAGTGAACACTTCTTCACATATGAATATTCCTACACATAATTCTCACAGCCTGTTTACAATTAGGCTCTCAAACTTTAACCATAGACTCATTAACTATGGACTTAGACATCTACACAAGGATTCTCAAAGTGATCAAGCACAGAAGGAGAATGCACAGAAACATCAGGCGCAATTTTTCTTCCATTTCTGAAGAAATCTACAATTGAGTGATAAGAGAGACTTCTTCTTACTTCTAAGATGTCTAATGACTCATACAACTACTAATAATCTATTCTCATACTCTCTTATATTTTCCCCGACTTTTTTCTTGTATATATAGGCAAATATTTACAATATCATGACTATACAAAAGTATAAGTGAACTATCTCTGAACTAATGTACATATGTGTACATCTCTTTCAACTTCTGAATATGCACTTCCTCCATGCTTCATAACTTGAACTTTCCTTTAATCCTTGACTTCCAAACTTTGATTAAAACTTCAATTGTTGATTTCCCTGCACCAAAAAAAATTTGAAAGTTCAAGCAATGCATCAACATGAAAGAGCTTGCCAACATGAAAACAAAGAATTGAAGCTTGAGGGGGAGTGTTAAAAGTCAAGCTTCAAGCTAAAAATTTGTGGGAAATCAATCATTGACATGTAAAGACATCAAAGGAAGCCAAAAGCCACAAGATTCCATCAAGAAACGTCACTCAACCACTCTCAAGTCATCTCAAATAAGTCCTCCAATTTAGGAGGCTGATTTGGAAATGTAGTTCCTAGATTTTAGGGGCACAATTCTCACTATCAAAGGAGCATGTATCTCGACTTCTTTTGGGCCATCTTCTTGGATGTTTAGATCATGTAAAGTGAGAAATAAGTGTTGGAGTTGTAGTCAGCAAGCCCCTTGCCTAAGCTAGCCCCTTACTTTCTTGTTTGTTTTTCTTTGAGTAGGAATACCTATGTATGTGCGCAGGTAATGTTGCAACTCTCTACCCCTGAGTCGTTAGCATTGGTTCTCCCTCCTTATGTACCCATTTGATGTAATTCTTGCCTCATTGGATAGCTATGGAGTATTTTTTGAGTAGTTTGGGAGAAATCTTGCCTCTAAACTCACAAATGCTCTGGAGTATTTTTTGAGTAGTTTGGGAGAAATCTTAATTTTAATGAAGTTGGGTGATTGATATCTCTTGTTGTGTGTATGCTCTATTGGACATATTTTGCTCTGAGTTGTAAGGGTTGGTTTTCCTTCTCTATTTATCCATTTGCTATGACTTTGGTGTCATCAGGTAGCTACTATATTTCTCTAAAGTTAAAATAAATTTTGAGATCCATTCTCTGTATACTTTCTGAGAAACGATTGTTGGAGTGAAGTGAGGCCTTTGTTTGACTCGCAGCTATGAGCATTCAACTAGCTCATCTTGTGGATATTGTTTCTCTTTGTATAAGCATCCATTTGGAGTCAAATTTGTTTTGCTGGAAAACTCTTGGTGTCTACTACAGGTTCAAAAAATTTCACTAGAGTTCTTTGCATATGTTCTGAGAAAGAGCATTTTTCGTGTGTAGGGAGCAAAGAAGGATACCTGTGGAGGTGATTCATGCTTCATCGTTGCATAGGGGTTGAGATACTTCCCCCAACAGAGGGTCCCATGGGTACTATGCCTATCTTCACTTATACAATTTTTATTTCCGTCAATTCAAGCTATCAAGGAGAGTAGGCTTTGGCCAAACTTCATATATATATATATATATATATATATATATATATATATATATATATATATATATATATATATATATATATATATATATATAAGATGCGAAATTGGTTGAGCTACACGAGAAGCAAATTATGAGTGAGATCCATGAGTAATAGTAATTAGTAGAGGACGACGGAATGAAAAAGGATGCAATAAAACTCATTCTTGAATTCTATACATAGAATAATAAACGTAAATGTTGATACTGTGGGCATTTATATCAATTTTCATCGGGGGTTATCAAACTGGGCACGCACGCTCTTAGCAAGATAAATTTTCGGGGTTCATGGCTATGGTGATCTATTCACACGTATCGTAGCGTAGATGGAAATATTTTGGACTTGATACTCGTTTTTTCTAATTTATGCAATCAATTATTTGTCGGATAAAATTTGCTTTTGTTATTAGACGACTTCACTAACATATGTTGAAATCTTAAAAGAAGAGTAATAGTTAGTGTATATATATATATATATATATATATATATATATATATATATATATATATATATATATATGTGTGTGTGTGTACATGTGTGTATAATCCTAACAAGTGCCCCTTTGGACCAAACTCACAAACCTTCCCCTAATAGCATATATTCATTGAACTAACGAAGCAAAGTAGATTCTACACTCTCTAGCAATGCAATAGGAAAATGTGATTCCTTAACCAAAGGTGATGGTGGCAAGAACAAAAAGAGCGGTAAGAAAAAGTTTCAACGAAATGCTGCTATTGTATAAAGAAAGGACATGCAATCACAAATTGTTTTGCCAAGAAGGGAGATGGGAAGAGTTCTACTCTTAACGCTAATAAGAAAGGAACAACGAAGGAAATTGAAGTTGAGCTAGAGTTAATCATGGAAACCATTAGGAACATGTGTTCCTTAGCACAATAAGAATTCATTGAGGATTCATGGGTACTAGATAGTGGTGCATCCCATCACATGACTACCAAAAAGGGCCTATGTTGTAGTTCTATGAATCTCTAAAAAAGATTCCATTAAAGTGAGCGGACTAGGTACTAATTCATTTCTAATTGGAAATTGTTGAGTCGATCAAAGTGGTGACTCAGAAAAGTGGTCCATAAGTGCTGCACAAGTGGCCAAGGACATGGGTGCACGAGTAGTTTATTCACAATGGTCTTCGAGGAAAAGGAAAATGCAGCTTGCAAAAAAGTCTTTTGAAGGGATTGTAAGGTGTTATGGAAGGTCCACGTGAACACTCATTTATGCGCACATTTTGGAGAAGCCAAGATCAAAAGTGGAAAATAAGAAGTGTAGACGATACACAAAAGCTTATATGTGGCCCCCCACTTAAATTTATATGTGGCCCCCCACTTAAATTTCTATTTCCATGAAGTCACTATAAGAAAAAATAGAGAGTCATTGGTCTTTACATGAGAATGTTCTTGGGATAACAAAGTAAGCATCAAGATAGACAAGTAGTTGAGAAGTATAGCGACGTACATAACATGAATCGAGACCATAAAGGAGAATTCTTAGAGATAAACTAAAGATCAAGAGCATACACTACACTTTGAGAGCAAGAGAGTGCAAGACACATGCACACACACACACACACACTTAGATAGTGCACAGAGAGACAAAATATGCAAAGAGAGAGACAAAGTGTGCAAAGAAGGTGACAAAGTTTGCAGAGAGAGTGCATAGAGAGCAACTAAAGTGTCACAAAGTATCATAAAAAAGGTGTTGCAGGTCGATAGTAGAAGTGATCAAGCCTTCCACCTTATTGGAAGCTTGAGTGCAATGAATACACAAGGGCAACTAGACAAGGTGAAGAACCCGTGCAAAGGTTGATTGCACAAGCAATTGTAATATTTTGTGTACTTGTGTGTGTACTTCTTTGGCTTAAATGTTTATGCATAGAGAACATTTTGTCTTATTCTAGACAAAGCTATTGTAATATTTTATGCTACTCAAGGCACAGAGGCTTTTCGATGCAATTCGTCTTTCTTCTCTTATCCATTTTTCTCCTATAAACACTCAAGCCACTTTCAACTAAAGATTCCCCCAACAAAAATAATGAATTCAATTATTTGGAAAATTTATTTTATGTTTGAGATTGTAGAAAAAAATTATGTAAGATAGGTTCTTAAATAGCCATCTTTGGATTGGGAAAAGTACACTTTGGGACAAGAGATACACGTGTCACATTTGCAACACTAAAGGCTATGCATAAGCAAGGTATGATTGCACACCTACCTATGGTGATTGCAGCATTAAAGGAACCATGTGAAACTTATATGATGGGCATTGATGGGCAAACAATAGAGAAGATCATTCCCATAAGAAAGCAAGAACAAGAAAAGAAGCTCTTGTCGAGTTGTTGCATGTTGACTTGTGTGTACGATGCCTACAAAGGCCTTGGGAGGATCTTTCTATTACATGAAGATGATAGATGACTACAGCAAGAATTTGTGGATGTAATTTCTTTGTGATAAAGCTCAAGATGTTGATAAGTTCAAATAATGGCTAAAAAATGTTGACATTCAAATATGTACAAGTGTGAAGAAATTCAGAACATATGGTGGTGCTGAGTTCAAGTTAACGGACTCTGAAAAACTTTTGCAAGAGCAAAGGGATAAAGTGTTGACTAATGAGATCTCACACACTATTACTTGATGGTGTGTTGGAATGCACAGAGCACACCATTTTTAGACTCAGCTGACCATGATATCATTTAGGAGGATCCCTGATTGTAAGAAGTCTCCACCTTTTAGACACCACACAATGATCATTCTAGAAAATAACAAGCTGAAAAATATATAGGCCTCCACAAAGAAGACAAAAAAGGTTATCAAACTTTTTTGTAACTCTTGCTAATCTTCTTCTAATCTCCTATTGTTATAATTTAAAGTTTGTTTTGCAAAAAAGAAAAAAAGCCATGATATCTTTAAAACTTTAGTTTACTTTCCCAACATTATGGATTGTAGGATTCCTTCACAAGTGGGAATAAAATCTCCATACTTTAAAAAGTGACATCTAGTAAGCAACGCTCATGATTCTCAACAGATTATTGATAACTGACTTGCCTAGGATTTCCTATAATCCTATATTATATATATATATATAGGATGTTATCTTTTTCTGTTGAAATACAAAAAAAAAACGCTAAATAACAGAAAAAAATAAAATATAAAAAGAGGATAGAATAAAGGCATAAAGTATGTGCTAAAGTCAACTCAGAGCATCCTATTGAGAAGAAAGGATGAACAATTGGCAACTCACAAGGAAATGACCACTTGGAAATGTTCAACGCATGAAGCCATTTTTTTTCTCCATCATACAGTCAGCCACCGCTCAAAAAGGGGAGGCGTGATGGAAGATTAAAAAGAACAAACCAGTCACATGCACACACACACACACACACACACACATATATATATATATATATATATATATATATATATATATATATATATATATATATACACATTCATAGTTAAGTACGCCATTCGTGCTTCTTCAAATAATACATAATAGTATGGAAGAACATGTTCTATTTCTTTCTTTTTCTTTTTTTTCTGTTTGAAGGGGATGGCAACTTCAAAGGAAAAACAAGTACAGACAAAGAGTGCGTCAACATGTTGATTACTTCATGAAAAGCTATAAAGAAGACACCATAAAAAAGGATAGGACATGGCATGTGTTGGTATGTGTTGCCATACAAGTCATATGAAGAGCATACCAGGACAAAGGAGCAGTCATGCACAATGTGGCAACTAGGCCCAATCATTTTTTTCATAAACAATTTCCAACTTTAGTGATTTTCATCACTCCACAGACATTGTAAATTCCGTTTTTGGTAGAATAGACTCCATTTTGTTCAAGCCAAGGAGTCCTTGAGCTTGAGGAGTATTACAATTAGCTACATACCAATTTTCATAATTTTTAGAGTCCGTTTGAGCCCTCAAATAAACTCTAGAACCTAATTTTTAACTAGGCCGGACACTAGGTCTGGACAAGGCCAAAGCTAGTCGAAAAACTATAAAAAGAGCTAGAGAGATCATTTTAGAGGTTGGATTGTTTGTGAATTGAGCTTATGTAAGAGACTTTTTGACTAATGCAAAGAACTCCATTGTTCCTCTCCTTGTTCTTGCCTTGTGCGCGCGTGTGGGTGTATGTGTGTGCATGTATGTGTGCTTATCACTCACACACTTGTGCCATCACTTGCTCATAGTCTTCATACTAGTCCTCACATCTCCGGGATCGACAATTATGAGGTGGATCTCCTCACGTTGGTACTTGCCATTGTGCTAGAGTGACACCAAATTTGGAGCCGTTGCCGGGGAGAGAACTTCAAGGATGAGCGTGTGATGGTAAGACGTAGAGTTGAGACATGGGAGTCATAGGTAATATCCTTTCTTTTCCTTATTTTTCTTCATTTTTTCTTGTTTTTGCACCACCATCATCACCATCATCATCATCCCCACCATCTCCCACCTCCATCTCCATCTTCACAAAAATTTCAGTTTTTGGATCATATTCCACTCTCCACCTCATTTCCCTCATTTCACTTGTGAGAGAGAGTGAGAGAGAGCTTGCATGCTAGTAGTTTTTGTGTGTTTTTTGAGCTTTTACTGCAGGTTCTAGCTGTACCACCATCTCCAACAGCTTGCGTAGGTACGACAGATTCTGCACAGGTCCCGGGACGACGACCTCTATCTATCGCGACAGACAAAAAAACTAAATATTTTTTGAATGCATGTTTGGCACGATGACGTACACCATGAGAGCACTCCAAAGCACTAAAAAATTCTAAAAAATTTGCGTTTTTTCAGTCTATCGCGACAGACACAGTCTATCGCGATAGACAGCGTCTATCGCGACAGACAGCACCCCACGACAGCCTCAGTCTATCGCGACAGACAGGCCCACGACAGACGATAGACCCCGTCTATCGCGATAGACAGAGACCCACAATAAACACTGTCTATCACGACAGACCAAAAGGCACGACACACGATAGCCTCACTCTATCGCAACAGACACTATCTATCACGACAGACAGGCTCATGACAGACGATAGACCCCATCTATCGTGACAAACACCTGTCTATCGCGCCAGATAGAGACCCGCAACAGACACCGTCTATCACTATAGACACCGTCTATCGCGACAGACCAAAACACGACAGACGATAGACCCCATCTATCACGACAGACACCCGTCTATCGCGACAGAGAGACCCACGATAGGCGACAGACAGCGTCTATTGTGACAGACACGACCCCACGATAGACACCGTCTATCGCAACAGACACCGTCTATCGCGATAGAGAGGCCCACGCGATAGTCAGTGTCTATCGCGACAGACACTGTCTATCGTGACAGACACTGTCTATCGCGATAGACAGGCATTTTTGGCAAAAAATAAAGGGGTATTTTTTGAAAAATTTAGGCTAAGTTTTGGGCATATTTGCATACTCAATTACTCATGCGAATACGAAGGCCTTAGAAAAATGCACTAAACTCCTAAAAGGATTTGTTTGTCTGTTTAAACCCCTGAACTGTCATAACTTTTTAATATGAAATCCGTTTTTTGAGCTCTAGGGCTTGTCGGAAAGCTCGTGGCATATACTACACACCTCAACTATTTTTTATAAGAATAATGCATTGATTTTCAGATAGGGTATTTTGAAGTTGACCCTCTGAGGGGTAGGCACACCAAGGGAGCTCTAGAGAAAATTTGGACATAGAAAAGGGGGAAAAAAGGGTCATTAAAAGTGTCTGAACTAAATTGTCTGTCAATTGTGGGTGAAAAGTGGAGCTAAAACTTGGAATTTTTTCAGGATCATTAAGAGCTTTTGGAGACAGCAAAGCAAGTGCCATTGTGTGCAAGCTTGGGAACGTGCTTCCTGGGCAGACAAGCATAGCAAGGAGGAGCGACTTGAGTTTGGAACACCTCTTAACCCCCTCAGTCCATTCTTAGCATAGGCTAAGTGTGAGTAGCTATCCAAATTGACTAGGGATACGATAGGAATACTCAAGAGCCTTTAATTTCGCAAGTCCAAGAATAGGCGGAAGTGCAGTCAAGGGACAACTTAAAGGAAAAGAACTTAAACTAAGTGGACGAAGAACATCAAGTATGACACACTTAAGTGCTCCTGACGACGCTAAAATAAATACAAGAACACACAAACAAAGGAACTCAAAAGGAACAAGTGATTGGTATCAAGGAATCAGCAACGTGGTTGTACAAGGATCATTGGGTTAATTGGAAGGGCATATGAACCTTAGATCAGGAAGACACCTAGGGAGAGACCGTCAAAGTATTAGATCATCTGAGGCTAGTGTCAACCATACAACCAGATCTTGGGCCCAACAATTGAGCGATTACCCCTACGCTCTAGACTAAGAAACTAGTGACTCTGAGATGCCTTATAACATGGAAAGACCTGTAGGTAGCTCAAGAGTGGCATACCTAGAAAGACCTGAAGGACCCTACACAACCCAATTGGAGTATATTAGAACCAACCGCTTAGGTGCACGCATCTATGAGGATGGTCTGCGAAGATCTGTTGCCTTAATTAAAAACTCGAATAAGCCCATTGGATTAGAACACCCTGTCGTCAAGTTCGAAAATGGCTCCTACGTAGACAAAGAAGGAACAATATATGTGGTCACTAGCCAACCAGAAAGAACATATGAATTTGGCAACATAATCTCAGAGGTCGAAATAGGAGACATAGAGCAAGGGAACTTAGGAAAACCCCTCGTGGCAAGTCGGTTCTGACAAGAATAATCAATCCAGAGTTGGTTCCCCAAGATATTAGGAGCATAGATTTGCTATTGAACCGAGAGATGGATGAGGCTTTTTGGAGAAAGCCTAACGACCTGGGAGCACTCACCATCTATGAATTCAAAGATCCTGATACCCCAGGCAAAGTGACCTACTTAGATGATACTTCAGAGAGGATCTTTGTGGTCTCAGAGCATGGAAGACATGCATACACTTGGAAGGGTGACTTTGTTTTTCCCCAACCTCGATCCACTGTGTCTTATGGTCACCCAAGAGTGGGAACATCACAGGCTCATGGAACACAAAGAGAGAGGAGTAGAGATAGACCCGAGGTGAGTTTTTCTAATCCACTTGGAAGAGAGAGAACGAGGACAAAGACTTATAGAGTGGAGAGGGAAAGACAGAGGGACCCAAGGAATCTAAGAAATGCAGAAGAATTCCCTTTACCAAGGCCTAGAGAACATGCTAGAACCTTGCGGCCTACACAATTGGTTTAGTCCATGAAGGATTGCTTCGATGGCACAGGAGACCCGTATGACCATGTAGCAGAGTTTAGGCAAGTTTTGAGAGCCGAACAAGTGGAAGACTTGTTCACTCAATACAATGTTTTTGGCTTAACACTCAAGAACACTGCATTGACTTGGTTTCAACCACTTCACCAAGATCAGTACAGAAGTATAGACCAACTTCTTGAAGCATTCATCACAGAGTTTTCCAAAAGTGGCATTAGGCATAACACATCGTCCTTGATATACAGCTTGAAGCAAACACCTCAATAGACAATGAGGCTCACAAGAAGAAGGTTTAGGCAATATCTAGAGAGATGCCCTGCTCCAGAGTTACCTGTTCCAGCCAAACAAGTGGCCTTATTTCTAGACGGATTGTTAAGCACCAAACTGAGATCATATGTGTACTTAAAGGACCCTATATCCATAGAAGAGTGCGTACGCATGTGCATAGACATTGAGGATAATCTAGGGGAGGAATTAGAGCTCTCAAAGATCTATAAAGATTCAGATAGTTCTAGTAGCCTCATTTCCTCACAATCCACATCAATTGGGGATCTAGCAGAAAAGGTAGCTCAAAAATTAGGTGTCTCTAGCAAGCAGATTCCTAGATTTGCCCCAGGAAAACGATGCTATACCTGTGGAGGAGACCATATGGCTAATGTGTGCCCTATCATGGCCCAACCCCAAGTCAACCCTAACAGCCAATACTGCACCATAGAAAGGCAATACACCAACCACACTGCAGAAGACTGCCCCTATAATAAACAAGTTGTTAGGCAAAATTATCCTCAGACTTATCCACAACAAGAAAAATACCCTAATCAGTACCCACAACAACAATATGCTAGGCCCCAGCAAACCTATCAACCACCCTATCAAGGGCAACAAAGATCGCAACGAGTCCTAGCGCAGCAACCCCCACCTCCAGCCAATGTAATCCTAGTGAAGTATGCAACTGCAAAAGAAAATCTAAATAGATCTTTAGTGCCAATGACACCCTCGCTTTCAGAAAGTGACCCAAGTGATCATAGTTTTGAATCCACCCATATTGAGAGCCCACAGGCTTACTGCATGCAGTCACGGGAGCATGGCGAGTCATATTATTATGAAGAACCGAGTGAATCTAGTTGGGAGCCGGAATACGCAAATGTCATGTATGCAAACCCCAAATCAAGATCCCAGCCTAGGCCGATAAGACCCCCATTTCCTAGAGGACCATGCTTCCGATGTCAAGGAGATCACCTCATTCGTGATTGCCCTCTACCTACACCTACACAAACCCAATCTGTGACAATCCAAGGCTTTTGTCCGGATTGTGGAAAGGAGCACTTGATACGAGAGTGTCCCAAGAACCCCAGCAATATGCCAAAAATTGCTCCTATCAATGTTATTGGCTTAGTGGTAGACTCCATGGGAAGCGTGACTTCCACAGCCCCAGTGCAAGTCATCACGAGAGCTCAGGCACTTAAGCAAAACCAAGACTTAGGCCAAGAAAAGAATGTGGAGGTTAGCGAGACTAATAGCCAGAATAAGAAGAGGACAAGAGCTTGGAGAGAACGTATGAAAAGGAAATGGGCAAAGAAGATGAGTGAACTTGAGGAAAGTCTGCGAGAGACCAAAGCCAAGATAATAGAAATCACATCTCAAACGCACTCTCACACATCACCCCCACTACCACCCCCATCACTTTCCATCCCTCTACATTCTAATGCACCACACGTAACCCACCCACCACCCCGAGTAGGATAAGTCTTAGCAGATCCCACTCCTAAGGACATAGACATGATGCTTCGGGCATATCAGGCCAGAATCCAGGCAGGGCCAAATGTAACGGATCATGAAAGATGTTACCCTAAAGCTGACCTAGAGCTTGAACGAACCAAGTTGTGTGCCAAGATGGTGGATTGGCTCAAGCCATGTTTGAGGCCAGTCGCCTCTTCAATTGCTCTAGCTCCACTAGAACACCATTGCATTTTGATGGTCTATTTGATAGATTGGAGACGATAATTGCAAAGTCTGGAAAAGGAGCCAACTCCCAGGCTAAGGAGAAGGCAAGTGATAGAATAAGCATTCCTCCCAAGGAAGCTTACATGCCTAAATCCACTGAACCAGACACCTCTTCTTCTATGAATCGATACTCACCAGAATTCTTGCAAGAGATTCAGGAAGAGAAATGGGCTAAAGAGAGTGAAGTTCCTCCTCCCATTGAACTTGTGGATGACACACACGATCAATTCCCACAAGACCTTCCTTGCATTTATGGAGAGCATGAGAGTGCCCAATCTCAAGGGAGATTAGACTTTGAGTCCAATTCTTTACAGGAGCTACCCCATTTCACAGGTCCATGGGAAGCAAAGTCCACTTGTATGAGAGCACCGACGGTCATGATAAGAAACGAAGACTGAATCATATCTAGGAACATAGAGGTAGTAAAGAATACTAAAGTGCAGTGCAATCTCACTTTAGAAGAGCTACTCAAGGTCAAGCTTGAATTGTGGAAACGTGTAGCCAAGCAAGTGCCAGACATGTCAAAACCTCGTTCCTAGGTAGGATCTCATAGAACAGTACCGGAAATACCCCTAGACAAGATAGGAGACATGAGCGAAGGAGAAGAAGGAAACACCTATCTCCCCATCACTCACCAGGGTTACACAACCAAGGCCATTTTGGACTCAGGTGTAGGAGTCGCAATTACTACAACTTCCTTATGGAAACGTTGGGGCAAGCCAGCACTCGGGCCAATAAGAATGAAGTTGCAAATGGCTGACGGTCACATAGAAAGACCCTTAGGGCTACTAGAAGGGATAACTCTTACTAATTGTGGTGTGGAGTTTGAGTACACATTTGCTATCTATGACTTTAGCAAAAATCAAGCCTATGAGATGATTCTGGGAAGACCTTTCTTCAGGTAGTTGCAAGTGGTACAAGATTGGGGGACCAATTCTTTGTATTTGCAACACTTGGGTGTGACTACCAAAGTGAATCTCAAAGATTTCTCTCATAGAGATGTGCCCCCTATTCAACGGAATCCCGTCCATAGAGCTAAGGATGATACTGAGTCAGTGCATTCCATAGGATCAGGATCCTCATGGATGCATGAAGAAACTCACCTATGGATGTGTAAAGTAGCAGTAGAAGAAGAGAAGAGAGAAAAAGCCAGAGAGATAGGTGCGAAGGAAACCCATAGATCATTTCAAGACCCAACCTATGCACCTGTAGTTTTTCCTTACGAAGAATTTGAACCTCACGGCTGGGCAGAAATTTTAGCAACAATGGATGTAGCCATCAATGAAGAACAATGAACACCCCACTTTGATGAGGATGGCTATGACATTTCAGTCTTCTCCATAGAGCCAACCATGGGAGACTCGGTTCTGGAAGAATGTGAACCTAGCACTGATGCATTCGAGGATGCAAGTGACTATGATTTAGACTCAATCATCATGGATCCACCATTTGCATCAGATGAAGAATACTTCTATGAGGTAGAAGTTTACCCTCAGAGACATGAAGAGCTCACTAATGATGTGAGATTAACCACACAAGTGATCACCAAGAGTGAGGGAAAGAAAAGGAAGAAGAAAGAAGCCACACGAGAGGAGGAAGAATCCTTGTTCAAGGTCCCATAAAACTTTAAGAAGTATGAAATAGAAGAGAGGAGAGTCATTATAAGAATGCCAAAACGCGATGCACAAGCAGAGGCCTATGATAACAAAGAAACCACCAAGAAAATAGTGGTAGCCATAGAAGAAGGAGAGGAGAGATGCACGTACATTGGACATGACCTTACTGAAGAAGAGGAGTAGGAGTTGATAGCCTTACTACGAGAATATAGGGATGTGTTTGCATGGAGTTACAAGGACCTGAAGGGTGTAGACCCGGACATATGCTCACATACGATCCCCATGACCTCAGAGGCCAGACCCTCTAAACAAAAGCCATACATGTACAATGAAAACTACGCTGCCAAGATCAAAGAAGAGATAGACCGCTTGGTTGAAGCTGGATTTATCTATGAAATTGAGCACACTGAATGGGTATCCCCCATTGTAGTGGTGCCCAAAAAGAACGGCAAGTTGCATGTATGCATTAAATTGAAGAAGGTTAATGCAACCACCATCAGAGATAGTTATCCGCTTCCTATCATTGAGCATCTATTAGAAAGGGTAGCACGCAAGGAAGTGTACAACTTTCTAGATGGGTTCTCTGGTTACAATCAAGTGGCCATTGCACCAGAAGATCAACATAAGACGGCTTTTGCCACAGAGTGGGGCATATTTGATTTTCGAGTTATGCCATTTGGTCTTACCAATGCTCTTGCAACCTTTCAGAGACTGATGTGCCATGTATTCAAAGAATTCCTGAGGAAGAATTTGGAAGTCTATGTTGATGATCTCTGTGCTCATTCCAACATTAGACAAACACATATACCTGAACTCAAGAAAATGTTTGACAAATCTAGAGAATATCAAGTCTGCTTGAACCCAGAAAAGTGTGTTTTCATGGTCAGGCAAGGCAAGATTCTAGGACACAGTGTCAAAGAATGGCATATCCATTGATGAGGAGAAAGTGAGAGCTATCGCAGAACTACCTAGGCCAAAGAATGTCAAGGAAGTACAAGCTTTCATGGGACATTGTGGATATTAGCGACGTTTCATTCACATGTATGCCATCATTGCAAAGCCTCTGTACGGACTTTTGACAAACTTTGGACTGATAAATGTGAGAACTCTTTCAATGAGCTTAAACGGAGATTATGCTCAGCACCAATCTTGACTACACCAGATTGGAATAAGCCCTTCCATGTGCATGTGGATGCGTCCAATTATGCCATTGGATGTGTGCTAGCACAACCTACTAGTGAAGGTAATATGGATCTTCCAATTGCCTATGCTAGTAGACAGTTAAATGCAGCTAAATGGAACTATACCACCACTGAACAAGAAGGCTTAGGCATGATATATGCGGTCAAAAAGTTTAGACATTACTTGCTTGCAAATAAGTTTAAATTTTTTACTGATCATTAGGCACTTCTATACTTAGTAAACAAGCCATGCAATACAGGTAGATTAGTGAGATGGTTCCTTATGCTAATGGAATACAACTTTGAGGTTGTGGTGAGGAAAGGAAAGACTCACTTGAGAATGACCATCTCTCTAGGCTCACATCTGGAGAAGCCCCACAATGACCGTAGTGGGCTAAGACATTAGCGCGAGTATTGACATACGGACCTAATCACCCAGTCATAAGCACTCAAGATAGAGAGGTAGTAAAGGCCCAAAAATACCACATCATGGCAGGAAGTATGTACAAGCATACATATCAAGGGATATTGGCTTGTTGTGTGGAAGAGGATGAGTATGCTAAATGGTTGCAATTAGCACATGTAGGTGCATTAGAGAAACACTACTCAAAGCAAAGAACCTTACAGACATTAAGGAGACTTGGAGTGCATTGGCCGACTATGGAAGCAGATGTCCATAAGTTGTGTAAGGAATGCCCAGTCTGTAGCACTAAACCACCAGTCGAATATGCCACTCTTTATCGAGTGTCTTTAGTGCCAGATTGGAGTGAACCATTAGTAGCCTTTTTGAGGACAAAAACATTCCCTCCAGACATGACTCTGGCTAGGAAGAGAAGTTTAGAACAAGAAGCCCTAGACTACTCACTCATTGGAGATAATTTATACAAGTGTGGCAAAGATGGTTACCTTAGACTACGTGTCCATGAGAGCGAATATCTTAAAATCTTGGAAACTGCTCACCAAGATGTAGCAGGAGGACACTTTGGTCTAGATTGGGTGATCAAGGCAATACTATTTGCAGGATTTTGGTGGCCCACCCTTCACATGGATGCACATACCTATGTGAACAGGTGTGAGATTTGTCAAACTCAGTATCCTATACGCAAGGATGGGATGTCATTGAAACCTATGATGGGTGGACGTGCATTCTCTAAATGGGGAATAGACTTTGTCGGTCCTATTAATCCCCCAGCCAAGGGTTCACATGCTGAATATATCATTGTAGCCACAAACTATCTAACCAAGTGGGTAGAAGTAAAAGCCACCACGAAGAATGATGCTCAAACAACAGCAAAGTTCTTATTTGAAAATGTGTTCACTAGATACGGATTGCCAATAGAATTACTGAGTGATAGAGGCACACACTTCTTGAATGAAGTCATAGAAAACCTTCTCCAAGAATTCTTCGTGATACATAAGAAGTCTGCCCCCTATCATCCACAAGCTAATGGACAGGCTGAGAGCACAAATAAGATTCTATGCAATGTATTGACAAAATTGGTTAATAATACATGCTTTGATTGGGACAAACAGCTACATCATGTTGTTTGGGCATACAGAGTTGCCTATAAAACGGTACTCCAAGCCACACCCTTTCAGATGGTGTTCGACCAAAATGCAGTGCTACCATTGGATTTTCTAATACCTACATTGAAAGTAGCACAAGAGCATGACTGGACAGGCCATGAACTATCCTCTAGAATCTTTGATCTTGAACGGTTAGGTGAAACACGATTGAGAGCTGCAGTAGGAATTTATGCAGCCAAGAAGAGACAAAAAGCATATTTCGACGCACATGTGAAAGATAAGGGCTTAAAAGCGGGAGACCTAGTCCTAGTCTACACCTTGAAGCAGCATGCACGGAACTTAGAGAAGAGAGGCTATGGACCAATGATTATCAATAGGATCTCCACAAGTGGAGCGGTTCAACTAGCCACTTTAGAAGGCGATATTCTACCAAGTTACATAAGTGGATGCAGAGTCAAGTTATATCAGGAACCCCTCACAGAGGAGATGTTAAATCGACTCAATACTGCAAAGAAACATAAGGAAGAGGAAAAGAAAATTAGGGAAGAAGCACAAGCAGAAGCTTTAGAACACATTCGACGAATGAAATTGAGAAGACATGGTAGAGATCAGCCTATGCCAGACTCTCAAGAATCTATAGGTTATCACATGGCCATGTGCAAGGCTTCAGGTGAATGTTCCCATAGGATAGTCGATCGACGACCTTTTATGACCATAGAGGTAGGACAAGGAGAGAGTGCAAGGACCATGAGAGCCTTAATTGACTCTGAAGCAGCGACTAGTGCAGTTCACCTTTCTTACTGCCAAGAATTGCAATTGAAGGTCAATCCTATAGAGGCATATCTCATAGGATTGGGAGGTGTGGAAACCCCTTGCATGGGTGAGGTGGAACTTCCCCTCTACATTCAAGAGGTTATAATGGTAGTCAAAGTGCTAGTATATGAAGATGAGGATCTTACCGAGCCTCTTGTCTTGGGCCAAGACTGGATCTATGATCATGCAGTCAACCTCAACCTAAGAAGTGGAATTCTTCAGGCTTGGGTAGGCCAAAACGGCATCATGATTGAATTACAAAATCAAGCACTTAGGCCCCTAGAAGAGACACCAAATCCTGGTCCCTCCAGGAACCCACATGAAAATAACGATGCTATTCTTGTCCAAAGTTCTATGGTGCAGAAGATTGTCACTCTTGACAAAAGTGCAGACGTCAAAGATGAGTTCCCTTCTTTTCCAAAGGAAAGCAAGCAGGACAATGTACGTCACAAAGAAGGCCGATAATCAAAAAGCATGAGCTACGACCAATGCAATGTAAAATACCACTTGGCATGAAGCAGATCTGGGTATGCAAGGGTGAACAACCCTCAGCTTTGGAGACAGGATCCCAAAGAAGCACCAAACGAGCTACAGTATCCAAGATTACAATGAAAGAGTATCCTAGGCATCAATCTAGATGAACCCATTTGATTTGGGTTCCAAAGCAGTCAATGAAGGCTATCCCAAATGCTAGACAAATATGGGTGCCCAAGAATTGCTTACGAGCTCAAATAACTTCACGTCCAATCACAAGATCGAACCAACACTCGCAAGTCCTATTGGCTCCCATCCAAAGGCAAACGTCTACACTCCACCCCACCACGTCTTCGGTCACACCTAGGAATGTCGGGAAATGGGTACCCAAAAGGTCCCAAATCCAACACAATCATGTCCACAAACCTTCACATGTCCTCACCACTAAAAGCTACAATTCTACAATCAAAATTTGGAGACTTAAACCTCGTACCAAACCGCCTGACCCAATTTTGTAAATCCATCCCCTCTGATGTAGGTGCACTCCGAGTACATTGCACATCCAAAGTGTGCATCTAGGATGAACACTAACCCACTAACCAACATTCTCACACATCACCAAACACTCCACCCACTAACCCCTAACCACTTGAAATGTCATGTTAGTATTGTGGAGGGAACATCATAACATCATGTTTCCTATGCAATGCTAATGTGTCTCTCTTCTTCCAACAGATAAGCATCAATAGTTACAAGTAGTCTCGTGGCAGAAGCAGCAAGTCCCAGCTCACAGGGAGGAGTAAGTACTGCAGGGATTGACATGGCTAGTCTACCTATTGATGTGCCTCCAACTGAACGACCCGTAGAGCTGCAACACCTCCAACAAATACCTATACCTGATCCTCCCACAGGAATAACAAAGAGGGTCCATGCCAACTCTCATTGGTTCAGTGGCATGCCAGGATCCTTAGGAGAGGCCAAGTATATCTGGGAGTCCCAAGTGTGAGCATGATAAGCAATGGGTCAGATTCCAGTTCTTTTCCAAGGAGTTTGAGACTCTCCAAAACACACAAGATCTGCAGACCATATGGGAGTGTGCAAGGCTGGCCGAATACTTTGCAGCGCCTTTACCCAAACCAGAGCTTCTACAATGTTACTACTTGGTCTCAACATTACAGGCGCATGAGGAAAAAGATAAACTAGGATCATTTGCCATTCCTTCCTTATTGGACAACAATGAGTTGAAAAGGTTCGAACTCACTTTGGAGTTGGTGAGCTCTACATTCAACATGCACGACACGCATGTGCCCTCTGAGAAGGATCCTCTTATTCCCCCTAACATGAAGAATCAGAAGCTACAAAAGTTGAAAGATATGGTGGCACTCACACCGAATGTGTCAATTCCTCTTCGCATGTGCATGCAACATTTTGCATTTCCCAGTCAAGATCGGTTCACTCAACCCCACAAGAGGATTTGGTTCGCTCTTTACTTGGCAAAGACAGGTGCATTACCGATTAAGCTTCCTGTATGGATTATAGAGCAGCTGTATGAAGCAAATAAAAGGGCACATAGGAAGCTAGTGGTGAATGGATGTTGTGCAATCATGCGCATCATCTACAAGTGCTTAGCATACGATGTACCTGTTGAACGTGCTTTAACATGGTCACAACTACAAATGTTCAAGAGACTCAAATCCGCCACACATCAATCCAAGCACATGAGGGGCTCTATTCCTTGTGTTCAAACACGCGAAGTTCTAACGATCCCGGAATTCTCGCCACAAGGGGATGCCACTGTGCCTCCCTTTACCATTCGCATACCAAGATCTGGATCTGAAGGTACATCACAAGATGCTCCCTTGGCTCCTCCTGTCCCTCTTGAATTCGAATTTCCTGTGACTAGAGACGCTGAAGGGATGAGTACCTTCGACTTCGAAGCATTCTTGCAGAATACACAACTCTCTGATGTAGAGTTCTATTTAGATGCAGAAGAAGAGGGCACATCTTCCCAAAGAAGGAGGAAATCCACAAAAGGCCGTCATGTACATTGGGAGGAGGAGCAGCAGAGAACTTTGTCGCAACAACTAGAGCACTCGGGGGCAAAAGAAGAAGCAGAAGTAGAAGAAACAACGGACGCCCCAGCTTATACAACAGAACTCTAGAGGCTATATCAAATACTGGAACGAGTGCAGTCGCAACAGTTGCTCACTGAACAGAGCAGTTGGGTGCTCATGGCTCAGCTATTGGAAGAAGCCGGAGTTGACTCAGAATATAGTGAAGGTCTCTTATTGATGGCGGAAATATATGGCATAGTAGAAGCAGTTGGAACAACGATTAAGAGGCCTCCTGTTCAATATGATCCACGACGATTCCAGACACGACCATGGTCTGGTAAAAACATCCAGATTCCTATTACTACAGGGGAAGGACCTATCATTACATCCGAACCTATTGAGACAATCTCCCAAACAGCAGGAACCACTGGCCAAGAGATCCCCATCACCCAGGATGAGTCAACCAAACCACTACCACCGACCCCTCCCCCATCACCTCCTCGAACGAAAGCTGTAAATGTCACCTCGACTACCCAACCCATAGGGCAAGCATTCATCTTCCGTAGTCCAACCTCCAGTTCTACTTTGTTCTCCTCCTCGGAAAACCCCTTATATAATACCGCCACTGTCATAACTGAGTCCTTCATAGAGCTTGACCCAGGACAACCATCCCCCATGCCCTCAGCCATGGGCCATCCTGACTGTAGATCCATTTTCTTCGGATTCCCAGCCACCACATCCCCTTTTATGGCTTTCCCGCCTCCAAGTTCTCATTTTCCACCCCCCATTCCACCATTCCTTCAACTCCCCCATGATTACTTTTGTAGAATGTATCAAGTCACCACCCAACCCGCCTCATCAATCCCATCCCCACCATCCTCACAACACTTATTCACCACTCTCACACACACACCACCTACCATTCCAATATACATGGTAGACACCACACTTGCATCCACTCCTGAAAGTATGGACATTTCGCCACCCTCAGCACCTCCCCCCTCCCCCCACACTTCCACCTTCTCCCATTCCCCCTCCACCAATTTCACCCACCCACACATCTCCAATAGACACATCATTCACTCTTCCCATTCCCCAATCACATCCCCTTGCATTTTCCATTGTACAAACCACACCTCCATCCATAGGCAATGCATTGGACACCATTCTCGCATGTATATCACAGTTAAGGACAAAGTGCAATCAGCTCCAGCAACATAACGTACGACTGCAAGGGCACTCGGAGGTGCTACAACATCGTCTTGCTGCACTCGAAGAAGAGAATGCTTGCCTCCATACACAATTCCAAACTTTACAAGAGGCTCATAGCATATTGGAAGTGCAGTTACAGAACACAGACGAGGGAGCAATACAAGTGGTAGAAGGTCATCTACAGACACAGTTAGAACACAATTCAAAGCTTCAGCGAAATATGGCCCTACTCAAGTGACACCTTACAGCCGCTCATGAAGAGAATCGACGCCTGCAACTACAGTATCAGGAAAACCTAGAAGCAGTTATCAAAAGCACACTTGGGGCACCACTATATTACAATCCAATTACTTCAAGAACCTGTCATCTAGATGCCTTATCCTCTCATCAGAACTCCAATACAGGCTGTACTATATCATTTTGGCATATTATAACGTAGAAATATAGAGAGTCACAGGAAAGATACCTTCCTTCGCAACCCAATTTCAGCCCGAAGACCTTCCTCTAGAGGTGCAAAAAGGCAAAATCCGTCAACCGACATGGCGGTAGAAACTTCTTGAAACATATCCTGAAATGCTGCACACCTAGAACAATGCACCATTACATCTACTTTACAATCCATGCTATGGCCCTGTTCCACGACACAGCTCATGGAAAGCATTCAATATAAAGGTACAGAATAATGCTCAATGTAAGGAGTGGCTCAATTATCCATAGATAGCACCACCGCAGGGACCACCATCGATAGCATACATGATGGCCACAATTTGACATTGGATGCCTCGACTGAAGCCCATGCCAGATGTGGCGGCCCAAATGATGCTTAAGATTTTGGATATGATGCAGGTAGTACTCAAAACCTTTAGAAATGCAGCAGCACCACACGTACGGCTACCGGGGTTTACTAATGGAAATTATGATTTGGTGTATGACATGAGCACCACACCAAATTATGATTTGGTGTATGACATATTGGTAGCTTATGCTTGGCATGCATGAATCAAGTATCTTCCCGCATGCTATAAACAAACATTTGAAGAGATGTTTCGCCCTGCATGAGGGTGATGAGAGGGTGATTAACCTTGTTTGTAATGCCATCTAAACTCTATAAAAGCGTCCCTGCTATGTGGGATTTGGGGGATCCCGTGGGCACTAGTCCCCTTCTCTTGTACTTTTCGTTTAATTAATTCAAGTCCGGGAGAGTAGGCTAAGGCCGAACTTCCTTTATTTAAAAAAACAAAGCCACTTGACCTTCCACAATAATGATGGTGATATTGATAGTCTATAATACATTTATGATCCTCCATTTAGAGGTTGCCAAATCCTCGATTGAGGAGTGTAGACCAATATGAAAGCAATTAAGAGATTCCATCAAGGATGGGAAGATCTCACTCACCTCTTTTTGTTTTGAGCCTTTTGAGTGTTTTCATACGGAGGAGAGTTTGTGCTTGTGTCAAGTTTTCTATCCTCATCGGCTCGAAACAAGCTTTGTTTGCGGATGCTATTGGCCGATCCTCTTCCTTTTGGAATGCCATTAGAAAGGACGCCATCTGAAAAAATTATAAAGAGAGATGGGTGGCTACCTTTGATTGCTCGTGGTAGGAATGATAACTTGAGTCTTCCTTTGACCTTATGGCTAAAAGAATTAGGATCTTGAAGAGCTCTCTCCATTCAAACATCATAGAATGTTCATTATAGAGAACAATAAACTCAAAAGCAAGTGACTCTTGCACTAAGGGGATCAAAACATCATCAAATTCCTTAGCTCACTGCGGTACTTTTTCTTGTTACCTTGCCAGCTTCCCTATGATAGAGAGGATAGACCTTAATGCCTCCTTTGTATCCTCTTTTTTTATATAAATTTTGGTCTTCTACCGTAGATAAATGTTTTTAGCTGAGTTCTCTTTACTCAAATAGGATACTCTTGCCTTGTATTGATCATAGTAAAGCATTCCATGCCCTATGGAAAGAAATATGAAGAAGACCAATGAACATGCTTGCATCCCCGTGGGTTTCACCTTCAGCCTTGCTACCATATTGAGTTGGAACATCCTCCATGTATTCAATTCTTCTTTGTTTCTGAGGGGGGCTCATTGCCATCTACATACCAAAAAAAAAAAAAAAAAAAAAATCCTCTCCCCTCTCCTTTTCGATGCAAAAAGACCCTTTGGATTCATGTTTGAAGAAAATTAGCACATAAGGAAGTGAGGGACCGCATACTCTCATTCCCGCGATACAAAAGACACACACACCTCAAGAAAAGTTTTATTGTCCGTTTTACATTCCAAGTGAAATTTGAACATCGTTGGAAGCTTGCTAGCCTTTGCTCAATTGGTCAACCAAGGAAGGTATGGCTATACTTTTTCATGAAGATGTACATTTGATGTACGTCGTGGGATTGAGAGTTCTCTTCTCGACCTACCCGTTTCTAGGCCATGCTGCCATCTCTAGCCCCTAAATCATGCTATTGCTCAACTCCATAATGTTTTGGAGTTTGGGGAATTCCTATGGGTGTTGAGGTTCTCATGTACTGTCAATGGGATTAGTGTTGAACAAGATTGAAGGTAAGCTCAAATTCTATAAGGAAATGTAGTTGAAAATATCCAAGAAAACTATGGCGATTATTAACTAATGATTTTTTAGATTCTCTCTATCAAATATACCCTGTTAAAAAATAAGTTCTTATGTGGCGAATCCTCCACGGGGCAACTTGTACCAACATAAAAGCTAACAAAATTTATGGTACCCTGCCATGATGTAAAAGGTGCCTTCATAGCAATGAGACCTTGGGACATCTCTTCTTTTCTTGCTTCAAGTCAATGTCAATGTGGCAGGCCCTAGGGAGAATCATGTTGCTATAGGGAAAAATCAACTAGAAACAAATGAATTTGGTTGAAGCAATTAGTTGTTCCTAAGCATTATGGAATGCTATTAGAGGAGAGACCCTCTGGAAGATCTAGAAAGAGAGGTGTGCCATTAACCTTGGTAGCCCTCCTAAGGAATGGTTGATCGAAAAATATCTTTTCCTTTTAAGCAAAAGAATTTTCAATTGTAAGAATCCTCCACCTTTTAGACATCTTAGAGTATTTTTCCTTGAGAGCAACAAGATTAAAAGCAAGTGGGCCCCCCATGAAAGAAACAAAAGGGTTATCAACCTTCTTTGTAATGTCTTCTAGCAAGTCTTAAGCAACCCTAAAAGGAGCTAGAGAGCTCACATTTTAAGTTGGATTGTTCGGAATTGAAGTAACAAAGAGCATCATTTCTTGGCTAATTGAAGACTCCATTGCTCCATCTCTTTGTCCTACCATGTATGTGTGTGTGTATGTGTGCATGTTATTGTGCTTCCCACTCATGCGCTTATGTACTCGTTCACTCATGGTCGTCATACCTCCCTCATGTCTCCTCGAATTGACATTTATGAGGTAGATCTCCTCACATTGATATTAATCATTGTGTTAGAGTGACACCAAATTTGGCACCATTGTTGGGGACCAAGCCTTGAGGATGAGCATCTGATGGTTAGATGTAGAGATATGATGTTGGAAGCATAGGTAAATGCTTCTTTTTTACTTTTTCATCTCTTTCATCATCGCTTCTACCATTGCTACTCCCTCCCTATATCCGTTTCATCATCATGACATTTCTCCAAGTTTCTTCATATTCTCACCTTCCATTCATTCTTCTTATTTCACTTCTGAGAGCAAGAGAGAGAGAGAATAGGGAGTCACTGTGAAGTCATTACAAAAAAAGAAAAAGGGAGTCGTTGATATTTCCATGAGAATGTTATGGGGATAACAAAGTAAGCATCAAGATTGACAAGGAGTTGACAAGTAAAGTGACGTACATAAGAGGAATCAAGACCATAAAGGAGCATTCTTAGAGATAAACTAAAGAGCAAGAGCATACACTACATTCTGAGAGAAAGAGAGACCAAGACACACACACACACTTAAATAGTGCACAGAGAGACAAAATATGCAAAGAGAGAGAGACAAAGTGTGCAAAAAAGGTGACAAAGTTTGTAGAGAGAGTGCACAGAGAGCAACTAAATTGTCACAAAGTATCATCAAGGAGGTGTTGCAGATCAATAGTAGAAGTGGCCAAGCCGTCAACCTTATTAGAAGCTCGAGTGCAAGGAGTGCACAAGGACAACCTATTGGACAAGGTGAAGAACCGGTGCAAAGGTTTATTGCACAAGTAATTGTGAGTGTGTACTTCTTTGGTTTAAATGTTTATGCATAGAGAACATTTTGTCTTATTCTAGACAAAGATATTGTAATACATTTTGTCTTATTCTAGACAAAGATATTGTAATATTTTATGCTAATTAAGGCATATAGTCTTTTGATGCAATTTTTTTTCCTTCTCTTATCCATTTTTCTCCTACAAACACTCAAGCTCCTTTCAACTAAAAATTCCCCCAAACGAAATAATGAATTCAATTATTTGGAAAATTTATTATATATTTGAGATTGTAGAAAAAACATATGTAAGATAGGTTCTTGGATAGCCACATTTGGAGTGGGAAAGAGTACACTTTGGGACAAGAGATACACACGTCACATTTGCAACACTGAAGGCTATGCATAAGCAATATATGATTGCACACCTACCTATGGTGATTGCATTGAAGGAACCATGTGAAGCTTATATGATGGGCAAACAATAGAGAAGATTATTCCCATAAGAAAGCAAGACCAAGAAAAAGAAGTTCTTGTGGAGTTGTTACATGTTGACTTGTGTTGGTAAGATGCCTACAAAGACCCTGGGAGGATATTTCTATTACATGAAGATGATAGATGGCTACAACAAGAAGTTGTGGATGTGATTTCTTTGTGATAAGGCTCAAGATTTTGATAAGTTCAAGTAATGGCTAAAAAGTGTTGATATAGGAATATAATGACAAGTGTGAAGAAATTTAGAACATATGGTGGTGAGTTCAACTCTGAAAAACTTTTGCAAGTGCAAAGGGATAAAGTGTTGACTAATGACATCTCACACACTATTACTTGATGGTGTGTTGGAATGCAAAGACCACACCATTTTTAGACTCAGCTAACCATGATATCGTTTAGAAGGATCCGTGATTGTAAGAAATCTCCATCTTTTAGACACCACGCAGTGTTCATTCTAGAAAATAACAAGCTGAAAAATAAATGCCCCTCCCCCTACAAAGGAGACAAAAAGGTTATCAACCTTTTTAAATTTGTAACTCTTCTTTCTAATCTTCTATTGCTATAATTTAAAGTTTGTATTGCAAAAAAGAAAAAAAACCATGATATCTTTAAAACTTTAGTTTACTTTCCATACTCTCCCAAGATTGTGGATTGTAGAATTCCTTCACAAGTGAGAATAAAATCTCCATACTTTAGAAAGTAACATCTGATAAGCAACGCTCATAATTCTCAACACATTATTGATAACTGATAAATGCCTAACATTTCCTATAAATAGAATGTTATCTTTTTCTCTGTTGAAATTAAAAAAATGTTAAATTAAAAAAAAGAATAAAATATAAAAAGATGATAGAATAAAGGCATAAAATATGTGCTAAAGTCAACTCAGAACATCCTTTTGATAAGAAAGGATGAACATTATCCGTCCTCATACATAATAAGAACGCAATTAAGAGAGAACTATTGGAAACTCACATGAAATGACCACTTTGAAATGTTCAACGCATGAAGCTTTTTTTCTTCTCCATCCTAAAGTCATCCCATATTGGACCTCTCAAAAAGGGGAGGTGTGATGGAAGATTAAACAGAACAAACCAATCACATGCATAATTGCAAGATGAAACGGTAGTCTTGCAAGCTATGTATATATATATTTTTTGAAAGTTAGTTCGGGCAATAGCCTACTCTCCCAATCTTTAATTAAAAGAAAGGACAATTCTACAAGTGAACGGACTAAGCATCCATGGGACCCTCCTGAATCCACAAAGTAGGGGTTGCTCAAAACTTGCTAGAAAATATTACAAATAAGTTGATAACCCTTTCATTCCCCTCATGGAAAATCAAATTTCTTTTAATCTTAATCCTCTTAAGGGAAAACACTATGTGATGCCTAAAATGCAATTGCTTTTAGTTGATTTCATGATTTTCCCAAGGGTAAGCCAGACTGAAAATGACTTGGGGCATGAAAAAAAGAGGTGTCCCAAGTTGAGCTCCACAAATTTTGTTAGCTTTTACATTGGTCCAAATTTCTTATGGAGGATTTGCTACATGTAAAAACCATGTGGGTTCTTGATTTAAACTTTTAGTAAATTATAAGGAAGTGCCTATAAGAAATACATACACATACACACACACACATATATATATATATATATATATATATATATATATATATATATATATATATATATATATATATATATATATATATATATGCATTCACAGTTAAGTACGTCATTCGTGCTTCTTCAAATAATTTCATGATAATATGGAAGAACACGTTCTATTTCTTTCTTGTTTTTCTGTTTCAAGGGGATGGCAGCTTCAAAGAAAAAACAAGTACAGACAAAGAGTGCGTCAACATGTTGATTTATTCATGAAAGTAGGACATGGCATGTGTTGATATGGCGTAAAGAGGAAGAAAAGGAGTGGAGAACGGAGACAGGTCTTTGGAAGATGAACTGTATTCCCATTGATCCAACATAATCGTGATTTGTCGATTCCTGAGGTACTGTACAATATGTGCGATTAACAAAACGACTTGACCTTCACAATAATGATGGTGATATTACTTGTTTATGATACATTTGTGATGACTATTATGTGGCAATTTTTTCACAAGGGAATGTGGACCAATGTCAAAGTTAATAGAATCTACGGGGCCCCTCAGTGGTGCAAGTGGTGCCTTCGAGATATGGAAGACATTGCTTACCTCTTCTTTTCGTGCCCAAAAAGTCAGGTTCTTCTTAGGATTTTGGGTTTGCTCAGTCAAATCAATTGGAAGTAGCAAGCACTACTTGGAGAAGAATAGGCTCCTCTTCTGCCTTATGGAATGCAATCAAGGGCAAAGGGAGAGGGGGGGGGGGTGCTTTGGAAGACATGGAAGAAAGATGTGCGGACAATTTTGAGGGCCATCTGCAAGAATGGTAAATTGATAAATCCCTCGGTGATTAAGGTAGAAGAATATGTAATTGTAAGAAGTCCCCTCTATTCAAACACCATAGAATTTCAGTCTTCGATAATATAAAGACCAAAAGTAAATGGAATGCCCATGAAAGCAATAAAAAAATCATTAACTTTCTTTGTAACTCCCTCGAAAACTTTGTTTTTGTGCTGCCCATGAAGGCGATGAAAAGATCACTAACCTTCTCTTTAATTAATTCGATCAAGAGAGAGTAGGCTTTTTGTCAAACTTCCTCTTAAAAAAAAAACATTTATGATGGCAAAAACGATGCTTTTTTGGCAAATCCTCCATCGGGAGGTTGAAAAATACTGGATTGAATGCAACTAAAATATGCAAAGTTATGCCATGGTGTAACAGATTCCATCAAGGATGGGGAAGATCTCACTCACCTGTTTTTTTTTTGAGCTTTTTGAGTGTTTTCATATGGAGTAGAGTTCATGCTTGTCTCAAGTTTTCGATCCTCATCAGTTGGAAACATGATTTTTTGGGGGAGGCTATTGGTAGATCCTTTTCCTTTTGGAATTAGATAAGAAGTGATCCCATCTAAAAAAAATAGAAAGAAAGATGTGTGGCTAGCTTTGATTGCTCGTGGTAGAAATGGTAAATTGAGTCTTTCTTTGATCTTCTGGCTAAAAAGATTAGGAGCTTTAAGAGCTCCTTGTTAGAGCAAGTCTATGACAAGCCTAATTATTGGCTTGAGTCTCACAAGGTCATAGGAGAAGCTTTAAAGAGAAGACAATGTATGCAAATTGAAGAGTTCACTTGTGAACTACCTCTTGTAATTTTTGAAGACTTTACTTGATGTAAAAGTAAAGGAATCTAAGTGGTTGAGTCCACTTGATGAAAAAGGAAAGAAAAGCCACAAATTTTTATTAGGTGAGTAGGAGAATCAATCACCAAAGATTGGAGAGTGATTTTAGGCAAGATTCAAATTCAAATCTTGGCTCCAAAGATGACTATAAATACATGGCCTTCTAGTCGCATTTTAGAAGACCTCCATGAGATGAGCTTTATGCCATATCAAGGTGTGGTTTCAAGGCACACATATGTATCAGTATGTCCATTGTATTTTACAATCAATATACTTTCATTTTCATGATCATTTGAGTTCATATTTTCATGCTCTTGTGAAGTGTACTGTTCAGTGCCATATCTCTGAGTTTTCTCAGTCAGATTGCAGAGATGATTTCTCTGATCTTGGTGCATTCAGCTATGTTCATTTGAAGTCGATTGTATCATTTCATTTTCAACTTCTTTGTCAGCACTCTCTCAGAACAATCATTTTCTCAGATCTGTTTCTCAATGTGTACTTCACCATTTTCCATGATTCAAAGGCTTCTTAGAATCAGCATACAATCTAGTATATTCCTACAAAAGTCATAAGCATTGAATTTTGTCATCGTGAGATATTGCCATTTTTTTGCTCATGGGTCTGAGTACTGCTACAACCCATGAATATCGGGATGTTCCTATGACTTGCTAAGTTCTTTTCTCCTTGTGTAGTCCATCTCTTTTTATGAAATAACTCTTGATTGTTAGCTTATTAAGCTTAAAAGTTCCCCAAAAGGAATCAAGACAATTGCTAATATGGCCAGAGAATTGTTCAAACCTTTGGACAAGTGTATGAACATACATAGCAAGTCTTTGGCTCTTGAATCTACTTCAACTTATCTGTTTTGATTCAACATACATATCTCTGAAGTTCATTTGGGTGGTGTAGTGCAAAGGTTTTGCAGCACCACTTCATCTTCATCAACTACAAATCCATCTCTTCAGAGTGGTATCAGAGCAAGGTTGGACAACATGGCAAACGGATTTCCTTCCTCAATTGACAAATTGGATAGAGGTAGCTACTCAGCCTGGTCATTAAGGATGGTAGCTTATCTTCAAGGAAGGAATTTATATGGTTATATAGTTGGAGATGACATTATGCCAAGTTTCAGGAACAAAGGTCAACCAACAAAAGAAGAGCAAGAAAGATTGAGCACATGGTGCTCCAAGGATGCACTTGCAAGGCCTTATCTCCTCAAATCTATCTCAGATTTTTTTGTTGCCTCACATTAGAAGTTGTAAAACATCTCATGAAGTGTGGAATGCACTTGAAGCCTTCTTCTCTTCAAGTACAAAGGCCAAGAAGCATCAACTATGGCTTGACTTCACAACTCTCAAGAAAGCTCCCAAAAAAAATGTGACTGATTTTGTCACAAAGCTCAAGGACATAGCAGATTAGTTGGGAAGCATTGTAGAGGTAGGTCATCAATGGCTTGAAGGCAGATGACAAGTGGGAAACATTCACCACAACTATGGATCTATACATGGATATGCATGTACCTGATTTCAACACACTCATAGGACAACTACTTACTGAAGAGGCCAAGCTTATCAAGAATGGAGAAAGCTCCAAAGGTAATCAATCTTCAGCTTTGTATACTGATAAAAGCAAGTCAAAAGAAAACAAAAGAAGAGGAAAGAAAGTGGATGATGAAGCAGGTACACATCAAGCTAATTATGCAGGTAGAGGAAGACATGGTAGAGGTAGAGGCAGAGGAGGAAGACAAGGCAGGGGGAGATCCCAAGAATCTAATTCATGCTCTATTTGTGGATTAACTAATCATACAACTGAAAATTGCTTTAGGAATTCCAGGAATCAAAGAGGGAGAGGCTACAATTGAGAAAGCTATGGCTATTCAAGAGGAAGGTTCAACAATTACCATGGCAACCATAACAATTACAAACATTCAAACTATCAAGGAGGCAATAGAGGAAGAAGAGACTTCAAAAACAACATAGAAGACTCAAATCAAGAGGAATCATTGCTATCATGAATATGGCCATGCCACAAAGTAAATCTGATGAGCATGTTTTCTACATAGATTCACGTTGTTCGAATCATGTGGCAAGAAATGTGTCCCTCATATCAGATTTAGAAGATCCAATGGAAAAAGCATGAGGTACAAAGAGGAGACGATACAAGACACCTTGTGGAGAAAATAGGAAATGTCAAAGCACCTGATGGAAACATCAACTTACTAAGTAAGGTACTCTATGTCCCTACCATTACAAAGAATTTGATAAGTGTTGGGTATATAGTAGAGAAAGGGTTGCAAGTCAGGTTCACAAAAGCAAGAGCATTTGTTGAAGATCCAAGCCAAGGATTTAGGAGACTTGCAAAAGGTGAAAAGACAGGTAGATTGTTCACATTTGAATTACAAGACACTAGAAACATTGCTCTCTTTAATTATGGTAGACAAACACTCACAGAATTGGAAGTATGGAACAAAAGGTTAGCACATATTGGTGAAAGATTATTAAAGCAAAGTTGCAGGGACCAAAGTGTACTGGGACTCCTAACTTGTCAAAACAACACATGATTTATAAGTGCAGTGCATGTCAATTTGGAAAGTCTCACAGGTTACCATTCATGAAGAAAGGATATATGCATGGAGATCTCTTGGATTTGGTTCATACAAATGTATGGGGACCTAGCAAGGATGCTTCAATATCAGGATCAAGGTATTATGTCTCCTTCATTGATGATTATAGTAGGTGGACTATATTATATTTTATGAAACAAAAAGATGAAGTCTTTTCATGCTTCAAAAGATAATTGGCTCTTGTGGAGAATCAAACAGGTAAGACATTAAAAAGGCTAAGGTCAGATGGAAGGGGAGAGTACTTCTCCCATGAATTTGACACCTTTCTTCAAGAGAGGGGAATCAAAAGAGAGATCACTACGGGGTACAATCCTGAGCAAACTGGAGTGGCACAAAGAAGGAATAGGACAATTGTTGAACCTGTAAGGTCTATGCTAAATGAAAAGCACTTACCTAATTAATTATGGGTTGAGGTTGTATCCACAGCCACTTGTTTGATTAACATGTTACCTTCAAAATCACTTGATGGCATGACACCATATGAGACTTGGAATGGAGGAAGACCAAGCTTGGATCATTGTAAGATTTTTGGATGTGTTGGTTTCGCTCATGCTCCTTCACAGGTTAGAGGCAAGATGAATCCCAAAGCAGAAAGGTGTTTATTGATTGGATATGACAACAATCAAAAGGGCTAGAAATTATACAACCCAACAACCAAAGGATTCTTGATGAGTAGAAATGTAGTATTTGATGAGAATAGTTCTTGGTATGAAGATTCATGTAGAAAGGTCAACCTACCTTATGATCTTGAAGAAGATTTTCCAAAACTTGTTAAGGATAATTCTTCTAAAGGTAAAGAACAGGACAACTCACAAGATGATGAAGCAACTCAGTATGGAAAACTCAAAATGTGCAAGTCTAAAGGTAAAGCAAAAATGCAGGAACTTGGAAAAGAGGCAGAATCATCACATCATGGCCTAAGAATGTCCATGAGGGAGAAAAGAAAGCCAGAAAGGTATGGTTTTGATGCTTCTCTAGTCATTAAACATTCAATCTATCTAGCACAGGACATAAATCAAGAGGAACCTTCAACATTTGAGGAAGCAAAGAAGAAATCACGAAGGCATGCAATGGAAGAAGAAATTGAGCTCTTGAAGAGAATAACACTTGGGAGTTGGTTCCCAAGTCTCAATTAATGAAAGTGATAGGCTCAAGGTGGATCTATAAATTGAAGAGGAACTCAGATGGATCCATTAACAGGTATAAGGCAAGGCTTGTGGCAAAAGGCTTTGCACAAACTCAGGGAATTGATTATGAGGAGACCTTCTCTCCTATGACAAAGATGCCTACTATTAGGGTTTTTCTTAGTATTCCCTCTTCCAAGAATTGGAAGATACTTCAATTGGATGTACAAAATGCATTTCTTAATGGATGGATAACATAAGAGGTATATACGGCACAACCGCCTAGTTTTGAGAATCACATATATCTTGATTATGTGTGCAAAATCAATAAATCTTTATATGGACTCAAACAAGCCCCAAGGGCTTGGAATCACAGGCTTGTCTCATTCTTGCAGGACAAATGATTTCAACCTAGCAAGTAGATCCATCACTATTCATAAAGAGAAGTAATTCTAAAGTCATCTATTTGTGTGTGTATGTAGATGATATTATACGTATAGGAAATGATATAGATGGCCTAAAGAGAATAAAAGAACAGATGAAAGAAGAATTCAAGATAAGTGATTTGGGCTCACTTACCTACTTCCTAGGATTGGAAGTTGTCTACAAAGATCATGGTTTGTTTCTTACTCAAAGAAAGTACATTAAAGACATGTTGGCAAAATTCAAGATGCAAGATTGCAGGATTGCAGGTACTCCAATGGAGGTTAATCATAAATTGAGCTCACATGAATGTGAACTCATAGAAGATGTGACAGGTTATCAAAGCCTTGTGGGTAGCTTGAACTATGCCACATTGACAAGGGTTGATATATGTTATAGTGTGAGTGTGCTAAGTCAATTTATGCACACACCCAGGAAACCTCACATGGAAGCTGCCAAGAGGATACTCAGATATCTCAAAGGAACCATGAATGAAGGGTTATATTACCCTTATGCATCTGATTTAAGTTTGAAATTGTTCTCTGATGCAGAAAGGAAGACACAAGGAGCACCTCAGGTTATCTTACCTTTGCATCTTCAAAACTTGTTTCATGGTCATCCAAGAAACAACGCACAGTTTCTCTCTCTTCCACAGAGGCAAGTTTGTCCCTACAAAAAAAAAAATTCCTCTCCTTTTTCGTGCAAGTTTGACCTTTTTTGCACAGAAGGCTTCTAGATGCAAATGATCCTTTGGATTCATGTTTGAATAAAATTAGCACATAAGGAACTGAGAGCCTGCTCACTCTCACTCCCCCTATAGAAAAGACACACCTTAACAAAATTTTTATTGTCTATTTCACATACCAAGTCAAATTTGAACATCGTTGGAAGCTTGATAGCTTTTGGTCAATTGGTCAACCAAGGAAGTTATGGCTATACTTTCTCATGAAGATGTACATTTGATGTACGTTGTAGGATTGAGAGTCTTCTTCTTGACCTATCCGTTTCTAGACCATGCTACCATCACCTTTGACCTCCACCAGATCCAGGTGGAGCTTGACATGGTCCTATGTCCTTCTCATGCCCATCAATAGTCCGTCCTCTATTCCCCCATATGTCAGAAAGAGCCTCCACCATATTAAAGTCCCATGATTGCCAAGTGACAATTCTTATGAAGACCCCCTCCCTCTCCCAATGTGTGGGCCTAGCTATCTTTGATCAATACCCAATTGTGGTTACCTTCAAGCTGGCCACCAATCTCAAGAAAGCCCCTTGGTTTCATGCCAATCCAACAACCTTCTCTTTCCCCTCAGTCCAAGAGGAGATTATTGCCACCTGATGCTAGGCCTTTCCACCCACTTCATGCTGACCAAGTGTTGAGGTGGTGATCTTGAGGACATGATACATCTTGGTCAGAACTCCAATAGACATGGATCAGGAAAATCAGATGCATGCCGAGATATGAAGAAAAAATTCAAAGAAAGAATATATATGTGTACTTTAAAGATTTGTGGGTTGGAAGGGAAGACAAACCTAGAAAAGAGAGGTGTGGCTTCCTAAAGAGGAAAAAGTGCAAGGAATCAATCCCTTTCATGATGGACACCAATGCGGTTGAGTGAAAGATGGATGAAGAAAATAGTTCGTTGATTGTCAATCACTTTACCTAGCTTTTGGGAGTTTCCATGCCTCTTTATCCTCACAGGGGTGATTGCATGGAAGCCATCTTTAGAGTTAGAACCAAAATAATCCACAAAATATGAAGCCTCTTCTTGAAGCTCCCATTTCAGATGACGAGATTCTTGAAGTTATTGATTCACTTCCTAATGGCAAAAGCTCAGGGCTGGATGACCCCATCAATGCATTTTTCAAGACCTTTAAGCACATGATGAATACTCCGTTATGCCTAGTCTGACAGGTGGTTGTTTCTTTTGGTGAGCTACTAGTATGTCTCAATGATAATATTCTCAAGATTATTCACAAAAAGGTAGTAAAAATAGAATTGAAAATCGCATCCAATTATGATTTTACAAACACGTTACAAAATCCTTTCTAAAGTGATTGCTTATCGAATTGCTTATCACTTACAAAAAGAGATCATTGATGATAAAAAAGGGATCATCAAGTCCAATCACTTCATGCAATAGTGCTTGCTTCCAATTGATTTTTCCCTATAGCAACATGATTCCCCTAAGGGCCCGCCTTACCGACATTGACTTCAAGCAAGGAGAGAAGAGGTGTCCCAAGTCCTCATTGCATTAAGGCATCTTTTACACCATGGAGGGGCTCTTCAAATTTTGTTTTCTTTTTAGTGGGACACTTATTAAGTACATATGCTACACACATAACAGCCTCAAGCCAAAAACTATGTGGTCAAGCCTGACTCTTGACCATACACCTCACCATCTCCATGAGTGACATGTTCTTCTGTTTCAGCAACTCCATTATGTTGAGGTTTATATGGCACTATACACTGGTGTTTTATCCCATGTTCAGCCAAAAATGCATTAAAATCAGATGACATATATTCCCCCCCTTGATCACAACGGAGGGTGCCTATTTTACATGCTAACTTTTCAGCCAAAACCAGAAACTGTTTGAAGCACATGAACACTTCGAACTTTTCTTTCAATGGATATACCCATGCATACCTGGAATAATCATCAATGAAAGTCATGAAGTAAAGATAATTTCCAAAAGAGGGTGTTTGCATAGGACCACATACATCACTATGAGCAAGCTGCAATTTCTGAGTAGCCCGAACTGAGCCATCTTTTGGAAATGAGGAATGCTGCATTTTGCCCAAAATACAACCTTTACATATATGTTTACCGGGTGTCTCAAGTTTGGGCAAAGAGGACACCATTTAAGATTTCTATAGGCATAGCAAAATAGCAAAATTCAGATGACCAAAGCGTGCACGCCAAAGCTTTGCATCTGACATAGCTTGAGAATCATGTACTGCACATGCTGAATCATTTAGATATCTTTCATAATCTATGAGCTTATACAGCCCATGACATAAAATGCCAGAAGCAATGATGATGTCGCCATTTGACAGATCATGAATTGTACATCTGTCATCAACAAATTTCACAACCAAGCCAATTTTGGCTAATGCAGAAACTGATAACAGATTTTTCTTGATCCCTGGCACAAATAAAGCATCTGAGAAAGTGAAAGAACTACCATCAGTAGTAGTCAAAATGATCTTACCAACTCCCATAATAGGATAAGAGGCATTGTTGGCACATGTAACAATATTCCCTATATAGACAGGCCTAAGTGAAGAGAAGAAATTGCGCTCCGAGGTAATATGTTTGGTCACCTAACTGTCAAAGTACCAAACATCTGAGTCTACTATAGACATGCACTGCTCATGAGAAGATGGGTCAAAACTACAAACTATAGTAAATGCCCATTCATCATCCTGCACAAGGTTAGCAGACTCTATTTTTGGAGTAGAGGCCTCTACAACAACCATTCTAGCCTCTTTTTTCTTTGCCATTTTTGCAGCCAATTTAGGACAGTTCCTTATGATATGATCATTTCCTTTACAGTACTTGTAAAACAATTTCTGCTTTTCTGATTTCTTCTCACCCTTGTCTTCCTTCTTCGAATGTGGAGCATTTACAAATTTCTGCTTGTTAGTTGAAGAGTTCCATTTTCCTTTGCCCTTCTGACTAGCCAGGAAAGCTTGATTTGCAACAGGCATAATGGACCTATTCTGCCTCGACTTAGCTTCCTGCAACAAAACAAAGACTAACTCCTCAAATGATAAGGCATTTGGATTGCCTTTCATCACCAACCGAAGAGTAGATGCAAAACTCTAATATGAATGAGGAAGACCATTCAGAACGGTCTGCACAAGTGAGCTATCTGGTATAACTTGATCAACATAAATCAACTGTTCCATTAAGTCTTTGATCTTTGTTAGAAAACTGTCCATAGAATCACCTTCATTCATGTGCTCACTCTCCAACTATTTTTGGAGGTAGGCAACATGAGCCTCATTCCTAGCTTGGTACAATGTGGTAAGTGTATCCCAAGCATCCTTAGCTGTTCTGTAAGAGCGAATGTGAGGAATAATGGCACCTTTGATAGAAAAAGCTATCAATGCATGTGCTTGGGCATCTCTGCCATCCCAACAAATTTGCTTTGCAATAGGTGCAGTAGAAACCACAGCACGAACAAGAATATGCAGAATATCATCATCTTTGACACCTTCTACATCAGCTTCAGTACCTACAGTTGTAACAATTACAAGTGTGATAGGATGTTTTTCAACACCCTGCACAATGTTCCACAGTCCTTTTGCAACCAATACATGTTGCATCATATAAGCCCATAACGTGTAGTTGGTACTATCCAACTTATCCTCAACAACCGACATATGGAATACATCACTACTTTCAGCCATGGCCGGTGATTAAACTACCTTGATGCAAAAAATTGACCGTATCTCAAAACTTTGAACAAAACTACCCAGACGAATTTTGCTAAACCTATAGTAGACTTCGAGATGCTTATACTTGCAAACCAAAACTGGTATATACCTTTGGCACAAAAAGACAAAATAGCCTACATAAGTGTTGCAATAGTGTGTTCGAAGGCCGAAAGGAGCTGAGATTGCAATTTTGGCACCACAAAACAAAGCTATTTTGATCTCGAAAACACATTGAGTATGCTCACTAGAATTTGTGTAATTTTGAGACTACAACTAGAGAGGTGTCCACGACGCCCTAAATGAAGCAGCGACCTACTTTGATACCAATTGTTGGAGTTAGACATTTGCGAAAGCACATGAACAACACAATGAAGAAGAAGAAGCTTGGAGCACAACACACAATACTGAATGTATTACCAAAGAATGCACAAAGATTAGTATCCCAATAGGGTAACAGGCGTATATACAAGCCGGGGGAAAAAAACCTCCTAAAGAGGGAAAAAAGTGCCCTAGTGGTCCTAGTGTGTTCACACACATCACTACCTAAATATATCAACACTAATTAGGTTTTTTGTTATAATAGGCACATATAGAACTTCTTTGCTGCTACAAGTCTAGCCACCATCTCTTCGGTCAAGGGTTCTAAAAAAAACTTTTCACTCAACATCCACTTATGTAATTGGGCAAAATCTCTCCATCTAGGGTGGCTAGGTTAACCGCTCCACTAGTCAAAATGCGATTGATCACTAACAGTCCATGTCCTCTTTTTTGCAATTTTTTGCACATTGTTTTAAGGTATACACTAGGACTAAATCAATATCCTTGAGTCACTTGTCTTTGATATGGGCATCATAATATGCTTTTTGTCTCCTCTTGGCTACATAGATTCCTGTGACTGCTTGCAATTTAGTCTCATGCAATTTTTCAATTTGCTACAATTGTTGGGACTCATATTTCTCATGCAATTTCAATTTGTCCAATCCACTCATACTCCTCAACTACTCGAAGAGTAGGAATCAAGAAATCAATTGGCAAAATTGCATTTTGTCCGTATACTAGATTGAATGGTGTGGTACCAATAGCAATCTTGTAGGCTCTAAAAGCTCATAAAGCATGGTGTAATTGTTTGTCCCAATCTGATCATCCATTATTTACAATTTTCATCCAAATTGTACATAACACCTTATTGGAACTCTTTGCATATCCATTGGCTTGTGGGTGATATGGGGCGGACTTCTTATGAATTACTAAGAACTCATTCATCAATGTTTCTATTACTTCATTAACAACGTGCATACCTCGATCACTCACAATTTCAATTGGTAATCCAAATCTTGTAAATATGTTTTCGAATAGAAACTTGGAAGTGGTTCTTGCATCATTTTTCTTTGTGGCTTTTGCTTCTACCCATTTTTTCAAGTATTCAATAGCCACTATTATGTATTCAACATGAGAGCTTTTCGCAGGTGGGCTAATTGGTCCGACAAATCTATACCCCGCTTAGTAAAAGCTGTAGCACTAATCATAGGTCATAGTGGAATTTCCTCTCTTATGATGGGATATTTTGTTCGTTGGCACACATCACACCTTTGAACATATGTTGCTACATCTTGATGTACCATAATCCAGCAAAGAGAATCATTTTTTGCAATTTTGTCAATTGAAAGATGACCTCTTGCAACTCATGTATGGGCCATCTCTAAGATAGGGATATAATCATGTTCATGTACTATCGGAACACGCCCATTCCAAGTCTAAGTGGTGGCTTGATTCATCAAAACACATAGAAATTTAAAGAAAATGTCAATACTTTGTAGAGTACAGTTGTGAACTCACTCTTGTAATTTTTGAGCTTCTACTTGATGTAAAAGTGAAAGTATCTAAAGTGGTTGATTCCACTTGATGAGTAGGAAGGAGAAAGACACGAATTCATGATTGAGTGGGTAGGAGAATCAATCACTAAAAGATTGGAGAGGGATTTTAGGAGAGATTCAAATTCAAAATTAGGCTCCAAACATCACTATATATACATGGCTTTTAGTCACAGTTTTGTACCTCCATGAGCAGGGCTTCATGCCATATTAGTGTGGTTTCAAGGCACACATATGTACCAGTACGTCCATTGTTTTTACAATCAATATACATTCATTTTCATGATCATTTATGTTCATATCTTCATTATGTCTATGTGAGTGTACTGTTCACTGTCATATCTCCTAGTTTTTTAGTGAGCTTGCAGAGATGATTTCTCTGAGCATGATCCATCATTTTTAGTGATTTAAGTTAGTAGGATTAGCTCTTTAAGTCTTCTATATATTCACAAAATTTCATTGCAATTGGGTTTTTCAGTCATGAGATATATTCATCAGAAGTTGACTATATCTCTGCATAATTCACTTCTATGTTAATACTCCATTAAAACAAAGATTTTCACAAGGCTTGTTCTCAGTGTGTAGTTGATCATTTGCCATGAGTTTCATCAGCATTGCCTCTTGGAATCTTGAGATATTAATATTTCTTCGCTCACTGGTCTGAGGACTCCTATAGCTCGTGAAAGTCAGGATGATGTTGTGACTTGCTAAACTCTTTTCTCTTCATATAGTCCATCATTTTTTATGAAATCACTCATGATTGCTAGCTTACTAAGTTACTTAGAGTTAAACCAAAAGGAATTAAGTCAATTGCTGATGTGGCTAGAGAGTTGTTCAAAACACTGAATATGTGTATGAACCAAAATACCAAGTTTTTTTTACCTTTGGTTCAACTTCTACCTAACTGTTTTGATTTATCTTTTTGAGAGTGATCTTCCAAGGTACATAGGGTGTCTAATACATCCTTTGGCAAGCTAAATTGGCCCACTACATATCCCTAGAGTTTATTGGGCTGGTGTAGTGCAAAGTTTTTGTAGCACCACTTCATCTTCTCCAAGTTCAAATCCATCTCTTCATAGTGGTATCGGAGCAAGGTTGGACAACATTGTAGATGGATTTCCTTCATCAATTGAGAAATTGGATAGAGATAACTACTCATCCTGGTCACTAAGGATGGAAGCTTATCTTCAAGGTAAAAATTTATATGGTTATATATCTAGAGATGAAGTTATGTCAAGTTTCAGGAACAAAGGTCAACCAATAGAAGAAGAGGAAGAAAGATTGAGCACATGACGCTCCAAGGATGCACTTGCAAGGTCTTATCTCCTCAAATCTATCTCATATTTTCTGTTGCCTCACATTAGAAGTTTTAAAACATCTCCAGAAGTGTGGAATGCACTTGAAGCCTTCTTCTCTTCAAGTACAAAGGCTAGGAAGCATCAACCATGGATGGACTTCACAACTCTCAAGAAATCTCCCAAAAAAAATCTAACTAATTTTGTCACACAAAGCTTAAGGACATAGGAGATCAGTTGGGAAGCACTGGAGAGGTAATATAGGAAGAGAAAATTGTAAGGTAGGTCATCAATGGCTTGAAGGTAGATGACAAGTGGGAAGCGTTCACCACAAATATGGATCTATACATGGATATGCATGAACCAGATTTCAATACACTCATAGGACAACTACTTACTCAAGAGGCCAAGCTCATCAAGAATGGAGAAAGCTCCAAAGGTAATCAATCTTCTACCTTGTATAATGATAAAGGAAAGTCCAAAGAAAACAAAGGAAGAGGAAAGAAAGTGGATGATGAAGTAGGTACGCATCAAGTTAACTATGCAGGTGGAGGAAGACATGGTAGAGGTAGAGGTAGAGGTAGAGGTAGATGAGGAAGGCAAGGCAGGGGGAGATCCCAAGACTCTAATTCATGCTCCATTTGTGGATTAACTAATCATACAAATGAAAATTGCTTTAGGAATTCCAGGAATCAAACATGCAGAGGATACAATAGAGGAAGTTATGGCTACTCTAGAGGAAGGAACAACAATTTCAATGGCTGTCACAACAACTACAACCATTCAAACTATCAAGGAGGCAATAGGGCAAGAAGATACTTCAATAACTATACAGAAGACTCAAATCAAGAGGACTCATTACTAATAATGAATATGGCCATGCCACAAGGTAAATCTGATGAGCATGTTTTCTACATATATCTAGGTTGCTCCAATCATGTGGCAGGAAATGTGGCACTCCTATCAGATTTAGAAGATCCAAGGAACAAGCATGAAGTGCACATAGGTGATGATACAAGGCATCTAGTGGAAAAGATAGGAAATGTGAAAGCACCTCATGGAAATATCAACCTACTTAGCAAGGTACTCTATGTCCCTTCCATCACAAAGAATTTTATAAGTGTAGGACAGATTTTGGAGAACGGCCTACAGGTTAGGTTCACAAAAGCAGGAGCATTTGTTGAAGATCCAAGTCAAGGATTTAGGAGAATTGCAAAGGGTGAAAAGACAGGTAGATTTTTCACATTTGAATTACAAGACACTAGAAACATTGCTCTCTTTAATTATGGTAGTTAGACACTCACACAATTGGAAGTATGGCACAAAAGGTTAGCACATATTGGTGAAAGATCATTAAAGAAAATTTGTAGGGACCAAAGTGTACTTGGACTCCCTAACTTGTCAAAACAACACATGATTTATAAGTGTAGTGCATGTCAATTTGGAAAGTCTCACAAGTTACCATTTATGAAGAAAGGATATATGCATGGAGATCTCTTGGATCTCATTCATACGGATGTATGGGGACCTCGCAAGGATGCTTCAATATCTGGATCAAGGTATTATGTCTCCTTCATTGATGATTGCAGTAGATGGACTATAATATATTTTATGAAACACAAAGATGAAGTCTTTTCATGCTTCAAAAGATATTTGGCTCTTGTGAAGAATCAAACAGGTAAGACATTAAAAAGGCAAAAGTTAGATGGAGGGGGAGAGTACTTCTCCCATGAATTTGACTCCTTTCCTCAAGACAGGGGAATCAAAAGAGAGATTACTACAAGGTATACTCCTGAACAAAATAGAGTGGCAGAAAGAAGGAATAGGACAATTGTTGAAGTTACAAGGTCTATGCTAAATGAGAAGCATTTACCTAATTACTTATGGGTTGAGGATGTATCCACAGCTACTTATTTGATTAATAGGTTACCTTCAAAATCACTTGATGGCATGACACCATATGAGGCTTGGAATGGAAGAAGGCCAAGCTTGGATCATTGTAAGATTTTTGGATGTATTGCTTATGCTCATGTTCCTTCACATGTTAGAGAGAAGATGGATCCCAAAGCAAGAAGGTGTGTATTCATTGTATATGACAATAATCAAAAGGGCTACAGATTATACAACCCAACAACCAAAGGATTCTTGGTGAGTAGAGATGTGGTATTTGATGAGAATAGTTCTTGGTATGAAGATTCATGTAGAAAGGTCAACTTACCTTATGATCTTGAAGACGATTTTCCAAAACTTGTTAAGGGTAGTCCTCCTAAAGTTGAAGAGAAGGATACCTCAGAAGATGATGAAGCAACTCAGTATGAAATACTTAAAATGTTGAAATCTAAAGGTAAAGAAAAAATGCACGAACTTGGACAAGAGGCAGAATCATCACATCATGGTCTAAGAAGGTCCATGAGTGAGAAAAGAAAACCAAAAAGCTATGGGTTTGATACTTCTCTAGTCACTAAACATTCAAGCTATCTAGCACATGACATAAATCAAGAGGAAACCTCAACATTTGAGTAAGCAAAGAAGAAATCAGAATGGAGGCATGCAATGGAAGAAGAAATTGAAGCTCTTAAGGAGAATAACACTTGGGAGCTGGTTCCCAAGTCTCCATCAATGAAAGTGATAGGCTCAAGATGGATCTACAAATTGAAGAAGAACTCAGATGGCTCCATTAACAAGTATAAGGCAAGACCCATCATTTTCAGTGATTTAAGTTGATACGATTACCTCCTTAAGTCTTCTATATACTCACAAAGTTTCATTGCAATTGGGTTTCTCAATCATGAGATATCTTCATCAGAAGTTGACTATATCTCTACATAATTCACTTCTCTATCAATACTCCATCAAAACAGTGATTTTCACAAGGCTTGTTCTCATTGTATAGTTGGTCATTTGCCATGATTTAAATCATATTAGATTCAACATACTGTCTATTATATGCATACAAGGTTTCATCAGCATTGCCTCTTGGAATTTTGAGATATTAATATATCTTTGCTCACTAGTTTGAGGACTAGTACAGCCCGTGAAAGTCGGGATGATGCTCTGACTTGCTAAACTCTTTTCTCTTCATATAGTCATTCATGATGAAATCACTCATGATTGTTAGCTTACTAAGTTAATTAGAGTTCCCCAAAAGGAATTAAGTCAATTGTTGTTGTGGCCAGAGAATTGTTCAAAACATTGAACATGTGTATGAACCAAAATAGCAAGTGTTTTTTACCTTTGGTTCAACTTCTACCTGTCTGTTTTGATTTATCTTTTTGAGAGAGATCTTCCACAATACATAGGGTGTCTAATACATCCTTTGGTAAGCTAAAAAGGCCCACTACATATCCCTTGAGTTTATTTGGCTAGTGTAGTGCAAAGCTTTTGCAGCACCACTTCATCTTCTCCAAGTTCAAATCCATCTCTTCACATGTACACACAGCCTTAATTGATTATCCCATCCATGTTTAAACAATTATCTTCGTATGATCACATAATCTTTACTTTGCTCCTCCAAAGCGTGCTTTCTTGCTAAGATTTCTCCTTCAGGATACTCATGAGTTTTCAAAAAAATTCACTAATGGTAAACTCCATCTAGGTGCTACCGTAGAATAGCATAGGGTGGAGTTCTCTTCAGGCAATTTCTCTTGACACATTGGACAATTGGTGACATGAGAATGCACATATTTTTGCATCTGGCCAATACACTCCAAACCTTTGAGCTCTTGTAGTGTACCAATGACACTTCTATGTTTTTTTCCATTGATTTGTGTGGGCATACTTTAACCATGTCTCTTGTTCTTCCTCTTCTACACACCTCAAAAGTAGTCCACTTGAATCTTGATGGTATATGCTTCTTGCCGCAATGTGAAGATTCGGTTTCCATAAATGTTGGCTTTTATCTAGATTGATCTTATGACTAGATCCATGCGTGAGTATAGGAATCAATTTTTCAACCTATTATGGACAAACTTCCAAGTTGAAAAGGTATGTGTTAGGAAGATCATCCGCAACTCCAGTTGGTGGTTCTCCATGTGTCATTTGAAACAGATGATCAGCTCTCATATGCGTGTTTCATTTCTTAACTACTACTTCAAAATCAAATTCCATTAGGAGTAAAAACCATCTGTTAAATGCTTGTCCTAACTGTCAGAAGCGCATTTAAACGAGTACTAGGTTCTTGGGAGTGGAAGGGGTCTGTAAAGACAGAGGCCCTATGCTTGTTTCCCAAAATTACTTCACAACAAATTCAAGATTTTATCAAGAATTGGTATCTCGTTCTCGATCTTTACGGTTCATCATTTTAACTCTACCAGAGTCTGCCGAACAAACTATCAGTATCGTAATATCAAATTACCTCAAAACCCTTTTTCCGAATACACACTACTGTAACATTTAACAGTAGTTCAACCTTCACCGAATAGCGCTCACAATCCTACAAACCAAAAACACAGAAGGACTCAACAGTTTCAGACACACAGTGTTGAAGACTAACACACACTGGAGATAACCATTACTATAGCCAAATCTCACCGTACAAGTACAGATCTCAATACTGAGGACAACACAATCCTGCACAGCGTTTTTAGGGACACTACCACAGTTACACAGACTTCACCAAACAATTGGCAGAACATTTCAAGAAAGAGGGGCACCACGATATACATACTTAACAGAACAATCACCATAGAGACCCGCAGAACGACTCGCTTAAACAATAGTCCGATGATCTACTGGATGTAAATAAAACTCACAGCCGCAACAGAGATCGATAGACAACAAACACGGATATGCACAGTATACTCAAAATACTCAGAAATTAGACAAGCAAACACTACAGCAACCCGAACAAGTGTCGATAATACAACACAGAAATGAAACACAGTACTCCAAATCAGCCAACTCGACACACAGTAACGACACAGACAATCACTCAGACAGACAGCCTGGTGATTCCATGAATCGTCACCTTGCGTAAAGATTACAAATGTCTTTGTAACAACTTTTCGCGCGTGCGAAACAAGATTCAGTTATATAGTTGCCAATCCGGCGGCCGACTAACACTCTGGCACGCATGGTGGACTCGAACCCGTAGGTTTTTACAAAATTACTGTTCGTCTATAATGCCTTCTAAATACATGTTTCTGGCTAATCTAAAGGTTTGGGCAATTTTCTTCTTTAAAGTTTCTAACATCTGTTTAAGAGTATCCGGTTCTACTAATTGTGCATCTATTCTTACAGAACTTAATGAAATAGCTTCGGTGAGCAAAATTTTTGCTTGTGTCTGCAGAAAGGCTTCTTGTAGGTAGAAATCATTTGATAAGGCCGCATCTCTCGAAACTTTCATTTCTGCCACTTGTTTCTCCATCTTGCTTACTCTTTCTTTCTGATTTTCTAGTTGATTCTCCCTTCTTTTGATCTCTTGATTCTGAAAATTTATGGTTCTGGAGTATGCATCCCTTTCTCTTCGGAGATCTGTTATTATCTTCTGTGTTTGAGCTTCCTTGGTCAAATAGTGTTTAAGCATTTTGTTGACATCTGATAAAGTTTCGTTTGTTCTTTGGAGTTCTTCTTCTGTTTTCATAGCCTGCTTATGTTGTTCTTGGCTTTGCTATAGTACTTCGTGTAGCTGAACTCTCGTTTCTTCTAATAAATTGCCTAAGGCTACTATGGCATCTTCTTTATCCTGTAGCTCTTGCTTCATTTGAGTGATTTTGGCATTTGCATTATTTAACAATTCGTTCTTCTTTCGGAGCTCTCTCAGTGCTGCATCCCTTTGTGCTCTAACTTCTACCTGTTCGGTCATTCGGGCTTGTGATTCCTTCAGCTGTTCTTGTAAGGCTTGATTTTCTGCTTTGGCTACTAGTAATTCTTCCTATAGGGGGCTAATGTCGGCCTCCAGCACATCTACTTTATGTTGAAATTCATTGCGAATATTCTCTGTTACTTGCTTCATTTGCGCAGGTAGTTGTTGTGATAAATTGATTAACATCTGTCCCATATTTGCAAGCTCCAAAAATACCGGGAGTGTTGGAAGCGAAAGAAGAGGACGAGGTTGAGAAGAGGATTCTGTGAAAAGCTGTTGTGAGTTCGGTGGAGAATAGTTTGGGGATGAGGAAGAAGAGGCACGGAGTTCCTTGAATTATGCGCAAAAGTTGGTACGCGCACTTTATAAATCTATATAAAGCAATGTAAGGAGAATGCTCGAGAGAGACGTCCTTCTGGAATTGCTGGATTGTTCGCTTAATTTTTTGTCAGAGTACTGTTTACACTGTTGTGGAGTCTGAGTAATGTAAATGTTGAGTTCTGTATCGGATGCTCACATTGAAGTTCACCGTAACGAGTGATTGAATGACCGATTGTGTGTCTGAGTACTGTTATTGTATTGTATTGCTGCGTATTCTTCAGTTATTGAAGTACCTTGAGTCAGTTTGAGTAGTTATCTGGCTATGTGTATTGAATAGGTAATCTGTTGCCCTGTCGGAGTATGTTCTGTGTGTTTCCATCAGACTCATTGCATTCGGTGTAATAACTGTTACCCCGAATATGAGTACGAACTAGTATCTTTGGTAATGGGGACTTTTGAGATCACTGGCAAGTGTGGTGACGAATGAATCTGTCAGCTATAGTCTTCGCTTTGGTTGATTTACGGTATAATAGCGGAGCTGTAGAATGGACTACTGCTCTGTTCCAATAGCAGAATAGTCTGAAGAAGTTCGATACGCAGGCGTAAAGAAACCCAATATTGTCTAGTTACCGCAAGTAACTAAGCTAAGACGTGCATTAGTGTTTTGATGTTGTGATTAAGAATTGGGAAAAGAGTACAGGGCCTCTGTCTAACAGACCCCTACCACTCGCAAGAACCCACTTGGTCTGATAACGCCTTTCGGTGATAGAAAGTTTAATACAGCTTACGATGAATCACTATTTTACGTTTAATATTTGTTCGGTAACGATTTTGGCTAGTTATTAACACAGCGTAACTGTGTAACATTTAACACTTGGCGCCGTCTATGGGAAAGTGGCATCAAGATTGCCAGTCATCTGCCAGAATTAGATTATCGTTCGATTGGCAGTAGCAATAGAACTAGATTGTTGCAGACTGTCCCGTTAGTAATACTACGTGATTAGTACAAAAGATGATACATGCCGGTTACTCGATCCGGTGAAACGTATCCCAAGAACCATCAGTCTGGAGTACTAAAACCAACTTTGGGAAGTGGAAGTACAACTAGGACTGACCCAGTTGTCAAGAAAGTTAAGAATGTTAAAACTGATTCTGGTCATATTCCGGTGGGACCTGTTACGCCTCTGGAACATTCCGGTACTATTTCGGCACAGTCTGTCGAAGATATAGTAATTCCAGAACCTACCAAGACGCAGTGGGAATCTAGTTTAACAACCTTGGAAAAAGATTCAGATTCATCTACGATTAGAAACACTTTAGTCAAAGAAATCGGTGAAGGCGAAAAAACGCCGAAATCGGGCATAATTTCGGTTCATTCCGGTGATATTTCGGTAAGAGAATCATAGTTTTTCGGTGACGATTTAGCATTTTCTGCTGAATCCTCAGCCCAATCACCGTGCTCGAAAGCAAGTTCCCATACACTGGATATCAAGGAGGAAGGAAGGCTATTCGAAACAGAGATTCGAAGCATATCAAGCAAGATAATCACACCGGAAAGTGCGCCATTCGACGATACAGATTCCGGTAGTTCAGATATTCAGGCCCGAGATACAGAAGGAAGGTATAATACACTCATGATGAACGGACAACAACAACAACAGTTATGTCCACCAAGGCCACCTCCAACGGGAGTGACATACACGGAGTTTGGTGGATTTCCAAGAGATGATCCGGATGCTCACGTACGCACCTTCGAGATAAGCTACGCAGTTCTCAATCATCCAGCGGATCAGGCCTACAAAGCCATTGTCTTCCAATCTACACTTGTTAATGAAGCAGCTAGATGGCTTACAGAATATGATATTAATCATTTTGGCACCTACGAAGCAGTACGAAATGCTTTTCTGCAGCGATTCAGGCTAAAAAAGAATCCAGCCAAAATTTTTGATTATCTGCAGAATAACAGACAGAAACCAAATCAAACCGTACAGGAGTATGCTACTCTCTTCAGAACACACTTAAGGTAGCTACCACCGGCCCATGCTAACTTACCAGATGACGTTATCACTCAGTGGTTCATTAATGGCTTGGTTCCACAACTTAAGCAGATCATGATCATACGATGTGTCCGAGCCATGTCCCTCGACGCACTCATTGCAATGACTCTGCAACTGGAACACAAAGTCGGTGGATTTACAGAAGATTTAGAATGGTTAAAAGCAAATAAGAATGTTGTAGAAGATATGACTAGACAGGTATACTACAACATATGCAAAAATTCAGGACATACCAGTGCCAATTGCGCACTTAATCAAACATTCTGCACTATCTGCAACATTGCCGGACACACCACTGAAAACTGCGCATACAATGCTAGAGTACAAGGAATAGCAACTGTCAATGCAATTATCCAGGAACAAGGACAACCAGCCAATCACTATGTGCCTCCACAAATGAGAAACAACCAGCAGCAAGGATATCGAAATTACCGAGGACAGAGGAACAACAATTATAATCCAAACCGCTGGCAAAACAGACCATCACCGGAAAATCCCAATTTACCACCACCACGCTGCCATTTTTGTGGTGAATTTGGACATATTAGGAGATTTTGCAAGGATGCAGCTGAGTATGATCAAAGGAAGAAGGAACGTCAAAATCCAATGGCCAACATGGTAAAAATCGCACCGGAGGAGATACAGGCTGCTGCAATCCAGACCCGTTCCGGTAAACAACTGCAATCAGCAGCAGAAATATTTGAACCAGGGATACATGAACAACAGAGAATGTATAACAAAGCTAGTGAATGGACCACAGCAGAACCACCAGTCTTTCCAGAGCCTATTCCGGTAGCCCAGCCCTCGTTAACAAAGGAAGGAACACAACAAAGGGAGTTAGCAGTAGAAACATCATTAGCAGCAGATACATTGCCCACCGTAGACACCTCCGCATCAGCAGAGGCATCAACTTCAACATCAGTAGAGCCTGTCAATCAATCTCAATAGGCTTAGGAAATCTTATCTAAGGCATCTATCACTCTGCCTCTGGGCCAACTCATTAGTACCTGGAATTCGGCAACAGTTCCAACAACAGTTCAGTCCGGTACTTTCTTGTATTCCGGCGACAGTAGCAGTTCAACCGGAACCTGATTCTACGGTTGATCATTCAGTTCCCTTGATTACAGTATGGTATAAGAATCATAAGATTACGCAGGTATTAATTGATGGAGGCTCTGGTGTTAACATTGCGACTGCGACATTATGCAAAAGATTAGGATGGACCGAAATCGAACCAATTCAATTTTTTGTCAGAATGGCAGATCAATCAAGAGTCCATCTTGTAGGACTTGTGCGAAATGTACCCATCACTTTGCAAGGTACGACCTTTAAAATGACCTTTGTTATACTAGATTTGCCGGAATCCACTTTGGATTACAACCTTCTTTTTGGCCGACCTTGGCTGAAACATGCGAAGGTAATACAGGACTGGTCTGCACAAGAGCTTACGTTTAAAGATGCCAATCGTAGATATGTGGTAAAATTAGATGCTATACAACCTTGCGAGCTACACGCTAGACCGTATTTTGCTAAACCAGTCCATATGCTAGATGGATTGTCAGATGATGAAGAAGAAGAGTTTCTGAAGAGTAACGCTGACTTAATTTCCTTAGGAACTATTGATCTACAGCCCGTTGTAGATAATTGGAATGCTTCAGTTTGTACAGTAATACCCGTCACAGAAGAGGCTAAGAAGGATGACGATGAATTGCAGCAACTTCTTAAACCAACAAACAACACAGAGAAACATCAACAGTTCTATGTCCCCGAAGATCAGCTGATTACTTACAATTTAGGAGATGAAGATCATCCGCGTCCTGTGAAGATAAAGCAAAACTTACCGGAAACATTTCAAGCAGATTTAATCCAGCTACTCCAAGAATTCACTGATGTCTTTGCATGGGACTACAAAGACATGAAAGGATTAGACCCCCGTATCTACCAGCACAGGGTCATGCTGAAGCCAGAAGCAAGACTGATAAAGCAAACCAGCTACCGGATGAATCCCCACTATGCCTCCCAGGTAAAGGCAGAACTTGATAGGTTATTGAAAGTTGGATTCATCGTGCCAGTAGAGCATGCTGAATGGATCTCTCCGATTGTGATTGTGCCAAAGAAAAACAAGCAATTGAGAATTTGTGTAGATTACCGGAAATTAAATGCAGCAACCGTACTGGATCCCTTTCCAATTCCCTTTTTAGATACGATGCTTGATAGAGTAGCAGGTCACGAGATGTATTCATTTCTAGATGGATATAGTGGCTACAACCAAGTAAGAATGGCCGAAGAAGATATACCGAAAACTGCATTTATTACCAATTGGGGTGTCTTTGCTTGTACGGTAATGTGGTTTGGATTAAGAAACGCACCAAGCACATTTCAAAGATGTATGCAAGAGATATTTTCTCCTTATCTCACTTCATTTATGCAAGTATATCTCGACGATTTTTCAATTTTCGGTAAGATGATAGCACATCTGTTTCATTTACAGTGCTGCTTTCAGAAATGCAGAGAATATAGACTCTGTTTGAATCCAAACAAATCGGTGTTTGCGGTCTCATGTGGCAAGTTACTTGGCCACATTGTATCTGCACAAGGTATCCAAGTAGATCCAGATAAGATTTCGGTAGTATTAGAAGCTCCGGTGCCAGCTTCTCCAAAAGAATTTATGCGCTTTATGGGCCAAGTACGGTGGCATGGAACGCACTTGTGGTGGCTTGCTCATCTGGCTATACCACTAAACAAGCTAATCAGCAAAACACCTCGACAATTTGAATGGACCCAGGAATGCCAGATAGCCTTTGATCGTTTAAAGCATTTATTAACACAAGTTCCTATCTTACAACCGCCGGACTGGGATCACCCATTTCATATATTTGTTGATGCTTCAGATATAGCAATAGGAAGTGTATTGATGCAACAAATTGATAAATGGTTCAGACCAGTGTATTATGCAAGTCGAAGATTAGCACCTACTGAGAAAAATTACTCTGTAACAGAAAGAGAATGTCTAGGACTAGTATATTCGGTCAAGAAATTTAGACATTACTTGCTAGGCCGTAAATTCACATTTCATGTAGATCACGCTGCACTTGTCTATCTAGTTCGACAGCAGCATCTAGGTGGTCAATTAGCACGATGGGTCTTACTCTTGCAGGAATTTGATTATGAAGTCATTCACCGACCAGGCAGTTCACACGCCTTAGCAGATTTTTTATCCCGCTTAGATTCTGGTGAAGCTCCGGTGGGCATAGATGACACGACACCCGCGATTTATGTATCAGAACCAATTAATGAAGAATCTGCAGACCCACCTATCCCATTTTCATATTATGATCAGATCTTGACCTTTATCTCAGACTTCTAGAGCAGTATGCAGGAAAATTGCAGTTTTTAGCCACCAATTTTGGTTAATTGCTGGAGAATTATATTATGTAGATCACATCGGAATCCTACTTCGATGTATTCCACCGCATGAAGTTAACTCAGTTATCACTTTGGCTCACTCGATTCCTTTCGGTGGCCACTTTGCTGCAGATTTAACTCACCGGAAAATTCTGCAGAGTGGTCTCTGGTGGCCAACGATGTACATAGATATATTACAGTTTGTCAAACAATGTGATACTTGTCAAAGATCGAGTCAGCCTTTACAACGTCATTTTTTTCCTCTGCAACCCATCTTACCAATGGAACCTTTCCAGAAGTGGGATCTAGATTTTATCGGTCCAATTACACCACCAGCAGTCTTCAGTAACAACCGTTACATACTGACCTGTACAGACTATGCAACCAGATGGGCTGAAGCCTGGGCTTTACTGTCTGCTACAACCATTACCGTAGCAAAGTGTCTGCTAACCGATGTCTTTCCACGTTTTGGCTTACCACTGGAAATTGTCTCAGATCAAGGCACTCATTTTGTAAACAATCTAATGAAGGCACTTACACATTCGTTCCAGGTCACACATAAATTTAGTTCTCCTTATTATCCTCATGCTAATGGATTGGCCGAAAGTACAAACAAATCTTTGCTGAATATCCTTCAAAAATTGATCATGGAATCATCGGAAAGATGGGATCAACTGCTACCTGTAGTGTTATGGGCATACCGGACTACCTACAAGGTAACAACAGGATTGACACCTTTCAAATTAGCTTATGGCTTAGAAGCTATAGCACCAATGGATGTTGGTGTAATTCAAGCCTTCACCTTTGGCTTGGAATCTTTTGAAGGATATCTCTACATGAAGCAAGAGTCATAAGAACTTATGCTTATGAACTATTACCATTTTACCTCTTGTAAAAGTCTAAAAGACTTGGCATTACTTATGTACACACCTACCTGATTAGAGTCGTGGAAAAAGTTGTTGATTGATTGAGAGAATATCTCATTACCTTTATGTGAAAGATTCTAGGAGTTTGAATTTGAATTCAAACTTGAAGTTTCAACTCAATCCTATAAAAGAGGCAAGTCAAAAGTCGCGGGTAGCTTAGCTCACTTTTCTAGCTCAATTCCCGAGGCATACACTACTGATCATTGAGAGTGTGAGGTCTACTTCATAGCCTACACCTCTGAGTACCATTTGGCAATGTTGATCATGTCAATGGGAATGTACATCAATGTGATTTAATACATACATTTACATTCATCAACTCTGTATTCTCTAATAGCACTACTTCAAGTCTGTCAACTTCAAAGAGGCATATCTCAGTGCCTACTGCTCCAAATCAAGTGATTCAAAGCTTGGTAGACCCAGCTCAAAGATACTACAAGCATACAAAGTTTGAAGCAACTTGGTTCAGTCAATCTCGAGAAATCGCCGTCGAACTGCTCTTTGGTATTTGTCTGCATATCTCCTAAAAAGTCGGGAGTGTCCCTAATTTTGCTAAAGTGATTTCTCTGAGTATAGTCTATCATTTTATCTCATTTCACTTGCAAATGGTAGCTTACTAAGCTAATAGAATACCTCTAGAAGGAATTTTGCCAATTGTAACTGTACTGGTCATACTGAGTGAAAGACTGAGCATGTATCAAGATCAAAATAGAAAGTTTTCAAGTCTAGTGAAGTGCAAACTCATCTGTTTTGATCTAATCATTAGTCAAATCATTTCCAAAGTACATATAGCATATTTTGGTATCATTTGGAAGCTCAAGAGTCTACTAAGCATATCTAGAGTCAAAGAGGGCTGGTGCAAAGCAAGATTAGCAGTACCAACTCAATCTTTTGAGTGCATCCAACCATCTCTCCCAACAATGGAGATAGTCATACCAAGTTTACGCATAGCCATCACTCAGAAACTTCTACCGGAAGACTCACTGTCAATTCGGTTGGACACACTCAGAGAGTTAGATGAGCACCGATGGCTCAGTTTCTTAACTGTGCACGAAGTTCAACTAAGACAGGCAAGGACGCACGATAGAAACCTGAAAACTCTAGTGTTTTCGGTAGGATAGCTTGTACTTTTTTATAATGCAAAGTCAAATAGATCTGCCGGCAAATTCAAATTACGGTGGTTCGGCCCTTACAAAATCTCAGAGCAAATCGGTCTAGCAACTTTTCGGTTGACTACGTTGATCGGAAATCCACTTCCAAAAGCAATCAACGGCTCGAAGCTGCGGCCGTATCGAAGCGCTACTAGTCCGCATCAAATCATTCAGCGGTGGACCGCATTTTTTAGCTTTTGTTTTTTACTTTTCATTCTGTTTTTTCTCTTCTTTTTTAATAGCCGTGTTTTGTCATAAGCCGCCCTCCTTACCAATTACTCAAGTATGCATGCCAAATTAAAAGCAATATCATTCTAGCACTTCACAATGATAACCATCACTTCCTACCCCCCCACCGTAATATCTGTACTTAAGCTCTTCGGTTGCACCAAAAAACGCTATTGTGTTCTTGTGATTGTGATTGTGTGTTCTGTGTTCTGTGTATCCGTGTGCTGTGTCCTGTGTATTCGTGTTCGCATGCGCAATGGAAGCGTTGGCGAACTACACAGCCTTCTGTGATGGTATCCCTACCGAGGTAGGAGAATACCTGCGTATCCGAGGGTTGGCCAACTTCGCTGAGCTGCCTTGGCACTCAGTGGAAGCACATCCCTTCTTTGCACAAATTATCCCAGCCATCGCCCAATCTCCCATCACCGAACGACAATGGATCTTCCCCTCCCTACCATCTAGAACCGTAATAACCTTCCAGGCCTTCGCTGAAGCCTTCCGCCTCACTCCATAAGGCCGCGAGAATGGCCCAAGTATCCCCGTAGCCTGCATGACCGAACTTTTCCCCCGCCATTCATCGAACGAATATGCCATTCTCTGCCGCCCCGAACCTAAAAGAACCGCATTGCAGTTCTTAGTTGCGATCCTTAATCTCCAGAAACGCACCTACGGTATCTCCCGCCCATTCTATTCTGCCATCGACCTTGCCGCACGAGAACCCGTTAATTTCGCCTCATTTTTCTTTCACCGAATCCATAAGGAGTGCGTCGCCATAGTGAAACAAGTCAACAAAGGAACCACCCCTCGATCCAGACTTCCCCACATCCTTTCTTTTCTCTTCCCAACCATACTCGCTGCTCAACCACCTCAACGAGGACCAGTTTTAAGGCACGAAGAGTCAGTTCAACTACTAGAAGATGAGGAAGAAGAAGATGAAGAAGAGCTCAATCAGTTGTTCCGCCGGAAATGCATCAGGATTAGCTCCTCAGAAAGTGAAGCACAAGGCTCAGCCGAAAAGAATAAAGATGATGATAAAGAAGACGAGAAGCAAGAAGAAGAGATGTTCCATGATACAACCACCTCAATGCATAATGAATCATCGATTGAACAACAAGAACAACAGATCAAGCAGAGACAAAAATAATTTCGACCGAAAAAGAATCAGAGCAACAGGAAAATGAGCAGCAATCTAATCAAGATGCACTAGACAAGCTACTGAAGGCAGTGGAATCCACAGAAGCACACAATAAAAAACGGAACAAACAAACAAGGTAACAACTACTGACTCTGCCCTCCCCAAAACCCCGCCTGCTAACCCCATCTCTCAACCGGAACCACCCCACAACCCCATCAAGCCCAATCACCCCACCGGAACTTCTGAAGCCTCTACATCCTCCCTCAATTATTCACCACCTAATTCACAACAACTGCTCACCGAAACCTCGACGCAACCTCGCCCTCCTCTGCCACCCCAACCCATTCCAGTTTTTTCGGAATTAGAAGCCATGGGTCACCTTTTAATTAATCTATCCCAACAACTGCCGCAACACTTGAAGCAAGCCACAGACAGTGCACGAGAAGAATTCCAAAGGAAATTGGAAATAATGGAGGCGGATATCATCCCTCTTCAAGAAGAATTACAAGCAGCAAGAGCGGAAAATCATGCATTACATGAGCAGATCAAGCAACTACAGGCTACACTCCAAGCACAGGAAGAACACTCAAACCAGAGAGATAAGGCACTGGCTGAAAAAGACGAACTATTGACAGCTGTCGACACCGAAATAATAAAGTTAAATCAAACAATCAAAGATACAGACGATATAAGAATAGCACTAGGAAATATACTGGAAGAAACAAGACTCCAGTTACAGGATACAGTACAGAAATACTAAGAGCAGCAGAGAGAAGCAGTAGAAGAGTTACAAAGAACAAAAGAATCCTTAGACGATGTCAACAACATGCTGAAACACCAACTGAACAGAGAATCTAAATATCAGAAGGACTTAGCAAATGCCCGCAGAGAACGGGATGCTTACTACCAAACCATAGAGTTCCAGAACCAACAGTTCGGAAGATTAGATAATCAGGTACGCAACCAGAAAGACAAAATCAACGAGATGCAGAAACAAGTAACAGACATGAAGACAGCAAGAGATGCGGCATTATCAAACGAATTTTATTTACAAGAGGCCTTTTTGCAAACACAGGACGAAATTTTGCTCACCGAAGCCATTACCCTCAGTTCCGTTAGAGTAGATGCGCAGATTTTAGAACCCGACACCCTTAAGCAATTATTAGAAACCCTTAAGAAAAAAATAGCCCGGACATTTAGATTAGCCAGGAATATGTATTTAGAAGGTATCATAGATGAACAGTAGTTTTGTAATAAAAATCACTTGCGGGTTCGAGTCCACCGTGCGTGCCAGTGTTAGTAGGCCGCCGAGTGAGACAAATGTAATGACTGCCGGGTGTAACGGAGTTCCTTGAATTACGCGCAAAATTTGGTACGCGCACTTTGTAAATCTATATAAAGCAATGTAAGGAGAATGCTCGAGAGAGACGTCCTTCTGGAATTGCCGGATTGTTCGCTTAATTTTTTGTCAGAGTACTGTTTACACTATTGTGGAGTCTGAGTAATGTAAATGTTGAGTTCTGTATCAGATGCTCACATTGAAGTTCACCGTAACGAGTGATTGAATGACGGATTGTGTGTCTGAGTACTGTTATCGTATTGTATTGCTGCGTATTCTTCAGTTATTGAAGTACCCTGAGTCAGTTTGAGTAGTTATCTGGCTATGTGTATTGAATAGGTAATTTGTTGCCCTGTCGGAGTATGTTCTGTGTGTTTCCATCAGACTCATTGCATTCGGTGTAATAACTGTGACCCCGAATATGAGTACGAACTAGTATCTTCGGTAACGGGGACTTTTGAGATCACTGGCAAGTGTGGTGATGAATGAATCTGTCAACTATAGTCTTCGCTTTGGTTGATTTACGGTATAATAGCGGAGCTGTAGAATGGACTACTGCTCTGTTCCAATAGCAGAATAGTCTGAAGAAGTTCGATACGTAGGCGTAAAGAAACCCAATATTGTCTAGTTACCGCAAGTAACTAAGCTAAGACGTGCATTAGTGTTTTGATGTTGTGATTAAGAATTGGGAAAAGAGTACAGGGCCTCTGTCTAACAGACCCCTACCACTCGCAAGAACCCACTTGGTCTGATAACGCCTTTCGGTGATAGAAAGTTTAATACAGCTTACGGTGAATCACTATTTTACGTTTAATATTTGTTCGGTAACAATTTCGGCTAGTTATTAACACATCGTAACTGTGTAACATTTAACACATGGAAAGTTTCTTCGTTTTGTTTTTCTTCTTCTTTGTCATTTCCTTCGGCTGAACCCTGTGCTTCACTTTCGGATGAACTAATTCTAATTCTTTTCCGGCAGAAGAGTTGATTGAGTTCCTCTTCGTCTTCTTCATCATCTTCCAATAATTGGGCCGATTCTTCATGGTGCAGGACCGGGCCTCTGGGTGGTGGTTGTGCTACAAGTATGGCCGAAAAAAGGAAAGAAATAATGTGTGGCAGTCTCGACCTTGGCATTCCTCCCTTGTTTACTTGTTTGATTATTGAAACGCATTCCTTGTGAATGCGGTGGAAGAAGTAGGATGCAAAATTGACGGGTTCTCAAGCAGCTAAATCAATAGCGGAGTAGAAAGGCCTAGAGATTCCATAAGTTCGCTTTTGGAGGTTAAGAATGGCTATGAGGAATTGCAGTGCGGATCTCTCAGGTTCAGGTCGACATAGGATCATGTATTCATTTGATGAATACCTAGGAAAAAATTCTATCATTGTTGCTACTGGTAGATTCGGGCCATTTTCTCGACCTTGCTGAGGGAGTCTAAACACTTCAGCAAAAGCTTGGAAGGTGATTACGGTTCAGGAGGGTAGGGAGGTGATAGCCCAACTTTGCTCGTTGGGAGGTGTTTTAGCGATAGCGGCTATTATCTAGGCAAAGAACGGGTGGGATTCCACTGAATGCCATGAGAGTTTAGCGAAATTGACTAACCCACGTATGCACAGGAACTCTCCTACATCGGCAGGGAGTCCGACATGGAAAGCGGCATAGTTTGCCAGAGCTTCCATGGCGCACATAGAAAACGCAAGCACAAGACACAAAGCACAGGGTATACACAGTCACACAAATCACGCAAGCACAATAGCGATTTTCGGCAAAACAGAGAAGGTTAAGTAGATGCACTGCAGTGGGGAGCAATCAAAATCACTAATCATCGTGCGACGTTGAGATGATAACTTCTTAACTTCGGTGTGCATGTATGAGTAGCTGGAAAGGGCAGGGTGGCTGTTGACATAATTAGGTATCAAAACGCGGATATTTACATACTTATTATTTTAAGTGCACAAAAACAAAAGGAAAGAAAAGAAAAGAGAAGGAAAGAAAAGAGAACGCTAAAAGACGCGGCCAACCGCGAAACGTTTCAGTGCGGGTTAGATGTTTGTTGATACGGCCGCAGCTTTGAACCGTTGATGACTTTCGGAAGATGACTTCCGATCAAAGTAGTCAACCGAAATGTTGCTGGGCCCACTTGTTCAAAAATTCGGTAGGGGCCAAACCATCGTAACTTGAATTTTCCAGCAGAGCGATTCGACTTTGCATTGTAAAATAGTACAAGTTGTCCTACCATAAAAACTGGGGTCTTTAGGTAGCGATCATGTGTTCGAGCTTGTCTTAGCTGTACTTCCTGCATAGTCAGAAAAATTTGCCATCGGTGCTCATCCAGTTCTCTGAGTGTATCTAGCCGAAATGATAAAGAATCTTCTGGTATTAATTTCTGAGTGAGAGCCACACGTAAGCTTGGCACAATAATTTCCATGGGTGTTATGGCTTCCAATCCATAAGCTAGTTTGAAGGGTGTTAGACCTGTTGCTACCTTGTAGGTAGTCCTGTATGCCCATAATACTACAGGTAACAGTTGATCCCATCTTTCCGGTGCTTCCAGAATCAATTTTCGAAGCATATTCAGCAGGGTCTTGTTTGTACTCTCAGCCAAACCATTTGCCCGAGGATAATATGGTGAACTGAATTTATGCGTGATCTGAAAAGAATGTGTGAGTACTTTTATTAAATTGTTAACAAAATGAGTGCCTTGATCTATAACAAGCTCCAGAGGTAAGCCAAAACGCGGAAAGATATCTTTCATTAGACACTTTGCCACCGAAACAGCTGGGGCAGATTTTAAAGCCCATGCTTCTGCCCATCTGGTTGCATAGTCTGTATAGGTTAGAATATAACGATTATTGCTGAGTATTGCTGGTGGTGTAATAGGTCCAATAAAGTCTAGAACCCACTTCTGAAAAGGTTCTAATGGTAAGACAGGTTGTAGAGGGAAAAAATGGCTCTGCAACGGCTGTCCGAATCTCTGACAATTATCACACTTTTTGACAAACTGCAATACATCCCTGTACATAGTAGGCCACCACAGTCCGCTCTGCAGAATTTTTCGGTGTGTCTGCAGCAAAATGGCCACCAAAAGGAATTGAGTGAGCCAAAGTAATAACTGAATCAACTTCGTGTGGAGGGATACAACAAAGTAAAATTCCAGTGTGATCCATATAGTATAGTTCCCCAACAATTAACCAAAATCGACAACTAAAAACTGCAATCTTCTTACGTATTGCAGTAGAAGCCTGAGAAGGAAGGCATCCATCAGTAAGAAAAGTTAATATCTGATCATAATAAGTAGATGGCATAGGTGGGTCTGCAATTGCATTATTAGTTGGTTCAGAAACATAAATCGTTGGTGTTGTGTCATCTACACCAACCGGAGCTTCACCGGACTCTAAGCGAGAAAGGAAATCTGCTAAGGCATGTGAACTGCCGGGCCTATGAATCACTTCGTAATCAAATTCTTGTAAGAGCAGAACCCATCGCCCTAATCGACCACCTAGATGTTGTTGCCGTACCAGGTAGACAAGTGCAGCATGATCTACGTGAAAAGTAAATTTTTGGCCAATTAAATAATGCATAAATTTCTTGACTGAGTATACTAAACCCAGACATTCCCTTTCGGTTATAGAGTAATTCTTCTCAGCAGGAGCAAGCCTTCGGCTGGCATAGTACACAGGCCAAAACCACTTATCGGTGTGTTGCATTAGAACACTGCCAATGGCAATATCTGAAGCATCAACAAATATATGAAATGGAGGATCCCAGTCAGGAGGCTGTAGGATTGGAACCTGTGTTAGTAATCCCTTTAGACGATCAAAAGCAATTTGGCATTCCTGAGTCCACTCAAATTGTCGAGGAGTCTTGGTTATTAACCTGTTCAGTGGTATTGCCAAATGAGCAAGCCACCGTAAGTGCCGACCATGCCATCTTACTTGGCCCATGAAGCGCATCACTTCCTTAGGTGTGGTGGGCACAGGTGCTTCTAACACAGCTGTAATTTTATCTGGATCCACCTGTATACCTTGTGCAGATACGATGTGGCCAAGTAGCCTTCCACAGGAAACCGCAAACACGGATTTGTTTGGGTACAAACAGAGTCTGTATTCTCTGCACTTCTCAAAGAAACACCGTAAATGGAACAAGTGTGCTACCATTTTTCCAAATAACGAAAAATCATCAAGATAAACTTGCATAAACGTGGTAAGGTAAGGGGAGAATATTTCCTGCATACACCTCTGAAAAGTACTTGGGGCATTTCTTAATCCAAACCACATTATGGTACAAGCAAAAACACCCCAATCGGTAATGAAAGCGGTCTTTGGTATATCCTGTTCAGCCATTCTAACTTGATTATACCCACTGTATCCATCTAGGAATGAATACATTTCATGTCTTGCTACTCTATCAAGCATTGTGTCAAGAAAAGGTAGTGGAAATGGATCAGGCACCATAGCTGCGTTCAATTTCCTGTAGTCCACACAAATTCGCAATTGCTTATTCTTTTTAGGAACAATAACAATTGGTGAGATCCATTCAGCATGCTCTACTGGCACAATGAATCCGACTTTGAGTAGCCTATCAAGCTCTACTTTTACCTGTGATGCATAGTTCGGATTCATCCGGTAGCTAGGTTGCTTGATTGGCTTTGCTTCCGACTTCAGCATGACCCTGTGTTGATAGATGCGCGGGTCCAAACCTTTCATATCTTTGTAATCCCATGCAAAGACGTTAGAGAACTCTCAGAGTAGCTAGATTAAGTCTACTTGAAATACTCCCGGTAGGCTTTCCCTTATCTTGACAGGACGCGGATGGTCCTCATCTCCTAAATTATAGGTGATCAATTGATCCTCTGGGACATAAAATTGTCCAGGCTTCTCTGTATCATCAGTTGGCTTAAAAAGTTGTTGTAGATCAGCGTCATCTATAGCAGTGGTATCTTCTTTCTTATCTCCTTTTGTTACAGGCATCACCGTACAAACTGCGGGATTCCAATTATCTACAACAGATTGTATATCAACAGTTCCTAGGGAGATCAAATCAATATAATTCTTCAAAAACTCTTCTTCTTCATCATCTGACAACCCATCTAACATATGAACTGGTTCTGCAAAATACGGTCTAGCATGCAATTCGCAAAGTTGTATAGCATCTAGTTTTACAACATATTTACGATTATTATCTTTGAAAGTGAGTTCCTGTGCAGACCAATCTTGTATGACCTTAGCTTGCTTCAGCCAAGGACGGCCAAAAAGAAGATTATAATCAAGGGTGGATTCCGGTAATTCTAGGACGACAAAGGTCATCTTAAATGTTGTACCCTACAAAGTGATTGGCACGTTTCGGACAAGTCCTACTGGATGGACTCTTGATTGGTCGGCCATTCTGACAAAAAACTGAACTGGTTCGATTTTGGTCCATCCTAGCTTTTTACACAGTGCGGCAGGAGCAATGTTGACACCAGATCCTCCATCAATTAGTACCTGTGTAATTTTATGATTTTTATACCATACCGTAATTAAGGGAACCGAATGATCGACCGTAGAATCAGGTTCCGGTTGCACTATGGCTGTTGCTGGAATGCAAGAAGGTACATGACTGAACTGTTGTTGGAATTGTTGTCGAACTCTTGGTACTAGTGCAAGTAATTGACCAAGAGGAAGAGTAATGGACACTTTATATAAAATTTCCCAGGCCTTATGTGATTGAATTGTGTTTTCCACCGATTCTGAAGATGATGCGTTGGCTGAAGATGATGTTTCTGCTGAAGATGATGTGCCTGCTACTGAATTAGAATCTTGTTTTTGTGTTCCTTCCTTGGTTAACAGAGCCTGGGTCACTGGAATAGGATCTGGAAACACTAGAGGTTCGGCGGTGGTCCATTGACTTGCCTTATCATACATCCTTTATTGTTCACGTATGCCTGGTTCAAAGACTTCTGTTGCTGGTTGTAGTTGCTTACCGGATCGTGTCTGAGTTACTGCAGCTTGCGTTTCTACTGGTGTGATTTGTACCATATTACTCATTGAGTTTTTACGTTCTTTCTTCCTCTGATCATACTCAGCTACATCCTTACAAAATCTTCGAATGTGACCAAATTCACCACAAAAATGGCAGCAAGGTGGTGGCAAATTAGTATTTTCCTGTGCTGGTCTAGCCTGCGAGCGATTTGCATTGTAGTTATTATTTCTCTTTCCTCTGTAATTTCGATAGCCTTGTTGCTGGTTGTTTCTCATTTGCGGAGGTACATAGTGATTGGCTGGCTATCCTGGTTCTTGTGTAATAGCATTGACAATTGCGGTTCCCTGCACTTTGGCGTTGTAGGCACAGTTTTTGGTGGTATGTCCGATCGTGTTGCAGATAGCGCAAAACAACTGATTAAGTGCGCAAGTGGCACTAGTGTGCCCTGAATTCTTGCATGTGGTGCAGAACATTTGTCTCGTCGGATCTTCTGCAACATTTTTATTTGCTTTTAACCATTCTAAGTCTTTTGTAAATCCTCCAACCTTGTTTTCCAGCTGCAAAGCCATTGCAATCACTGCATCTAGCGTCATAGCTCCTACACATCGTCTGATCATAATCTGTTTAAGTTGCGGAGTCAATCCATTGATAAACCATTGAGTTATAACGTCATCTGGTAGGTTGGCATGTGCTGGTGGTAGTTGCCTCAAATGAGTCCTGAATAGGGTGGCGTATTCCTGCACCGTTTGATTTATCTTCTGTCTATTGTTTTGTAGGTAGTCAAAAATTTCGGCTGGATTCTTCTTTAGCCTGAATCTCTGCAAAAATGCATCCCTTACTGCTTCATAGGTGCCGAAGTGGTTAATATCATATTCTGTAAGCCATCTGGCTGCTTCATTAACCAATGTAGACTAGAAGACAATAGCTTTATACGTCGGATCAGGTGGATGGTTGAGCACTGCATAGCTTATCTCAAATGTGCGTACATGAGCATCTGGGTCATCCCCTGGAAATCCACCGAATTTAGTGTATGTTACTCCTGTTGGAGTCGGCCTTGGTGGGCATAGTTGTTGTTGTTGCTGTTGTTGCTGCTGTTGTTGTTGTTGTTGTTGTTGTTGTTGTTGCCCGTTCATTGTGCTGATGGTTGTATTGTGACTATCTTCTGTATCCCGAGGCTGAATATCTGGATCGTCGAAATCTGTATCGTCAGCCTGTGCACTTTCCGGTTCGACAATCTTGTTCAGTATGTTTCGAATCTCGGTTTCGAACAAGCTACCTTCCTTCTTGATGTCAAATGTAGGAAAGCTTACTCCCAATAACGGTGACTGGACTGAAGATTCACCAAGAAAGGGCAAATCGTCACCGGAAAATTGTCAACTTTCAACAACTGGTATCGGAATAACACCGGAAGGTGTCGATTTTTCACCAAAACAAGGTGCTTTTTCTCCTTCACAGATTTCTTTGGCTAAGGCGTTTCTATTAGTATACAAATTCGAATCTTGACCCAATGGTGCTAAATTAACTTCATGCTGCATCCCGATAGATTCTGGAGTTACTATACCTTCGACAGACCGTGCCGAAATCGCACCAGAATCTGCCAGAAATGTTGTGCGTTCCACCGGAATATGGCCGGAATCACTACTAAAGTTCTTCACTTTCTTGGCAGCTGGGTTAAACCTATCTGCGCTTCTACCTCCTAGAGGCGTCCTTAGCAAATTAGGTACCCAAGGCTGTCGGTTCTTCGGATACGTTTCATCGGATCTAGTAACCAGCATGTATCATCTTTTGTACTAATCGCTTACTATTAATGTCGATTTACAATCTACAGTCACTTTTCACAATCGATTTGCAATATGCTGGTGCCACTTGCTGATAGTTAAGTGCCACCTTCCCACAGATGGTGCCAGTGTTAAACGCTTGTTCTAACTGTCAAAAGCACGTTTAAACGAGTACTGGATTCTTGGGAGTGGAAGGGGTCTGTAAAGACAGAGGCCCTATTCTTGTTTCCCAAAATTACTTCACAATACAATATACCAACATTCAAGATTTTATCAAGAATTGGTATCTCGCTCTCGATCTTTACGGTTCATCATTTTAACTCTATCAGAGTCTACCGAACACACTGTACCAGACTATCAGTATCGTAATACCGAATTACCTCAGAACCCTTTTTCCGAATACACACTACTGTAACATTTAAAAGTAGTTCAACCTTCACCGAATAGCACTCACAATCCTACAAACCGGAAACACAGAAGGACTCAACAGTTTCAGACACACAGTGTTGAAGACTAACACACACTGGAGATAACCATTACTGTAGCCAAATCTCACCGTACAAGTACAGATCTCAATACTGAGGACAACACAATCCTGCACAGCGTTTTTAGGGACACTACCACAGTTACACAAACTTCACCAAACAATTGGCAGAACATTTCAAGAAAGAGGGGCACCACGATATACATACTTAACAAAACAATCACCATAGAGACCCGCAGAACGACTCTCTTAGACAATAGTCCGACGATCTACTGGATGTAAATAAAACTCACAGCTACAACAGAGATCGATAGACAACGAACACGGATACGCACAGTATACTCAGAATACTCAGAAATTAGACAAGCAAACACTACAGCAACCCAAACAAGTGTCGATAATACAACACAGAAATGAAACACAGTACTCCAAATTAGCCAACTCGACACACAGTAATGACACAGATAATCACCTAGACAGACAGTCTGGTGATTCCACGAATCGTCACCTTGCGTCTCTTTTACATTGCTTTATATAAAGATTACAAATGTCTTTGTAACAACTTTTCGTGCGTGCGAAACAAGATTCAGTTATACAGTTGCCGATTCGGCGGCCGACTAACACATCTCACAAGCCTTCCTGTGTTACAGGGTTTATTGAACAAGTATAAAAGAGCTTGGTATCAATAAAGAATTTTAATTTTTTTGCTAGTAAGTAGTGTCTGAATTGAAAAGTACAAGTGAAGGCAAGAGTAGGATAAGCCGGAACTTCCTTTATTACTCACTTGTACTTTTATTTTCCTTTTATTTAATACAAGTCTGGGAGAGTAGGTTGAGGCCGAACTTCCTTTATTAAAAAAAAAAGTAGTGTCTGAATTTCTTTACAGTGTAGACCATACCCAATTCTTCTCATTCAGTGGTGGTATAATTATGTTAAGCTTCAATAAGTTGCCTACTTGCATAGGCTATAGGATGATCTAGCTTTCCTTCGTTCTGCAAGCTATGCTGAGATGCATCCAGTGGCAAATTTGGAAGCATCGACATGAATATGGAATGGATTGTTCAAATTCGGCACTTTTAGAATCAGAGTTCAACTCAGTCTACTTTTCAGTTCATTAAAGACTTTCTCGCAATCTTCCCTCCAATTGAACTGAGTCAGTAATCCATAAAGAGGTCTTGCAATTATGGCATACATGTGGATAAATCTACGATAATATCCACAATGAACCATAAATACCTGCACTTCTTTTGCATTCTTTGGTCTAAGTAGTTCCAAAATTACCTTAATTTTGTCTTCATCTGTGGATATTCCATTTTTAGATACTATATGTCCCAAAATCTTTCCTTGTTGTACCATGAAGACACATTTTTTTGGATTCAAGCAGACTCTCTATTGTTTGCACTTCTCAAAAAATTTCCTCAGCTGAGGGATGTGATCCATTCTTTGGGAAGAATAGGTGCATAAATTATCCATGTATACTTCCATACTCTTTCTAAGGAATTTGTTAAAGACATGACACATTAATCTCTAGAAGGTGGCTGGAGCATTAGTTAGGTCAAAAGGCATAACCCTAAAAGCATATACACCCCATTCTATAGCAAATGCTATTTTGTGTTGATCCTCAAGAGCGATTGCTACTAGGTTGTAACCTAAGAATCCATCAAGGAAGCTATAGACTTCCTTGCTTGCCACTCTCTCCAAGACATGATCCATAATGGGTAATGGGTAGCTTTCATGAATAATGGTTGCGTTAACCTTTTTGAGATTAATGAAAACTCTTAATTTACCATTTTTCCCATTCAGTGTGTTCGATCTCATATATGAAACCAACTACCAATAATTTATCTATCTCCTCCTTGATTTTGGCAGAGTATACATCATTGTAGGTGTATGGTCTTTGTTTCGAAGTTTTAGCTGTTCGAGTCATGGGAATCCGATGTGAACAAATAGAGGGATCCACACCTTTTAATTCCTTTATGTCCAAGCAAATATGTCCCTATAATCTCGAATCAACTCTATTAGTTCTTGTTCCTTGCTTCTCGATACATCCCTCCCAATGTAAGTGCATCTCTCCTCTTCTCCTTCTATAGTCACAATGATTTTCTTGGTTTGCTCCTTGTTATCATATGCTATTCCTTCTTGTGCTTCTTGTTTATGCATTTGAATAGCAATCTTTCTCTCCTCTACTTCGTATCTCTTAAAATGTTCAGGACTTTAAACTCTTCTTCTGGTGTATTCTCTTCCCTGTTAGTATCTTCTACTTCCAAATTCTCTTGTTTTCCATTTTGGTCGAGTGTCAATGTGTTTTCTCTAATGATTTCATTGTCTTCTTTGCCCAACTGATAGACTTACATCATATCCGTCCTCTTCTATGCATTCATTCATGGTTAGGACTTCCTCATTGACACACACATCTAATGTGTCCAATATTTCCATCCATCCATGGGGTTTGAAGTCTTCGTCTCAGAATACTTGCGGCATACAAGATGGTTCTTCTATTGGTCTAGAGATTCCATAGCCTATTTTCCATATTCATTGCCTTTCTTCTTCTCGTTTGGCTACTTTACACATCCATAGTTGAGTGTCTTCATGGATCCACGATTGGACTTCAGATCCCACACTGTGATACTTGAACTCGACCGGTCACGATACTTGGACTTAGTGCACACAAAAGAAGTTTTTAATTCAAACAATGATGTGGTATAATTATTTCTGCTCTAATCTTCCCTCTCTAGTGTCTGTGGATGCATTTGCCTCACTCAAGAACCCGATACACCCTTCACAATACTGATCGCAAGTTGAGTCATGTTTTGGATATATTGCAATGAATTTTCCAATATGCAAGATGTGTTTGGCTGACCTCTTTGGTACTCTCCTCAAGATTTGGACAGTGATAGCTTCCTACAACCAAGAATCCACTCGATACAAGCTTGGAAATACTGATTTTTTGTGCATTCTCATGATACTTCAGTTCACAAGTGACTTACTGAATGATTTTTTTTTGTTTTTATACGTCTGGAATACCCAAACACTGAAAAGCAATGAAATGAAATTTTTGGGATATTTTGAAGAGTACTTACCTACTCTACTCCTACTTTTTCCTCTCTACTCCTTCTTATTCACTCTCACTTTCCTAAGTCTAACAACTTACTACACACACTTTCAAAGTGCGAAGTAATAAGTGCAATGAAAAATGACTTTCCAAAGTAGAGTGCTTACCTTTTCACAACTCGTACCTTCACCTACAAGCTCTAACCATCACACAAGTACCTTGGTTGAAATTGTACTCCCTGGCAATGGCACCAAAAGACGTGTGTACCTAAGTAGAAACTTAGGTACTTGTGATGAAATAGACTATACCTCTATCACCAACAAGTGCATATAGGGGGGATGGTCACACATTTAAATTATCAATCCAAGAAGTATCAAAACCTAACCAAGTGTATGAAGTGTTGGAGAAACAATCACTAATTGGACATATATTTGAAGGTCAAATCTTAAGAAGAAAACCCCATGCCTATGTGAAGGGACAAATTCACAAATGTATCATATTTGTAAAGTTAGTTCACTTTAGTTCTAGAAGTTTTTTAAAAATCATGAGAATACGAAAATCTATATAAGTTAGTTTGTATCAACTGACGTAGAGAGAGAGAGAGAGCGAGAGAGAGAAGAAGTAGAAGAAGGAGTTAATTTTATACGACTGAGTATAGTCGGGCTTCTCTGAGTGAGAAAGCATCTGTAAAACTTCTGAGTTTTCATAGCTATGAGAAAGAACTGAGTAAAGTTCTATGTATGAGTCTCTCTCCATCATCTCCATGCTTGCCTACTGTGTGATGAATTCAAAAAATCAAGTTTTCTGAGCAATTCGATGCCTGGCATCGAATCTTGGCTGATAAGTCATTATTTCCATTCTCTCTGTGTTAACTGTTGTCGAATCTTCTAAAAACATGAAGTTTGTGGAGCAACTCGATGCCTGGCATCGAGTTTCAGCATAAAGTGGATGCTCGGCATCGACTTCTAGCATACAAGTGGTCTTCTTCATGTGTGTGTAAAAGAAGCTATTTCTGGTGCAGAAAAAGGGCCTAAAAAAGCTCAAAGTCGATGCCCAGCATCGACCTTGACTGAAATTCGATGCTAGGCATCGAATTTTTTATTTTTAGACACCCAGGAATACTAAAACAAGCAAAATTTCTAGTTTGGGAAGGTCATACAGGGTCATCTTGTGAGGGCCATAACTTGAGTTCTAGAGATCCGTTTGATGCATATGATAGCTTGTTGGAAAGCTCTACTCTTATAGTTTTAGCCTATAAAGTTTCATGGAGAAATAATACTTGAGCTAGGAGAAAATACTGAAGGTATGTCATTTCGGTGACTAGGAATTTCTGTAGAAGCAAAGTTCTCACTTTAGGCTATCATTTCTCATAGTTTGGAGTGGCAATGAGTTAATGGTGACCATAGAGGTGTTCTAGTGTCACATTAATTCATTTCTTGTGGTGTTTCATACATCAACAAGTGGTATCAGAGCAGAAAGATTCTCGAGAGCAGAAAACGACAAAGGTACGAGAAGTTTTGTAAAGTTTTCCATTAAAGTTTGAAAGGTGAAGCATTTGAAGGCACAAGGCATCAAAAGGCTACTTCAAAAGTATCCTCATACAAAAAGAACTTCAAAAGGTATTATCCTTTATCCTTTAAGCTCACAGGTAGCAGCAGAAGGAAAGAACTATGGCAGATCATATCTCCATTCACAAACTGGACAGAGATAATTACCCCGCATGGGTAATGAGAATGGAAGCCTTACTTATGAGTAAGGATCTCATGATATATGTTACAGGTGAAGAAGAGAAGCCAGTATTTGAAGATGAAAGCCGACCAAAGAAAGAGGAACTTGATGCTTTAAAGCATTGGCAGAAGAAGGATGCAAGTGCAAAAGCATACATCTACAATACAATCTCTGATCATTTGCTACCACACATCAGAGGATTGGAATCATCTGAAGATATATGGAATGCATTGAAGTATCATTTCCAAAGCACTACTAAAGCACGGAAAGCAAGTCTATGGTCAGAGTTTACAACATTCAAGAAGAAGCCAAGTCAAAGTATTAGTGATTATGTCACTAAGATGAAGGATCTAGCAGATAGTCTTGGATCCATAGATGAAGATGTTGAAGATCACAGATTGATTGCTCAACTACTTACAGGTTTGAGAGGAGATGAAAGGTGGAAACCTTTTGTCTTATCAATAGAACTTTCATTAAATCATTATGTTCCAGATTTGAACCAGTTGCTTGGTTTGATGCTCACATATGAGCAAGACTTGAAGGGAGATGGAGATAAAGGACAAAGTTCTGCAATGTACGTGAAGAACAAGAAGAAAGGAGATAAAGGTAAAGCAAAGGATGAAGAGGAGTCTAGTTCTCAAGCTTATTATGCAAGAGGTAAAGGCACTGGCAGAGGAAGACAAAGAGGTTTTGGAAGAGGAAGAGGTAATCAAAATAACAACAAGAAGGCTTGCTGGATCTGTGGATTGAGTAATCATTTGGCTCATGACTGTTGGCACAACCAACAAGGATCAAACCAGAATCAAAACAACAATAGCAGAGGCCGAGGTGGAAGATATCAAAGTAATTTTCAAAGAGGTAGACAAAGTCAAAGAGGAGACTATGGTAGAGGTGGAGGAAGAAGTTGGGGACAGAATCAATCCTACAACACCACCTACTACAACTATGCAAATGACACACAGAATGAAAGTCATACATCATTGATGATGAACTCAATCAACACATCAGATAAAGAAGATCTAAAGGTATTCTACATTGACTCTGGATGTTCTAATCATTTGTCAGGAAACATAGAATTGATGTCAGAATTGGAAAAAGACATTTCTAGTCACACAGTTCAAACTGGTGATAATACAAGACATAGTGTACATTCAATTGGAAAAGTGAAATGCAAGAGTGGAGCAGATTTGCTAACCAATGTTTTGTATGTTCCTACAATACCTAAAAACTTGATTAATGTGGGACAGATAGTTGAAAAAGGTTTTCAAGTCAGGTTTACAAATGAAGGAGTATTTGTGGAAGATCCAGAGAATGGATATAATCAAATTGTCTCTGGTAAGAAAGAAGGTAGACTCTTTACTTTAAGAGTGCAAGGGAACATTGGTCAAGCTTTGCTCACACATGGTGAAGGAGTGATTACAGAACTTGATCTCTGGCATAAGAGATTAGGTCACTTTAATGAAAGAGGAATTAAAGCTATGGTTGCTAATCAGTCTGTACTAGGATTACCAAATGTGCAAAGTCAACATATGGTTTATAAATGTGAAGCATGTCAAATGGATAAGGCACACAGGTTACCATTTCAAAAGAAAGGATTCAAACATGATGGATTACTAGAGCTCATTCATACAGATGTATGGGGACCAACAAAAGAAGGATCTATCAGTGGCTCAAGGTACAATGTTCTTTTCATTGATGATGCTACAAGATGGATAACATTATATGTTTTGAAGGAAAGATCAGAAGTGTTTGGAGCTTTCAAGCATTTTCATGCATATGCAGAGAGAGTCACAGGTCAAAAGCTTAAGAGACTGAGGTCTGATGGAGGGGGAGAATATTTCTCCCAAGAGTTCAATGATTATCTTTGGAATGCACGTATTAAGAGAGAAATAACTTGCAGGTATACACCACAACAAAATGGTGTAGCAGAAAGAAGGAACAGGACTTTGGTTGAGTTTGCTAGAGCTATGCTAAAGGAGAAGAGTTGTCCAAATTATCTTTGGGCTGAGGCTGTAAATACAGCCACATATCTTGTGAATAGATTACCATGTGCAGTTCTAAATGGAATGACTCCATATGAAGCTTGGTGGGGTAAGAAACCAACACTAGATCATTGTAGAGTGTTTGGATCAATTGCATATGCTTATGTGCCATCACAACTTAGGCATAAACTTGAACCAAAGGCAGAAAAATATGTGTTCATTGGTTATGATGAAAAGCAGATGGGTTACAGGTTGTGGAGTCCTCTAACAAAACAATTTCTTGTTTCTAGAGATGTTACATTTGATGAACAGAAAAGTTGGTATGCAGATCAAAGTCACACAGCTAAAGAATTTGAAGAAGAGGTAAGAAGATGTGAGAAAGGAAAATCAATTGTGCAGGTAAATAGAGATGAAGACTATATGCAAGCAAGTACATCCACAAGTGGATTAACAAGAAGAAATGAAGAAGCTCCTATATTTGATGAAGAAGTGTATCCAGAAACTTATGAAGAATGTGAACCAAGAAGGTCAAGCAGGACTAGAAGACAACCAGAAAGGTATTCTTATGATACTTCTTACATAACTCAGAAGAACTATGCATATATGGTGAAAGATGATGAAGAACCTCAGAACTATGATGAAGCTAAAGGTAAGAAGCAATGGGAAGAAGCAATGAAGGAAGAGTTCAATGCACTAGAGGAGAACAAGACATGGGAATTTGTTCCTAAACCAAATGGTAAGAAAGTAATTGGAAATAAATGGGTTTATAAAGTGAAGAAGCTTGCAGATGGAAGTATAGCCAGATACAAAGCTAGATTGGTGGTGAAAGGCTATGCCCAGACCTATGGCATAGATTATGATGAGACATTCAGTCCCGTAGCTAAGATGTCAACTATAAGGACAATCATTGCTATTGCAGCTTCAAAAGGATGGACTCTAAGTCAATTGGATATAAAAAATGCATTCTTGAATGGATACATATCAGATGAGGTATACATGGAACAACCTCAAGGGTTTATAGATTCCAGGTATCCAAATTTTGTTTGTAGGTTGAGAAGAGCATTGTATGGATTGAAGCAAGCTCCAAGAGCTTGGAACTATAGACTGGTGAAGTATCTCAATGATCTTGGATATCAAAGTTCAAAAGCAGACCCAAGTCTACTTATCAGAAGAACAGAGGAAGGTACAAACTACATTTGTATTTATGTAGATGACATTATAATCACAGGTACTTCAGATGAAGGAATCAAGGAGGTAAAGAGATTACTTGAAAAAGAATTCAAGATCAGTGACCTAGGAAAGTTATCATACTTTCTTGGAATGGAAGTTACTTATACAGATCATGGCATATATGTGTCACAAGAAAGGTATCTTCTGAACTTGTTGAAGAAGTTTGATATGGAAAATTGCAGAGAAGCTTCAACTCCACTTGAAGTTAATCACAAGCTCAATAAATATGATGGTGCAGACTACAAAGATATGAGGAAGTATCAATCTCTTGTGGGTAGTTTGATTTATGCTACACTAACAAGACCTGATCTTAGTTATGCAGTGGGAGTCTTGTCACAATTCATGCATTGTCCAAAGGACCCACATTGGATTGTAGGTCAAAGAGTTCTCAGATATATCAAAGGAACTATAAAAGAAGGATTATATTATCCTTTTACATCAGATTTGAAGTTGAGAGCCTATAGTGATTCGGATTGGGCAGGTAACCAGGATGACAGAAGATCAACTCATGGTTACATGATATACATTGGTGATAAGCTTGTAAGTTGGTGTTCAAAGAAACAACATACAGTAGCATTATCATCAACTGAAGCAGAGTACAAAGGACTTGTGGAAGCAGCTAAGGAAGTCATATGGGTGCAGACATTGTTCAAGAGCTTGGGCATTGATCAAGGTACACCTACAATACATGGAGATAATATGAGTTCACTTTATCTTGCAGCAAATCCAGTTTTTCATGCAAGGACAAAGCACATAGAGATACAGTATCATTTTCTTAGAGAAAAGGTAATGGAGAAGGAGATTGAAGTGTACATTTCTACTAAAGATCAGTTAGCAGACATAATGAAAAAGAGCTTGGATGGTGTGAAGACCAGCAGATTCAAAAGCATGGCAGGAGTAAAAGAAAAGAAGATGATATGAAGAAACAGGGAATGCCAATTAGTGATTGAGGGGGAGCTGTTGGAGAAACAATCACTAATTGGACATATATTTGAAGGTCAAATCTTAGGAAGAAAACCCCATGCCTATGTGAAAGGACAAATTCACAAATGTATCATATTTATAAAGTTAGTTCACTTTAGTTCTAGAAGTTTTTTAAAAATCACGAGAATACGAAAATCTATATAAGTTAGTTTGTATCAACTGACGCAGAGAGAGAGAGAGAGAGCGAGAGAGAGAAGAAGTAGAAGAAGGAGTTCATTTTATACGACTGAGTATAGTCGGGCTTCTCTGAGTGAGAAAGCATCTGTAAAACTTCTGAGTTTTCATAGCTATGAGAAAGAACTGAGTAAAGTTCTGTGTATGAGTCTCTCTCCATCATCTCCATGCTTGCCTACTGTGTGATGAATTCAAAAGTTCAAGTTTTCTGAGCAATTCGATGCCTGGCATCGAATCTTGGCTGATAAGTCATTATTTCCATTCTCTGTGTGTTAACTGTTGTTGAATCTTCTAAAAACATGAAGTTTGTGGAGCAACTTGATGCCTGGCATCGAGTTTCAGCATAAAGTGGATGCCCGGCATCGACTTCTAGCATACAAGTGGTCTTCTTCATGTGTGTGTAAAAGAAGCTATTTCTGGTGCAGAAAAAGGGCCTAAAAAAGCTCAAAGTCGATGCCCAGAAAAAGCTATTTCTGGTGCAGAAAAAGGGCCTAAAAAAGCTCAAAGTCGACCTTGACTGAAATTCGATGCTAAGCATCGAATTTTTTATTTTTAGACACCCAAGAATACTAAAACAGGCAAAATTTCCAGTTTGGGAAGGTCATACAGGGTCATCTTGTGAGGGCCATAACTTGAGTTCTAGAGATCCGTTTGATGCATATGATAGCTTGTTGGAAAGCTCTACTCTTCTAGTTTCAGCGTATAAAGTTTCAAAAATACTGAAGGTATTTCATTTCGGTGACTATGAATTTCTGTAGAAGCAAAGTTCTCACTTTAGGCTATCATTTCTCAAAGTTTGGAGTGGCAATGAGTTAATGGTGACCATAGAGGTGTTCTAGTGTCACATTAATTCATTTCTTGTGGTGTTTCATACATCAACATGAAGACATGCACTTACATAATGGTCAATGAAGTGTAGCAGCTAACATTGCATGCAAATGAGTGCAATCTATCACATACATCACCTACACAAGTGGAAACGGTATTGTAATACTTGAAACAACAACAAGCACAAAAACATATTTTTCTCTTAGCTCCAAACTCGAAATATATTCAATACCAAATTGATTTTGAAGCACTCGACAAGACGCATCCAACCCTAGTAATCTTGTCCAATTTTGACAAACCTACTTCAAGTTATGTGCAAAAAAATAGAGCTACAAACTCACCTAATCATGCCACACACCTTCTCAAGCTTCACACACACATTACACTCTTCAAAAGAGCAATGAAATGGATAATAACACTTCCATGCACTCAGTTCAAGCTACAAACACACATACAAGCTCACAAGGAGGGAGATACAGGAGGAAGAAGAAGCAAATTCAAAATTCTTGTGTTTTCTATTCTCATAATGGCAAAAATTATTTACAAAGATTCATCAAGTGACTTATATACATGTGCCCTAAAAATGGTCCTTTCACACAAGAGATCGGAACTTTTATTGAAAAACTCTATTCTCCTGCTATGTTACAAGGATTATGTTACAATCTTTGGGACATATGCATCTAGACCAATCCTCTAGTGCATTTACATGTCTCATAAGGTATTTCATAGAAACTTGAAGAAGAAAATATGTGCCCATAATTTGAAAATTTTTGGGTCTTGCTTTTTCGTGTTTCTTTCCTCTGTAGCAACTTATTTTTTATTATTCAAAGCTATTTTTTTGGAGAAAATAAGTCGCTCAAAATAAGTACCATGGAAAAACCCCCGTAAGGGTAAACGCCTATGTAAGGAACCCTCCACCTTGAAGAAAAAAGATGATGAGAAAAATAAGAAAAAGAGCTACAAGGCCCCTCCCAACAAAGAACGTGACCTCCAATAACAATAATTCTTTCTTCCAATGTTAGAGAGTTGTCTGACCCCTCAAGAGCCATGGTTATTGGCCAATGGATCCATGATAAAAGCTTGAATTGTGACTTCATTTGTCTTCAAGAAATCAAAATTGATGGGGAGGAACTTCAAATGAGACGAAAATGTATTTTGTCATCCCATCTCTAGCTCTCCACACCCTAGGGGAAATGGTAGTTTAGCTGTCAACATTAATAACAGGTGATTCAGTAGACTTGTGGATACCTAGGCAGCTTTGAACCATCGATTGATTGATGCTTCCTTTGGGGGTCGTCTGTAGTTCACCATTGTCTTAGTGTATTCTCTCAATACTAATTCAGAAAGAATTGCCACTTGGAAATCATTGGACTCTCTATCCCTCAATGTCATTCTTTGTGGGGACTTTAATATGCTTGAGGCTTTTTCTGAAAGATGTGGGAATAGAGGGTGGGTAATTGATGGTCATGAGAAGGATGCTTGGGACCAAGTCAAGCTGCACCTGGATGTGGTGGAGTTCAAATCTCTTGGTCGAGCGTGGAGTCTAGAATTGACTTGAGAAAATCTAAACTTGTCAGGAGCTATATTGCAAAGAAAATAATGAGTAATTGGGCCGCCTGCCTCTCTTGATGTGTGGATCTAGTTGTCTCAGATCATGACCCAATTATGCTTACCTTCAAGCGAGTCATCAATCTTTAGAAAGCCCCTTGGTTTCATGCCAATTGAACAACCTTGTCTTTCCTCTCAGTCTAGTAGGATATTACTACTACCTGGAGTTGGGCCTTTGCCACCCCCTCCTCATTGGCTAAGTGATCAAGGATGGCGATCATGAAGACATAATGAATCTTGGACAAGACTCAAAAGAATCTTAAAACATTGGTCTAGCTAGAAGGGAAAAATCTTTATAGATGGTTGAGGCATCTTGAGGAGGAAGTAAATATAGGCCACTCTCAAAACTAGATAGGTCTCTAGAAAATCAAATGCATGTTGAGGTAGGAAGAAAAAATTCAAAGAAAAAATCTACAAGTATTTTTTAAAGATTGGTGGGAGGGCAAGGTAGATAAACATACTAAAGAGATGTGTGGTCTCCTCAAGAAGAAACATTCCAAGGAAGCGATCTCTTTCATGATGGACATCAATGGTGTTGAGTGCAAGATAGATGAAGAAAATAGTTTGTTGATTGTCAATCACTTTACCAAGCTTTGAAGGTTATCATGCCTCTTTCTCCTCACATGCATGATTGCATGGTGGCCACTCTAGAGTTAGTAAAAAAAGAATTCCACGAAATATGAAGCACCCATTTCAGATGATGAGATTCTTAAAGTTATTGATTTGTTTCCTAATGTCAAAAGCCCAAGGCTAGATGGCCTCACTAATGAGTTTTATAAGACCTTTTAATTGCATAACTGAAGGGTCTACTAGAGTACACTATTTAAGGTCTAATGGCCTATATTGCCTTTGTGTATCTCCTATTAAAAAAATACATATATCTATTAGCTAGTTTTGTCCAAAATGAACTAGGATTATCTTGGACTTTTATCATGAAGCAAACCATTTCAACTACTATCCTATCTCTCAAAAACACTATCCTCTTGAGGTGCATAAGCGGTGCTATGCTGCATTTTCATTCCAAGCTCATTGTAGTAATTGTTAAATTTTGTCAATAACAATTCTCCTCTTTGACTAGTACAAAAAATATTGACTTTTCTACCTATTTGATTTTTTAACAATCTTGTGACATAGTTTAATTTTTTCAAAAGCATTTTCCTTCTCCCAACTAAAATACTCCCACTTCTTTCTACTATAATCAATGACTAAGAGAAAAAGGTAGAGAGACCTTTGCCAATCAGAGTAGACATTTTACCACAGAGATGAGCATGTAATAACTTTAGAAGCTTGAGCTCGATTGCTTCTATCTTATGGAAATTCCATCCTTTTTTGTTGGCTCATCATCCATGTTTCACATTGGAAATTCCATCCTTTGTTGCTGGCTCATCACCCATGTTTCACATGGTCCATGCGAATCTCAAAATGTATAAAACGTTGCTATCATCCGTGTTCTCTACATCTCCTTGAGAACAAAAATTTGACATGGACAAAACGTTGATGCCAATCTCTATTTTATCTTTGCCTTATGCAGCACTTGAGGCACTTAATTCACACAATTTATCTTTTCACACTTTTAAATTTTGCCTATTCCATTCAAACTTTTTGCACAATTACCTTAGGAAACTACTTCCAAAAAATGACTTATTTTGGAAGTAGCTAATAATAACTCTCGTTCTCATATAGCTACATACAAACAAGTTTTCTTTCAATAAAATGACAACAACGAAGAGATGATTCCAATCCCTTCAACTAGACATTTAGAGGTTTTTCCATAGCTATATTGATGGGTTCCTATAGAGGCATCAAAGAAATATAGTGGTCCTTGCTATGGTGATGTGGCAAATTGCACCACTATTAATTGTTGATATATTTTGGTGGTGTTGTGTGTGAACACACTTAGGACCGTCAAGGCACTTTTTTTCCTCTTTAAGAGGTTTACTTCCCTAGCTTGCATATATGCGTATAACCTTGAAAAACACTTATCTTTTGTACATTCACTTGGTAATACATTCTGTATTGAATAGTGCTCCAAGTTGGCTTCTTCCTTGTGGTGTTCTTGTTCTTTCATGGACCTTGAACTCCAATGGCTGGTATAAGAGTAGGCTGCCACTTCATCTATGGCATCTTCGACACCCCTCTTGTCATAATGAATGAGATTCTATGGAAAGTTTTTTGAAAAGGATAAAAGATTTGAAGGAGCAATTGATTTTGGTTGATGAAGCCTTGCTAGATAATTGACTTGCGCAAAATGTTCTTAACGGTATTCCAAATTCATATCAAATTTCTTCTTCTACTCTTTGTTTGATGATAAAACACAATCCAAATGCCTTAACATTTAAGGATTTCGTCTGTGTTTTGTTGCAAGAAGATCATTCCAACCAGAACACATCAATTATGTGTGTTGCAAATCAAGCTTTCTTAGCTAATCAAAAGGGCAAAGGTAAATGGGGCTCATCTATTAGTAAACAAAAATTTGCTAATGTTGTATAGTCAAAGAAGGAAGACAAAGATGAGAAGAAAAACGAAAAGTAGAAACACATTTGAAAATATTGTAAGGCAAATGATCATGTCATAAAGAGTTGCCCTAAACTGGTTGCAAAGAGCATTTACTAGTGTTTGCAGTTATGAACCATCATCTCATGAGCAATGTATGTTTGTAATAGACTCAGATGTTTGGTACTTTGATAGTGTTGAAACCAAACATATTACCTTGCAGTGCAGTTTCTTTAGCTCACTTGAGCCTACCCCTATAGCGAATACTATCACATGTGCTTACAACTCTTCTTATCTTGTAATGGGAGTTAGTAAGATCATTTGACTACCATTGGTGGCAGTTCTTTCACATTGTTATGTTGTATATGTGTGAAGGATCATTAAAATTATATTCTCAGTTTTATAATTATTGAAGATTGGCTTGGTTGTCAAATTTGTTGATGATAGATGTATATTTCATGATCTCTCAAATGGTGATGTTAGTACTGCTTCTGGAATTTTATGTCGTGGGTTGTATAAGCTCATACACTATGCAAAATTTGTGAATGATTCACCATGTGCAATTCAGGCGAGAATCAGCTGCAAAGCTTTGGCATGCATGCTTTGGCCATCTGAATTTTGCTAGTTTGCTTCACCTGTGGAAATCTAAAATGGTGTCCTCTCTACCCAAACTTGAGGCACCCATAAACATGTCTCTGAAGGCTATATTTTGGGCAAAATGAAGCGTTCCTCCTTCCCAAAAGATCGTTCAAATCAATTTGCTCATACATTGCACCTTGTTGAGAGTGATGTTTGTGGTTCTATGCAAACACCTACATTTGAGAACTATCTTTACTTTAGGATTTTTATTGATGAATTCTCTAGGCACACGTGGGTGTGCTTATTGAAAGCAAAGTCCGAAGTATTTATGTGCTTCAAAAAGTTCCTACTTATGGATGAAAATATGTTAGCATGTAAATTGGCCACCCTCTATTCTAATCGAAGGGGAGAATATATGTATTTTGATTTTAATGCATTTTTGTCTGAGGCTGTGATAAAACATCAATGTATAGTGCTATATACACCTCACTATAATGGAGTTCATGAAAGAAAGAATAGGTCCAACAAATGAAGCTTATCATTATGGAATTAGAAGAGAGAATGAATGATTTTCTTTCCTGCTAGCAACAAGGTCAAATAACCCGAAAAAAAAAGAATGTAGAACTCCTAGATGATCTATAAAACATGCATGCCATTTTGGATACATTAAATAATTAAGTTAGGAATAAGGAAGTGGAATATGGCCGATTGCACCACCGTGCGAATGGCTTACAAAAGGAAAATCATGAACTCTAAGTGCAAAAAGACTCTATGGAGGATCAAGCCCAAATAGTTATTGAAAGATTAATAAGAGAATGTATAGATCTCCAAGGTACCATGCAAGATAGGAAAAGAACTCTAGATGACGTAAGAATAAAATGTGAGAACTTGTAGCCTCACATCCAAGCCTTAAGATGTGGCTTAAGCCAAAAAACAAGAGTTCAAAGGAACGTATTTCAAAGGAACTTCACAAAGAAAGAAGAGGATGAGGAAGTTGCAATGTAGAAGTGTACATAGTAGATTTAGAAGACTAAATAGGCATGTAGGACAAATAATATACTTGTTCGGAATGACAGCATGTCGCATTGTAATTTTGGTTTAGCTATAAACATAGGACTTTGTTTAGTTTTTCAATTTTCTAAACTATTATTTATGGTTATAATTGCATTTTTTTTTTTTTGGAGAGTGTAAGACTTTGAAAATGTCCAGTGAGTGAGACTTGAACCCAGGCACTCTCCCTCATAGCATGCGTTCAAGGATACCGCCACATCACACCTGTTTGGACCAATTGCTGTTTTTTCACTCAATAGCATACTATTATGTAGTTTTGTTAACGGCAATAATGATACAGTCATATGGTAATCTTGTATTATAATGTTATTAAAATAAAAGGTCTAGTACGAGGGGATGCTCTTTTTAACTTAAATAGTTAGCATGAGAGAGAAATAGACATGTTTTTGTTATTCTAGTGATGTTTTTGTTAACTTAAATAGTAAGCATGAGAGAGAAATAAATATGTAGGTTGATAATGAGAAACAAGGAACATTAATCAAATTCATGTGTGTCTATTGGACCTACAAAAAGACTTTATGGACTAACCCAAATGTTTTTTCCAAATTGATGCACTGTATTTGAAATATTTTACATTTTGAGTAGTTTTTCAAGTGACCTCACTAAAAGTAGCCAAAGCAAGAGTTCGGAATATTCTTGTCAATGTTTTCTTTTATCAATTTGTGAGTTAGGAAGATTCCATCTCCTACCTTTTGAGTGAAGTAAGCATGTTGTTGTGCTTATCCCCTTTAACATTGAACACTTCAAGCCACTTAAACAAAGGTATAAGATTATTTTGAATGTAGAATTTCTCCTTCATGAAGACTTGAATGTGTTCCTTGACTCATAGAAAAAGAAAATATAGTAATTTTTGCAAAAATGTCGAACATAGTGCACAAAAAAAATCCTATTTTTTAATACTTGAATAGGCTAGTGTATAATTGAAAAGAAAACCCCATAATGTTGGGGGTTGCGGCCCTTGCCTCTCTTGGCTGGGGGCTAGGGTCCAACCCCTGTAGGCTGCTTGAGGAAACTCCTCACTCCTTGTGTGGTCAGAAGTAAAATTCAGCCTCTTCGTGGGATTGATGGGTCGTTGGACAACCCTATTCAAATGAGTTCTCTCCTCTAGCCTTAGGGCTATCCCTACCTAGTTTCTACCTTAGCACGCCTCCAAGCTTTGTATGGTAGTAGATGCTAAGCATTCAACCCCTACTCGTGTGGAATGAGGGGATAGATATGGGTATTATGCCCTTTCTTTATTGTGCTTTCAAAATTAGTTCAAGCTACCAGGAAGAATAGATCTCTAAGATCAAGCTTCCTTTAGAAAACAATCCCATAATGTAGTAGTAAATAACAAAATATTAAATATGTTTTAGTCATAATCACCATATCCTAATTATCTTAACTATATGAAAAAATGGGAGCATTATCATTATCCACATTAGTACTTGAAGGAATATAAACTCTATGAAAGTCATCTTAAGGTGGCATAGGCTCAAAAATCACTTTGGTTATGCTCGAAACAGATGCAAAATTGCCATGCATGCATGAGATATAATGTATAATTGGCATACGTATAATATTTTGTCATGTTGACATACCTCCTTTGCATCTAGTGGTTAACATTCCCATACAAAAGGTTCCTTATTTACAATGTTAAATGATGCAAGAGCATCATAGCCTTCTCGGAGCTCAATGGGGATGAAAAATAATTTTAATGCCCCTTTTTTATATTGTCAAAGATTGGCAAGATGATATCCTTGTTATTGTTTAGTGAGGAGGAATCCGCACATACATAGACAGGTGAAGCAATGATGTGATTGTGGCTCATGTAATCCAACAGACCTCTCTCTATCTACCTCTCTTAGTCTTCATCTCAAAATACTTGTGGCATACAAGTTGGGCCTTCTATTGGTCTAGAGATTCCACAACCTATTTGCCATATTTGTTGCCTTTCTTCTTCTCGTTTGGCTGCTTTACACATCCATATTTGAGTGTCTTCATGGATCCACGATTGGACTTTAGATCCCACGCTGTGATACTTGAACTCGTCCGATCACGATACTTGGACTTAGTGCACACAAAATAAGTTTTTAATTCAAACAATGATGTGGTATAATTCTTTGTGCTCTAATCTTCCCTCTCCAGTGTCTGTGGATGTGTTTGCCTCACTCAAGAACTTGATACACCCCTCACAATATTGATCGCAAGTTCAGTCATGTTTTGGATATATTGCAATGAATTTTACAATGTGCAAGATGTGTTGGGCTGCCCTCTTTGGTACTCTCCTCAAGATTTGGATAGTGATAGCTTCCTACAACCAAGAATCCACTCGATACAAGCTCGGCAATACTGATCGTTTGTGCACTCTCACGATACTTGCAGTTCACAAGTGACTTACTGAATGATTTTCTTTTTGTTTTTATACGTTTGGAATACCCAAAGACTGAAAAGCAATGAAATGAAATTTTTGGGATATTTTGAAGAGTACTTACCTACTCTTCTTCTACTCTTCCTCTCTACTCCTTCTTATTCACTCTCACTTTCCTAAGTCTAACAACTTACTACACACACTTTCAAAGTACGAAGTAATAAGTGCAATGAAAAATGACTTTCCAAAGTAGAGTGCTTACCTTTTCACAACTCGTACCTTCACCTACAAGCTCTAACCATCACACAAGTACCTTGGTTGGAATCATACTCCCTGGCAATGGTGCCAAAAAATGTGTGTACCTAAGTAGAAACTTAGGTACTTGTGATGAAATAGACTATACCTCTATCACCAAGAAGTGCATATAGGGGGGATGGTCACACATTTAAATTATCAATCCAAGAAGACATGCACTTACATAATGGTCAATGAAGTGTAGCAGCTAACATTGCATGCAAATGAGTGCAATCTATCACATAGATCACCTACACAAGTGGAAATAGTATCGCGATACTTGAAACAGCAACAAGCACAAAAGCATATTTTTCTCTCAGCTCCAAACTCAAAATATATTCAATACCAAATTCATTTCGAAACACTCGACAAGACGCATCCAACCCTAGTAATCTTGTCCAATTTTGACAAACCTGCTTCAAGTTATGGGCAAAAAAAATAGAGCTACAAACTCACCTAATCATGCCACACACCTTCTCAAGCTTCACACACACACTACACTCTTCAGAAGAGCAATGAAATGGACAAATAACACTTCCATGCACTCAGTTCAAGCTACAAACACACATACAAGCTCACAAGGAGGGAGATACAGGAGCAAGAAGAAGCGAATTCGAAATTCTTGTGTTTTCTATTCTCATAATGGCAAAAATTATTTACAAAGAGTCATCAAGTGACTGATATACATGTGCACTAAAAATGGTCCTTTCACACAAGAGACTGGCACTTTTATTGAAAAACTCTATTCTCCTACTATGTTACAAGGATTGTGTTACAATATTTGGGATATATGCATCTAGACCAATCCTCTAGTGCATTTACATGTCTCATAAGGTATGTCATAGAAACTTGAAGAAGAAAATGTGTGCCCATAATTTGAAAATTTTTGGGGCTTGCTTTTCGTGTTTCTTTCCTCTACAACAACTTATTTTTTATTATTCAAAGCTATTTTTTTAGAGAATAGATATCTAAGATCAAGCTTCCTTAAGAAAACAATCCCATAATGTAGTAGTAAATAACAAAATTTTAAATATGTCTTAGTCACAATCACCATATCCTAATTAGCTTAACTATATGACAAAATGGGAGCATTATCATTATCTACATTAGTACTTGAAGTAATATAAACTCTATGAAAGTCATCTTAAGGTGGCATAGGCTCAAAAATCACTTTGGTTAAGCTCGAAACAAATGCAAAATTGCCCTGCATGCATGAGATACAATGTATAATTGGCATACGTATAATATTTTGTCATGTTGACATACCTCCTTTGCATCTAGTGGTTAGCATTCACATACAAAAGGTTCCTTATTTACAATGTTAGATGATGAATGAGCATCATAGCCTTCTCGGAGCTCAATGGGGATGAAAAATAATTTTAATGCCCCTTTTTTATATTGTCAAAGATTGGCAAGATGATATCCTTGTTATTGTTTAGTGAGGAGGAATCCTGCACATACATAGACAGGCGAAGCAATGATGTGATTGTGGCTCATGTACTCCAACAGACCTCTCTCTATCTACCTCTCTTAGTCTTTAGTCTTCAAGAGGAAACCTTGTTGCAGAAAATGGAGTGCTTTCTACATGCAAGTGTCGCTTCACAGCTTGAATGCCCCTTCAGAGCCCCTCAAGCTATTTCAGCATATTTCCCATTAATCTCCTTTGTATATCCTCCTCAGCTTCTTGTACTATTCCTCTTTTAATAATCCAATTCAAACGTCTTAGATTAAAGAAATAAATGAGGGCAGACATTCGATTCCATCCTCTACAAGTGAGTTCAAGAAAAGCCAACTAAGAAATGATATAATACACCTCCTCTTATCTCATACTTGGCAGCGCAAGCATCACTACCGCCATGATTAATATTATACAAGAATTGGACCCATGCACACCTGTAAAGAGACTTCATATACGGATAAGAGGATTATAATTGACTTTGGACGTCCCCAGAGATCAAAGGACACATCTATATCTTCATTTAGTTTGAATGAAGAACTGGTCTTCTTTGAAACTCAATGTCGGTGTAGAGCAGACATGTTAGAACATGATTTTCCTTCTAAGCTTATGGATAAGTACAAAAGCAGGATTCTTTGTGCTGTTTTTTTTTAAATAAAGGAAGTTCGGCCTTAGCCTTCTCTCCCAGACTTGAATTAGTTAAACGAAAAGTACAAGAGAAGGGTACTACTGCCCATGGGATCCCCCAAATCCCAGAAAGCAAGGGTAGCTTTTACAAAATTTTGATGGCATTACAAAGAAGGTTAATCACCCTCTCATCGCCCTCATGTAGGGCCCGCTTGGGTTCAACCTTGTTGTTGACCAAAAGGAGCACTTGATGATGCTTGAAGGGGGGGGGGGATTTCTTACAGGTAGTGATTCTTTTGCCAAGGAGGAACACGGATTTCTCAATCGACCACTCTTTGGGGGAGTCGCCAAAGTTAAAAGCACATCTTTCTTGCCAGATCATCCATAGGACCTGCCCTCTGCTGGCATTCCAAAAGAGTCGCGGAGCAACCGATCACTTCTCCCAGTAGAAGTTGCTTCCAACTGATGTGTTTCTGAAGTCTAATTTTCTTTTCGATAATCTCCTAGAGCCTATTGGAGTTGGGACAGGTAAAGAAGATGTGAGAAACATCTTCGATGGACCGATAGTAGCATTTGCACCAGGGAGGCAACCCGTAAATTTTGCTAGCCTTAAGGTTGGTCCAGATAGCATGATGAAGAATTTGCCATAGGAGGACAAATTTTCTGATTTCTATGAGGGGGTGCCAGATAGCCATGAACTTCATGTCCCACGAAAGCCATGTCCATGATAGACACCACTTCTTGTTGAGGTTAACCTGATAATCAATGGTTTCTTTGATGTTCAGGATATTTGTTAGGGAATTACCATTGTGCCATCTGAGACAAGTGAGCTCGGCATGTCATGCCCCATGAGAAGGCAAACTTTAGAGCGATCCTAGGCAAGACTTCTGCTTTGTAAAGTATTCCATTCTTCATAGGAAATGTTGGCATTAGGGTCAATATCCTCAAAGTTGATCCATTAGTTGGTGTCTTGTTTCCAAAGATGTTTCCATTTTTTGAAGCCTTTGTTCCATAGCCTCTTGGAGTTTCGAATGTTCCAAGATTCCACAATTCAGATGCCATGGATCGGAAACTAGATAGAGTCGTCTTGTTCCACTTCCAATCTTCACTTGTTCTTGTGAAGCTTTTGACTTTACTCCGACTCTTCCATAGGGAGCACACAAGATTCGACCCTTTTGGGAAGACCGAGATCAAGGAAAACAAAAGGGTTAGAATGTCAAGATTCTTCCAATTTGGGAATCCCACGAAAGCCAACATGTTCTTGTTTCTAAAGATCAACTTGGCCCACGAGGCCTCCCCATTGCACCACGCCTTAATCATCCATTTTGCCGCAAGTTTGTTAGCCATGCACCCAATGTCAAGAATGCCAAGGGCCCACTATCTCTTTGGCTAGTGCAGATGGACCACTTGATTTTAGGCACCCCCCTCCTATTGTGGTCTCCAATCCAAAGGAAGTTTCTGCAAATACTTTCCAGTTTGGACAGCTCTTGCTCTTTCTGTCTCCAACAAGAGAGGAAGTAAATGGTTGACGATATGAGGAACATGTTGATAATCATTGCACGACGAACGAGATTGATTTGCATACCTCTCCAATAGTTTATCTTGTTTTTGAGTCTGGCCAGTACCCAGTTCCACCATTGCTCCATCTAGATACCAAAACCAAAGGGAATCCCAAGAAGCCCAAAAATTTGGCCCTTCGGCCATGATCGATGAGAAGGTCAGGCTCGCTCCTGACAATAGCTTTGAAAGCAGTCTTAGAGTGGTTGATTTTGGATCCAGAGGCTTCACAGAAAGTATCCATGCATCTCCAAAACGTCTCCAGGTAGGTACTATCATTGTGGACAAGCGTGTTCATATCATGGGCAAAACGTCTCATGGTGATCTAGCTGTGGTCATGAGGTAAATGAAGGCCTTTGATATTACCAGCTTCCACATGTTGTTCCACCAGCCCGCTAAGCCCTTCCATGGCAATGGCAAAGAGAAGGGGGGCCAACGGGAACCCTTGTCTAATCGATCTTCTTAATTTGATCACCTTCAAAAGTTGGTCATTAACATTAACTTGATTTGACGTGTTTCCAAGAAGGGTCGAGACCATCTTGGTGAATTTTTTACTGCATCCGAGATCTTTAAGCGACTGCAAAATATAGTCCCATTCTAGCCTGTCGTAGGCTTCATCAAAGTCGATCTTGAGGAAGACCACATCTTTTCTTGACTCATTTGTGAAGTCAAGACCTTCCCAGATATCTATAATGGCTTCCAAAATTCACATGCCTTTGACGAAACCTTTTTGCTCCTCACTTAACCATGCTCTCAGATGGTTGGAAATTCTGTTGGCTATGACCTTGGCAATGATCTTGTATCATGTTTGGATCATCGTAATCGAATGCCAGTTCTCAATTATGTTCTTTTCCCCTTTTTGTGTATTAACTTGATAATGCCATTGTTGAGACAAGTCGAAAGCACACCAAACTCGAGCACCTCCTGCGATCCTAGTCGAAGAGGGGTGGCAACCACCAACTTGAAGGACTTAAAGAAATCATTAGTGAGCCCATCTGGCCACGGGCTTTTACCACAAGGGAGGGCATCAATGACTTCAATGATTTCTTCATCCGAGATATGGGCATCAAGCAAGGAACAAAGGTTGTGTGGGATCCTATGAGAGGATACCCTAGATATGGCTACCATGCAGTCCCGTCTATGGTGAGAGAGGGGGGTCGAGATCCCTAGGAGTCTCGTAGAGTGCCCTTCAATGATCCCAAAATTTTCTTCTTGGGTATTGCAAACATCACCATTTGAGTCTAGCAATAGGGGGATCGATTCTCTATTTTGTTTCCTTTTAAGGATGCGGCACATCTCTTTGGTGGGTTTGTCGGCTTTGCCAGCCCACCACTCCTTGAAGAAAATTTGCGAATTTTTCCTTTGTATTTCTTCCTTGTATCTCAACAACGCTCTGATTTTTCGTAGATCTTTCTGGGATTGAGCTTTTCCCTTGTTCAGTTCCTCCTCAACTCTCTAGAGTCTATGATATAGAGCTTCTCTACATGCCCTCCGAACAGTCTAGAGCATCTTCCAGGTTCTAATCATGAACTGCCGTGACTTATCGATCGCGCATCTCCAGCACTTGGTTGGGGATGAACCAGAGGCGAACACCTCCTTCCACACTTCAGCAATTTCTTGATGGACGAAGGGGAGAGAGAAGGGGGTCGTGCAGGCATGGAACCAAGGAGCCTTACAGATTTTGGAGAAAGGATGGAAAGGAAGAATGATCGGGTAGTGATCAGAGATGGCAAGGTCAGTGCATTGCGAGATTGAAGGGTGGCCCCACTGATGAATAATATTCTAAGCAATGTAGCATATATCAAGTCTAGCTTTCCTCAGGTCCTCACCCATTTGGAGATTTGACCACGAAAAGCCATTCGAATCTTTGAATTCGACCACATCCAAGTGCAGTTTGGTTTTGTCCCAGGTTTCTTTCTCCCGACTGTCGATGACCTCGCCCTTGCCATTCCATCTGTCCTCAAGGTCCTCCACCATATTAAAATCGCCACAAAATAGCATGTTGTGGGGGAGTGAGTCCAAGGAGGCCCAAGTGTTCAGTCTCTCCAACTCCCCGTTAGGGGCATACATAGAAACTAAAGTAAAACAAAAGGGGGCACCAAAGGAAACAACAATCCATCGATGGCTCTCGTCTTCAATGGATTTTTGAAGCTTTTCAAACGAGAATTGATTAATATCGATTACCATCCCACCCGACCCCCCCTGGTGCGACATCGAAATCCAAACATGGATCAGGGAGACATATCTAAGACGTTTCTGGAGGTCTATTCCATCAATTTTTGTCTCTTGAATACAGATAAATTCTTGGTTTAGGTTAATGCCGTGAAGCCATTGACCAATGATGGTCGCTCTTGAGGAGTCAGTTATCCCTTTAGCATTTAACAAGATGATGATCATTGTCATAAGTTACCCTCTTTGCGAGAGGGGGCCTTATCCTTTCTCTTCTTGGATTCATCTTTCTTTTTTGTCGGGAGGGGTTCCCAACATAGCAATTTGTTCTTGTGGGGGCTTTTCCAGGGTAGCTCAATAGGTTGTTTCCCCTTGAGAGATGCCTCTTGTTGGAATGAACAGGAAACTATTTCCGGAATCGTCGATCCAATTATGGAACTTTCATTATCCATGTTATCTTCGTTACTAGTGGTAAAGCCGTCTTCTTTGCTTGTAGTGTAACCCTCCTAGAAGGTTTCTTTATTGTCAAGGATCTCTAGGACTTTGTCGCTGGTGTCCACCTCAAACTGGATCCTACCTGGGTAATCAAGCTCATTAATCTCTTTTTCCAGATTGCAATACAAGTTGTTTGAGGGGGTATCTAGCATACGATTTTGCTTAATATATGTCACCCTAGGGTTTCTTTTCCTTCTTCTTCTAACTTCTGTGAACCCTTTATGCCTCGACTTCTGGGTTATGGGGATCCTTAACATCCTCTTCGTTCGTCGGGCGATTTAGTGTCCCTTTGTCATCTTGAGCATTTCTGGAGGCTTCGTGTTTTTGCTTTCTTTTTTGTCTCACTGGGCAATCTTTAATCCTGTGATCTTGATGGCCACAACGAAAGCACGTGTTAGGTAGGCTTTTGTAATTAATGTCTTGTTCCCTGACATCCCCTTCGCCCAAGTGCACTTTGATCTTTGAAGGAAGTGGCATGCTAAGGTCAGCCTCGACACAAATTTGAGGGTGCCATTGAGCATTGAACGAATGTCTCACACCTTCATAAATGAGACCACCAACATCCTCCCGTGAAGCCAACAACTTGCCGATAGGAGACACAATGTCCTACACGAGTTTGTACAAGAAGTATGGTAGGTTAGTGAGCTCAACCTAGAGAGGGTACTAGATAGATTTCGATTTTTCAGGAATAAAATTGGGGGACCATTTGAATAGGCACAGGGTCGCCCGCCCGAGTTGCCAGGTTCCAACACTGAGAGCTCGAAATGCCATATCTTCATTCTCAAAGAGTAGAAACATATGACTAGCTGGTAAGAATTGACACTTACAAACAATCAACCCTCGAGGGAATCACTCATTGTGAAGCCACTGGCATATGGTTTCGGGCTGAGGCTTGGGGCCAAACACTTATCCAATGAGACAAACTTTCTTGAGCTCTTCTTGTGTTGACAGAATTGAGGATCTAGTAAGAGAGACCAAGGGAGGCTCAACACCCTCAGAGGCTTCAAGGGCGACACAAGATCTCCCTCAAGGGCTAGGTTATCGATCTCCCCCGAGGGTGGGGCCAAGTTGCTTCTCACAAGGGAGGGGACTGAGCCATGAGAAGGACCTTGAATTGCTTGTCAAAGAAAAAATTCTATGAAGACCACAGACCACGTAGAAAAGCACTCCACCTTAAAAACTTCAACTAGAAAAAGAATCATCTCCTTTTCTCTGAAAATGCACAACAAAAATCTTGAAGGACCCCCTTTAAGCAAACGGCTGCCCCCTAGAGAAGCCCCCTTACCACCTACTTTGAGAGAAAAATCTCCCTTAACTTCCTTTTTTTTCTCTTTTTTTCTTTTCCTTTTTTTTTCTCTTTTTTCTTTTTTCCTTTTTTCTTTTTCTTTTTTCTTTCCTCCTCTTTTTTCTTTTTTACTGCTACCTCTGAATTTCCGCGAAGGAAAAGGATGCTTCTACAGGCCTTTGAATTGTTTAAGGAAATTTCAGGATTGCGATTGCTGAGAATTGCAAGGGCACACGATACCCCAAGCAGAAGATCACTTACTATGCACTTGCCTTCACAAATGAAGATGAAAAATGCACAGACTGTGAAGCGCTGGATAAGACGATGAGAAAGGCACGACAGAAGCTCATACTCAAATTTTGGGAAACAGCGACACAAGAGTTTTTTTTTTTTAATAAAAGGAAGTTCGGCTTTAGCTTATTCTCTCGGGCTTTAATTAAAATAAAGAAAAGTTACAAGTGAATGGGACTAGTGCCAATGGGACCCCCCAAATCCCACAATGCAGGGGAGGAGTATGGCAAGCTAGAGGGCATTACAATGAGGCGAATGGATCTATTATCTCCCTTATGTGAGACCCATTTGGGTTTCAACTTGTTGTTTTCGAAGAGATAAATACAGTGATGTCTAAATGGTGGAGATCTCTTATCTCGGGAGATTCTTTTACCTAGAGTAAACAAAGATTTCTCGATCGACCATTCCTTAGGAGTTTGGCTAAAACTGATAGCACATCGCTTCCTCCAAATCTTCCAAAGAGTCTCACCCCTGATGGCATTCCACAGCCTCAATGAGCAACCGACCGCCTCACCCAACAGCGCCTGTTGCCAATTAATTTGGTTCGCGAGTCTCAATACACACGTCACATGATGCCAGATATCACGGGACTTGGCGCAATCGAAGAACAGGTGAGCTAAATCTTCGATGCATCAATGGCAATGCTTGCACCATGGCGGCACACCACAGATTTTGTTAGCCCTTGCATTGGACCAGATTCCCTTATGCAAGATCTGCCACATGAGAACAGACTTTTTGATCTCAATTAGGGGGTGCCAAATAGACATGAACTTTAGTTCCCATCAAAGTTTGGTCCAAGAAAGGCACCACCTCTTGTTAAGGGTGTGATGAACATCTAAGTTCTCTTTGAAGTTGGGGATTCTGGATATTTTCTTACCATTGCTCCAATTGAGGCCCTCCAGGCAAGGAGGATCCTGTCTGCAGAGAAGGCTGGTAGTTGAGTGGTCCCATGCTAAACACCTCCCTTAAGAAGAGTCCATTCCTTGAGGGTAACTCTATGTCTCGGGTATAAGTCTTTGAACCTAATCCATTGGTTGGTCTCTTGTTTCTAGAGCTGTTTCCACTGTTTGAACCCCTTTGTTCCATAGCAGCTTTGCAGTTTGGAGGTTCCAAGGCTCCACCCTCCTAATGCCACTGATCGGGAACCAAATAACGTCACTTTGTCTTATCCCAGCCGCCCACTTCCACTCATCACTGATTCTGATGAATTGTTTGGCCTTGTTCCAACTCTTCCATAAAGAACACACGAGGTTAGAGCCTTTAGGGGACACCGGGTGGGGGGAGAACAAAAGTGTGAGAATCCCTATGTCCTTCCAACCAGGATGGCCAACTAAGGTAAGGTCTTCCATGTTTATGAAGATCAATTTAGCCCAAGACGACTCACTATTGCTCCAAGCCTTGATAAGCCACTTTGCCGCCAGCTTGTCAGCCAACCCAACAATATCCAAAATACCCAAGCCCCCTAAGTCTTTCGAGCTAATGCAAGTTTCCCATTTGATTTTGGGAATCCCCCTCCTGTTGGGATCCCTATTCCAAAGGAAGTTTCTGCAGATTCTTTCCACTTTGGCCAACTCTTTCTCGTTAGGTCTCCAACACGAGATGAAGTAAATAATCGTTGAAAGCATTGAAAGCATGAATGTGTTAACAACCATAGCACGTAATTCCAAGTTGACTTGCATACCTTTCCAATGATTTAGATTGCTATCCAGCTTGGCAAGCACCCAATTCCATCGTTGGTCTATTGTGATATCAAATCCCATCGGAATGCCGAGGAGACAGAAGACTTGACCTCTAGGGATAACTTGACACCCCTAATCTAACAACAATTGGGGTGGAGGTCCGCGAATTGCTCTGAAAGCAATTTTAGCATGGTTGATTTTTGAACCTGACACCACACAAAAGGTGTTGAGGCAACTCCAGAACACTTCAATGCTGTTCATATCGTTATGTACAAAGGCATTCATGTCATCGGCAAAGCGACAGAAGAGTTAATAGATATAATTCTAGATCACCATAATTGTCTCTCTGTAGTCTGGAAGAGATTCTGTGTCGAAATGTGGCCTTTAACTTCTGCTTCAAACATTAAAGAATAACTCCCCCTCGGACCAAACAATTCTCGAGAAAGAAAACACCCGACCTATCTGCCACTCCAATCTCGCTGGCAACTAAAAACACAATTGTCACCCCGAAGAGCGAAATTGCAATTGTCACCACTGAAAAGCGATTGCCACCACATCAAGAAATTGTGATCGCCACCACCTCAAGAAAATGCGATTGGCAGGACAGTGATCCAGCGAATGTCAAAGGGACACACAATCGCGATTGTCAAAGGGACACAAAATTGCAATTGTCAAGGGGACACAACAGAGCGATTGTCAAGAGACACACAATCGTGATTATCAAGGGACACAAAATCGCGATTGTAGGAGGCCAAAGAATTGTGAAGCCAACCGTGATTGGTAGGAACCAATGACGGTTTATACAATCGCGAGGCCGACGATGATGAAACAACACAATCACGATGCTGACAACGTTAAAACTCAGAATCGCGATGCATCTCAAAATCACGATGTCGAAAAGGAACAAAATCGCGATACTGAAGCAACTCACAATCGTGATGATGAAACCGGACAAAGTCGCGACCCTCAAGCAGATCGTGAAGCTGAAACAGACCGGTCCCAATCGCGATGCTGAAGCAGGAAAATGGGAACAAGCAACCATCAACAGTGACGCCGACAGAGAACAACTATTAGACGGCGACGTCCACAAAGGATCTGCAAGCCATTTTGTTGTCAAGAGTCGTCCCTCGTATGCTCCTTGACTCAAGAAACTTGTAGTTTGTCAGCGCAACTATGCATGTCGTATTCAGTGCACCGCATTCACAATTTCACAGGCTAATCAACGGCGATGGATCATGGGCGACGTACTGTTTGATTGTCTGCAGCACTCGAAGCAGAAGACCCAATTCATACATTCGTGATTACTGCTTTTCTGCTTTTGATGTAAATTTCACAAAATTTTTTTTTTTTTAAATGGAGGTTTGGCCGAAGCCTACTCCTCCGGATTTTAATTTTGAAATTGCAACTGTACAAAGAAGGGCATAGTACCCATGGGACCCCCCTTATCCCACAAGAACACGGGTTTACAAGACTGGTTTAAACGGTGGTCAACACTACCGTAGGGATAGACAAACGGTGACACTCAACCACAATGCAAGATCTTTCCAGATTATATGTCCCTTACACGTTGCTGCTAGGGATTGAACCCTCGCCCTCGCTTCAAGAGGCAAGAGGCCCAACCATTAAGCCAGCGAATTGGGACAAATTGCACAAGATTATGCTCATTGCCACTACCTATCATCATTATCCTTCTACTCCCCTCCAGTCCTTCTACTCCCCTCGACTCCTGAGCAGTGCGGCCTAACTCGTGAGTAAGCCCAATCCTCTTCCTTGTGAGGTTATATTGAAGCAATATTGTGTTGATTAAATACATATAAAAAGAAAACATTTAATAATAGAAACATCCAAAGAAGCTACTACAATTGGAGTGAAAAAGAATCTGATAGAGTCTCACAATTTAGACCACATTCATTGACTCCGCATCTGACTGGATATGGCACCATCTTGTAACCTGTAAATTTTAGAGCATATGGAAGTTACTTAGAATATGTGAAAACAATCATTCATGTTATCGAAAGCATAAATTCATCTTTCCAAAGGTCTTATTAACTTTTACAAAAACAGTTTAGAGCAAATTTCATTGTAAAAATAAAGCTTACAATCATATGTAGATGCTTTCAAGATGGTCTGCATGCCAAAGACATAATTTCCAAATCCAGCCTTTGAGATCTCCGTTCGTGTGTAGATCTTTCTGCATTGTAGATCAATGGTTCTAGAATGAAGAAACAAGGTTTAGGCCTTTTAAATTGCTTTCTGTAAGAGAGAAAACAAGGGATGAGTCTTTCATTGAGCTGATGTCCAGCAAGATTACAAAAAAATTAATAATGGTTAGTATAATGAAAGTCTTAGGAAAATATGACTCTTTGCGGAAAGCTTCAAACTTCTCCCTAAGCAGAGCCTTCATGAAAAGTTTTGCAATGTTCTCCTATGTGGGCACATATGCCAAGCTAATCTCTCTAGCAGACAACCTCTCCTTGACATAATGATAATGCACCTCAATGTGCTTAGTGCGAACATGGAACACAAGGTTTCTTGCAACTGCCAATGCACTCTGACTCTAAGTGAAGATGGTGGTGGTAGAAGACTACCTAACACCCAAATCAGCCATAAGGCATCCCAGCCACACCCACTCAATAGTCGCTATGAGAGCTACCCTATACTCAGTCTTGCAACTAGAAGTGGCCATAGTAGGTTGCTTCTTGCTCAACCAAGATATACATGAGCTACCAAACATGAAGCAAAAGTCACTAGTGGACACACGAGTGTCATAGCAACGAGCCCAGTCAAAGTCAGAAAAAACATGAAAATTTGGCGGTAGTGATCCCCCCTTGGGATAAAACAATCCAAGTAGTCAGGTACCCCTCAAGTAGCGAAAGATGCACTTAACTACCTACCAATGCTTGACACCTAGGCAATGCATAAATCTGCTCATCTGTGAGATAGCAAACTGAATATCTGGCCGAGTAATGCATAAGTAAATCAAGCATCCAATAGCGTGCTGATAGAGAACAACATCAAATGCATCTCTAGCATCATGAAGACTCAATCGTAAACCTGTCTCCATAGGAATGGCAATAGGTTTATAGTCTTTAAAGCCAAAATGTTGCAATAATGTGTCAATATATTTCATTTGACAAAAAGCTATTGCACCATCAACTTGCATAAATTGAATGCCCAAATAATGATGCAAATGCCAAATCAGACATCTCAAATGAGGCACGCAGATCAGCCTTAAAATCAGCAATATGCCTCTCATGAGGACCAATGAGCAGCATGTCATCAACATACACAACAATGATCAAAAGCACATCATTACCATGCTTAACATATAAGGTGCTCTTAGTTGGATTGTTTTCAAAACCATGTGCAATCAGATAGACATGTATCTTTTCATATAAAGCATGTGGTGCTTGCTTTAAACCATATAATGCCTTCTTTAACCTTCACACTTGGTTTTCATGCCATTTTTGCACAAAGCCATGGGGCTAAAAAACATACACTTCTTCATGCAAATCACCATTCAAAAATGCAGGTTTAATGTTGTTGAAGTTGTAGCAAGAGAAGACCATCAGAACCCTCACCACCTTGCATGGAAGCAAGAAGGAAGGCTCAGGAGTGACTCTCCTCTCATCCACCCCTACCTCCTGTTGGAACAAACAATCTCCAAAATTCACCACTCATAGCACTTCTTGTTTTTGCATATAAACTACATCAGGAAAGCCCGTAGATATTTTGCATATGACCCTACTAGTTTTTTTGTATAATATCCACATGACCCAAAGCTTATAAAAACACTGAAAAACACATGATACTCTTCACAAAGAAGGACTCGCAAATCCATTACGAATTGTACTCCTTAGATCAAGGGCATCGGTTGATGCGCCAAACATAAATCAAGGAACGAATCACAGTCTACGATTTTAGAAAGAAAGCAAAGCGGTGAACTTCACCGCTGCACACATATGTATATAAATCCATCACAGTTCAATAGTAAGATTGGGCGACGACATATTTTGCATGACATATCTGCTTCATTCGTCTGCCCCGCTGCTTCTCTCATTTTCTCTGTCACAGGCTTGTCATCTCTATATGCATGTGCTATCTGCTTAAAGTGTTGTGTCAATACATATGATAGTACAGTGATTAGTCTCATCGCATATCATCATGTATGAATGATTCACACAGAATCATGCGATCAAGACATGCGCTACTCATATGCTTAGCTGTCTTGGGTCGAGGGCATGCAACTATATACTACTCACATTGTAGTACATAGAAAACTGTGCACGTATATCAGTATGTTTCAAAATACCCGTGATACTATACCTACGCTCATGGTCAGATAGTTCAACGTTTCTGATTGGCTCTACCTAATCATAGAGGAAATGATTATATATATATGATTCTGAACGTTGTATTTCACACACGTTTGTACAATGATATGTTAACACGCACATATCATGTCATAAGCATATCATCTCAATATTGATCTTCATATGATAATGAAGATATAGCTATCGAGCATTCATGCAATATATAATGCAGTCAAATTTAGAAACTTACGATCAGTGCTGCATCTCGGTACTCGAGTCATTTAGGCTACCGATTAAGTGTTATAAATGTATACAAACTTATTCATACAATGGAATGTGTAAGGTGCAGGTTCACGTGAGCAGGTTGAGCAGACATCATAAAGGCTACTGCTGATGATCGAAGCCAGTATACAAAAGTAAAGACTGCTGACGATCAAAGTCACACACAATTAAAGACTGTTGATGATCGAAGTTACACGCAAGTAAAGACTATTGCAGGATTCAAATGAAGTTATACTCAGTTCCGACTCATACACCTGTGTGTAAACAAGATATCCTTAGTACTACAGATATATTTCAAAGCTATGGGCAAGCCTCCGAATTCGAAAGGAGCCATTCATGAATTCCAACACATATACTTATGTGTTCTCAGTCATTTATGTCATGCATGCAATATCCAAATTGCTTGTTACTTCTACAACTCTTGTACTTAAGGTCGAACTGTACATTGTCAGTTTGGGATTCATCTTATTGCATAAACCATTTAGTTTATATATGCTTTGGCTCATACTCATTCTATGAGAAACTCTATTTGACAGCACTTGCATGCACATTAGTAAATTGTGAATGATTGATGAAATCCTACATGCTCACTTGTATCTTGAGTACGTTATATTAAAGTCTAGAGTTATGCTTTGAGATGATCCAATTCAAATGGGATCATGTTTTTTTGCATATGTACAATTTTCCGGAGTTAACTCATCCTCTATATCTCAAGTCACGCTTCCGCATCAAAGTGTATCCTCACTCACTCACAGTGGTATCAGAGCCATCTAAAGTCATCGAGAGCTACTATCAAGTCTTCGACAACCCTCATCAACACTTCAATATTTGGCACTTGTCTATGGATCAAATGGATCAACACTTACTGAAGGAAGGTATTCAAATCGGCTTATGAAGAGAAGAATTCGAAGAAACGGTTTCAAATGGATCAACAATCTATGCTACATGCTACACATACCTTACATGGATTCAAATCAAGTGGACATATAAGTGGACACAACTTGGTGGGAAGAAATTTATGTGAGAGAGTATATGATCATGCTCATGATCATCTTCTAAAGCCGTCTCTTGATTTATTCATACTTATGCATCATTCGTGTAATTTTGTTATGTTATGGCTACATGATTTGTAACTTGGATGATACTTTAGGCCTCAACCAAGCACTTCATTGTATACCATACTTGCTATACTTGAGGCATGTAAAAGCTTATGTTCATGAAGCTTGTAGTAAACACATTTGACTACACAACTCACCCATATTGGAAATCAAGGGGTGTGTGAAGCAATTTGTTTTGTTCCATGATATTAGAAGCAATATAATTTCAGGAAGGAAGATAATACATGATGCAGGTTTACCTCCTTGCAACATCAACCATGCAAGAGGATGAAGAGTTTTCAAGCCCTCAAGCTACACTTACATTTCAAACTACTATTTGGAAGCATCAAGAAGAATAAAGGCTATTCTTCCACCAAGTGACCTTCAAACATGTGTCCAAACTTACTTATGTTGGAATCTTTATGAAACCTTATTCTTGGAAAGTATTTCCATTGTATCCCTTGCACAAAGTAATTGAGATATCATATGTATGATATACTCAATTCAAAGGATTAAGCTATCTCTCATGTATGTTGTTAGGATGTATTTTATGATTACTATGTTAGGTGATGTTTGAAGCTTGGAAGACGATTCAAGCAAAGTCGAAGGCCGTGAAGCAATGCATTGAAGAATCGGCATCAATGAAGATAGCATCATCAAATTATGAAGAAAGCATAGAATGAAGATGAAAGCTCAAAGGAATCAACACTAGAAGATCATTTTCACAGAAAACAAAGAAGGGTTGGAAATCAAGGCTCAAGGCAAGGCTCGTCATCAACTACAAATAATTTCAAAAGAAGATATCAAGAAGATCTACACAACTCACAAAGCCCAAGGATCGAGAATCGGAATTCAAAAGCTACTATTGGCAAAGCTCCTGAGGATCAAAAGACATCATTTTCAAAAGACTCCATTTCAACAACAAGAAGGCATTCTTCAATGGAAACATTCATTCGGTAATATGGTTTTTTTCTTGATAGTGTTCAGTCTTCAAGATCCTTGTGCACTTAAAACCGGTTAGGATCAATGCTCTTATAGTTCTATCTTGAGAAATACCCATTCTTTAGCATCAATCTATTTCTAAGCCTTCTCTTATCACACCAAGAGGTTACCACTCTTGGAATGAATCCCGACTGTATACTCTTGCATCAAAAAAAAAAAAAAAGGGATCACATAGATTTCATGTCCATTGGTATGTATCCCTCAAGCTCCATTGTTCTCTATATTGAGATATGTACAAAACATAAGAAGCTTGTATCTATAGTCAAGTGCTATTCAAGCACATTGCATTTGCAGCCAAGTGCTATCTAGGCACTCTTCCACCATTGAAGAAGATTGAAAAGAAGAAGATTTAAGTGATTGAGGCAAGGACCGTGGACGTCACTACTCAAAGAGCTCACTCACTTCTCCATATCAATTGGAAGAAGTAAAGTAAAGAAGGAAAGTGCATCCAACGCACCCTTAAAGACCTCCTTACCATAAGAAGATAAAGAAAGTGCATTCAACGCACTCAAAGATGAAGAAGAAGACTTCCTCACAAAAGGAAGAAAAGGAAAGTGTACTCAACACATTTCAAACAAAGGTAAAAAGTGTTCTACTCCAACCACGAAGGATATGGGCACCTTAGACGTGCTATCATAAGTCAATTTGACTTGCATTCATATACAAAAATTCAAGTTGTATGGACTCTCATTTATAAAGAGTCACTCAAAGGCTGCATATCATCATACCATTATATCTTTTGTAAAAGCTCAAAAAGAGCATTCAAATCCCCTCATATCAACCATTGTAACACAAAAATAGCTGAGCACATCACAAGTGGTGTGAGCACTTGTCTCTACACATAGAAGGTGAAATCAAAATGGAGAATAATCAAGAAGCTGGGATCTTGATTAACTTCATTTCTTCATGAAGAAGTTCTCAAATAAGTAAAGGAATAGAATCACTCTAGAGCTAGAGCAATGCTCGCTCCAAGATGAGTGAGGAAAAACCACAACCTCTGAACTTTGCATTGGACAAAGTTAAGTTGTTATACACAAATGGCAAAAGCCATAGACAAAGCACTTTGTAGCTTTGTAACTTGTTTGAATCTTCCATTATGTATTATGATCAAATGGTTTAAAGAGCTCATGTATCAAGCTCTTGAAGTTTTATGTAAAGCTTACACATTTCAAAAGAATCCATTCAAAAGGTTTTTCGAATTGAAGGGGAGAAAAAAGAATTCTTCATCAACATACAATAAAGACTACATTCTTGGAGGAAGCTTCAACCAGAAAGGAAAGAAGGAAAGTACCTCTTGAAGCAAAGATTGACTACATGGAGCAATGGACTACATCAATGGACGCCATCAAAGACAACGATAACAAGGAGAGAAAAAGGGCTATCACATGGAGTTCAAAAGATTCAAAGATCAAAGTTACTTCAAAGGAGCTATCTACATCAAAGCAAAAAAGGAACAACCATCTACCATAAGGAAAAAGGATCTCATCAACTAAGCATGTGTACTTTTTTTATTTAAAGTATATTACATGTATCAAGAAAAGCTATACAAAAGGAATTATCGAATCAAAGGGGAGTTACTCTTGGAGATCAACCACATCAACCACTTGGAGCAAAGATTACTCTTCAAGATCAACCATATGAAGAAACAACTACATTCTTGAAGATCAACTACATCAAGCCCAGATTACACATTTGAAGAGAAGATCAACCACTCATATGCAGAGAAACTCAACCAAAGAAAAGGACTATACTTCTAGAAGAAAAGGTTCAATGACATATACATTCGCTGGATGACATCAAATCAAAGGTAGACATCATCAACACAATTTTTTTGGAAAGGCCACTACTTCAACAATCAACGACTACATCAATATCAAAGAAGACTACATATTTAATGAAGAAGAATCACAAATGAAGACAAATGGAACAAAGAAGAGGAGAAGAAAGCAGAGCCAAACATAGAAGAAAAGAATCAAATCAATGACAAGATAGCAAAAGGGAAAGCAAAGCAAGAGAGAGAGGAGACAACATCAATATGATTAGGTGAATTTGAAGATTGAAGGGGAGCTGTTGGAACAAACAATCTCCAAAATTCACCACTCATAGCACTTCTTGTTTTTGCATATAAACTACATCAGAAAAGCCCGTAGATATTTTGCATATGACCCTACTAGTTTTTTCGTATAATATCCACATGACCCAAAGCTTATAAAAACACTGAAAAACACATGATACTCTTCACAAAGAAGGACTCGCAAATCCATTACGAATTGTACTCCTTAGATCAAGGGCATCGGTTGATGCGCCAAACATAAATCAAGGAACGAATCACAGTCTACGATTTTAGAAAGAAAGCAAAGCGGTGAACTTCACCGCTGCACACATATGTATATAAATCCATCACAGTTCAATAGTAAGATTGGGCGACGACATATTTTGCATGACATATCTGCTTCATTCGTCTGCCCCGCTGCTTCTCTCATTTTCTCTGTCACAGGCTTGTCATCTCTATATGCATGTGCTATCTGCTTAAAGTGTTGTGTCAATACATATGATAGTACAGTGATTAGTCTCATCGCATATCATCATGTATGAATGATTCACACAGAATCATGCGATCAAGACATGCGCTACTCATATGCTTAGCTGTCTTGGGTCGAGGGCATGCAACTATATACTACTCACATTGTAGTACATAGAAAACTGTGCGCGTATATCAGTATGTTTCAGAATACCCGTGATACTATACCTACGCTCATGGTCAGATAGTTCAATGTTTCTGATTGGCTCTACCTAATCATAGAGGAAATGATTATATATATATGATTCTGAACGTTGTATTTCACACACATTTGTACAATGATATGTTAACACGCACATATCATGTCATAAGCATATCATCTCAATATTGATCTTCATATGATAATGAAGATATAGCTATCGAGCATTCATGCAATATATAATGCAGTCAAATTTAGAAACTTACGATCAGTGCTGCATCTCGGTACTCGAGTCATTTAGGCTACCGATTAAGTGTTATAAATGTATACAAACTTATTCATACAATGGAATGTGTAAGGTGCAGGTTCACGTGAGCAGGTTGAGCAGACATCATAAAGGCTACTGCTGATGATCGAAGCCAGTATACAAAAGTAAAGACTGCTGACGATCAAAGTCACACACAATTAAAGACTGTTGATGATCGAAGTTACACGCAAGTAAAGACTGTTGCAGGATTCAAATGAAGTTATACTCAGTTCCGACTCATACACCTGTGTGTAAACAAGATATCCTTAGTACTACAGATATATTTCAAAGCTATGGGCAAGCGTCCGAATTCGAAAGGAGCCATTCATGAATTCCAACACATATACTTATGTGTTCTCAGTCATTTATGTCATGCATGCAATATCCAAATTGCTTGTTACTTCTACAACTCTTGTACTTAAGGTCGAACTGTACATTGTCAGTTTGGGATTCATCTTATTGCATAAACCATTTAGTTTATATATGCTTTGGCTCATACTCATTCTATGAGAAACTCTATTTGACAGCACTTGCATGCACATTAGTAAATTGTGAATGATTGATGAAATCCTACATGCTCACTTGTATCTTGAGTACGTTATATTAAAGTCTAGAGTTATGCTTTGAGATGATCCAATTCAAATGGGATCATGTTTTTTTGCATATGTACAATTTTCCGGAGTTAACTCATCCTCTATATCTCAAGTCACGCTTCCGCATCAAAGTGTATCCTCACTCACTCACACCTCCAACATGTTCAAGCCATTGGCCATCAGCCCCATGCTATGCCACATTCTTGAAAACATGGAGAATAGGGAGTCACGGATCCTAGTCCATGGGCAAAATACAAGCAATGCAACTACTCTACTCACACAAAGGAGAGACATGCATACGCACACACACACACACACCTCACTCTCACACACTCACAAAGACCCAATACATAAATGTAAATAGTCTTGGAGTAAAAGAGAGCATTCTTCCATTCATAAGAGATATTACATGAGAGCACGTCGACTAAAAGCTCCCCTTCTTTACAAAAATGAGCTTCTATATATAGGCTAAGCTCTATTCTCCATGTGCTCCTTTTGAAAAGTAAAAAAGGGAATATCTCTCTAACTAACATATCTCTTTGATATCTTGAAAATATTCTCCCTAACTAACAAATCCCAAGAATGTGGATCCGTGGGATTTCTATGTGGGGAATTCCTTTCATGTGCAAAAAGGAGAATTATTTAAAGGCCTCCCACACTATAGTATAAGGGGAATATTAAAAAGTGTTTTAGGATAGTGTTCATATGGGAACATATCCTTTATACAAAAAAAGAGTATTTTTGAGTACTTCGAGAGGTGTCTATGCTCAAGAGAAAATATGAGCAACTCTAATAAGCCAACACTCTCCCCCCCCCAGACTTTGTCGCCCTCGACAAAGCTTAGAGAAGAAGAATATTCATAACTGAACTATTCCAAGTTGGAGTCTTCAAGTTTGGACAGCTTCAGATCTTCAAATCTGCAATTCTTCAGTCTACAAGTCTTCAAATCTGCAATTCTTTAGTCTGCAATCAGCAAGTCTTCAGGCTGCAAGTCTTCAAGTCTTCAAGTCTTCAAGTCTTCAAGACTTCAATGATCTTCAACTCTACAGCACTAAAATCTTCCAATCTGCAAGTCTTCAGTCCTTCAATCTACAAATCTTCAATCTTTAGAGCCAGGAGACACAATCCCCTTGGGGGGCAATCAGCCTCGCATACATCTCACTACACAATCCTATGTAGGACTGATGGAGCCTTGTCGGGGAGCTCCCAAAACTGAAATTAAACATACACAACAAGTAGACTATTTTTGAAAAGAAGTAGATAATAACATTTAGTTTAATTTTAGTTTCCACTTCAAGGAGCATCAAATCCTTCAAGACTTGGTCCTCTAGAGAGAAGTCCCCATAAAGAGCTTCTTGTTCCTGTCAGAGGTAGTCACAAAACCTAAACTTTAACCAAGGGCACATCAAATCCCACAAATTTGAGCAAGTAGAAATGATGGCCACAATCTTGGGGCACATGTTGAGTTTCTAATTAGTGTCAATCCTTGTAAAGCTCATCTCCTGAATCATGGAAGCAATTTGCAAAAGATGGATCAATAGTTAGCCCTAAAAATGAGGAGCCACAGGCATCCCCCTCATTGGCCTATAGCACATAGAGATGAGACAAATTCGAGCACTTTTTCAGCAAATGAAGATCCCTTCTGTATTTATGAAGTTATTAAGCAACAAACCAAAATCCCAAAAGGCTCTACCACGGTGATGATGCATCAAGGAGATTATCTTAGAACGACTCAGGCACCACATTTCTACATCCTAATTAGTACATGAAAATAGAATAGCAAAGCTCTGCAACTATTGATAAAACACAGCAGCTATTATGTTGCACCCATGAGTGCAAGAGATTGCACATGAGTGAGCAATTATTAGCAACTTATTAGGGCAACATGAGTACTAACCAACCAACCACTAAGCAAATGGTGAATCCATACATCAATCATAGGGTTGTTGCATGCATGTGTGGTTCCATTTTTTATCTTAGAATATGCACAAAGATGTAGATGTGGGGACACAAGGAAAAAACCCTAGCTAGAGCAATCTCACACGTCAACCATATCATACCACTATCTTCTTGACCACCAACACAAGTGAACACATGCAACCATATCAAAACCTATGACGAAACTGAGCACGTTATTTTCTTCCAATAGTAGTAGCTTCCTACATAGAGTTCAGCAAAAAACCCCAAAGACAAGGAGCCACCATCATCCTTCATTCATGCATGTAGTACTCAAAGATTAGTCATATTGAAAGAAAGTACCCACAGGAGTTACCCACCACCATCAAGACAACACATCACTGTTATCACCCTCTTACAGTAGCATTGGAGTTGTTAAAGGCAATAGAACATGCAAGGGATAGATTAGAACATAAAAGAGTATAGAAACTAGTGCATTTTGCTTGCATACAACACCTGAATGTTCCTTGGCCAAACCTTTTTTTGAAACCAAAGACCTTGATAATGTATCTCAAGCTCCATGTAACCTTCAAAACTTCATTCATCACCAATCACATTAGCCACCATTTCGATTGTCATGCCTGTCTATGCAACGAATCATATAAGTGAAAAAATTAGACACATTTAAGAGTGGTTCATTCTTTATATTAGTGTCTATGGCAAGAGTCTCCCTAGTGGAATGGATTGAAAGTACACCTGTTATGCTTTACATCAGTTAGCCTTAAGTATGCATGGATACAAAAAAGCTCACCAACATTGTCCATAGAAAAAGAAAACTGGCACAAAGAGTCTTTAGCAAAATCTTAGAGGAAAATTTTGCAAATGACCAGTATGTTACACCCTGAACACCTAGAAAACAAGTTCCAAATAGTAATAAGCATAAGGTTTGTTTCCACATGCAAAGCTTCCAATCACCTAAACAAAGAAGTGAAACAAGCCTTAAATGAGAGCCACGTGAGCATTGTGAAACTAGTTCGAAAAAAATCACTCGGACCTTTGTGACTTTCACACTTAAATAGTACCAAAAAGGTTTGAGTCCACACAATGTTTCCCTCTTATTAACAGCTTTACTAGAACAAGATAACCTCAAGAAATTCTTCTCCTGCAATCCATAATGTAAAGCTCAAACATGCCAAGAACCCAAAAAATTCAAACTTCAACCACCTTCAACTAAAATCATTCCTATGTGCAGGTCCTGATTCTTGTAAGAGACATTCAAAGGACTACACAACCAAGACCTCACTCTTCTATCAAATAGAAGACTTAAGGTGTACGCTTATTGGAGAACAGTAATCCCTGTGCCTCTGAAGGAAGGAGATATTTGAAAAGCATTAAAGGTGAGTGGAGTCATAAGTGCATTGTGTCCAGATTGTTAAGGTTTTCCTGTGAAGTTGGAGGGATGTATGACAATGTGATTGCTTGGAAATAGTAGCCCTATGAACAATATTCTAGACATCACAGAAATGCATACAGACGTTAAGGCACATAAGATACTCATTCCCACTTTGGAAGTAAACAATCCCAAAAGATCTTGTGGCACAACAGAACAACGGTAAATTAAACAATCAAGATAGATCATTGCAATTCCATAATCAAAACTCTTTGATATTCCCTTCAAGTGATAGCAGGGAGCGTGCTCACAATCGTTGCCAACCCCCCAAGTGTCGTGGGTACAAGAGCCCTCCAACCTGGGATACTCATAAAGCCAACAAAGTGCCACAACACAAAGATGTTGCTTGGCAAAAGAAAGACACAAGAATGCATTTCTAGCTCCCTGTAAGTCTAAGAATAGCCTAATGTGAAAAAACCTACTCGTCACCACTTTGTATAAGTGAGTTCATGGCAAGTGATTTCATCAATTAAATTAGACCATATGTGCAGCACCCTAATGGGAAAACATCATGATGTTTTTATGACAAGTGTTGACACCATTCGCATTATAAAAAATGCAATGCCATCACCAGAAGAGAACTAATCAATGGACTATTGTTATAGTTTGAAAGATCACATGAAAAGTGTGGGAGAGTCATAACCCACCCTGGGAAAGTTCATGCAAGCAAAAGAAAGCACATATATATCATGAATTTTTGAGGCAGCAGGAAGTGAATGAATGCCACAATCATGGATATAAGCAAGCCTTCTATCACTAATCAGCATTGATTCCTATTAGTAAATCATCCATATCATATCTAGCAGTATAGCAACAATATACCATGTTTCTAGGAGCCACCCTCAACCTTCTTGCAGGCCAAATAACAATCCAGTTCATAAAACCTGAATGCTTAGAACTCAGTTTCCTAGCTACACTCCAAACTTTAAGATGCAATTCAGTGAAACCAGACTAGAAAATGCACGAATAATCATAAGGAGTTCCATCTAACTTCTTTCTAATGTGCGTTCAACCAAAAAGCCATTATGAAACTCATGCATCACGTAGATTGAACACGTAGCAATGGGGAATCTGTCATTCAAGGAGTGGGAGGTCTAGAGTTTGGATACAATCCTTATACAGTGCAGTCACACCCACTGAGCAGGCATTTGGCAGCAAGAAGATTTTAGCCTAGCACATCATAGACTTAATGATCTCGTCCTCTGTACACATGACAAGCTCCATGTCACCTGTTAATTCAACACCATACGCGTTGAGAGCATCAAAGCTAAAGTTGAATTCCCAAAGGAAAACAGGTACGATCGATATGAGCCTGCTAGATAACACATGCAAAGTGCATAAGGCCCTTCCATGCTTCAGAAAATTGGTCTTTATGGACTATGGTCTGTAGAACTCCGTTCATAGTCAATTGAAAAAGAAAAATGTGAAATTAGCAACTATTGTGATGCACCCACATGCTCATGCTACCACTCATAATTTTGAAGGAATATGCATAGTGAAGAATCATACATACTATTCATTAGCGCCGACAGCAAGTGTCACCATGTCTTATAGTCATGAGAGGTATATTAGACCCGATTGAGTTGATACCTATTATGCTTACGTTAGTCAATATTAAGTATGCATGGACACCAACAAGTCCACCATCTAGACTCAAAGAATGGATGTTCTTGTCCAATGATGATAGGCATTAACACTTAAACAGAATCTGAATTTCTATCAAGTCTGTCAGAGAGAAGGAGATGACAGGAACCAATGTGTTATAACTAGGTTGCAAGGCTACACCCGACTATCTTCACATCTTAAGTGGAAGCACTCATCACAATCCTTATGAGCAACAACATCCTAGCATCGGGTTGTACTACAACATCGCGTTGTACTAGGACACCATGCCTTTTCCTCAACACAAACATAAGATAACCGACCAAAATCATATGATCTCATAATTAATGCAACATATATCTTTTTATCCCCAGATATCCTCCAAAAAATACATTTATCATTGGTTCCAATTATACACTAATGTAGTGCAGAACAAAGACATGTGCCCTCATCAGTTCCTGGTGCATAATGTCGAAGTGTACACATGCCTACTTGACTTTTTAAGATACAGAGTGGCCATTGGCTATAACTCTGCTACATAGAGGAGGCTACCTGGATACAACATAGTGGCAAAACAATATCGATCCAAGGTCCATATCAGTAGGGAAGCATTGCTTTTGTGTGAAGGATCCCTATATATGCAGGTTTAATGTTTTTGTAGTTGTAGCAAGAGAAGACCATCAGAACCCTCACCACCTTGCATGGAAGCAAGAAGGAAGGCTCAAGAGTGACTCTCCTCTCATCCACCCCTACCTCCAACATGTTCAAGCCATTGGCCATCAACCCCATGTTATGCCACATGCTTGAAAACATGGAGAATAGGGAGTCAAGGATCCTAGTCCATGGGCAAAATACAAGCAAGGCAACTACTCTACTCACACAAAGGAGAGACATGCATATCCTCCCTCACTCTCATGCACTCACAAAGACACAATACATAAATGTAAATATTCTTGGAGTTAAAGAGAGCACTTTTCCATTCATAAGAGATATTACATAAGAGCACATCAATCAAAAGCTCCCCTTCTTTACAAAAATGAGCTTCCATATATAGGCTAAGCTCTATTCCCCATGTGCTCCTTTTGAAAAGTCAAAAAGGGAATATCTCTCTAACTAACATATCTCTTTGATATCTTGCAAATATTCTCTCTAACTAACAAATCCCAAGAATGTAGATGCATGGGATTTCTACGTGGGAAATTCCTTTCATGTGCAGAAAGGAGAATTATTTAAAGGCCTCCCACACTATAGTATAAGGGGAATATTAAAAAGTGGTTTAGGAGAGTGTTCATATGGGCACATCTCCTTTATACAAAAAAAAGGATATTTTTGAGTACTTAGAGAGGTGTTTATGCTCAAGAGAAAATATGAGCAACTCTAATAAGCTAACACTCTCACCCCCGAGACTTTGTCACCCTCGACAAAGCTTAGAGAAGAAGATCATTCATAATTGAACTGTTCCAAGTTGGATTCTTCAAGTCTGGACAGCTTCAGGTCTTCAAATATGCAATTCTTGTTGATATATTTAGGTAGTGATGTGTGTGAACACTCTAGGACCGCCGGGGCACTTTTTTCCCTCTTTAGGAGGTTTTTTTCCCCCGGCTTGTATATACGCCTATTGCCCTAATGGGCTACTTATCTTTGTACATTCTCTAGTAATACATTCAGTCGTGTGTGTTGTGCTCCAAGCTTCTTCCTCTTCCTTGTGCTGTTCGCGTGCTTCCGCAGACGTCTAACTCCAACAATTGGTATCAGAGCAGGTCGTTGATTCTTCTAGGGCGCCGTCGACACTCCTCCGTTTGCAGTCTCAGATTCGCACAAAATTTGGTGAGCATACTCAGGGTGTTTTCGAGATCAAAACGGCTTCGCTCTGTGGTGCCGAAATCGCGATCTGAGCTCGTTTCGGCCTCCGAACGCACTATCGCAGTGCTTGTGCAGGCTATTTCGTCCTTTTGTGCCAAAGGTATATACCAGTTTCTGTTCGCCAGTTTAAGCGTCTCGAAGTCTGCTACAGGTCTAGCAGAACTCGTCTGGGCAGTTCTGTTCAACTTTTTGAGATACAGTCAATTTTCTGCATCAAGGTATTTTAGTCACCGGCCATGGCTAAAAGCAGTGATGTATTCCGTATGTTGGCTGTTGAGGATAAGTTGGATGGTACCAACTACCCATTATGGGCTTATATGATGCGACATGTACTGGTTGCAAAAGGATTGTGGAACATTGTGCAGGGTGTTGAAAGACGTCCTGTTACACCTGTAACGACAGGTACTGCAAATACAGGTGTTGGAGCTGATGAAGATGGTGTCGAAGATGATATTCCGCAGATTCCTGTTCGTGCTGCTGTTTCTGTTGCACCTACTGCAGAGCAGATTCGTTGGGATGGCAGAGATGCCCAGGCACATGCATTGATAGCTTTGTCTGTCAAACGTGCCATTATTCCTCACATTCGCTCTTGCAGAACAACAAAGGATGCTTGGGATACACTTACCACTTTGTACCAGGCTAGGAATGAGGCTCGTGTTGCTTACCTCCGAAAACAGTTGGAGAGTGAGCACATGAATGAAGGTGATTCGATGGACAGTTTTCTTACAAAGATCAAAGACCTGAAGGAACAATTGATTTCTGCTGATGAGGTTATACCAGATAGCTCACTTGTGCAGACCGTTCTGAATGGCCTTCCTGATTCATATCAGAGTTTTGCCTCTACTCTTCGATTGATGATGAAAGGCAATCCGAATGCCTTGTCATTTGAGGAATTAGTCTCTGTTCTGTTGCAGGAAGATCAGTCCAGGCAGAACAGGTCCATTATGCGTGTTGCAGATCAAGCTTTCCTGGCTAGTCAGAAGGGCAAAGGAAAATGGAGCTCTTCTACTAGTAAGCAGAAATCTGCAAATGCTGCACAATCGAAGAACCAGGATAAAGATGAGAAGAAATCAGAAAAGCAGAAATTGTTCTGCAAGTACTGTAAAGGAAATGATCATATTATAAAGAACTATCCAAAACTGGCTGCTAAAGAGGCAAAGAAGAAAGAGGCTGGAATGGTTGTTGCAGAGGCCTCTACACCAAAAACAGAGTCTGCAAATCTTGTGCAGGAAGAAGAATGGGCGTTTACTACTGTTTGCAGTTTTGACCCATCTTCTCATGATCAGTGCATGTGTGCAGTAGACTCAGATGTTTGGTACTTTGACACTGGGGCAACCAAACATATTACCTCGCAGCGCAGTTTCTTCTCTTCACTCGAGCCTGCCCCTACAGGGAATACTGTCACATGCGCCAATAACTCCTCTTATCCTGTTATGGGAGTTGGTAAGATCATTCTGACTACTGCTGATGGTAGTTCTTTCACTTTGTCAGATGCTTTATTTGTGCCAGGGATCAAAAAGAACCTGTTATCAGTTTCTGCATTAGCCAAGATTGGCTTGGTTGTGAAATTCGTTGATGACAGGTGTACAGTCCATGATCTCTCAAATGGCGATGTGATTATTGCTTCTGGCATTTTATGTCGTGGGCTGTATAAGCTCATAGACTATGAAAAATCTGTGAATGATTCGGCATGTGCAGTTCATGATTCTCAGGCTATGTCAGATGCAAAGCTTTGGCATGCACGCTTTGGTCATCTGAATTTTGCTAGTTTGTTACGCCTGCAGAAATCTGAAATGGTGTCCTCTTTGCCCAAACTTGAGGCACCTGGAAAACATGTTTGTGAAGGCTGTATTTTGGGCAAAATGCAGCGTTCTTCCTTTCCAAAAGATGGTTCAGTTCGGGCTATGCAGAAATTGCAGCTTGTACATAGTGATGTCTGTGGTCCTATGCAGACACCCTCTTTTGGAAATTACCTTTACTTCGTGACTTTCATTGATGATTTTTCCAGGCATGCATGGGTATATCCACTCAAAGCAAAGTCCGAAGTGTTCATGTGCTTCAAACAGTTTTTGGTTTTGGCTGAAAATCTGTCAGCATGTAAAATGGGCACCCTCCGTTCTGATCGAGGGGGGGAATATATGTCTTCAGATTTTAATGCATTTTTGGCTGAACGTGGGATAAAACACCAGTGTACAGTGCCGTATACACCTCAACAGAATGGAGTTGCTGAACGAAAGAACAGGTCACTCATGGAGATGGCGAGGTGCATGGTCAAAAGTCAGGCTTTACCACATAGTTTCTGGCTTGAGGCTGTCATGTGTGCAGCATATGTACTGAACAGGTGTCCCACGAAAGCGTTGCAATCTATCACTCCATATGAGGCTTGGCATGACCGCAAGCCATCTGTTGCTCATCTGCGTGTTTTTGGTTGTTTGGCATATGCATTAGTGCGTGAACAACATCGCAGAAAATTGGATGATAAGGCAGTAAAATGTATTTTTGTTGGGTACAGTTCTGAAAGTAAAGGCTATCGTCTGTATCATCCACAGAATAAACACATTCTGGTTAGCCGTGATGTTGTCTTTGTGGAAGATGCTATTCAGCCATTGCTTTCATGTACTAAGGAGACATCTGTTAGCTCCAAAGACATGTATGATACTTTGATGCCTCTTTTTACAGGTGGACAGGCTAGCGCTGGTCCTAATGAGGCAACTTCTCAGCCTTTGCAGGTTTCATATGATGATGCAGATCATGCCATTTCTGATGCAGATTTACATGATGCACTTGTTGATGAGAGAGCTGATATTGAACAGGCAAAAACTATGCCAAAATGGCTGGTGCAGACTTTGCGTGACAGCAAATTAGATGCACCTTTGTCATATCGTACTCGTTCAGGCTCTCATAGTACCTCCTTTGCATCAGATTGCTATGCTATGGCTGCATCTAGTCTCTGTGATGAGAATGAGCCTGTTTCTTTTGATGAAGCACAAAATTCAGAAAATTGGATGGCTGCTATGCAATCTGAATATGATGCTATAATGAAGAATGGTACATGGTCTTTATGTGACTTGCCTCCTGGCAAGAAGGCCATTGGCACTAAGTGGGTATACAAGCTGAAGCGTAAACCTGATGGTACAGTTGACAGGTATAAGGCTAGGCTTGTTGCAAAGGGTTATGTGCAGGAAAGAGGCATTGATTTTGATGAGACCTTTGCACCTACATGCCGTATGACTACTGTTCGGAGCATTTGTGCACTTGCAGCCCATCATGGTTGGAATGTACATCAGTTGGACATTAAAACAGCATCTCTGAATGGTGACTTGCATGAAGAAGTGTATGTTTTTCAGCCCCGTGGCTTTGTGCAAAAAGGGCATGAAAACCAGGTGTGCAGGTTAAAGAAGGCGTTATATGGTTTAAAGCAAGCACCACGTGCTTGGTATGAGAAAATACATGCCTATCTGATTGCACATGGTTTTGAGAACAGTCCAACTGAAAGCACCTTATATGTTAAGCGTGCTAATGATGTGCTTTTGATCATTGTTGTCTATGTAGACGACATGCTGCTCACTGGTCCTCTTGAGAAGCATATTGCTGATTTCAAGGCTGATTTGCATGCCTCATTTGAGATGTCTGATTTGGGGCATTTGCATCACTATTTGGGCATTCAGTTTATGCAAGTTGATGGTGGAATGGCTTTGTGTCAAACAAAATATATTGACACATTATTGCAGCGTTTTGGCCTTGAAGACTGTAAGCCTATTGCCACTCCTATGGAGATAAGTTTACGATTGAGTCTTCATGATGCTGGAGATGCATTTGATGCTGTTCTCTATCAGCAGGCTGTTGGATGCTTGATTTACTTATGCATTACTCGGCCAGATATTCAGTTTGCTGTCTCACAGATGAGCAGGTTTATGCATTGCCCAGGAGTCACGCATTGGAAAGCGGTTAAGCACATCTTTCGCTACTTGAGTGGTACTCGGCTACTTGGGTTGTTTTATCCCAAGGGGGGATCACTACTGCCAGATTTGCATGCTTTTTCTGACTCAGATTGGGCTGGTTGCTATGACACTCGTGTGTCCACCAGTGGTTTTTGCTTCATGCTTGGTAGCTCATGTATATCTTGGTTGAGCAAGAAGCAGCCTACTGTGGCCACTTCCAGTTGTGAGGCTGAGTATAGGGCAGCTTTCACAGCGACTGTTGAGTGTGTGTGGCTCAGACGCCTTATGGCTGATTTGGGTGTTGGCCAGTCTTCTGCCACCACCATCTTCACTGACAGTCAGAGCGCATTGGCAGTTGCGAGGAACCCTGTGTTCCATGCTCGCACTAAGCACATTGAGGTGCATTATCACTATGTCAGGGAGAGGTTCTCTGCTGGGGAGATCAGCTTGGCATATGTGCCCACGCAGGAGAACATTGCAGACCTTTTCACGAAGGCTCTGCCTAGGGAGAAGTTTGAAGCTTTCCGCAAAGCTTTGGGCTTACTTCCTTTTGTGGAGTGATTTCCACATAGCTCGGCACTTCCTTATACATGAGTGCCAGCTCCTTGTTCACCGCATCACTCCCAGGGGGGATTTGTTGATATATTTAGGTAGTGATGTGTGTGAACACTCTAGGACCGCCGGGGCACTTTTTTCCCTCTTTAGGAGGTTTTTTTCCCCCGGCTTGTATATACGCCTATTGCCCTAATGGGCTACTTATCTTTGTACATTCTCTAGTAATACATTCAGTCGTGTGTGTTGTGCTCCAAGCTTCTTCCTCTTCCTTGTGTTGTTCGCGTGCTTCCGCAGACGTCTAACTCCAACAATTCTTCAGTCTATAAGTCTTCAAATCTACAATTCTTCAGTCTCCAAGTCTTCAGGCTGCAAGTCTTCAAGTCTTGACATCTTCAATGATCTTCAACTTTGTAGCACTAAAATCTTCCAATCTGCAAGTCTTCAGTCCTTCAATCTGCAAATCTTTAATCTTTAGAGCTAGGCGCCACAATCCCCTTGGGGGGCAGTCAACCCAGCATACATCTCACTGTGGAGTCCTATGTAGGACTGATGGAGCCTCGCCAGGGAGCTCCCAAACCTGAAAGTAAACATACACAAGTAGACTATTTCTGAAAAGAAGTAGAAAATAAAATTTACTTTAATTATAGTTTCCACTTCAAGAAGCATCAAGTCATTCAAGACTTTTTTTTTAATATAAAGGAAGTTCGGCAATAGCCTACTCTCCCGGACTTGAATTAAATAAAGAAAAGTACAAGAGAAGGGGACTAGTGCCCACGGGACCCCCCAAATCCCACAAAGCAGGGGAAGCTTTTACAGAGCTTAGGTGACATTACAAAGAAGGTTAATTACCCTCTCATCACCCTCATGTGGGGCCCACTTGGGTTTAAGCTTGTTATCGATCAAAAGGAGTACTTGATGATGCCTAAAGGGGGGGGAGCGATCGGCTGCTCCGCGTCTCTCTGGAACGCCATCAGAGGGGAGGTCCTATGGAAAATCTGGCGGGAAAGATGTGCTTTCAACTTCGGTGACTCCCCCAAGGAGTGGTCAATTGAGAAATCGCTGTTCCTCCTTGGCAAAAGTCATTCAAGACTTGGTCCTCTAGAGACGAGTCCCCATAAAGAGCTTCCTGTTCCTGTTAGACGCAGTCACAAAACCTGAACTTAAACCTAGGGCACATCAAATCCCAAAAATCTGAGCAAGTGGAAATGATGGCCACAATCTTGGGGCACATGTTTAGTTTCTAATTAGTGTTGATCCCTATAAGGCTTATACTCATCTCTTGAATCATGGAAGTAGTTAGCAAAAGATGGATCAATAGTTAGCCCTGAAAATCAAGAGCCACAGTCATCCCCCTCATTGGCATATAGCACAGAGAATAAAGATAAATTCGAGCACTTCTTGAGCAAATGAAGATCCCTTCTATATTTATGAAGTTATTAAACAACAAACCAAAATCCCAAAAGGCTCTGCCCATTGTGATGATGCATCAAGGAGATGAGCGCAGAACGATTCAAGCACCACA